>CM062394.1:12397656-13023611 GCA_031304145.1 Cardiospermum halicacabum | reverse complement strand
CGTGGCTTCGGCCTAATTGGCCCCGTTTCATTATTGATCCTAGATTAGTGGCAGTCTAATAAAATTGGAAACATAATATTATTGCTATTATGTGATGAATGCTAGTGGATAGTTGATTGCTTTGGGGGTTTTATATGGATACATAAAACCTATATGGATGCCTAAGAATGTTAATTTAATATAATGAGTATAATTGGAACTTAAGGATTAATACACCTTATTGAACTCGTGAGTAATATGGAAATTGGGCGGGTTTGTATTCTATCATGATTGATTGCTAGACCAAGGTGCATTGTGTGCCAAAAAAACCATAATTGTATGTTTAAATAGATGCATTGCTTGTGTTTGTTAGAGTGTGACTTGCTAACCAGACATCGATAGTCGACGTTGTTTCTTCTTCCTTTTTCTTGTCTCTATCTATTGAAAATGTGAAACAGGTGATCAAGCGGATTGAAGGTCGCATTGCATTCTTCATGTTTTTGGAACCATATTGACAGCATTGTTTTTATTTTATTTTCTCAGTTTTAAAGGATATGTAAAGACCATTTAAATGTCTTCAATTTATATTTCTTAGAATAGATATTTGGATATTATCATTTATTGAATAAATATTACGGACAGGTTATTATTATCAAATGAGTTATACGGGTTTCTTTTCAAATGAATTGTCTAGACTATTCTATTATTTTCAAAACATGATCAAGAGGTTATTTTAAATCCGATTATTTTAATATTAGTTTTTATTTCCGCACATATTGTATTGTATTGAACGAATGTATAGAATGTCATATGGCGCTCCGGCTTCTGCTCGCGGCTCCGCTTTGGCCGGAAGTTGGCGTTACACTATTGATATGGTACCAACGAAAGATACCAGTCAAAATTTACAAATTGTGGAAGTTGAAAATCCAAATGAAGAAAATACCTCTGAAGAGGTAAATGTATCCAAAAATGAAGAATACCTATTAATTACACAAAAGAAATTTGGAACCGTGAAAACTTTATTGTTGATAATATGTTTTCATATACAGTAGCTATCAATGTGATGAATGATAATTATGAGCCTCAATCCATAAATGATTATAAGGAATGAAATGACTGGCCAAAATGAAAAGAAGCAATCCAGACAGAATTAAGTTTATTGAATAAACAGAAAATTTTGGACCCATTATTGAAACACCAAAATGTGTTATTCCAGTTGGTTTTAAATGGGTATTCGTTAGAAAGAGAAATGAGAACAATGAAATTGTGAGGTGTAAAGCCCGATTGGTTGCTTAGGGTTTCTCACAAAGGCCTAGGATTGATTTTGACGAAACATATTCTCCTATAATGGATACAATTACTTTTCAACTTTTGATTAGATTGACCAAAGAAAGGAATCTAGAGATAAAGTTAATGGATGTGGTAACTGCATATCTCTATGGTTCCCTGGATACCAAAATCTTCATGAAAGTTCCAAAAGGATTAAAAATTCTTGAAATTAATAAACCTCGGGGATTATACTCGGTGAAATTACAAAGGTCACTATACGGATTAAAATAGTCTGGACGAATGTGGTACAATCGTCTGGGTGAATATTTAATTAAGGAAGGGTATGTTAATGATGTTATTTGTCCATCTGTATTCATTAGAAAATCAAGATCTAAATTTGCAACAGTAGTAGTCTATGTTGATGATATGAACTTGATTGGAACCCTAAATGAAATTCAGAAGACTGCTGAATATTTGAAAAGAGAATTTGAACTGAAAGACCAGGGGAAAACAAAATATTGTTTGGGATAGGAAATTGAACATAAAAATAATGGAATTTTGATCCACCAGAAAGCTTATATAGAAAAGATTTTAAAAAGATTTAATCTGGAAAATTTTCATCAATTAAGCACCCGGATGGTCGTTCGTTCTCTTGATCCTAAAAAGGATCCATTCAGACTCTAAGATGATGATGAAAATATTTTGGATTCTGGAACACCATACTGGAGCGCAATTGACGCCCTTCTATATCTAACCCAATGTAAGAGATCGGAAATTACTTTTACTTAATTTATTGGTTAGATACAGTATTGCCCCTATTCGTTGTGACTGAAATGGAATTAAACATATTCTCAGATATCTTCGGGGAACTGTTGATTTGGGACTATTTTACTCGAATTTGGATAATTATTCTGGGTTGGTTGGTTATACTGATGCTGGATATCTTTCGGATCCACATAAAACTCGTTCTAAATTTGGATATATTTTTACATATAATGGCCACCTATCACTTGGAGATCCATAAAGCAAACTTAGGTTGCTACTTCTTCAAATCATGTTGAAATTTTGGCACTGCATGAAGTCAGACGAGAATGTGTTTGGTTGAGATCGGTTATACATCATATTCAGAGTTCATTTGGTATCCTATAAATTTCAAATGAGCCAACAATTCTTTACGAAGATAACATTGTCTGTATTGCGCAAATGAAAGGTAAGTGCATTAAAGAGGATAGAACGAAGCACATATCTCCTAAATTTTTCTACACCCACAAGCTCTAAGAATCCAAAAAAAATCAATGCAAAGCAAATTTGATCTTCAAACAATCTGACTTATTTACTGATGAAGACATTACCAATGTCCACATTTGAGAAATTACTTCATGCAATCAAAATGCGATAACTCTCCAATTTAGGTGATTGATTTATGGGTGTTTTCATTAGAGGGAGTTTTGACAAATGTTTGAGTTCAACTGTACTCTTTTTTCCTTTTCCAGTTTGTATCCCATTGAGTTTTTCTAGTAAGGTTTTTAATGAGACAGTTAATTGGTGAAATCCAAGAGGAAGTATCATGTAATAGAATGTAGTTGGAGTCCACCACTATACATGCACATTGTAGTATAGCCACGTGCTCCCACATGTGTCCTTTTGTTCTTAACATAATATAATCATGTACTCACATAGCTCTATAAGTAGAGTAAGAAGGCAACGAAATGAGTTCCTCCTTACAAATTTTTTGTAAGTGTGTCTTGTATGCTTCTACATTCCATTTATGTTATATGTTAATCTTCTTCTACTTTCCATTTATTTTCTAACAGGTAAACATATATACTTTTTTTTGTCTATTTGTGATTTTTTTTATTTCATTCATTTTATTTTAATTTTTTAAGTTATAAATACAATTAGTATAATTAGATTAATCATCATATTCCAATAAAAATTCTATAAAAATGTTGTAAAAATAAAAATGGAATCGGGGTAGAAAAGGAGAAAGCAATTTAATATTAACTGGAAAATAAACTCGGATCAGAAAGTAACCTGATAATCTTGAATTGAATATGGAACTTAACAACTAAACAACTATTACCAAACTCGAGGACAGCAGAAACAGAAAGGAAGAAAAAAAGCAATGAAGAAATGAAGTAGAGAAACAATTGTGTTGTTATTCTCATTGATTTCAGATTATACACATATTTATAGTATATGTGGGCTTGCACGTGTCAGCGTGCATGTATATATTACTTGCATGCATCACAGGTGGAAATCCACCTCAATGTTCACAATACTCCCCCTTGGATTCCACCTATGAACTGCCTCGTTAAAACCTTGCCAGAAAAACCCAGTGGGATAAAAACTGGACGAAGGACAAAGAGTACAGCTGATGGAATCCAATTACAAAAACTCCCCCTATTAATTACATCCATAACCTAATCTTCTAATCTAGAGAGCTTTCGCATTCCGATCTCGTAAACGAGCTTTTCAAACGTTGATGTCGGTAACGATTTCGTTAATAGATCGACAAGATTATTGGAAGATCGAATTTGCTTCACGTCGATTTGACCAGATTCTAAAGCTCGTGGGTGTAGAAGAATTTTGGGAAAATATGTTTTGTTCTATCTCCTTTGATGTAACCTCCCCGAACTTAGGCGATGCATGCAGCATTATCTTAAAAAATAACAGTTGGCCCATTCGCAGTTTGGGAGATACCACAAGAATTCTGGATATGTTGGATCATTGATCTCAACCAAATACACTCTCGACAGGTTTCATGTAATGCCAGTATTTTAGCATTATTCGGGTACGTGGCTACTAAAGTTTGTTTCGTAGATCTTCAAGAGATCGCAGTACCATTATACGTGAAAATATAGCCAGTTTGAGAACGTCCTTTATGCGGATCCGAAAGATATCCAGCATCGGCATAACCAGTCAAACCCAGAAATTTATCAGAATTCGTATAAAATAATCCCAAATCTTTCGTACCCTTTAGGTAATGCAAAATATGTTTGATTCCATTTCAATGACGACGGGTTGGTGCAGAACTATATCTCGTTAATAAATTTACAGCAAATGAGATATCTGGTCTTATACATTGAGCCAAATATAACAGTGCACCTATTGCATTCAGATATGGTACTTCAGGACCAAGTAATTGTTCATATCATCCTTCGGTCGGAATGGATCCTTTTTGGGATCAAGTGTTCTTACAACCATGGGTGTACTTAATGGATGGGAATTATCCATATTGAATCTTTTCAGAAGCTTTTCAATGTATGCTGATTGACAAATCAATATTCCATTTGATTTATGTTCAATTTCCAGACCAAGACAATATTTTGTTTTTCCCAAATCTTTCATCTGAAACTCATTTTTCAAATATTTAGCAGTTTGTTTGATCTCTTCAGGAGTCCCAATAATATTCATATCATCCACATAAGCTGCTATACTTGCAAATCCAGACCCTGATTTCTTAATGAAGATACATGGACATATGTGTTATTCTGGTATCCTTGCTTAACCAAATACTCCCTCAGACGGTTATACCACATTCTCCCAGATTGTTTCAATCCATACATGGATTTTTGTAACTTTATGGAATACAAGTTTTGAGATCCCAAACGATATGATTCAGGTAGTTTCAATCCTTTTGGGAGTTTCATGTAAATATCATAATCAAGTGATCCATATAGATATGCGGTAACTACATCCATAAGACACATTTCCAGTTTCTTAGAAATGGAAAGACTGATAAAAAATCGGAACGTAATAGTATCCATTACAGGGGAATATGTCTCATCATAATCAATTCCAAGTCTTTGGGAGAAACCTTAAGCAACCAAACGTGCTTTGTATCTCACAATTTCATTTCTTTCATTTCGTTTCCGAACGAATACCCATTTGTAACCAGTTGGTTGAACATCTTCTGGTGTTTTCATTATGGGTCCAAAAACTTTTCATTTATTCAGAGAGTTCAACTCTGCCTGGATTGCTTCTTCCCATTTTTTCCAATCATGTCTATTTCTGCATTCTTCCATACTACGTGGCTCATGATCATCATACAAAATATCTACTGCCACAGTATAGGAAAATAGATCATCAATTTTCATTTCATTTCTATTCCATAATTCCTAATTGAAATTTACAGAAATTTCTTCATTTTTCGATTCTGATATTCCTTGGTCATTTTCTCCTTCAGGGAGATTATTTTCAAAGATCTCAACAACTTCTGGAATTTCATTGGACGTGGTTTTAGGATCCAGATCATTTTTCTTTCTTTTCCTTGGAACTGTATCTTTTGAACCAGGGGGTCTACCACGCTTCTGGCGAGGGATAGGAGTTTCATTTGCTATTATCTTTTGAGATTATCCTTCTAGGACATTTACCCGTGCCGGTACATTAGCAGCTTCAATATAAGACTTGGTTATTTTCGAAGTATCATTAAATGCATCTAGAATTCGATTAGGAATCATTTGTAAATGTAGGATCCTTTGAACTTCGAGTTCACAATGTGGTGTACGTGGATCCATATGCGCTAATGTGGGAACTTTCCATGCTAATTTAAGTTTCTCTTCAGGAGAAATCTTTTCTTTTCCAAGTGATGGAAAATTACTTTCATCAAATTGACAGTCAGCGAATCTAGCTGTAAACAAGTCTCCTGTCAATGGTTCCAAATATCTAATAATTGATGGAGAATCAAAACCCACATATATTCCTAAACGTCTTTGGGGTCCCATTTTTTGTTCTCTGAGTTGGAGTAATGGATACATATACAACACACCCAAATGTTCTCAAATGCGAGACCTTAGGAGGATGCCCAAATACTAACTGTAATGGGGAATATTGATTATAAGCTGTTGGGCGAATACAAATCAATGCAGCAGCATGCAATATAGCATGTCCCCAAACAGTTACTGGTAATTTTGAGCGCATTAATATAGTTCGCGCAATTATCTAAAGGCACTTAATCAATGATTCTGCAAATCCATTTTGGGTATGAACATGCGGCACTAGATGTTCAACATTAATCCCAAATACATGACAGTATTCATCAAATGCTTTCGATGTAAATTCCCCAGCATTATCAAGTCTTATACTCTTAATAGGGTAATCTGGAAAATGAGCTCGTAATCGAGTAATTTGTGCTAACAGTTTATCAAAAGCAACATTACGAGTGGATAAAAAGCATACATGGGACCATCTTGCGGATGCGTCTATCAAAACCATAAAGTAGCGAAATGGTCCATTAGGTGTATGAATGGGTCCACATATATCTCCTTGAATTCTCTGTAAAAACGATGGAGATTCAAAACCTACTTTCATAAACGATGGTTTCGTTATCAATTTTCCTTGGGAACATGGGATACACAGGTCCCTATCATTCAGTAGGATTTTACGATTTCTCAGTGAATGCCCTTCTAAATTCTCTATTATTCTTCGCATCATTATGGATTCCGGATGCCCAAATCGATCATGCCAAAGTTGGAATATTTTAGGATCAGAGAACTTCTTGTTCTCGATAGCATGGGTTTCAATATGACTGATGGTTGTATAATATAATCCAGATGATGAAATAGGCAACTTTTCAATCACAAGCTTCTGACCTGATTTGTTCGAAACAATACACAAATATTCAACACCCTTTACATCAATTATTTCAATATGATATCCATTCATCCTTATATCTTTAAAACTGAGCAAATTTCTTCTAGATTTGTGAGAGTATAACGCATTTTCAATTTCCAATTAAGTGCTATTTGGTAACACAATTGAAGCTCTTCCGGAGCCTTCGATCATATCTACTGGACCTGATATGGTATTCACTTTAACTTGAATTGGAATCAATTCCAGAAAATATTTTGTATCTCTCAAAATGGTATGGGTTGTAGCGCTATTGGCTAAACATATATCTCCAAATATAACTAATTCTTGATTCGAACCCATAGCCTTTAATAAAATGAAACATAACATTAATTGAATGGAAATGTAATATTCATAACTATTTACAATCAGAACTAAAATTACATTCCATTCTATTTACATTCCAAAAACAAGAAAATACATTCACTGGTAATTAACAGTTCCATCACCAATCAGGTGATCTATCTTCTCATCAGGATCTTCAAAGAAATCAGCAGTTTTCAGATTTGATATGTCAACAGGACCAGTATCACCATCGCCAAAAACATCAGCCATATTTGCATCGTTATTCTTTTCTTTTTCTTGTTCACGCCTTAGCTTCTGATAAGCTTCAACTACATGTTTGTGAGTGCGACAAGTCCTCGAATAACAAGTGGGGGAACCACATCTATAACATGGACCACGATTGAACTTCGGTGGTTCCATAACTTCTTTCCCTTTGCTGGAACTAGCATTATTATTATTCCACTTCTGGGGAGTATTTGGATTATGATATGGATGTCCATAATCCCTATTAGAAGCACATCTCTGACCATTTCCAGATCCTCGGCCATTACCACGTCCATTTCCATAATCATTCCAACGTTCGGAATTACAGCCACGACCACGGTAACGACGGCCTGGATTTTCATTATAATATGCATTCACTTCTGGGAATGCTTGGGTGCCAACATGGCGTCTTTCACTATTTTTCAACAACAATTGGTTGTGTTTTTCAGCAATATCCAAATGTTTAATCAAATCATCATATTTTTGGAATTTCATTTCCCGATACTGCTGTTGTAAAATTGCTTGGGAAGGATAGAACGTGGTAAATATCTTATTTAACATTTCATGGTCATTTCTTGTTTCCCCACACATTTTCAACTTGTTCACAATCAAATACATGGCCGAGTTGTATTCACTCATGCTTTTGAAATCTTGGAACCTCAAATTATGCACTCATCTCGTGCTTCAGGCAGGATGATCTCATTTTGGCGATTGTATCTAGAAATCAATGCTTGCCACAGATCTGCAGGATCAGTGACAGTCATATACTGATTTTGTAAATCATCATTCAGATGGGTTCGGATTATAATCAAAGCTTTATTCTTTTGCTGCTCAGTTGTTTCATTATTCTTATCCAGAGTCCCGTATAGGTGTTTAGATTTCAACCTTATTCCACAATCACTCAACCCTCTCATATAATTTGCTCCAGAAACCAACAATGGCTCAAATTTGTATCGATTTATTTTTTGCAAAATAAGAACACTTTCTTTAGATTTCCAGATTTCCAGAATTCAATTATTTAACTTCAGGTGAATAATCGTAATTTCCCAATTTTCAGATCTCACTATTTTTCGTAACCAGAATCACAATTATCAAACACTTTCTGATCTGGAAGATCTATCTAAGTGGCAACCAGAGAGCATACTCGTGTTGATAACATGTTGTAAAAATAAAAATGGAATCGGGGTAGAAGAGAAGAAAGCAATTTAATATTAACTGGAAAATAAACTTGGATCAGAAAGTAACCTGGTAATCTTGAATTGGATCTTGAACTTAACAACTAAACAACTATTACCAAACTCGAGGACAGCAGAAACAGAAAGGAAGAAATAAAGCAATGAAGAAATGAAGTAGAGAAACAATTGTGTTGTTATTCTCATTGATTTCAAATTATACACATATTTATAGTACATGTGGGCTTGCACGTGTCAGTGTGCATGTATATATTACTTGCATGCATCACAAGTGAAAATCCACCTCAATGTTCACAACAAATATATATATATATATATATATATATATTAATGTTTTACTAAGTATTTATTTTAATGAGTTTTACTATGAAATAAATGCAATATAATTTTTTTAGCTATACGATACTTTATATTAATAAAATATTAATTTTATTATAACATGAATTTATTAGCTTTAAGAGATTCAATATAAACTCTTGTCCCAATATGAACTGATGGAATGAAGTCCTAATACAATATAGACTGAAGTCTCATTATGTAGGGATGACAATGGGTTGGGTTGGAGCGAATTTTTGGTCAACCCGAACCCGTCCCACCAGTTTTATAATTAATCAAAACATGCCCCCAACCCGCCCAGTCAGGTTCTTTCCCTATTAAAAAAATCCAACCAGTACGAAGCGGGTTTAAACCCGCCCCGCCCCGCCCCGCCCCATCGCAACCCGCATTCTTATTCTGAATTACTTAAATAATGAAATATTACATCAATATATTATATTAAAAAAATCATAAATAACATTAAATACTATACAATTAAGAAATTAAAAATAAAAACACATTAAATAATTGAAATAATATTAATTATATAATATTATATTATAAAATATATTTATTTTGTAATATCTATATATTATATAAAATTATTCCAAAACATATCTATGTGGCATGCTTAGAAGTGTAGTATTCCCTTTTATAATTATTTTCTATAAATTAGATTCACTTTTTAAGTTACTTACTTATATGTCATTAATAAATTAATACTATTTTTTTTTATTACATCTCTTCAACTATCTTATTGTTCATTAATGTAATAAATGGAACATGTCATAAATGAAGTATGATACATGAAATTTAAATGAATAAATGAAGATAATATATGAATATAAATAATGAACTCATCCAAATACTAAATGTAAGATTTTAGTTACTTTTTATTTTTTATTTATTTAAAATGAATTATTCAAATACAAATATTTTAAAGTAAATGCAATTTGCACTCAGATAGATTTATCGAGATCAACAGATAAAACCTACCATCATAATAATTTAAGAATGAAAAAATTTTCATACATGATAACCATTTTATAATATATATATATATATATATATTTAAATGTATTATTATTTTTAAAAAATTGAATCGTATATATAATTATAAGAGAACTTGAAAAGATATCTTTAATAAATTGAAATACAGCACACCAAAATAATTCCAACGTTCAACCATCATATATTATAAATAAAATTTATAATGAGACTAATGTATTTGTTCAAATTTATTTATATTATACAATAAGATTTATAAATATATGCTATAATAAAATATACTTTCAAAAATATTAAATTTTTATTCAAATTTATTAATATTTTGATAAAAATACATATTAATATGAAATTAAATTTATCAAATTTATATAATCATGTATATACATATATATATGTTAATAATCAAATATACCGTATTACATATTCTTTACGTGATAAACTATAATATATTATATAAATTTAAATTGTTAATTTATAATTTTTATAAATTTCATCCTATAGTAAAAATTAATATTTAATTAAAAATAACTTCATTTTAAAAATATATTTACTAAAAAAAATTTATTATAAAATTAGATAAATAGTCTAAATTATATAATTTTTTTTAAAGTTTGATTATTCAAATAAGTAAGTTATTTTATATATAAAAAATAAATTTTATATTAAATATTAATTTCAAAATTTAATAAGAACACATCGTGCGGACTTATTTCCTAGTAATATAATATAATAAATTAGTTAATACATATACCGGTGCGGGGCGAGGTGGATTTTGATAGAACCCGAATCTGTCCCGCCCCGACACCAATTTTTAAATTAGATTGAATCTATCCCTATATGGGACGGGTTTAAATCCGCCCTAACCTGGTTGGAGTCGGAAACCCGCGAGGTGGATTCAATTTGCCATCCCTATCATTATGGCTCTGCTTCGAAAATACGATATTTTGTGTCGAAGTACTTTTATCTCTAAGCATACCTTATATCCAATCTTCTATAAGAGAGATTGTACTAAGGATAGATAATATGGGACTTTGCACGATAAGAAGTAGGGACAATATCTCAAACTTATCTCCCATAGGGTAAACTTTAGCTCGCACGGTATAAAAGCATGCACGACAATTAACCTTGCCACCATATTGGGCGCATATGTCTGTTATAAAAGTTCATTGTCCGGACGATAGTACAAAGCTATTTCTCAGATTTGATCAATCCCACTTTCCAAGTGCGATTACTCAAAAGTTTAGTCCAACTGGTCAGGTGTAACGTCCGGCCCTGCCCCCGTATGATTTCGAAGCGCGGTGGCAAGGCACCACGTCATTACAATACTGATCTAAAGGCTGACCACTAGCCCCAGAGACCACCTTTACGCTTTCCAGCATGCTTTGTCCTCACTCGCATGCTTTCCGAAAAAACTTCCTGGAAAGTCACCCATCCCAAGATTGCTTCAAGCCAAGCATACTTAACTTTAGAGTTCTCAAGTTCTGGGCTCCCAAAAAACAATGTGCACATTGGTGATATGGGTAGCAATTCAATTTCTTTTAACCCTATCTCAATATGGGGTGCCACATCCGGTCTCATGATTGTGGTTCTCATGAGCGATTCTCAGTCCATTTGTGGAAAACCCCATCTTGACGACCACGTCAAGGTGATCATTTTATACACCCCTCTTAGTTCATGAAACTCCTATTCAGAACATAAGTGTATAGATCTCATCTTGTATTATCACCGGATAATCAAGGCAACTGCGCATTCAAGTGCGCAAGTCTCTCAAACCTGATGACATACTCTCGGATGAATTAACTCTCTATATGCCAAAAACTCATGAAGATAAACTATTATCATTAAAACATAGACATAACAATCCAAGACCTTACAATCTACATAGACCCAAAGACCTAGAATGCTTGACAAAAACATCTCTAGTTATAGCCTTTGTAAATGGGTCTGCTATCATATCATGCGTAGATATATATCTAACTGTTACATGTTTCTTTGTCACTATATCCTTAACAAAGCGGTACTTAGTCTCTATATGCTTAGACTTACTGTGATACTTAGCATCAGTGTTTTTAAAACCCGACCGGACCGACCGGTCGAACCGGTTAAACCGGGAATCGGCTGTCCATCCAATTCGGTTTTTGTGTAAAACCGGTTTTTTAAAAAATCGGTCAACCCGATAAAAATCAGTCAAAATAGGTTAAAACCGGTCAAAAACCGGGTTTTTAAAAAAAATTATTATTACTTTTAATTAAAATTTTAATTCATTTTAGTTGTATTAGATTTTTTTAGAATAATTGTTTCATTGTTTGAATAAATTTAAAAATTTAAAAATAATAGTATGAATGTTATTTTCATTTTAAGTATATTATATAAATATTGTATAATTTATTAATTTTAGTAATTAATTCATATTTATAATTTTTTTTAAAATTAAAAAAAACGGTTCAACCCGGTCGATCCATAAAAATCTGACCCCTTTACGAGACCGGTTGGATGCCCGGTCCAGTTTTAAAAACATTGCGTAGCATCCTTAGTGTAAGCAATAGCTGCCTGACTATCATAGTATACAGTGACTGACTTTGGCTCACTCTCATCTAGGTTAAGGTCATCTATAAACCTTCCAAACAGCTTCTTGCACAGCCACCAAGCAGGCCACAAATTCTGCTTCCATGGTGGACAACGCTATGCAAGTCTACTTCTTTCTACTCAAGAAGATTGCTCCATGACTTAGAATGAAGGCATAACCGGAAGTTGACAACCTCTCATCCAAGTACTACCTCAATAAGCGTCAGTGTAACCCACTAGATGACTTTCACCACCTTGGTAACATAGAGCATAATCTGAGGTAAAGGTTAGATATGCTAGAATACGTTTCACAGTAATCCAATATTTTTGTCCTGGATTAGACTGATATCTGCTTACCAGTCCTACTGAATAGCAGACATCGGGAATTGTACATAACATAGCATACATTAGGCTGCCAATGGCATTTGCCTATGGGACTTCTTCACATAAACGCAATGGTCTTCTTGTGTTATTTGGAAACTATATGATATCACTGAATCATGAAATCTTAGGTACCATTGGCTGGAGGATTGTTTGAGTCCATAAAGGGACCTTAAGAGTTTAAACACTTTCTTTTCTTTGCCCTTAGTTATAAAACCCTCAGGCCGCTCCATGTAAATCTCTTCTTCCAGTCCTTTATTGAGGAAAACGGTCTTGACATCTATTCGATGCAATTCCAAGTCCACATGTGCGACTAAGGCCAAGATTAGGCGAATGGAAGCGAATCTCACTACAGGTTAGAATGTCTCCTCATTATCTATGCCCTCTTATTGGGTATAGTCTTTTTCCACCAACCTTGCCTTGTATCTCTCAATTGAACCATCAGCCTTCCGTTTAACGCTAAGGACCCATTTATTTCTGATGGCTCTACATTCTAGTGGTAAGTCAACCAAGTCCCAAATATGGTTACTTTTCATCGATTTCATTCCCTCTTCCATGGCTTTCATCCATAGATCTTTGGCGGGTGAATAGAGAGCTTCTTTCACGTTCTTTGGTTCATCATCATCTTGTGAAGCCATCATGAATGTTTTCCTTTCAATCTCATAACATTGTCAGGGAATGAGGACTCTTCTACTTCTTCGAGTCGATGACTCAGGCATCGAAGGATCAGGAATCTATATACTCACAATGTCATGTACTAGTGGAGTTGATTTAGGCACTTGTTCAATCCCGCTAGAATTGATATCCATCTGTGAAGGATCTGAGTCCTCTGATTCGTTCTGTTCAAAGAAGGAAGTCTCCCTTTCTACTTCACCCCTCTTTGGGAATTCATTCTCAAGGAATACAACATCATGTGACTCTAATTCAGAAATGGTATCATATGAATTTTCTCCTATCAGTACATATCCTTTGGATTGCTCGGGATATCTGATGAAAATACATCTCTTACCCCTTGCATCTAACTTCCAATGTGGGCTAGAAAGATCATGTACATAACATGGGCACCCCAAGGTCGCATATAGGAGAGCTCAGGTTTTCTACTTGTCCATAACTTATAGGGTGTAGATGTGGCTGATTTTGTCGGAACCTTATTTAATATGTGGGTCACTATCAGAAGTACATCTCCCCAATACGATATTGGGAGATTTGCTTGTGCCATCATTGATCATACCATTTTCAACAGTGTTCTATTCATCCTCTCGGCAACTCCGTTTTGCGGAGGAATCCTAGGAATAGTCAACTGTCTCACTATACCTTTCTCCTGACAAAAAGTCTAAAATTAGTCAAATAGATACTGTCGGCCTCGGTGAGTACATAACACTTTGACAATCCTATCCAGTTGATTCTCCACAATAGCAAAAAATTTTCCAAAGCAATCTTAAGCTTCAGACTTATGGGAGATTAGATAAACTATACCGAACCGAGTGAAGTCATCTATAAAGGTAATGAAATACGATGCACCACTTCTAGTCTTAACATTTGTATGTCCACATATATCTGAATGAACTAATTCTAAGGGAAAAACAACACTAGTTTCATTTCCAAAAGGTTTTCTAGTGGCCTTTACAGCTAGGCAATGATTACAGGCTGGAAACTCGATCTTATTATAAGATCATAAAATCCCCTCTTTTACCAACCTGTTTATTCTGTCCTGTTCTATATGACTAAGTCTAGCATGCCGAGTGGAAATACCAATATTACTAATTAAAGAAAAACTAGTATCATTATCCACATAAGAAGAGCTCACATAGTCATTAATGCAAAGATAAATAAATTCATTAGCCATTCGTCCAGAACCAATTAAAATAAAGTCATAATACAAACTCAAAACTTTTTATTCAAACAATAGTTTATTTCCAAAAGTCATCAAAATAGAGATTGAAACGAGATTGCGTCTAATCTCAAGAGCGTAGAGGACATCATGTAGTAGTAAAACGTGGCCACTTAGCATCCTCGGTTTGCAAGTGTCGATCCCTTTTATTTAAACTCGGGAGTTATTCCCCACATATATCCATCTAGTATCGCGTAATTTTTATCGATACTCTACGAACGCTCCTCTATCTATAACATCCCGATTTGAGGCTAAACATTTTCTATCTTTCAACCTAAAGTGATTGTTGAGTAATTGAACCTTTCTTATAACACTTGAACATTTTGAATAATGAAATGGTATTCTTCTTTATTGGATTGCTATAAGAATGTCTATTGGTATTGTAATGATTTCATTTCAAAAACCGAAGCGAAAACGAAACCGAACAGACGAAGAAACAGAAGTGCTCAGTATTGGCCGTGCTGACAACATGAGCTTTATGTCACCAGCGCTGGCAACAAGGGCTTTATTTCGCCAGCGAGTGATTCCAAGTGAGTTTTTGGACGAGTTGCTATATCGATTGGCGACAAGGGCTCTATTTCACCAGCTTTGTCGACAATCACCATAATCGGGTTTTTAAAATCCATTTTGGCCGAATCCTTTTCATTCTCTCTCACTCTCTCGAATCCTCTCTTCTCGCAAGTGGTTATTCTCTCAATTTCTTCGTAATCTCTCCGTTTGGCTGTCTCCGATTAACCCCAATCTTGTTCCCTTTGTGTTCAAGCATGATTGATGATTGATTTGGAAGCGATCGGTATTGGTATAAGTGTTGGATTAGTTAGGGTTTGTGGGAAACCCTAAGATTAGTGGAAAAGTGGATTGAATGATAGATTGTTGGAATTGGATTGAGTTTTGTGATTAGAGTAGGTTTCTCTTTTTCGCGCCACGTATCCGATCGTTTGTCTAAACCAATGTTGTTCTTTATTGTTGTTAGGCAAAGCGGACGTTGCCGAGTATCATGTCGGCGACGCTTAGCTTAACTTATTGTCGAAAGAAAGGTTAACAACATCATTTTGAACTCTATATCAGTTGTTGTATGCTTTATAAATTGTGCATTAAATTGGTTAACAAGATAACCACATGAATTGATAATTGGATAGATTAGATAGTGAATGATAGAATGGGATATTGATTGTTGTTTTGTTTGTTATTGCTGATAAAGAAATGCTAATAAGTCTATCGCATGTTAGACTTAGGCTTTGGTTAGTTAGAGCTTGAAATAATTGGATAAGACACTAGTAAAATACCTGACACATATTGATTGAAAGCCAATGGATTGATATCACGAAATGGTTGTTTGTTAAATGAAAATAATGTGTTTGATCACTTAACTAATTGAACAATGATGTCCTAGTCATGGTTGAAAGTAGTGATGGAATGACATGTCATTAGGGGTTACTGAGATATCTCAACCTATTGGAACATAGGACTTTTGGTTTAGCTAACCACTTTGAAAAACTGAGTGACGACTCCTATTGGATGTGACGGCACCACCGTCTGCGGGCATATTGGTAGTGGTGATCTTCGAACCTAATTGATGGGATTCTAAGGTAGTAGTCCGTCCCGAGGGGGGGATAAACGACTCTACGAATCTTGGTCTTCGGACCATATTGGTGGCTTCGGCCTAATTGGTCCCATTTCATTATTAATCCTAAATCAGTGGCAGTCTTAATAAATTGGAACTTTAATGTGAATGTCATTGTGTGATGATTTCCTAGAGTATAAATGTTGTTTTGGGAATTCTAATGGACAATTAATAATGTCACATGTACTTAATGAACTTAACTAGAACTAGATGTGTAGCTTACTTTAGTGAAACCTGTAAATAACACTGAAATTGGGCGGGATTGTGTTCTCTCATAATTGATTGTTAGCTTAGGTGCATTTGTATGCCGAAACTATTGTTGAATGTTAAATAGGCGCATATGTGTGAATTTGATAGAGTATGACTAGCTAACCAGACATAGATAGTCTGACGTTATTTTTCTTCAATTTTTCTTGTCTATTAATTGAAATGTAAAACAAGTGATCAAGCAGCTCAGAGTTTCGAGCATCCTCATTGAAGCATGTTGATTTCCTTGGACTTTGAACTATTTCAAATGAACTCATATGTTATTTTTGAATTTTTGCTAAGAAGGATTGTAAATCATTTATTATTGACTTTTTGAGCTTGTGATGGTTACACGATTTAATTGAGATGGTAAAAAATTATTTAGATATTCTAGTTATGTTTTTAAGACAAGTTACTATTCATATTTGTCAACCAATTATTTGGCGATGTACTTTTCCAGTGAATGTCTATATTATATTATTGTTTACGAAACAGGTTATTGAATTTATTTTACATTTAGCCTTATGATCCATTTTCCGCACTTTAAAGAATGAACTATTGATTGTAATGTGGCGCTCCGGTTTCCGTTCGCGGTTCCGCCGTGGTCGGGGGTTGGGCGTTACACTGTCTCTAGCTACATGGTCGGTTGCCCTTAAGTCTACAATC
Source organism: Cardiospermum halicacabum (assembly GCA_031304145.1). Lineage (NCBI taxonomy): Eukaryota > Viridiplantae > Streptophyta > Magnoliopsida > Sapindales > Sapindaceae > Cardiospermum > Cardiospermum halicacabum. The sequence goes on along the minus strand of CM062394.1, from coordinate 13,006,294 downwards.
CACATAGAACAAGACTCGACAAGCAAAACGGTACTAGAAACAAAAAAATTATACATATTAAGATCAAAATAGGATACCTCTTTCTTTGACTCAGTACAATCACGAGCGAAGTGTCCCATCTTGTTACAGTTGTAACACTTGATCTTGATCATGTCTCTCTTTTATCCCTTTCACGTCCGACCTTCTTTCGAGGGTTATTGGTCTTGGGCTTATTAGGATTCTTTGAATCCTTATATTTCTTATTGCCCTTATTTCCCCTTTTGCGCTTAGCATTAGTGCCTTTGCACATATTGGAATTAGCCATGTAAAGCTGACCGGAGAACTTTGCTGCTTCTAGGCGCTCGTCCTCGAGATAAACATAACGTGAGATATCATCAAACATTTTGATGTTATCATTGTGTGTCATGTTTATCTTCATATTTTCCCAACTATTTGGGCGGGATCTTATCATTGCCTGCACTTGTTACTCGTCCGTCAATGACTGGCTGATTTCAACTCGCTGATCATATTAGCCATCTCACAAAGATGCTGGCATATGGTATGATCACCACGCTTACGATAAGTGTCAAACTTAATCGTCAGCAGTCAGATCTTGGTGCTAAAGGTCCCACCGTACTTGTCCTTAAGGGCTACCCACATAACTTGCGCAGTGTGGTAGTCCTCGAAAGCGCACACTAGATCATCAACAATACTAGACAGTATAGTGATGCGCACAATGCTATTCTTGCGCTTTCAGGACAAATAGGTGTCCATATCACGCCTAGCTTGTACAGATAAACCATGCGCTGGTTCGACCATCGTGTTCGAAAGGGTCTCGAGAGCCTCTTGCTCCTCGAGGATATACTGAATCTTGCGATGCTAGATGTCGTAGTTGTCTCCATTGAGTTTGTCACCCTTGTTTAACTCGATGACAATAGATTTAGTAGTAGAGACCATCACTGATAAGCACCAGAAAAATACATAAGACCATATACGTTTAATCTAGCATAATCATCCGATAATCATATAAATGCACCAGCTAAAATAGTCATAGGCTCATTGAATCACTTTAAGGGGGAATCAGAGAAGATGACAATCTATCCAATCACAATCCTTGTCCTCAAAATTCATAACTTGTTAATCATGTAGTGTGCAAACAAGTCTAAGCATGCAAGCATAGGACATCCACAAGATTAATCATAAAAAAAAATATATCAATAATATATTAAAATAAAAAATTCATACTAAACATTTCTAAATAACATGAATAACTCTAAAAAAATAGATAGAGTCTATGGATATTCCTCTGGGTCCCAATCAGAAGGAGTGAGAGGGGTGTACTCCGGATCAGTAATCAAACTATCATCATCTTGAGCCTCGTCTAGTATCTCAGGTTCTTCACCGTCTAAATCGACCACTGCCATCTCTTCGTCGTCATTCCACTTGGCGCTTCTTCCTCTTCGCCAGCTCATTGGACTTTTCCTCCTCTTTACCATCCCACTCGGGGATTTCCTCTTCTTCACCATTCCATTGGACTACATCTTCCTTAGGGTCGAACTCATCATCTGCCTCATTTTCTTATTTCAACTCAACTTCAGCAGCTGCTTGCTGCTCCACAAGTATGTCATCCATGAAGTTAATGTTCTCTTAAGGCACATAAGCTCCATGCATATGCATAAATAGAGGAGGTGCATGAGCTTGAGCAACCGGATGTTGCATAAGAGGGGGAGGAACATTAGCTTGAGCAACCGTATAATGCTCTGGATACATAGGGACCACTGGGCGTACCATCAGAGGTCACTTAGGGGATGATGGACTCAAAAACTGTCCCACCAGAGGGCGTGGATGGAGACTAGGTGCTGCGAACCTAAATCCCATCGGCTGATGTGGAAGTGGAGGTGGTGGAGCAGCCGGATACTGCTGCTGGACTGGGTAAGCACGTCCATAAGGAAGAAGTGACATTATCATGTGCGAGAGACTAGGAGGCAAAATGAGGACGATGACTTGTGCTAGGTGCCTATTTGGATACTGAGCAGTGCTCTCTGTGGGGACCCAGAAGTCATTGTCCACAACATAACCATATCTGTGAGCTATAACCTATGCAAAATAATCAAATACACATGCCATAATCATACAAACGACATTAGAAAAAATAAAAATAATAAAAATAATGCCGGAAAAATAACCCCACAAAAATTGCATGAAAAAATATTCAAAAATGGCATAAAAGATTAGGCTAAAATCAATAGAAAAATGAATATAAAACCAATTACTTAAATTAGAAAAAAAAATAAAATTAAGAAAATACTTTTTTTTCCTCTCTGTCACCGTCGGCGGCGCGTGGCGGTCACGTGCCATCTGGAGGGCGGCGTTTGGTCGGTGACGCGCTAGGGCGTCGCCGCTTCAGCTGCACAGTTAACCCTTAGGGTGATGTGGCTGCCACACAAGCGGCCACGTCAGCGCTGACCTGTGCGGTACGTGACGCCCGATGTTAGCGTGCCCAATTATCAAAAGTTTCTAATGTGGTGGCACGTCAGCGCTGACTGGACGCCGACAGGGGGCTGGGCCGCCCTTGTGCGCCATACGCGCCGTCGTGCCATCGTGCGACGACGGTCAGGATGGCGGCCGTCTACTCCTGTCGTCATACTCTCTCCAGCCGTACCGTTGGTTATCGTTTTCAGGGCTCCGGTTGTTGGCGGTGAACTGTACTCTCCGCGACTGTGATTGGGAAAAATACTTCAACAACAAACATTAGACTCTGATTGGACCTGATTCGTTCGAATCTGTCCCCAATCTTTGGCAGGCCATAACTTTTTTGTATTTTAACGAAAAAAATTTGTGCCACATATCGATGGATTCGTTATTCGAAGACGAATCCAATATATAATTTGCATATAGAAAAAATTTGTGAAATAAATTATAGCAAAATAAAGCCACGAAATTTACATGCCCAATTCTATTTTTAAGCATCTAGTTTACATTCTATCATGCAAAAATTATCAATGGCAGAATCACACTAACCAACAACAGTAATATTGACTTGACTTTGATACCATTGTTGATCCTATAAGTGTACCAACAAGATCAGCAAACATAAATGCAACGAAAATAAAATTAGAGCAATTAAGGTCAATTGGTCGAAGTCAAATCTCTTGGAAACAACTCACTATCCACCGGTTAAGTACCACAATCAATCTTCTCGAATTCGAACTCGAAGGCCTTCTCTTCGCGTTTTGAAACCTCTCAAAAGTTTCACTTCACAAACACTGTTTGTGTTTTACGTTGTTTTTGGAATGCTTTGGGAAGATTAAAGAGTGGAGATAAGAACTCTATTTATAGCAGTCTAGAACTAGTTCACTTGAACTAAAATTAATTTGAATTCAAATAATTGAATTCTTATTCACATCTTATTTATCCATTATTTAATGGACAAGTAAGAGACTTGGATCGGGGCTATATTGGGTGGACCAATCATCCAGCCCCAAAAGCCTTGAGCCCACTATAATATAAGGCTTGGGCCGGTCCATCAAAGATCCCAAGTCCAACATAATGTTTCTTCAGATATGCACATTGTTAAAATATTGGTGTAATCCATTACATATTCTTTCTAGGAAGAGATTGAGATTGCTTTGCTAATTTTTTTCCCCTTTTCCTTTTTCTTTCATTTGATTAGATATTTTCATACCATGGAAATTTCATGATTTGTTAAATGACTAATAGTGTCAAAATGAACTTAGAATTCACATTTATTCCAATTCCACCCTAGTCTACGTAAATTTGAATTTTAAAATTGAAAGCCCATTTTAATCGTGGAATATAAAGTCCATTCCACATAGAGTGCAAATTCATATTTATGTTTTAAATTGAGAGATTTCCAAAAAAAAAAAAAATCACCGCAGGTTTGGGCTATCAAAAAATCTCATCTGTTTCATTTTTAGCCAAAAACTCTAGACTTGTGTTTTTCCATCCAAGTTACTGTTCATCCGTCAGTGATGAACAGTAATCAATGGAAATTTTCATAATTTTGATTTTTTTTAAAAAACTAATTTTTCTTTTATTTTTATTTCGATTTTTCCTTTTTTTTTAAATTAAAAAAATTAAAAAAAATAAAAATAATTTTTTTCAATTTTTTTTCTTCATTTTCTTTTTCCCCTTTATTTCTTTAAAAAAAATATTTTTTATTTTTTAATATTTAAAAATTTAACGTTCATCATGACGAATGAACAATGATTTGGATAGAAAAATCAAGTTTAGGGTTTTTGGTTAAAAATGAAACGGAGGGGTTTTTTTAACTAATAAGCTAAACCTATGGTGATTTTTTGGAAATCTCCCTTTTAAATATATATATATATATATAATAAATCTCATCATTTATATTTATATTAGGTTGATATTTTTAGTAATTTTAAATTTTTAAATATTATTAACATAAGTTAATGATCAAATAATAGTTAATTTTATAAATATGATTTAATTTAATAATTCCACATAATTTATTATTAAATTTTTAAATAATATAATTTAAAAATGAGGGATCTATATGAAGGGACCAGTACGTTAAACTTTTCAAATCGAACTGAATTACCCTAATTTGTTAGGTAGAAAAATCTACAAATTGAATAATACACATTGAGAATATAAATAATTTTATATTAGAAATTTTATATTTTTTCTAAACAAAATTATAAATTTTAAAAATTAAAATTTTTTAAACAATAATATTAAATTAAATTTAAAAATTTTATAAATTAATTAATTAATTTAAAATTATTATGAATGTGAAATCAAAATCTCAAAATTTAAAACAATTCAGATTCTTTCCACATTCTAATAATATCTTTATGTTTTTTTTTTTTAAAATTAAGGTAATCGAAAAATATACTATTTATTTAAATTAAGTTTTATTAACCAGCCTTGTTTAATTTACAGTTGCATAATTTCGTCATTATACTGAATTTAGCAAATTAGGATAAGTTAGGAGTATAATCTTTCTCCAAATAAACGCGCGTAACAATAAGATGCCAAGGCCATGCCAGTTTCCAAGTAAAGTTGGAATTAGCGCACTTTTTTCACGGCCCTCATTTATCAATAATTTACACAATGAGCTTAAAATAAATATCTCTTTCCATATTCGCCCTACAAACTGGGGCTAATTTTAAATTATAACAAAATAGAGATCCTAAAGTTCAAAAATAAAAGGACTCTTAACGACTAAGTTTTCGATCCTAACCATTCTCTTGCTCCGAAACCGACTTAAGTTAGTGTTGTTGTGGCATTGGAATAAGGAAAAAAGTAAATTAATAAAAGCACGTTTGGGGAAAACAAACGGTGACCCAATCAATTATCAAAACATAAACTCAAATAAAAACCTGTACAGAAACTAAACAACGTTTCTTTTGATTTTTCGGTTTTATTTTTCACTTTCCCTCTCAAAACCCAAACCCAGATAGAAAGCCCAGAAAGCTCTAACACACCAAAACCGCGTCTGCAACAAACTCACTCTCTCACGTAAATACAAACACCCACTGTCTCTCTCTTTTATCAGATCTGAATCGTTTTCCCAACCCACGCGCCGCCGTATCCGATATGGTTGTTAACGGAAGGCCTCTGAAGCGTATGAAGCGAAGAGTCACCGCCGATCTCTACGATTTCCTCACCTTTCCTACTGCTTTCGAAGGATCTGCCATCACGGAGCCTTTCCGAGCCAACGTGAGGAATTTTTTGTCGCAGCACGCGATGCCTCCACCGCCTTACTCGCTCTTCCCTCACCTGCTAACGTGGCAGATCCTCTTTCGTGTCGGAGACGCCACCGACTGTCCTGAGTCTCCGGTGACCGCGTGCTTGGACGTCGTCGAGGAGGACGTGGCTAGATCTAGATCCGTGTACTGCGATCAGTGCCGAGTTGTTGGTGAGTTGACTCGTCCGAGTCATTCGTCCTGTTGACCGATTCTCACTCTCTCTCTCTTATTTTTTTTGGTTAAGCACGCTTTTCTAGGACGCTCTGCTGTTGTTTTTTTAATCGGTTGCCGGTTGCTAGGGCGGGAAATCGGAGAATCTTTTTTATTTTGGGAAAGTTCTCGATGATCACGCGATACGTATCGGGAGAAATTAAAATCATTAAAAAAATAAACGGTTGATATAATCGTCAAGGGAATACTATTAAATAACTGAAAGCTAATTGGTGAATCAGTCAAAAAGTCGTTTTGAACGGTATTTTATTTCATGGCGATATGAGATATTAATTTCTCGTGGTATTGGATAGAGACGTGTTTGAGTGTAAATGTGTCAAGCATGGAGGATGTGGGGGCCACGTACTGACGGTGATATTTTAGTTTAGTTTTGGATGGGTGTGGTAGTTGTTGTTATTAATGACACGTGGCGGTCTTATAGGGTCCGTAGTTTGATAGTGATGGGACACCCACGCCTCGTCTATTGCGTGACAGCTAAGACTTGTCTGGACCCTACATACCCTGAGCTAGTTTCCTAAAATGTCCCTACAGTTATATCATTATCTCTATTAATGATGGCTATTTTCGTAAATGACTGAGACTAATATAACTGACACGTCATCAAAAGGAACTTATCCATCCTGTCGATATCATCTTGAACTTTAATTATGATTATTTTATTTTAAACACGAGCCTCCTCGCTGATGTAGTGTGTTTGTTTCAAATTCTAGTTTTTGGATTGAACGTGATAATGGGGATTCTGATATTTGTATGTGACTTGTATTCTATTTCAAGGTTGGAGTGGGAATCCAGTGTGCAGCAAGCGTTACCACTTCATTGTCAAGGCTGGCGGCAATTCTATTGGCGGCTACAACAAGCCATGTACCTGCTGTGGAGAGGTTCTGCATTTGTCTGATTCTAGGTCCGTATCCTAACTATCAAATTTGGGGGAAAAGGGGGTTGTATAACCCTTGGTGAATTATTGATTTGTTTGTTTGATTGAAATTGGTGGATTTTAGTTGATATCATTTGAATGATAGATGTTCTTTAGGGTTGTAATGTGTCATGGCGTGTTTTCATCTCTTGGTTTTCGGTGGGGCAATGTTCTCTCTGCGTACTTTGTAACTTTAATTTGTACTATCTGAAGGGAGGTCATTCAATGATTTATTCTGTTAGCGCAACATCATATTTTAAAGGAATAAGATTGATCGTAACCTATTGGTCGTTTCTCAATAAACTGTTACAGTAACAGTTTATTGAAACACTGATAGTTTCTTTATAGATCTGCTGGATTGAATTGTGTACAAATGAATGACAGAAAACTCTGTAGATGTTGATTCTGTGGCCTTCAATCAAACTTTAAGCTGTAAAGCTAATAACTAATTATGGTGCTTGGTGTATTATTATATGGCAGGTGCAAGTCATGCAACCATGTGACAACAACAGATGATGTTGAAGATTGGGTGTACCATCAGTTGGAGGATACTACGCATCTTTTACATGGTGTTGTACATGCAAATGGTTATGGTCACCTTCTAAGGGTCAATGGGAGGGAAGGGGGTTCTATGTTTCTCTCTGGTTGTCATATCATGGAGTTTTGGGATCGAATATGTAGAACTCTCGGGGTCAGGTTAGTTGCTTACTGCAAGTTCTGTCCGATCAAATTCATTAATGAAGTTATAGGAATGAAACCTTTTTTGACTAGTGTTGCCATATATTTTGTCTTATTTTTCAAATGGATAAATTTGCCCCTTTCTTTCTTGGTCAGCAACATGTGGTCCTTCAAATAAATTTCGTTAGATTATGTGGAAAAGTTTAGTTGGCAGTTAATAGCTGATCTTTTTCTTCAAAGGGTTTATTGTTGTTTTTAGACACTGGTATATTCCACTGAAAACTCTCAATTCTTGAGTCTTGACTAGTCAGTCCTATATTATATTATAGAAAAATAGCTTTGTCACCCTGAAAAATCATTTGTTTTAAAAGTTAGTGTCTAATTATCATCATTTTCATTAATTTCTCAATTTTTTCCAAGATTAAATCAAGTTACTGATATTTTTGCAATAAAATTTTGTATACCAAAACAGGAAAGTCAGTGTCATGGACGTGTCCAAAAAGTATGGAATGGAGTACAGGCTACTTCATGCCATTACTAAAGGCCATCCATGGTATGGCGATTGGGGTTATGAATTTGGTGCTGGCAGTTTTGCTCTCACTCTTGATTCATATAAATCTGCTGTGGAGACCCTTTCCAGCATTCCTTTGTCCATCTTTGTATCTCAAGGGCGGAAACCCCGGACTCATCTTCAGGATAGGATTTCTTTCTACCAGTTGTTATCAGAGAACAAGCTTGTAAATATTAGAGATCTCTTTTCTTTCCTGATGAGGCTGATTCATGAGGATCACAAGTCTTGCTCAAGTTCAAAGGCTGATGAGGCTATCTTGCAGAAGCCTAGCCCTTGTGCTCGAGAAACATTGCACTCTTGGAGTAAGACTGAAATTGAACGTGTGGAAGAAGCCATGATCAGGGTTCTGCGAGCAGTGTCTGGGTCCAGCTGGGTTAGTTGGCGGGCTCTTAGAGGTGCAGTTTATAAGATTGCTCCTGCAGATCTCCTGGATCATTGCCTCAAAGAACTTGGAGGGAAATTAGCTGCTGATGGGATGGTGGTTGGTGTCCGGTGCAATCCTGATTCTGGAATGCTTGAATACAGGTAGGCTTGTGTTTTCATTCTATTTACTTGTGCCCTTAGTTTAATATCTGAAATCTCAGTTACTGTGTGTGCAAGTGCAACTGATTAATCTTGTGCTTCATCTGTTACAGACTTGAGCAGGGAAATGTTTCCTGCAATGGAATCACAACTTGCAATGATCCACCTGTCATTAAATGTCCATCAGGAGTGGTTCTCATGCAAGACCTTAAATTATTTTTTGATTCATTGCTTCATCCTCAAACCATGCTGAGCTATGGAACTGAGGCAACCCGGGAACTTGCAATTAGCTCAGCTGAGAAGCTCCTGGACTGCAAGCAGTTCATGAAAGATTACAAGCCTGAGAAGACATCATCAAGTAAGAACCCATCTTTCATATGCCTCTCATGTCAGGTAGAACTTATCGACCAATCAGAAGAAGATGCATGGATACCCCCACCTGCAGAGATTGTCATCTTACCTGCAAACGCAACTGTGTCTGACCTAAAGGCTGAAGTATCAAAAGCATACCAAGATGTATATTTAGCATTCAGAAAATTTCAAGCCGAAGAGCTCCTTGGCTATAGTGGTGTAGATGATTCCACCCAGGTCAAACTCTTGTTAGGGTCAACAGTAGAGTTCGTTCGAATTCGAGGGAGATGCCTGGCAAAAAGTGGGCTGGGTAAATACAGAATGGAGAGAGGGATGGAAAGATGGACAGTGGATTGCAGTTGCGGAGCCAAGGATGACGATGGGGAGAGGATGCTTGCTTGTGATGTTTGTGGGGTTTGGCAGCACACAAGATGTTCAGGCATAAATGATCAGGATGCAGTGCCTGCGAGGTTTGTTTGCTATAAATGCAGAGGCTCAGGCCATATAGCCAGAACCAGTGAGCAGTGCAAGACGTCTAGTGTTGATAGTGATGGAAAATTGAGGAAGAGATTTGACAACTCATTTTGATGTTCGCCAGAATTGGAGCAGATGTAAATGTGTTTTTGTTTCGTTGGGCCTAAAATGAAAATGTGTATATACAATAGGCCGAGAATCCTGAGCTGCGCATCATCAGGGCAGTTGTCTCTTTCTTTTTTTCGGAGTTATCAGTATTTTCCTTCTTATTTTTATTGTGCTTTTGTTTCCTTGTGAATATATCTTTGAACAGTTAACTGAGAGCTGACCTTCGGGAAGAATACCATGACTGAACTTGCAAAATCCAATTGTATATTTTTGAAGAACTGATTCTGTAATTTGCCTTGTTGAGAATGTCACATTCACCGTCCACGCCCATATTTAGCTGCAGTTTTCCGTGATGCTGTTATCTACATTGTTTCTTTTATTTTATTTTTTAAATTTATATATTATTTATGGAACCTATTGCTTCTGTGCTAAGATTCATAGGATCTGTAAGCAAGAGTATTCAAAATCAATCATATTCTTAAATTAATAAGAATAACCACGTAAAGTATGAAAAATCAACATAGGTTTACAAGTATGTCGTTCTGTAAAGAGAGAAAAAAAAAAAAAAAAGAGAAAAGAGAGAAAAAAAAAGAAGAAAGAAATGAGCTCGTGACCTTGGGAGGTTAATGATTGTGCGGATGGGTACGATAACTATATTGATATCGTAAAATTATAGATTTTTATGGATACACCGCCACGGTTAAAATAGCATAAAAGTCATGGGTGGTTGATAACCACAGTGACACAGTCATTATATTTAGTAGAATAAAATCACGGATAGGGGTTTTCCCATACCCGCTTTACACTACTACAAGTATTCATTTTTAGATATATTTAATTGTTTAATTAAAAATTTTATTCAATAAAAAAATAGTAGAAAAAATTTATTTACTATTTAGTAGGAAAAAATTGCAATTGAAATTTAGTTGTAATATTCCTCATGACTACTCATAATCAATAATTCAATTTAGAGAGTTTTCACATTGCAATTAGAAATGTGAATTTGAGTGAATCCAACCTAGTTGGGTAGGTTTAAACCCTGCCCTATAAAGAGATTGATTGAATTGAAAATAGAAAATGCAGGACGAATTGGTTTAGGTTCAACCATACCAATCTGTACAAATAAATATATATATATATATAAATTAATTAATTATATAATATTATATTTTATATTTAAAATCAGACAAAAATCTAAAATCTCTCTCAATTCTTAATATTGCTTGTTGGGTTTCAGGAAAATGAATTTTACCTCTTATTCTGCATATTTTTTTACTTGTTATGAATCCCATCGGGTGAGGCGGGTTAGGATAAAATATTAAATCATAGGGGCAAATTTGAATTGGCTAAAAATACACACCTTAACTAAGTCTATTAACATCTCTAATTTCAATTATTTGAACTAATTTTTCAAAAATCGAAGTAGGTAAAGTTTTTGTTGATAAATCAAACAAATTGTTTGACACATCAATTTGCTCAAACTTTTGAAGCTTAAAGGTGTAGAAGAACTTAAGAGATATATATACTTTGTTCGATCTTTTTTAGTATATCATCCTCTAACTTAAACGATATATGCAATATTATCATCATAAATAATTGTAAACTCATTCATTGTTCGAGAAATATCACATGAACTCTTAATTTACTCGATTATAGACTAAGTTGCATAGAAATGGGGACGTTTCGAATTTCGAAAACGGGAACGGAAACGGGAAACGGAAATTTTAAAAACACCGGAAGCGGAGACGGCTAATAAAACTCTGTAATATATATTATTATTGAATTAGAGCCATATAAAAAGTTGAAGATAACTAGAAGAGAATTCAAACTATGATTGAAATTGCAAAAAAGATTTTTATCAAGTTGAACGAAAGGTCAATAAATGTCTTTTAAAACATACCATCTTCCCTTTTTAATTCTTTTTCTGGAAATGTCACAGACATGTTTCCAAGGTGATTCTGCAACGTCCCAAATACGGGGACGTTTCGGATACGGGAAACGGCAGTCAGATGCCATCCCCGTGCATCATAGATTATAGATCTCAATTGGATACATTCTCGACTGGTATTATAGCGACTAACATTTGCTTTATATATATATAGGGTTATTTCCAAAAACACCCCATTTTTTCAAATGTTTCACTTTGAGCACCTGGTTTTGAAAGTTTTGGAAAACCACCCCCAAAATCAAAATCACTAGTGGTTTTTGGTAATTTTGTGAGTGGTTTTGGTGTTGTATGAGTAATTTTGATTTTAGAAAATTTTCGAATCTCTAAATTAAACATATAGAATTTCAAAACCACTCATACAACATCAAAATCACTCACAAAAATACCAAAAACCACTAGTGGTTTTGGTTTTGGGGGTGGTTTTCCAAAACTTTCAAAAACCGGGTGCTCAAAATGAAACGTTTGAAAAAATGGGGTGTTTTTGGAAATAACCATATATATATATTTATATATATATATAGGGCCGGCTCTGAGGGGCGGCCGAAGGTGCGATTGCCGGGGGCCCGGCGTGGAGGGGGGCCCTCAGAGCCGGAAGTGAATGGGGAAAATTTATTATTTTTTTAAAAAAAGTTTTTATAAAATGGTGTTATTTGGCATTTTTTTTTTTAAAAAAATAAAAAATTAATCAAAACAGTATTAAACACTACTGCTCATATCTACTCTATTAGTGTATGTTTGGCAATGATGTTATATTAGATGTTGAGTTAACTGTTGAAGTAGCGATTAGTTGTTAACTGTTAAATTAGATGTTGAAGTAGCGATTTGGCATGGGTGTTTGGTGATAACAATTAGATGTGAAGTAGCTGTTAGATGTAAAATTACGTAAACAGTACAATATATTATTTTACCTTACAATATAATTTATTAGTGTTAGTATTCATATTTAAACAATTTTTTCATTCAAGATTTTTAATTTAAAACCAACTATTCTTTACTTATCAACTAATTAAAAAAATAAATAAAATATAGACTAACTAAAAAAGTTATTTAAAGATTTTTAATCATATTTAATAAATAAAAGCATTATTAAAATTAACCCAATTTAGTACAAATAGAAGCTTTTAATATTATTAAGGATAGTTTAGTAATACTCATAAATTGATAAGGGTAAAATGGGAGTTTTTTGATTAGCGATTCGTAGAAAGCTACCTGAAGTAGCGTTCTGGAAATCGCTAATTAAAAAGCTTCTCCCAAACGGTTAAATTGTCAAATCGCTAATAAAAAATCTAATCACTACTTAAAAATCTACCTACCAAACACACACTTATTAATCGTGATGTTAATTTTTTTTTTTTTAAAAATAAAAATTAAAGGGCCATTGTGTCACATTTGCCGGGGCCTCCCAAAACATAGAGACGGTACTATATATATATATATATATATATATCACAAGATCACTAACATTTGCTTTTTATATATCTCACAAGATCATTGTGCCATTACATATAAAAAAACAGTTTGAGAATGTACCTTATATGGATTCCAAAGGTGTTCAACATACTAAATATAATTTAAAGCATTTAACCTATTTCTTAAAATAAATATGTCTTGAAATACACACGATAAATATTTCTCAGATGTTTCAATATAATACATAACAACTATAGTTGCCAACTAACAAAGCATAAATCATCAAAACAAATATTTCCTTTTGGTAAAAGCAAACTTCAAGTTATCATAATCCATAATCTAAGACATAACTTGTAAAAACTAGAGGGATCAAGATTCTTCTTGAATATTATAAGTCTACAAAAATGCAGTCCATATCGGTAAATATAATCAAATCAATTAAACTAAAAAAGGAAACAATCTAATCAATGAAGACCAAATCAAAATAATAACGAAAATGAAACCACTCATATAACATAATCAAATCAAATAAGTTCAAAAAGAAAATAATATAATTAATTAAAATCAAATCAATTTAACAAATAAAGGGAAAAACCCATATAAAAAAATAAAATCAAATTATTTGAACTTAAAAAAATCTAACCAATTAAGATCAAATCAGTAAACAATCTATATGAGTAAAATTGAAATCAGTAAAATAAGAATAATATCAATTCAATATCAAAAGTGAGATTTAGGATTTTGTTCATATATCATTTGCATAACAACAAACAAGAATAATAACAAGAACAAAAATAAGAAGATTAAGATCAATTCAAAAATATTATGCATCAATATCAAAAGTGGGATTTAGGATTTTGTTCATATATCATTTGCATAACAACAAACAAGAATAATAACAAGAACAAAAATAAGAAGATTAAGATCAATTCAAAAATATTATGCATCAATATCAATAGTAAAATCTCAAGTTCAAAATTGCAATATCATTCACTAACCTTTTATTATTGATGGTTAAATAATATCGACATCGATTGGGCACGATTGAACTCTATTAGGAGTAGCGTTGTAGCTGTCGCAATGAGTTAGAGTCGACAATGCAATAATCGATGGAACTAGAATCAACGATAATGCAAGAGTCAATGAAACTTGAGTCAACAATGGTGGAAAAGTCGATGAAGCTAAAGTTGACAGCAGTAGAAGAGTTGATGGATTTGGATTCAGTGACGGAAGCATATATAATATCGACAGTGGAAGTATATTGTTGGAGGAAATTTATGTTGACTAAATAAACCAAAATTGCTTAGTATAAATTTTGTGAAGGAAGAGGTGGGGGAGAAAAGTCGATGAAGAAATTATGATGTGGAAACCAATTTCAATTAGAAGATTAACCTGATTTGAGTTTCAAAACTTCATTAAATTAAAAAAAAGTTATTTTAAAATTCCACTTTTTTTTCTATTTTTTTTATTTTAATTTTAAATTAGAACGATACAATGGACAACACAATATATATAAAATGCAAACAAACCTTTAAAGAGTTAATTATACAAAATTTTTGAAAATGGACTTATTTTTAAAATTCACACTTTTTAGAGCCATTTTAAAAAGTTCCATTATTATTATTTTTTATAAATTATAATAAGGGTATTTTCGTTTCTCCACCCGTTTTATAAAAATAATCCAGAAATTTTCCACTTTTAAAAATATTTCGAAACAGAACCCATTTTTATGTGAAAAGTGGTTATGGGGAAATGTTTTGGTTTTACCTATTTCTACCTTGTTTTTATTAATTGTATTAAATATTTACTTTTACAACATCATTATTAACCAAACATTAATTATAATTTTTTTAACTAAAAATAAAAATAAAATTATCTTAATTTTAAATTAAATAATACATTTTAATTTATTATCTTTATTGAAAAATTCAAAATAAATATGAATTAATTTCATTTTAATTTTTAAATTAAATAATATATGAAATAAATTCATATTTATTTTGAATTTTTAATTAAAAATAATAGAATTAAATTGTAATTATTTAATGAAAAATAAAAATAAAAATAAAAATATATATATTTTACATTTGTATTAAAAATATAATTTTATTTTTATTTTTATTTTTTCATTGAATAATACATTTTAATTTTGTTATTTTTAATAAAAAATTTAAAATAAATATTAATTTATTTAATATACAATCAAACCCCTCTATAACGGCACCGTTTGTCTAGCAATTTTTTTGCTGTTACAGTAAATGGTTGTTATTCGCATATAACGGCCATAAGAAGTTCATAAATCTCACTCGCTGTTATAAATTTATAATATATATTTTTTTTGAAAAAAATAAACTCTAAAAATATATGCATAATTTAGAACATCTTTAAAATTAAATTTATTCGAATATGATAGAAAAATTCTACAATAGTAGCTTGTCTGGAAGATTTCAATCTCTTACTAATAATATAACACTTGACGAAGATTTTGGTTCAAAATTTCAACAAAAGGTAGTCAATTGCCTTCATTTGAAGACAATCCAATGTAGAGAGACTACGTAGAGTTTTTTTTGTTAGATGAGAGACCAGCGTTTTGGATGTGTTTCAAATTATTTTCATTAATTATTTATAAAACCTTTCAAATTCAATCATAATTATTGTCATTTATTATGCAATCTTTTTCTTCATCACTTATTAAACATTAAAAAATTCTATTATCCAGTGAAATTAATTACCATAGTTATTTAAATTTTTTATTTTTATATTACTTTATTAAAAAAATAATGTATTATATTTTAGTAGGGCATTGTAGAGGATGGGTTTTATACCGGGTGTTCTATTCAAATTACGGTTGTTGCTATTATAGAAAGATTGTTGTTATAGAGGATTAAAATAACATTAAAAAATCGGTTCTGAAAGAAATCTAGCTGTTATAGTGAATTGATGTTATAGAGAGTGACAATTATAGAGGAGTTTGACTGTATTATTTAATTTAAAAAGTAAAATGAAACGAATTCATATTTATTTTGAATTTTTTAGTAAATATAATAAATTAAAATGTATTATTTAATTTAAAATTAAAATAATTTTTTTTATTTAAAAAAATTATTATTTTATGTTAAGTTAATAATGATGGTATAAAAGTAAATATTTAAGACAATTAATAAAAACAATGTTGAAATAGAGTAAAACCACACAACCTTTTCCCAAAACCACTTTTCACATAAAAATGTGTTCTGTTTCGAATTATTTTTAAAAGTGGGGGATTTTTGGATTATTTTTATAAAACGGGTGGAAAAACGAAAATATCCTTATAATAAATAGGTTAGGAAACAAATGAATTTAATTATATTATAGTGAAAATTCTCTTAAATAGACCTTTTAAATATCAAAATACAATTATAAGTCTATTTTTAAAAATATACAAAAACAAGCTTTTAAAAGTTTGGTTTTCACTCCGGAGACTAAGTTTTCCAAAATACCCCTAAATTTTTATAATTCACAGATTTTGTGAATTACAGTCACCGTCTATAACTTATGAAATGAAAATTAAATTTTAATTTTACAAACTTTTTATAGCTTATAAAAAAAAATTATTTTTCCCGTACATGAAGTTTAATCCACAGATGCAGTTGAAAATGGTTCATAAAGCGACACATAGTAAATACCACTTTGCATTATTCAATTCTAAGTTAACAGTGGAAAGCCAACTAATCTGTTGAAATTAACAAAAGCAGTCCATTTTCTATGTTAAAAGTAAAAATCAATGTTTTCTTCTTCGTTTTCAAAGTCATAAATATCACATGCTGAATAGAGTGGCCCATCCCATCCTTCCTATTTTGTAGATGGTGTGTCATGTGAAGATGCTTTACAATTGTCGACGTTTCATTGGTGCACTTGTTAAACCTAACTATCCAATCTCATTTTCTGGAAGTCGTCCCCTTTCTATTTTCTGTCCCATTAATAATACAAATATTAAATATCCACTTGATAATGATAATAATAATTGACATACATACACTCCAATACAAATTAAGTAGGTGTACATTACATAGTTCACTTGTGGGCAAGTTCTAGTTCTAGTCTGACTTGCCAATGCCATTGGAGTGATTTGATGTGAGAAAAGTTTTGATGTGGTTATACATTTCTTTAGGCTTCTCTTTGTTGACTGCATGCCCTGCCTTCTTTATGATTTTGAGCTCTGCATTCTCACCCAAATGCCTGCACACAACCCAACCAACTCTACTCTGTCAATCTTTCTTCTTACCAATTTATTAATTCACTGAAAACCTACCTCTTCAATCTGTGAGCCAATTCCAGTGGGAACACTTGATCATATTCTCCCCAGATCATAAGAGTAGGCTAAAACAACAAAATCAATTAAACCCAACAAAACTCCAATTTTACTAATTAAAAAAAAAAAAAAAAAAAAATGTAAACCTGATTGATTTTGGGTAGATCAGATAGGTTTTTCCCTTTGTGCAATGCATGAATCAATTCTTTTCTCTCCTGTAGATGCTCTCTACACATGACATTGATATAATCATTGAAAAAACAAGAAGGGATGTTCTTGGGAGGCTTATAGAAGGTCAAAGTCAAAAGCTTTTTCATCGACTCCGGCGATTGAGGGAACAAAACCTCAGTAGCTTCATCCACGCTCTTCACTTTAAACAAGCCCTCATCCATGTCTTTTTCCTCCATACTAACCCCGGCGCATATTAGCACCGCCCTTTCGATCCTCTCGCTAAACTGCGCCGCCATACTGTAGGCCACGAAGCCTCCGTAGCTGATACCGACGAGGGAGATTGGGGCTTTGCTGACACCGTGGGCCTCGAGCAGGCCCATTAAGCAACGGGCCTGGAAGGACTCGGTTCTTTCGGGTCGGGTGGTGTAGGATTCGCCGAAGAAGAGGAGGTCCGGAACGTAGACGTTGAATTTGGGGACTAGAGGGGCGATGACGTCAGCCCATTGCCACATTGCGTTGGCGCCGATGCCGTGGATGAAACAGAGAGTTGGTTTGTTGGGTTTGTGGGTGCGTGGGACCCAGGAGTGGATGACTGTGCCGTCTTTGAGATCGACGGTGGATGATTTCAGTCCGGCGTTTGAGAAGCTGAATCGGTAGCATGAGTCGCGTGTCGACGTGAAGCTGAAGCAACCCGCCATTTTAACTGAACTGTTGTTGGTGATTATTGTGATCTGATGGGTTGCGTAGGAGGAGAACTGGTAGGAGTCGGAGAATATGGTCTCCCAACGAGACCAATGTTGAAGATGATCTTGTTTATTTATTGAAAGTTGTCCCAAATCTTGACTAATTTGTCAATCGATCCCCAATTAGTCATAAATAAATATAATGCCATTTGTAGATTATAAATATCCAACCCACCATCTACAGCCATTAATGGCATTTTGGAAAAGTCCTCAAACTATATAATATTTAAATTTAATTTTTTTTAATTTTATTTTTTTTAAGGAAATAGGAGACTTTTTTATTCATATAACCCCAAAATATTAAATAAATACCAATCTGCTCCCATAGTTCGATTATTTATCGATATGCTCCAAATTGTAAAACGTCCAGAATCGTTTTGCTGATTTTATTATTATTATTTTTTCAGCAAAACGCACCCTAGCGTTTTGCATTTTGCAGCAAAACGCACTCTTGTATTTTGCTTTTAAAAAACACTTGTTCTAATACAGCAAAACGCACCCCCAAGTTTTGCTTTATAAATACATCTAAAACAGCAAAACGCATCCCCAAGTTTTGAGTAAAATAATTTCGATCCTCACATTCACTTTCATACTCTACCCAACGAAACGGTCCTAGACGTTTTGCAATTTGGAGCAGATCAGTAAATAATCAACATGTTGGAGCATATTGGTAATTATTTTATTTTTGGGGTTATATAGCTGAAAAAGTCGAAATAGGATCCATTTGATGATTTTCATTTATACATTTTCATTTATATAACGGTGTATATATATTTGGCCTTACATCAGTTGGCATATGTATATGTGAAAATGATCAGTTCTCGAGTTTTAAAATAAAACCGAATAGAGAGGAACGCCAGTTTCCGAGTTATCCAGATCAATTGGCCGGTCCTTCCGGTTTTAATAATATTGCCGGTTATTGGATAGTTGAAGGATTAAATTGAAATCTCACATAGTTGAAGGACCAAATTGAAAATATTAGTTTAGGGGTTTCAATTATTATTATACTTAAAATTAATGGGTGGAGTAATAGTTAACGATTTGAAAAGGTATCACAAGAACGAGGGCACTAGTGGTAGAACGCAAGTGAGGAGGACACCTCCGGTGCTAAGGAAAGAGTTTGATAGGGAGATCAAGAAGATCTTAGCTCACTACACAAGAGGGGAGAGCAAGACCAGTCGATGAACCAAAATTCTGATACATGAATTAAAACTAAGAAAAAGATTGGTTGTTAGACACGTTGTCAATAACTATAACTGTGGTTATTAAAATTGATAGAGATATCTTTAGAATCAATGATCAACACATTAATTAAATAATCGGTTGGTTGGGTCTTTTAATATATTTGATCGTTAATATTTATGTTCTTAGTGTTCAATTCAAATTCACTTTTTAAACTCCCCTAGTTTATACAACTTGGTTAATATACAGCTCAAAATTGATGACCATTCTCTGTGGATTCGACCTTGTTTACTACAATTAATTTTTCGTTTATTAGATATTTTAAATATTGACGGAATCGGCACTCGTCACAAAACCATACTCAAACATAGACGTACAAGCATGCTTCTAACTTCTATTATGTTTAAATGTCTCACAAAATTTCAAAATAAGCCAAACATCAATTTCAAGTCATCAAACATTCCAAAACAATAATGAAAAAAAAAAAATCCAAAACGAACAAAATAGGGTTGCCTTGCCAAATGCTTGCCAACTATCTTGTCAAAATAGATTTTTAAAGTTGACGAGCGCCAACTCCTTGCCAATTGATCTATCAAACTGATTTTTAAACTTGTCGAGCGCCAACTGCTCGACAACTTCTCTTGTCATAATGATTTTTAAAGTTGACGAGGTGTTGTCTCAATTTTCATTAACAAATTATCAAGTTTTAGGC
Organism: Cardiospermum halicacabum; assembly: GCA_031304145.1. Taxonomy (NCBI): domain Eukaryota; kingdom Viridiplantae; phylum Streptophyta; class Magnoliopsida; order Sapindales; family Sapindaceae; genus Cardiospermum; species Cardiospermum halicacabum. The sequence goes on along the minus strand of CM062394.1, from coordinate 12,986,272 downwards.
TCAATTACATGATTCATTATTATTAGGTTAGTTCTTCGTGTTCGGGCATCATTTCTACCTTATTCCAAACGCTATTAATGAGGAACTTATCCAATTATATAAGAATTACACCAAACATCATTTCATCAATTACTCAATCAATTTCTCTCATTATTTCAACATAATAATTTTTACAATAAATTCATTGTCAAGATAAACCCATAAACAAGACATAGTTTCGAAAACGGAATCAAAATGGACCAAAGTCCCAAGATGGGCAAGCTTATAGTTGAACCGAAGTTTCAAGACGGTCTTAACATCATAAGAATGCTTCGGAATCATAAGTAGATCGTCATCCCAAAACGGGTAAACCCGTAATAATCAAGACGAGGTTGTGATAGGTACTGGAAACAAAGGAATTGAAATTGATAATACCCAATTCGAGAGGGGTAAACTCTCCTTACAAATACTCAAAATTCAATATATAACCTACAAAGCAAGAACTAGCTGGGGAGTATTTATAGAGCTATACTCCTAAGAACTATGATAACTGAAAGCAGATAATAAAGAAGTTGTTGTTGTGGAGATCATGCTGATTGTGGAGAACATGCTGATAGTCTACTCCTGATCTTCAGCAAGATCCTGTAAGTCAGGAAGTAACACTTGGACCAGTTTCTGTACGTGACTTGGTTTGTTGCGACGTGAGTCTGTTGAAATAAGTGATTGACGTGGACGTCGAGTGTACACCCGGAGAGGCTGACGTGGCTGTGATACTTGATCTGTCTCTAGTATTCTATCAGGACTCCCCTCTTGGAAAAACGACTTGTCCTCAAGTCGAAAATCTGGAAATTGTGCAGTAACTATATCATAGAGTTCCCAACTAGCTTCCTCGACTGGACGATCAGCCCACTCAATCAATAATTCTAGATTTGGTGTCCCAGCAAGAGTCTTCCAGCGATGTTGTAAAACTTTCGAAGGTGTCAACACCATCTCCCAATCAGCAGTAACAGGAAATGGAGCTAGAGGAATAGATGGTAAAAGACCCTGAGCAGGACGCAACAAACTTACGTGGAAAATAGGATGAACTCTTGAGTCGGCAGGTAATTCCAGTTCGTATGCTACAGATCCGACTTTATGCAAAACCTTATAAGGACCGAAAAATCTTGGGGAGAGCTTTTCATATCTTCGGACAGCGAGACTCTTTTGGCGATATGGTTGTAATCGAAGCCATACCGAATCACCAACGTTGAAATTTAATTCTCTGCGATGTTTGTCAGCTTATGCCTTCATTCGAGACTGAGCTTTAGACAAGTTAGCCTTGAGTAGTTTCAACATTTCATCACGTTCAATAAGCTGTACCTCCAAGTCGTGTATTTGTGTTTCACCAGAAACATAAGGATGTAACTGGGGAGGGTCTCGCCCATAAACAATAGAAAAAGGAGTGGTACCTGTGGAAGTGTGAAACCCAGTGTTGTAAGAATATTTAGCCCAAGCCAAGAAACTACTCCATCCACGGGGTTGTTCATGTGCAAAGCAGCGAAGATAAGCTTCCAAACATCGGTTGACAACTTCGGTCTGACCATCTGTCTGCGGATGGTAACTGGTTCCCATTCGCAATTGAGTTTTGCTTAGCTTAAAAAGCTCCTGCCAAAAGTTACTCATAAAAATAGCGTCTCTATCTGAAATAATTGACCTGGGAATCCCATGGAGACGAACGACCTCCTTGCAAAAAGCAGCTGCTACACATTTGGTAGAAAAAGGGTTGCCAAGAGGTATGAAATTGGAATATTTACTCAGTCGGTCCACAACTACGAGAACTGTATCAAAGGATTTGGACTTTGGAAGCCCACCGATAAAATCAAGAGAGATGTCTTCCCATACCCTTGCTGGAATAGGTATAGGTTGCAGAAGACCCGCAGGTGAAAGAGTCTGATATTTGTGTTGTTGGCACTGTAAACATAGTTGGACATAATGTTTTACATCCTGCTTCATCTCAGGCCAAAAGAAACTTGCAGTAAGACGCTTCAGAGTCTTCAAATAGCCTCCATGTCCTCCAATTGGAGTATTGTGAGCTTCAGAGATTAACTTATATTTTAAGGGTTCCTTATCTGGAATGACTAGACGCCCTTTAAAGAAGAGTTTTTGTCCTGCAAAATGAAAGTTAGGATGAGATGTGGAGTCTTCCTTCTTAGCTTCAATGATGGCTTTAGTGTAGGGATCCACTAATAGAGCAGCTTGAATATCTTGAAAATCTAAAGGAACAGGAAACGCTAATGCCAAAAATTCAGCTTGCTGGGGACGGCGTGATAACGCATCTGCTCTTTTATTATCCCTTCCCGGTTTGTGGACAATGGAAAAATCATACGGCATCAACTTGAGGAGTAGGCGCTGTTGTTCAGTAGTGGTAATTCGCTGCTCTAAGAGGAATTTCAGGCTATAATGGTCAGTCCGAATGAAGAAATGATGTCCCATCAGATAGTGGCGCCACTTTTGCAAGGCCAACACCAAGGCTAGGAGTTCACGATCATAAGCAGATTTATGTCGGTTTGAGAACGAGAACCCTTTGCTGAAATAGGCTACTGGATGTTCTTCCTGAAGAAGAATTGCGCCTATTCCTTCTGAAGATGCATCACACTCAACTGTAAAAACTTTCGAAAAGTCAGGAAGGGCTAAGACTGGAACTGAAGCCAATGCAGCTTTAAGTTTCTCGAAAGCAATGTCTGCGCCTGAATGCCACTTGAAATTGTTCTTCTTGGTCAATTCTGTCAAAGGTCGAGCCATGACGCCATAATTCTTGACAAACCGGCGGTAATATCCCGTGAGTCCGAGAAATCCTCCCAATTCTGTGACTGTAGTAGGAATCGGCCAAGACTGGACTGCTGCAATCTTGTCTTGATCTACCTGTACTCTAGAAGCTGTAACAACATGACCCAAGAAATTGATTTTTGATTGACCAAAATTACATTTGGAAGCCTTAGCAAAATACTGATTGTCTCGCAAAAGTTCCAAAGTAACTTGAAGATGGTGAATATGCTGTTTCAAGGAAGAACTGTAGATGAGTATATCATCAAAAAATACCAAGATGAACTTACGAAGATGTGGCCGAAATAAGTCATTCATCGCTCCTTGGAATGTTGAAGGAGCATTTGTGAGTCCAAATGGCATCACCAGGTACTTATAATGACCAGAATGAGTTCTGAATGCAGTCTTGGCAATATCCTCTGGATGCACCCTGATCTGATGGTAGCCGGCTCTCAGATCAATTTTAGAGAATATCGTCGCACCGTGAAGTTCATCGAGAAACTCCTCAATATTTGGGATGGGATATTTATCAGGCACTGTGATTTTGTTGAGAGATCTGTAATCCACACACATACGCCACGAATCATCCTTCTTTTTTACCAATAAAACTGGGCTAGCAAAAGGACTTGAACTTGGTCGAATGAACCCAGCTTTTAACAAGGTAGCCACCTGGTTTTCAATTTTTGTTTTCTAGTGGTGGGGGAAACGGTAGGGTCTAATATTCGGGGGTTTTGAATTTGGAAGGAGCGGAATGGTATGTATATGCTCTCGAAATGGAGGCAGTGTTGTGGGCTCTTGGAACACTTTGTCAAAGTCATGAAGGAGTGACTGTATAGGGGTTGGCTTGTGTGGTGGTGGGGTGGTAAGCAAATAATACTGAAAAGAAACTGGGGATGGTGTTTTAGGTGGGATACCTTGTAATTTGTATTTTTTTCCATCGAGGGTGAAGATCAAGAACATTTCGTTCCAGTTAGCCTGTACTGTGTTGAGGGATGCCAACCATTGAATTCCAAGCACGAAGTTTGCGCCCCCATGTTGAACGGATAGAAGCTTTGTGAAATTTTGAGATCAGGAAGTTGAATTTCCACATCGTGACAGATTTTATTGCACCGGATGATATCCCCATTTCCAATCTGCACACCGAACGGATGAACCGATTGACTTGGGAGGTTGAGCTCTTCGACAAGGGTATTTGCCACAAAATTATGGGTAGAGCCACTGTCGATGAGAACAAGAACGTTTCGTGAACCAACCTGGCCTTGTAACTTCATTGTGGTAATGGTGGCTTTGCCCTGAATAGCAAAGAAACTGATTTCTTCTCGGTTGTGAGTGACAAAAGCGTTTGGCTCCTCGTCTTCATATTGTTGGGGGTCGTGGTCTCCCTTTTCGTGTTCGTAATTTGTAATCTCTAGGGTGGAAAAAGTTCCCGACTTGCAGCGATGTCCTGGGCTGTATTTTTCATTGCAGCGGAAACACAGACCGCGAGCAAAACGTGCTTGTCGTTCATTATCCCAACTACGATTTGGGGTATTGTGTGAGAAGGAATTTCCTGTGGTAGCTTCTTTGTGAATTGGTTTGACTCCCTGAATGGAAGTGGAAGATTTGATATTAGTGTTTCCCGTGGGCCGAGCCTTGGTAGGTAAACCCAATTTTGATTCAAATTCCAGGGCGAGACTCATGGCTTTGTACACCGTTGTCGGCTTGTGAATTCGCACGTCCGCTTTTAATTCATCCTTCAATCCATTTAAGAACACACCCAACAAACAGTGATCTGGCCAACTGGTGATGCGAGCAGACCGTTTGGCAAATTCTTGGCGATATTCTTGCACCGTTCCCGTTTGACGAACATTGCATAAATACTCATCTGGGTTTTGGAACTCAGCCGGCCCATAGTGATCTTGTAAAGCTTGTACCAACTCTTCCCAGTAAAGTAGTTCTCGCTCAGAAGTCAACCATGAATAGAGATCCAAGGCGTCTCCTTCAAGGTACATAGCGGCAATGTCGACTTTTAGATCATCTGCTGTTTGATAATAACGGAAATATTTCTCCACTTTCAAAATCCATCCTCGTGGATCTCCACCTTCAAATTTAGGAAATTCAATCTTAGTGAAAGGCCGAAAAGTTGGGTTTCGCCTCCAGGTAAAATTTCCTGCTTCTTCTTCCTCCCGTTCATCCCACCCCGTATGGCGAGGTTCAAAATGATCATAGATGGGTCCTTTCCCAGACCTTCGAGGATAGCGTGATTGGTGAGATTCAGCTTGGAAAGTTTCAATCTTTTCCAAATGTGAGGCTATGTTGGTCAATTGAAAAGCAAGTGCATCCGGGGAAGGTGGTGGAGGGTTGGACGTGTTTGGGTTCGGGTAAATGGGATTAGAGGTAGAAGTGTTTGGGTTTGGATCGGGATAGGTAGTGTTTCGGGTGGAACCGACCATATTGACTCTGATACCAAAATGATAGGTACTGGAAACAGAGGAATTGAAATTGATAATACCCAATTCGAGAGGGGTAAACTCTCCTTACAAATACTCAGAATTCAATATATAACCTACAAAGCAAGAACTAGCTGGGGAGTATTTATAGAGCTATACTCCTAAGAACTATGATAACTGAAAGCAGATAATAAAGAAGTTGTTATTGTGGAGATCATGCTGATTGTGGAGAACATGCTGATAGTCTAGTCCTGATCTTCAGCAAGATCCTGTAAGTCAGGAAGTAACACTTGGACCAGTTTCTGTACGTGACTTGGTTTGTTGCGACGTGAGTCTTTTGAAATAAGTGATTGACGTGGACGTCGAGTGTACACCCAGAGAGGCTGACGTGGCTGTGATACTTGATCTGTCTCTGGTATTCTATCAGGTTGTTACCCTATAAATAGGCTATCCACGCCTACCAAACCATGATATTTCTATGGGTCGAAGTATTTCCATTCTTAGGCATGTCTTTCGTTCTATTCTTGTAGCAAGTTTACAGGGCTTAATCATTTATTAAAAGTTTCAAATAATTAAACCATTCATTTGGTTCCGTTATTCCATTTCAAGACCCCACAAGGATTATAGCCATATTTAGCCATAAAATGCCATCAAGGCTACCAAATATATAATTAGTCCAATTGTTTCACATGGTATAATTATATCAAGTCCTTACATTTCACTTGATTTTCAACGTAAGTGTTATCCATTAACATCAACATTTAACAATTCAAGCAATTTTCTTCACACTTAGCAAAACCATTCATTTTTCATCAAAAACACTATTTTATTTTTATGGTTTCTAAAATAATTTTGACTCTAACTTCTAATTAATCTAGCCACCGTTAATTTTTTATGCCCAAGTTTTATTTTCTCCTATTATTCTGATTTGGAATTTTATAGGAGTGGAAAGTAATTAAAATAAATAGATACCATTGTAAAGTAATTAATTAAATCATATAAAAATTTTAGCCCCAAATTTCGGACGTTACACTCATAGCTAAACCATATTAATTTAGTAATATCTTTTCTTTCCAGTTCAAATGTTGTGAGAATTATTCTTAATTGTTTATGTCTTTAGTATTTATAAATCCTCTTCATTTTTAAGTTTCCAGTTATATGTATTAATTTATTTTATAGATTAATCTGACTAGTTAATTAATTAAATATGTTAATATCTCACTAGTTGATAGATAAAATACGTAATCGTTTAATTGATTTGATCTAAGTGGCAATAAATGTGATACGTCATGTTGTGGGATTTTATAATCATATTCAAATTAGCATGCTTGTTGACTTGTTTGATATGAATTCGAGTCTTCTTAATTCTTAATGCGTCTTCGATTGAACCTGTCAAGTGCTTGTCAGGGATATTGATAGATATGAGGTTAATTAGAAGGTGTTTGTCTAGTTAGTCTAATATCTAAGAAAATACTAGATTATTTGACGCTATATTAATAGTTAGGGTAAATCCCAAAAAACCACCACAAGTTTATCAAGTTCTCTAAAAAACCACATCAGTTTGAGTTTTTCCCATTTCACTACTTTTTCTGTTAATTGACAGCCTGAGTACTATTCACTAATTGACGGATGAACAGTAACTAGGGACATTTTTAGAGCTTTAATTTACAGTAACTAGGGACATTTTTAGAGCTTTAATTTTTTTTTCTTAAAAAAATCTCAGATTTCCTTTATTTTTTATTTTATTTTTAAATTTTTATAATTTAAAAAAATTAAAATTTCAAAAATATCACTGGTTACTATTCATCCGTCAGTGAGTGAACAGTAATCAGGCTGTCAATTAACAGAAAAGTGGTAAAATGGGAAAAACTCAAACTGATGTGGTTTTTTAGAAAATTTAGCAAACTTGCGGTGGTTTTTGAGGATCAACCCTAATAGTTATAACTAGGTTTGTTGAATTGACATAATTTATTTTTAGTTTCGATGATCAACAGAGAATTAGTTTGACTGACTTTGCTGGATTACTTACCTTATTTAATTTTTATATTGGGGTAGTAAAAAAAAGACACGAGGGTTTCTTGAAATCCTAAAAAAAAAAAAAAAAAACCTAGACTATTTCGATTCTTTTCCAATTTTCTAATTTTCCATCGGTCAACATCCAATTTACTATTCATCTATTAGTCGACTTTATCTCTCCAATTTTTGGAAGGGTATTTTCATATTTTCACTCTTAATTTTTAAAAAATTAAAAATTAAAAATTAAAAATAAAATACTTTTTTTTCTTTTTCTTCTTCTTCTCCCTTTCTCTTTTCTCCTTCACTCTGCTTCCTCCACCTTCACCTTCACCTTCACCTCCACTCGATTTTCACCACCAGAATCAACCTACCTCACCAGCTCTAGATCTTCATCACACTCTACTCTGGATCTTCCTCCACATTAGGATCTTCAATTACCCAACTCACTTACAGAATTAACAATCAATCACAAGGCTATTCAACTACATTTACCAAAACTATACCATCTCTCAAACAATTGACATATACAGAATAACCCAACTCTAATAGATGATATAGTAATACAAAAGACCTATTAAATACCTAAATACCAAGGAAATTATTAGGAAAAAAAACACAAAAATTACATCCTCAAAGCAAGAGCAAAAGTAAACCCTACAAAATACAAAAATAAATAGAAATGAGAAGGGTACCCATTAACAGGGCAAGTGGAAGCTGCTAGGGGGTAGGTTGTTGTGGTTTATACATGGTAAGGTAAGTGAAGAGATTTCTAGGATTTGGATTGAATATGGTGAGTTCAGTATGATATATGTTTTATCCGAAATTCAATGTGTTAAACCCACGAGGGTGAAGATTTAGAGGCGACTTTGGTGGTGAAGATAGAGTGGAGGTAGAGGAAGTCGAGTGGATGAGAAAAATCAGTTATTTTTAATTAATATTTATTATTATTATTTTTAAATTTAATAATGAAAAGATTAAAAGTACCTTTCAAGAAATTGGAGGGAAAAAATCAACTAACATATGAATAGTAAACTGGATGTTGACCGACAGAGAAGTGGTAAATTGAAGAAAATCGAAATAATCTGAATTTTTTTTAGGATTTCGAAAAAACCCACATGGATTTTTTTTTATTAACCCTTTTATATTTATTTATTTTAAATTTATTAATTAAATCAATTCTCAAAACCCTTAATGTTATTTGTTCATCAAACCAGTCATTCACACGGTAAAATTAATTAATTTTCTACATAGGATCGACCCTGCTTGCCGTTACTACTGGTGTTAGTAGAAATTAATTATTTTATTTTTGAGGAATTCGACACTCAGCACGAGTCATCCAATGAACTTATTTCAAATAAACATCCATATGTTTACTTTAAATATCTTGTATGCCTACAGATTAATAAGAAGTACTATTTAAACTCATTAAGAAGTATAACACATGCTAGTCTGTCTGCGTTAGCGATATCTTATCTCGCTAATTCTGTAACTAGAGATATTTAAATTTAATAAGAATTACATGTGATAAAAATCTCACAATCATGAACTATTTATGATTTCCTTCACCCTCTGATTATTAGTAGAGATTTTATTATATAGTTAAATATATTGAATAAAATTAAACTAAATAATAAGGATGTCTTCTATTCTCAATAAAGGTACGCACGATACTGAACCAAACCGAAAAACTTTCAATTTTTTGAAATTGTAAAACCGAACAAAATTGAACTGAACAAAAAAATATCAATTCGGTTTGGTCCAAAATCTAAAAAATTGACTTAACAAAAGTAAATTTTTTGGTTCGGATCAAAACCGAATAGAAACCAAATAAAAAAACGTGACCCAAATCGAATCGAAAAATAATTGGTTTTCTATCATCAAAACTGAATTGAACCGAGATAACTCAAAAATCGAACCGAACCGAATCAAACAAAACAAGGCGATTCGGTTTGATTTCATTCCGTTTCGATTTTTTTCCACCCTTATCAATAATAATGAAATAAGGCATAATATATAAACCAAACTATTTGTTTTAGCACAGATTACCAACAAATATCATATATGATGTGCAGTTGTGTGCACGGTTTAGTTCAGTTCTATTTTTTTCCAAAATACCACTTTTCCATCCATGGCTGTTAGATTTACTGTAGATTTTCCATCTATCCACTTTATAGAAGGGTAGTCTTGTCTTTTTACTATTAATTTTTTAATTTTAAAAATAAAACATTAAAATTTTTAATTTTTATTATTTTAGTTTCTTACAAAATTAAAATATATATTAATTGTTCTTTCCAGAAAATTTTATTTATTTATTTATTTTCAAAATAATTTTTTTTTAAAAAATAAAAATAAAAATTAAAGTGAATCTTGTTCTGCCTTTTCAAAAAACCCTAGCCACCACTTAACAACGCTCTAGTTTTTTTTTTTCCCTTTTTCCCTTCACTGTTTTTTTTTGGCGTCTTCATCCTCTCTAGTGCTATTAGTTTTTTGTTTAAGGCTTCTTCTTATTACTGATGGAGTTCAACCATATTCTAGATGCATCCATTTGAATAAAAACAAATATTTGAAAGCAGTTCCACCGTGATAATACCTGATCTTCAATTTGGTTATGGGTATTAGGGTTTGGATTTTGATTTTGGCGATTTGCTTATGACAAGTCTGGAATGGAATAGTGAAGATGAAGGAGAGAGGGAGAGGAATCGAAAAAGACGAAGGAGGTGAGTGATTTTTTGTGATTTGCAGATGACGGATCTGAGGGGGAATATTGAATATGGAGAAGAGAGGAAGAAGAGGAAAGGGAGAAGAATGTGGAGGAGAGAGGAAGAAGAAGAATAGGAGAATGAGAAGGAGAGTGATTTTGGGGATTTACAGGCAACATATAGATCGGAAGATGAAGTGGAATATAGAAGAGGAATATGAAGTGAATACAGAGAGAGGAAGAAGAAGAATATTTTGTTTAGTTTTTTTGATTTAATTTTTTTATTTTAATATATATTTATTCAATTTTAAATAATTTTTTTTAAAATAAGTGAAATTATCTAAATATCCTTAAACCAACTGGATGAACAATGACTCTAACAGTCATGGATGGAAAAGTGATATTTTGGAGAAAAATAAAACTGAAATAATAAAATGGAGATAAAATTAAAAGTTCGTGGGGTTTTTGGAATTATCCCTAAAATTTAACTATATCCCTATCAACTTGTTGTCGTCGTTATCTGGATCTGTTATGGTTATGTATTAAAAAATATGAAATAATATTCACTAATTAATTCTCACCATAATAATTAAATATATGAATAATTTTAGGAACTCACGACGTCATTGTTGTCCCTGTCCATGCATATAAATAAACTAAAACAGTTGGGCGAAAGCCAATAGAAAAGAAACAAGAGTTTCATTTCGCTGTCAGATCTCCATTCTCCTCAACCTCTTCATTGATTTCATTTATTGTCGTCAAGTATAGACAAATGGATTTTTCTTTCTTTTCTTCATTGTTTTTCAAGTTGGAGGAAGGACTCCTCACAAACTAGAGAATCATTATAAATCTGTCCAATAAAGGTTTTCTTGATGAGTATGGATGATTTTGATATAAGGGTGGATTTAAAAAGCGTTCTACAAAATAAAGCTGGATTCCGCAACTGTTTAAAAAGTGTTTGGTAAAATAAGTGTTTAGAGGTAATTTTGTAAGTAGTATTTAACATTTAAAATAATAATATGAAAAATGTTATTTTTAATTTTTTTTTAAATTTTAGTAAAAAAAAAAAAAATCCAAATGTTACTGTATTTCAAATTAATACTATATAAATAAGGATTATTTCCAAAAACCAACCGTAGGTTTGAAAAATTAGCCAAAAACTTACCCTTTTTTCATTTTTGGCCAAAAACCAATATTTTGAAAGTTTCCATCCATTTTACTATTCATCTGTCAGTTTGATGAACAATAACCAGGGGCCATTTTTTAGTAATTTTCAAATTTTTTTTAAAAAATAAAAAATAATTACAAAGCAAAATAAATCAAAAATTATTTTTTAAAAATCAGAAATTACAAAAATATCCTTAGTTATTGTTCATCGACTAACGGATGAACAGTAAAATGGATGAAATTCATGAGAATGTTGTTTTTTGGCTAAAAATGAAAAAGTGGTAGGTTTTTGGCTAATTTTTCAAACCTGCAGTTGATTTTTGGAAAACTCCCTATAAATAAATAAATGTGATATATATATATATATATATATATTTATAATTTTACCTTTAACAACTATTTAAACCGTATCATCTATACTAAACAATCATCCCAAAAATTACTTTGACAGCTACTTCAACACCTATTTCAAATCACTCATGACTCCAGTTATACAAACCTATAATCTAAAATTAGTTTTAATCTAAAATTAGTTTTTTCAAAAAACCGGTTACAATCCGGTCTTCTATTTTAAAAAAATAAAATTTTGATTTATTTTAGTTGTATTTGGTTGATTCGGAATAATTATTTTATTTTTTTAACGAATTTGAAAATTTCAGAATAATGTAATGATTGTTGCTTCTATTTTAAACATACTATATGTTGGTTTCAGGGATGTGCCACACTAGATGGATCCAACCCATTACTTAATGACCCCAGAGGGTGTTATTGAAATATAGTCTGATTGGTTTAATCAGATAATAACTTCTCCTGAAATCAAGTGAAGAGATCACGTTGTATTTGAAAGATATGTTTAGGCAGTTCTATTAGATACAAAACTACTAGCATTTGAAATAGATTAAACACTCTCTGAAAAAAATACGACTAAGACTGTGGTTCTCTCTCGTTTTGGTGATTACGTTTTTAGACAGTGAATAATACCAGGAATTCCTTCAATGGTGGTTCTTAGTTGACTAGTGAGATCAAAGCAACAAAACAGTACACAATTCTTTAACCTTCTCTTTACATATATTGTTGATATATGTATGTTTTATAGTTATTACATTGGTATCAGCCTGATTGCTGTATTTTGATTTTTTTATGCTATAATTCATTCTTGGCATATTCATCGGTAATGTATGAATGCAGTTATATTATTAATGGTTGATTTACGTTGTTTCATGGATGAATACACTTGTTGTCGAAGGATGATTGCCCTTTTTTTATTCCTTAATACACTACAAAAAAAATTGATTTTTAACGACAAGCGTGTAATGTTGATAAAACCAAAAAACAGTCAGAAAAATATATTTCTGACCGTAATTTACCATCAGACGTCGTCGTAGAAAATGTCGTTGAAAATTGTATTTTTCAACAAACCGTTAAAAATTTTATCTTAGAGACAATATTGTACCATTGTAAGTAATTTTAAAATTTGTCGAAAAAAAAGCACTTTTACAATTAACGGTTGGAAATAGTACTTTTACAACCAAATTTTCTCCTCGAAAATATTCTTAAGCTTAGTCGAAAAAGAACTCAAAATTTTTATTGCATATTTTCAACCGTACATAATCATTGAAAATTATGCTAATTCAACAAAAAATAATTAATCGTTAATATTTTACAATTAGTTGAAAATATCTTATAGACCGTATTTTGAAATATATAATCGTCAAAATAAAAATATTTTAACCATCGTATGTGTTTTCATATTCATAAAAAAAATTCAAATTTGTATTCATATTTAATTAAAAATGGTCATATATATATTAATTTTAAATTAATGATTAAATATTTCTATAATTCACAAATAATAAAAAAAATTCTAATTAATATGTCAAAAGATATAAAAATAATATATAATCATAATACTGTGAACATATTAATAGTATAACAAAAAGATTAAATGTATTGTATTGAATAATATAACTAGTAACCTAAAATAATCTATCTATCAGAAAATCTAAAAAGATAAATGACCTATAAACTAAAAATAACTATATATAATGTATAATAATACAGAAAGATTTAATAGTAAACAAAAATTATATATATATATATATATATATATCCCTTTAATCTTCATCATGTAGGTCTTCCACGTGTTCCTCAAGTTCATTCAAAAAAGTATTACTCTGTATAAAGTTAAAAACAACAGACATAAGATTTTCACAATAACTATATATAATGTATAATAATACAGAAAGATTTAATAGTAAACAAAAATTATAGATATATATATATCCCTTTAATCTTCATCATGTTTATCATCATTATCTTGGTCTTCCACGTGTTCCTCAACTTCATTCAAAAAAGTATTACTCTGTACAAAGTTAAAAACAACAGACATAAGATTTTCACAGACATATAAACTATCAGCTCCACACTTTATTTGCAATAAAATCAAAACATCAAATATATAAATCAAAATAGACATTTTAGATTTTTTTCATACCATAGAAGAAGGTAATTGGATGTTTGACTGCGAAAGAAGAAATTTCATGAATTGACGCATTTGTTTGACTTCTTCTTGTGTAGATTTGAACTTCACCATTTCTTCTTTCATTGTTCTATATTCCTCTAATTCCGCTTCCATGATTTTGACTTTTGCCTCCAGCTCTTCGGTTTTTTTAATTCTTGCACGCTTACAACTTCCCTCACAACCATATACATCTTTATACGTGAGTCCCGAACCCATACCTAAATCCCCACCATGAGAAGATTTTCCAATTACTTGTCGATAAATATCCAAGTCATCAACTTCAAAGCCTTGCTCTTCTGCAGTTTTTTTTTCTCATTTTCCAACTTTTCCTGCATCATAACACATAATATGCAATTAAAAATAAAATTGCTTAAACAGATCAAACATGTACCAATCAAACAATAAATAATCTTACATGTAATTCTTTTGCTTTGTAGCTACTCCATTCTTTTCACACTTTGTCATCATTTTTCTTTGTTGACATATGAAACCTTTTAAAACAGTCAATTGGACTTGGTTCAACCCCATTAACTTTTGTCTATAAAAATACAATAAATAAAATAATAAATTTTTCAACAAGTATATTAAATAAATAGAAAAGAAAAGTGCATATGCTTTTCAAATATTACATATTCATATTTGTACTTGGCAATAGGCATCGAACCCGCTGTATGGTGCATCTTGACATTCTCTCGATTGGTTTTATTCTTGCGACTTTTTTCCTACATATTTTGGAAATAAATTACTATAATAAGTAAAACAAGATAATATACAACTTTGATATAGAGCTGTTTCAAGTATCAAGTTTGACCAAGTTTACCAATCATAACCAAATATGTCAATGCAGTATGTCTAAATGTATTAGTATTTGCTACGAACTTAAAGTAGCTAAAAGCAGACACAATGCTGGATTCTTATCTAAGTATTTTGACTACCTGAGATTTTAATAAACATGGATTCTGCAGTTTTCTATCAAACTTTTCATTAACATAATTAGGTTTGACTAATGGGTATTCAGTACTAATGGAGCTATAGGCTTTAACTTTCAGTAGCAAAGAACATTCATTCTTCAAGTACATTATTTCTTGCTATACTTAAAATGCAAGAAACAAAAATCAATCCTAATTCCAAAATCTAATCAGAACTTTCAAATTATACTCGACTAAAGCTCAAATGCAACTAAAAACAAAATAGACTACAAATTGTACCTGAAAATTGAAGATTTTGATGGCAAAAGTACCGGACACATATAGAAGACAATGAATCAAGGGTTAGAAAAGAGCACTATTATCATTCGAAAAAAAAAATATGGAAACATTTTCATTAAACAATGATGGAATATTATTTTAGAGCCCTTATTATTTGGTGTTTTGAGAAAATTATCCAACTATCTCTCTTCTCTATAAACAGATACTTGAAATAGTTCTTTTCAGCGTCCAAAGTAGAGAAGCAAAAGTTGTATATTATCTTATGTTACTTATTTTAGTAGAAAATTACATATTCATATGTGTATTTTCCAGTCGCTTTTCATCCATGTCAACCATTTTCTCCCAAACATCTATAGGGACATTATCTGGTGGATAAGCCTTTCGAGCTGCTTCTGTTGTATACTTTTTAAAGATGGGATTTCTCAAGTGAAACATCCAATCTTTATAACTTTTACCACATGCAAACATTAAAGCATTCTTTAGCTCATCCTCAGTAAATGTGTAGGTAAACTTAGTCTCTTTAAACCTAGCAAATAATGTTTCACGTTCATCATCTGGGTATTATTTATAGGTTATCTATGGTCTAGTTGTATTTTGGAGAAAAAGAGCAGTGATTTTTCTAATTGGTTCTGCGGAGACAAACCTATAAATTTATAAAGGTATTAGTGAAGTACATACATTATCTTAAATAACATAATCAAATTTTCCGGTATAAATAAATATAATAAATTTATATACCTTCCTTTATAAGCAACTACTTCTAACTCGTTTTTACTTGAAACACCTTTAGCTTTTCCTCTACCTTTTCTTATTCCTGCACACTCACCTAATAATGCACACACAATATAAATAACTTTTCAAAATGAGATAACAGACAACCGTGCTTCAAAAGCTTAGTTTAAATCAACCAAGAAATATAAAGAACAAATCATCGATATAAAATACCTTGCATTCCTGAAGCTTCTGTTTCAAAAGTTATAGAATGTTGAACATTTGTATGGTTTTCAGGATCCTCCACATAGCTTTCCTCATGTGCTTTACCTTTTTCTTTTTGAGACAACACTAGATATAAATTATATTTATTACTAAAACAATAATAATAGTTATAATAATAATTGATAAGCTAATAAAATATATTTAAGGTAACAAAATATAGTATAATTAATACAATAGCCATCTAAACTACAAAGCGATACATTTAATAGTGACATATCAACATGTGTATTCACACACTCTATCATAAACACTAATGAAAGAAAATCCATTTCTCTATTTTGCTAGAGTAATAATAAGGATATCATGATATAATAAAATATAATAATTTGTTCAAAAATCAAACAGATAAAAAGTTATTATGTTTGTTTAAATTACAAAAGACAAAATAATTCCCACAAAGTAGAGCAGTTTAAGATGTATTAAAATTTAGGCTAATATGATAAAGTAATCATTCACGGTCTCATAAAATCTTCAAACTAAGTGTAGTAGGTTAACAACTCCAATGCTTAAATAGATTGATAATATAAATAAACTTACCTTGAGTCAGTGCCAAATTTCTATCCAATGATTGATCGGAGGATAAATCAAGAATGAGCTGAATTTGAATATTTAAAAATTTTCTTGATGCACTACCTTGAATGTTTTCTGCAAGAGTTTTCATTTTGTCTCTCTTAACCATATCCAGGCCTAAATTGCATTAAATAATAAAGAGGATTACATGACATAAAAACATTCAAATATATATATATATATATATATATTTATATATAAGTGTATAAAATGAGTTTTAATTATTTCTCAATGAAATCATAAAAATCAAACTTTTTATATCCATAAACAAGACTATAAAATATTATCCTTGAACAATATAATTTTTATTTTTAAAATTTTAGTTATATTATTTCAACATTAAAGAAACAGTGTTAGTAGGCATATTATAATTACAAAAATATAATAATTCCCACAAAGTAGAGCAACTTAATATAGTAAAGCAATCATTCACGGTCTCATAAAACCTTCAAACTTAGTGTAGTAGGTTAACAACTCAAATGCTTAAATAAATTGATAATATAAATAAACTTACCTTGAGTCGGTGCCAAATTTCTATCTAATGATTTATCGAAGGATAAATCAAGAATGGACTGGATTTGAATATTTGAAAATTTTCTTGATGCAGACCTTGAATGTTTTCTGCGGGAGTTTTCATTTTCTCTCTCTTAACCATATCCAAACCTAAATTGCATCAAATGATAAAGCGGATTACATGGCATAAAAAGATTCAAAATTTTTAACTCGAAGATATAGCGGATTACATGATAAAGCGGATCTTCCAATGTCTAATAAATACAAATATATAGATATATTAAATATTCATGTGCTCTAGGATTTATATCAGAGATATATAGACTAACATATTCTTCCTATGGACTAACCATCCTACTTCCTAAGGAACTTAACTGGAAGCAAAATGAGTAAGCATCCAAAAATTTAACTGGAAGTAAAATGAGTAAGCATCCAAAATTTTTTTTCCTAAAAACTAGCTGCAGTTGTAAAAGAAATTAAAAGGCAAACATCTAATTTAATCTCAAAATAAGTAGTTTAATCGCAATATCCAACTTCTACATCCAGCATTCCAAAGATAAATTTGTAGCAATTTGAAATAGTAAAAACGGAAGTGATGGTTCATTGAAATGCACACAAAAAAAAGTTTCTGGGAACTAGAAATGAAGCGGAAACATTATACTTCAAAAATACAAGATAACAAATCCAACAACTTAGTTTAATTATCGACCCAGAACACCTCTATTACTACCAAAGTTACAACATAGTACTTCATTCCTGAATACATTGTACCTGCAGTAAACCAATCCTAATTAGACTAGCATGCAATATTATCATCATGACAGTAGATAAAAATAAAATGAATGTGGTGAAATCCCATTATTGGGTAAGCTTGAAACATGATATATGTAAAACACAGCATATGATGTACTTTCCAATTACAATACTGTGTAATTGAGAGGAGAGCGATAGTAAACTAGTTAGAAAGTGTCTAAAGGCTAATGGATGGTTCTGTAATCTGCAATAAAAATACCTTACATTTTAGAAGAACCTATTTTAGGTTGTCGATTGCTAACATCCATATGATTTTCAACATCCTTTACTGATGTATTTGACCCCTAAAAATATAGATATTTCTTATTGCGATTACCTTTTCTTTCCAAGACAATACTACAGAGTAATTAGATTAATTAGTTATACAATAATACCACAGAGCCTAATGAAATTTAACTATTTATACTATGTACATATTTGATAATGTAAATAAATATACCTGTGTTGTGTGTTGAATACCTATCCAAGGATGAATTCCAATTTGCATCATTATTGGGACTTAATTGTTATGAGCTTACAATCCTATTCTTGATCTCGAAGCATGTAATTTTTCATCTGAAGCTTTGTTTTTACCTCTTTTTGATAGGTCTGGCTATATTGAAACAAAGAATAAAGTGGATAAAAGAAAGACAGAAAATACTAAATCAAATATTATTAGATAAAAAACATAAAATTGCAAACAATTTGATCCTGCAAACAACTACTCAACAAGACCATCCATCATTAATTTCTGAATCAACCATTAAATCATTCAAGTCCTCATTTCTTCATATAGTCTAATTAAATTTATTTCACTTCACTGAATTAAATCTCAAGCAGCAATCAAACGGCACATTATTTTTTATAAAAACAGAACATATGAATATAAGATACATATGTATAATCAAAGATATTGGCAATTTACCTGAGGTTTGCATTGAATTATTATTCAATAATTGATTCAATGAGGTGTTTTTTTTTTTTGTTTTGTTTTTTTTTTTGCGTGCAATGATATCCTTGGTGTAGTAGCATGTAAGATTTCATCAAGAGCTTTGTCTTTTACTCTATTATCCATTTCTGAAAAAAAATAATAATTAATTAATATTGCATATGAAAAGATAACTCAAACTTTGTATACATTAAAAAATAAACTAGGAAATAAAATACCTCAAATACATGGTATATATTATTGTTACATTAATAAAAAAAATCTATCACATAACATCCACAAAATCCTCTCCATTTCTAGTCATATTTAATCCATCATCATCATCATTTTCATTGAAGATATCAGCTAAATTAGTATAATGCATCGACTCCTCTTTGTTTGGATCTTCTTCTAGACTTTGATCTTCTTCTTCCAATGTGACTTCTTCACTTAGAGACATGTCAAAAAGGTTTCTAGGCTTTATTTCAATTACTGCACTCCATATATGATATTTGATTCCTTTCACATAGTAAAATTGAATAGCTTGAGATGCTAACACAAAAGGTTCTTGAGGAAAACATCTTTTTGTTGTATTAAGAATGATATTCCCACAACGATCTTTTTTACAACCAAGTCCTTCTCTAATTGTATCAAACCATTCACATCTAAATAAAACAACTTTATTTCCTTCAGTGTAGCCATGTTCAATAATATCTTTCAATATTCCATAATATGGAACATCATTCTTATCTTCAGCCCGTAGCATTACTCCATTATTTTGAGTCTTCTTTGTTTCATCACATTGTATGGTATGAATCTTAAACCCATTTATGTTATAACAAGGATGATAAGTAACACGTCTATCTGGACCTCTAGCCAATGAAAGCATGTCCTTATCAGATGCCCCGTACTTATAAATTCGTTTAATCTAAACAAATTAACAAATACACACTTTTAAAATTTAAGCAACATATTGTTGAAAGTAAAAACATATCTATACATACCTACTTTCTAAACCAACCAATAAAACTCTCTCTATGATCTTTATCAACATTTCTTGAATTTAACTCCAAGAGCAAATTTTTATGTTCTCTAAGCATGTATAAATCAATTTGAACATACAATTCTTAAGATATATAAGTATATAATTTGTGAACTTTTATATATAATACTTACTGAATATAAGGACGACACTCGTCACAGTTTTCTAGGATATAAAACATTGCTGCATTAAGAAGTCTTGAATCCAACTCCTTCACTTCCACTTTTCCATATGACCTTCCTATCTTTGAGAAAATTGACATCTTACTACAAGAAGATTAACCTCCATCATAATTTCTCTCTTGTCTATTAAATTTTATTTCTATCCCATGAAGATATCGAGAGCAAAAAGTTAAACACTCATCTGCTAGATAACCTTCAACAATTGACCCTTCTGGTTGAGCTTTGTTACAAACAAATGCCTTTAGTTTGCGCAAATACCTAAGCATGTCAAATTATATAATTATACTTATATATATAAAGAATATTAAATTGATTCAAAATTATTATTACCTTTCTATTGGATACATCCACCTATACTGCACTAGACCAACAACTTTAGCTTCCCATACTAGATAAATTGGTAGGTGGACCATTATGTCAAAAAATGCTGGAGGAAATATTCTCTCTAACTTACAAAGAGTTAAAGCAATTTGATCTTGAAGCTTGTCCAATTCATCTACATTGAGTACTTTTGCACATAACTCTTTAAAGAAGTTGCTTAGCTCAGTCAATGCATCAATCTAGGCAAAAACTCTCTTACGATCAGTGGTAATATCTCTCTAAGAAAATTTGAGAATCATGTGTTTTCATGCCTGATATTTTATGCTCCTTTATATTAACACATCGAAATAAGTTGGAGGAATATCCATCAGGAACCTTTAAATTCATCTACCACTCATATATGAGTTTTTTTTCATAATTCTTGAGACTATAACAAGCAGTTGGCAACATCATCCCACCATTAATCTCCACAGGATGAAGTTGTCGTTTTATACCGATGGCCTTTAGATCAAGTCTAGTATTTAAGGAATCTTTTGACTTACCATCAATATTGAAAATTGTTCCAATGACACTATCACGTATATTTTTCTCTATGTGCATAACATCTAAATTATGATGTAATTCAAGTGTCTTCCAATAAGGTAATTCAAAAAAAATGTTATGCTTTTTCCAGTTGTGAGTCTCACCAAATCCAGCAATTTTTTGTTTTTTCATTAGTTTACCAAATGTAATTCTAATAAACATTCAAACTCTTCGAAAACTTCATCACTAGCTGGCCTCTTTGGAGCATGCCTCATCACTCTCTTTCCATTAAATTGGCTAGTTTGATTCCTCCATATATGGTTATCAGGCAAAAATTGACGATGATCCATATAACAAATTTTAGATCCATTAGCTAAACTCATAAAGCTAGTTTTGTTAGCACAACATGGACATGCTAATCTTCTTTTTGTACTCGACCCTGACATAAGAGCATAAGCAGAAAAATTGTTTACAGTCCACATAATTGCAGCCTTCATCTGAAAATTCTGTTTTGTTGAGATTTCGTATGTATTCACTCCATTTCCCCATAATTCTTTCATCTCATCAATCAGAGGTCTCAAATATACATCAATGTTATTACCTGGACCTTGTGGCCCAGGTATAAGTAAAGACATAAATGTATATGGCTCTTTCATACACATCCAAGGGGGAAGGTTGTATGGGAATAGAAGGATTGGCCAAGTACTATGTGCGACATTCATGTTAGCAAAATAATTGAATCCGTCTGTAGCAAGACCTAATCGTACATTTCAAGACTCCTCAGAAAAGGTTATATGCTCTTCGTCAAATTTTTTCCAAGCTTCACAATTCGCCGGATGTCTTAACAATCCATCTTTTACTCGATCATCAGAATGCCATCTCATACTAACTGCCCTTTTTGAACACATAAATAGTCGTTGAAGTCTTGGAGTGATCGGAAAATAGCACACTATCTTCCGTGGAACAACCTTTCCTTTATTCATATCACCATTTCCTTTATGTTTATATCTTCGCATTCCACACACTGGACATTGTTGAGTAAATTCATGCTCTTTATAGTATAAGATATAATCATTTTCACACGCATCAATCTTTTCATAATAGAGACCAAGATCTTTGACCATCTTCTTAGCCTCAAAATGAGATGTTGGCAATTTCTCACACATAGGAAATGCTTCCTTCAACAAATCTAATAACATATTAAAAGACTTGTTGCTCCATCCGTTAATGTTTTTAATATGCATTAACTTGACGATAAATGAAAGGGTAGAAAATTTATCGCAATCAGGGTATAAAGGTTGCTCGCATTCTTCTAGCAATCTATAAAACTCTTGAGCACGCAAATTTGTTTCTTGAGGAAAAGCTTCTTCTACTAAATCACGAACCTCATCATATTTTTCACTATTGGATTCTTCATAATTTTCAATATCACTATCTTCATTCTCCCCATGGCAATACCAAGTTGTATATCCACGTTTCATTCCTTCACATACTAGATGTTCTTGTACTTCTAGTCGACTTCTCCTATATCTATTATTGCATTTTATGCAAGGAAAAAATATTCTAGAATCTCTAAATCGGTTATGTTTAAAAGCAAATTTAAGAAACCTCTCTACACCATCTAAATACTCAAAAGATGATATGTTTAAATCTAACCAAGATTTGTCTGTTGGCATTTTATCTAGAATAATAAAACAAACAAGTAAAAAATATATTAATATTTCACTACTTAATTAAAATAAATAAATTTAAATATGTACATACCTGGATACCACCGGACAAAACAATAGATGTTGTGATTAAGCTTGAAAACAAAAGTCAACCAATAAAATCTGTAAAAATGGTAATACATTACTAAAACTTGCTAACAATTAAACCACATCATAATTAAAATTAATCTGAGAAAGGAATATCTGCTAATTTAAATCAAAATAAAAATCAACCAAATACATTTTTAAAATGAAAACAAACAGATATATTAGGCGAAAGTTTCTTAAATATACATCCATTTAGAAAGATAAAATTGAATGGGAGTAACATGTAAGACTAAAGATAAGACAAGTAGAAAGAGAAGAACCCCTTTACAGAACATGTTTGCTTGTGTTTCTGCTTCTACTACAGTCCATGGCATGGCATCACTCATTCTATTCAATGCACAGATCCACACTACCAATCCACCACTCACCAAGAAATAGTAACAATAAAACTTTGGTGAACAATGTTCATTCAAGATCAATATACACTATAGAGTGGCATAACAGCTCTTTGTGTCAATTTAATATAAGACACATACTACGCAATAATCCACCCATAAAATATATGTTAAGTCCAGATTCCCCCATAAATATGTTAAGCCTCCTATTACTAAAGTATATGAGAGGAGAAGAAGTCAGGGTAAAAGAGTCAATTTCTAGGAGAATTAGGTTGAAAATCTGGAGGTGCCAGGTGGAAAGAATGTTAGTAAATAGAGATGAGGAGGTAGTGGTAAGGACTATTGTTTGGCTGTTAGTGTAAGTTGTCTTGACTCTATACATAAATAATCTAGTAGGGTTAGTAGAGGGCATCATCTGAATACTATAGTCTGCTAGAGTTGAGCCTGAGGCTACGAGGTTGAGATCCTCGAAAATCTCATAACTTGTATTATTTCTTCTAATGCAAGTTAATTACTTTTCTACCCTATTTGTTAATCTGCTTAACTGTTAATATTCAAACCCAACACTGGTATTAGAGCCACCGATCCTTAATCAGAGATGGGTAAGAACAAAGGCGGTGGCAGCAACGAAAGTTGGGAGAAGGGATTCGAGATGATGCGGGAGAATCTCGAAAAGGCTATGGAGCTGATGCGGGACGAACAAAGGTTAGAAAGAGAAGTTCAGCAACAGAACTGGGAAAACATTCAAAAATTCCAGGAACAATCTCAAAAGTCTATTCAGCAGTCACAAGCAGAGCTCAGAGAACTACGAGAGGTTGTTCGAGCCATGACTCTGTCTAAGAGAAAGGGGGTTGATGAGGAAGGGTCCAAGCCAGAAAGACTTATTCTTGACTTAACTCAAACTAGAGGGAAGGGATTGGAAACTCTAGATAATAAATTACCACCACCGGGAAGCAGTCCTCCACTTTTTAGATTGCGAATAAAGAGTACAATAGAGCCTGAAATTAAACTTGGAGGGCCAACTGTCTTGGACGAGAAGATTCAACTATTTCCAAACAATAGAGAGGCTGGTGGCGATGATTATGGCAGGAAAGGAGAACTGAGAGGAGGATTAGACCGATATGATGATTTTCGGCGACATAGAGACCACTTCGACGACCACCGAAGAGATTTCCAAGCAAAAAGGGTGAAGCTACCAATCTTCAATGGTGTCGACCCTAATGACTGGATTTATCGAGCTGAAATTTACTTCGAAGCAAGCCGATTCAATGAAGAAGAAAAGATGAAAATTGTGGCTATGAGTATGGAAAAGGCTGCTTTACATTTTAGGTGGTTAAGGAGTAGACGACCACTTAGAGATTGGGAAGAATTCAAAGAACTTCTAGTGAGGAAGTTCAGACCAGTACAAGAGGGTTCACAGTATGAACGTTTAATGGCACTAAGACAGAAAGGGGGAGTAGAGGAATACATTGACAAATTCATGGAATTGGTAGCACCCTTAACCCAATTACCTGATGAAGTGTTAGAATGAGCTTTTAAAGCTGAGTTGGCAAGAGAAATTAAGACTGAAATGGACCTTCTCGATCCAAGGAGTCTTGAGATGATGATGATAACTATTCAATAGATTGAGGTTAGAAATAGAGAGATCTTGTTGGCTCGTGGAAACAGGTATGGCCTAGGAAGTAGGAGTAGGGAATATGGAGGAAATGATAAGGTACTGAGTGACAAAAAGATAGAGAAGAGTGGGGGTGAGGAAACTATTAGGGGTAGATTTAAGAGATTGACTATGAGTGAAATACAGGTTAAAAGAAGTAAGGGTCTTTGTTTTAGATGTGATGAGAGGTTTTCTCCAGGGCACAAATGTAAGGTTAAGGAATTTAAGACTATTACCTTGATTAAAGAAGAAGAGGAGGAAGATTCAGTTGATGAGGAGATAGAAGTGATTGAAATAGAGGTACTGGAAGCTAATAGGATAGAATTAGCTTCTGAGTCAGTAGCTGGTATCACAACTCCAAAAATATGAAGTTGTTAGGAGAGATAAATGAAGATAATGTGGTAATGCTAGTTGATGGTGGGGCAACTCACAATTTCATAGCTGAGGAATTGTTAGAAAAATGGGAATTTAAAAAGAGGCAACTAAGAAGTATTTAGTTGTAATGGTAATGGAGAGAAGGTAGAAGGAGAAGGGAAGTGTGTGGGAGTTATAATACAGATGCAAGGAATGGAAATACATGCTGATTTTTTACCTATGAAATTGGGAAGCATGGATGTCATTTAAGGTGTCCAATGGTTGGGGACTCTTGGGGATGTTATCATTAATTGGAACCAGATGACCATGAAGTTTGGAAAGGGGTGCAGCAGAAGGTCATCCAAGGGGACCCAAATTTGAATAAAACCATGGTGAGTATGCAAACTCTGTGGAAATCAACTACTGTTGATGATGAAGTCTTTTGGCTACAAATATCACTACAGAATTTGAGCCCTGAGAAGGACATGATGGTATTAAATGAAGAAATACAAGGGGTTTTTGATGAGTATGAAGAGGTTTTTGACCAACCTAGTTCTCTACCACCCATTAGAGGTATGGAAAACTCCATTAAACTCAAAGAAGGTTCTGCACCAGTACAAGTTATGGTTGCTGATGCCCTATCTAGGGTACAAGTCAGGGAGGACATGGGAACCTTAATTATAACTAGATTACTTGATATGCCCACCTTGCTGGAAGAATTACAATCTGATGAAGCATTGCAAAACCTCACTGGAGCAGTTCTGAAGGATCCTAGTCACAAACCCCCATACACTGTGGAGCAACAATGCCTACTCTATAAAAACATACTGGTAATACCCAAAACATCGAAACTTATACCTGCTCTTATTAAAGAATGTCATGATGGATGCACAGGGGGACATGGAGGCCCATTAAAGACCTTCAAAAGAATTTTTGGATAGGTCTATTGGGAAGGAATGAAGCGAGACATCTATAGGTATGTGGCAGCTTGCCTAGTTTGCTAGAGAACAATTACTTAGCATTATCACCATCTGGTCTATTACAGCCATTGCCTATTCCTCAACAGGTATGGGATGAGTTAACAATGGATTTTATTGAGGGATTGCCGAAATCACAAGGATTCAATTCAATTTTGGTGGTCGTTGATCATTTGAGCAAGTATGGGTACTTCATTGCTTTAAAACACCCATACACAGCTCGGACAGTGGCTGAAGTATTCATTAGAGAGGTGGTTCGTCTTCATGGGTTTCCTACCTCAATAGTCTTAGACACAGACAAGATTTTTATGAGTATGTTCTGGGAGGAAGAATTCAAAGCACAGGGCACTCAACTGAAGTTCAGCTCAGCTTATCATCCTCAAACAGACCGAGCAACCGAGGTTGTAAATAGATCAATAGAGACTTATTTAAGATGTTTTGCAGGAGAATGTCCCAAGTAGTGGATTAAATGGTTGGGTTGGACTGAATTTTGTTATAACACATCACACCATAATACTCTGGGAACCACCCAATTCAAGGTTCTCTATGGCAGAAGTCCACCCCCAATAGTGAAATTTGAGCAAAGATTTTGCCAATTGAGTCTCTTGACAAGATGCTGAAGGAGAGGGATGTTTACTTGACTAAAATCAAACAGCATTTGATGCGTGCACAAGCCATAATGAAACAGTAGGCAAACAAAAAAAGAAGACATGTGGAATTGGAAGTTGATAGTTGGGTTTGGCTTAAATTAGCTCCATATAAGCAATCTACAGTGGCTTAAAGGGTGAATGAAAAAGTAGCTCCTCGATATTTTGGACCATTTCAAGTGGTGAAATGGATAGGGCAGGTCGCCTATCAAGTACAACTACCAGAAGGAGCTCAAATTCATCCAGTATTTCATGTCTCTCAACTTAAACCAGTGATTGGTGAAGTTCAAACTGAAATGGTGCTGCCATCTCAATGAGGAGTAGCTGGTGGAGCAGAAATTTGTCCGGAAGAGATAAGACAAGTACGACTAAGAAAGGATGATAAAGAACTGAAAGTTTTAGTCAAGTGGAAAGGTATGACGGAAGAAGAATCTACATAGGAAGCACTAAAAGATATGAAGGCTCAAGTTCCAGATTTGCACCTTGAGGACAAGGTGAAAGTGATGGAGGGGATGTTGTTAAGCCTCCTATTACTAAAGTATATGAGAGGAGAAGAAGTCAGGGTAAAAGAGTCAATTTCCAGGAGAATTAGGTTGAAAATATGGAGGTTCCAGGTAGAAAAATGTTAGTACGTCAGAGATGAGGAGGTAGTGGTAAGGACTATTGTTTGGCTGTTAGTGTAAGTTGTCTTGGCTCTATACATAAATAATCTAGTAGGGTTAGTAGAGAGCATCATCTGAATACTATAATCTGCTAGAGTTGAGCCTGAGGCTAGGAGGTTGAAATCCTCGAAAATCTCATAGCTTGTATTATTTCTTCTAATGCAAGTTAGTTACTTTTTTACCCTACTTGTTAATCTGCTTAATTGTTAATATTCAAACCCAACAAAATAATGCTCTGCATGTCCTCCAACAAGCCAGATTTTATCAACAACAGCATGGCCTAGAAACATTTATTTCATCCAAATAAGCATTTTTAGAATAGAAAGAAAATCCAAGTAGAAGCTAAAAGCAGTCTTCCATGTGTGCACTAGTGTAAGTGAGAGCATAGTACTAGCATTAAATATGAGCATGACAATTTCGTGAAAGTGAGGGATTATGTAATTCTATTTCTTGATTTACTATATTTGACAGCGAAATCAAAACCAGTAATGCAAGAATGACATAATTACCAATCCACACAAAAATAACTTTAGAAGTTTATCAGCTTGTTCATTTCTACTCGGTGGCAGAGTAAATCCACGACCAGCTAGTGTATCATAAACAATTGCATCAGGAACCCCATGGAACTGAATGTTAAACAAAGATGGAAATGACCATCAAAACCCTTTCACCATCAAACCCTTCAGGAGCCATAGGCCTAAATCCTCTTACCAAACCAATCACAGTAAGCGATTTTTCCAGTTCAGAACATTTTCGTAATCTCAAGAAGCAAAAGTAAGGTCATGATGGCAACTAATTTTGCAAGCAACTCTAACTAGTACAGTACTAATCCTTGGACTTTGTTTACCTACCAAGAACTAACTTCAAATCTCTCCTAATTAATTCAAACCTTGGACTTTGTCTACTCACCAGTACACTACTAATCCTTGGACTTTGTCTACTTACTAAGAACCAACTTCAAATCTCTCCTAATTAAGTCAAACCTTGGACTTTGTCTACTCACCAGTACACTACTAATCCTTGGACTTTGTCTACTCACCAAGAACTAGCTTCCTAACTTATCACCATGTTAATTCAAATAAATAAAAGAAAATAATTCTTCAAATGCCTACCCAGAATCATGAAACAGAAACAATTTCATGAGTATTTTTATCCACATACACATGAGATTAAACATACATCTTTTCTTTCCATCAATTAGCCAATGATAAACTAAGTAAAATTAAAAATAAAATTAAACCCATAAGCAAATAAATATAGTTTGAGAAGAATTTAGGAATACCTAGAAGTGATTAGCAATTGCAGGAACAACCAAACGACAAACCGAAACCAAAACAAAGGTTGACGAACCAGGAAATAGTGAGAAGAGGCGTTGAAGTGGGATGAATCTACAACCTGAAGAGATTCAAAGAAACAATCAAAACAGACAATAACGAACCAAAAGATGGTGAAAGGAGGTTTTGAAGTGGGATGAATCTACAACCTGAAGAGATTTAAAGCAACAACCAAATTTGAGTATAACGAATTAGGAGATGGTGAGAGGAGGCGTTGAAGTGAGATAGATCTACAACCTAAAGAGATTCAAGCAACTAAATTCAAAACCCATAATAAATATTCAGAAAAGTTAGAAGAGTTCTCACCGACTATAGAAGAATGCGGGGAGAGTTGGGCTTCTTTTGTTGTGATGATGGAAGAAATACAAGACAAAAACCTAATCTGTTTCTATTTGAATTTGTAATTATCAATTAAATTCTAATAAGGATTTTACTCAATTCGCGCTTTAAACTATTAGGGTATTTTCAATTTTAGGGTATCTTCAACGTAATTAAATTATTATAAACCAAGTTACCTCCTTATCGGTAATTAATTTTTTGTAAATATTATTTTAAATCTGAATAAAATATTTATCGTTGAATTTTGGTGATTTAAAATTAGGCTTAGTTTTTTTCCAACAGTATAAACTCGTAGAAAAAAATTAGTTTAACAAATTTCGACGGTAGATATATTACCGTCGATAAAAGTTTTGGTGCCAAATTTGGCGCCAAAACTATTTTTCATTTTTGACGATAATATATTAATAATCGACCAAAATATTTGTTAAGAAATTCAATCATTGATTAATATAAAATCACCGACAGATGTTTAATTTTTGTCGCTAAAAAAGTCATTAACAACCAAATTATAAACCATCGAAAAATTTTAGTCGATAATGACATTTTTTTTAGTGATATTTTCAAAAAATTTCAAAAAATCATACCATTGAAACCGTCTAAAAAACCCTTCGATTTTATATAGAATATGAAAAATTTCGAGTTAAAAATCATTATCAATCGTGGTGTCGGACGTCGAACAGGGTCGACTGGCACCGTCCCGACGACTGTCGGTGGCCGACAATGCAGCACATCGCGTACACGCATTGACGGGGACTCGTTGGCCCTGGTTAAGCGGTTTTCTGCCTAGTCAGCGCTGACGGGACACCTCGTCAACGCTTGCGTGTATGTCCACGTGGTGCCAAGTCAGCACTGACGTTGTTTTCTGCGTGGCATCCACGTCTGCGTGGGCATTATCCGTGGCCACTCACATCATTTCTACGTGGCAACCTCTCGACTCGCCACGTGGCACTTATACGTGCAGCCACTCGCCAACGCGCATAAGCGCGTCACTGGTTTTTGGTCGGCACGTCTGACCACGCGTCGTCGCCGACAGAGGGAAAAAAGATTTTTTTTTTAATAAAAAAATTATGTGCTTTGTTATTATTGTATGCTCTGCTAATTATTTTTTTTAATGACCTTACATGTTACTTTTTGGTTATGTCATTATTTTTTTTTCATCCACTTGCATCCATAGTGCATTATTGTAAGTTTTTTGCACAGGATGAATATTTATTGGCTTAGTTTCTTTTACAATGGATTCTGGATTCGTCACGAGCTTGCTTTCTTCTATCAATTCCAGAAGCTTAGGCCAGTTTTGATGTATGCAACCCCTTGTGGAAGGGAGCATCCTATGGGGATTAAAGATGGACTTCCCCCTCATTCTCAGATTATTCCGCCAGATCTATCTATTCCTTTTGATCACCCTGAAGATGCAGATGATGTAGAGATTGAGGTTCCATTTGCATATGAGGATCAAAAGGTCCCACTATGGCCATAAGATCAAGAGGTTCCACTTGAGCCAGCAAATCCGGAGATTGTGATCATCTCGGATGATGAGGATGACGAGCATGCTAATCCTATTATTGAGGATTTAGATGATGATGTGGATTATATGTCTACTGAAGAGTATGAGCCTGAGGAGGATCCTGATTATACTTGATATACTCCTCGTATCTACTATTGTGTGGCACCTGCTGATCTGCCTTCGAGTCGTTTGAGAAGTAGAACGACCAGTCTTCCTTGTTCGAGTTTGAGAATACCTATAGAGATACCTAGATTTCCTAAGCATGTTCCTAAGACTCCTCTTTCGAATCACACTCCTACTTCTCCTGGCTATACTCCCCCTAGCCCCGGTTTGGGGGAGATCCCTGAGTACACACCTCTCAGCCTTGAGTATACCCCTACCACACCTGAGTATTCTCCTGCTGATCACATTCCATACTCTATTTTTAGGGATTTGTCTCGCTTCCCTAGTTATTATTCTGTATTGCAGTCGAGTAGTTTCGTCACTAGGAAGACAACATATGATGATGAAGCTGGGCCGAGTGGAGTTTGTGATGGAGAGCATGAAGAGGATCCAATGGAGGATCCTGAGACTATAGAGAGATGAAATAGTGATCATTGAGCACATGATAGATCATTAATATTATCGTCTTGACGTCATTATTAGTTTTTGTAGTATGGATCATGTTTTTCTTTATTTTTTTTATGATTTACTATTTTATGGATTATTCTTGATTATGCATTATGTGTGATCATACATGTAGTATTATCTACTTTGATCTTACTATTTGATGTGGGAGTCCTTATAGAGTATTGTTGAGATATAGAAAAATAAGTAAAGAGAGAAGAGATCCGATAGAGGTCTAATATTGGTTAAATTAGCAGGAATTTCTAAAGGTCAGATCTAACAATGAGGTCAGTCAAATTAATACAGCTTGTGATGCATAAGGAGACAACCCGTCATCTTCAACAAAAATATAAAATCTGTAAAGCAACAGGGAAACACAAAACAATGAGAAGGTTGACTCAAGATCAACGCCAGGGACGACCACGTCAACTCCGTCAAACTAGCACTTTACATCAAACAGCAACACATCACATGAGACGTGAAAAAGAAGATAGAACATATAGTAGTAAGAAGAAAGTCATGAGATATAGAAATTCAGTCAATAAATCATTCAGGGAGAAAAAAAGGTTAAAAGGGGGAGGACCAAATCGAACCGGACAAAAGGATGGGAGGGAAGCAAATAGCCAGGAAAGTGATTTCATCACAGGTAAAAAGGACCATGTGATATCCTATATAAGTCAGAGCACGAGTTGAAAGAGGGGAAGGAGAAAAACACCATTATTGAACTCCAGATGTGCAGACAAAGAACACTTGGCTCAACATCAAAAAATAGAGAACGCCTGATTACATCTTTATGCTTTCTGTTCTTTGATATAGCTTATTTCATTCAGAATATATATTGATGGAGCTTGGAGTTGAGAACAGTGGAAGCAGTTATGTAAACACAATTCTGTGCACAACTGTTTCTTTATTCCACTTGCAACTCTAGAGCCAATCTTAGTGTAGTGTGGTGTTATAATCTCATTGGTAGAAAGCTGCTATAAGAAAAGAGGTATAATGAAGATGATAAGAGACTAAATCAAAGGGAAGTATACCTTCCATTTCCAATCAGTTCTATTAATATTATTTCCTTAGTTTAAGATGTTAATAATTATTGATTCTATTTATGAATTCCCATTCAAGTCATTTTTCACAATGTTAAACATTTATTTTGTATCAACAAGTATAGTAGGACTTCATTGCTCGCTTACTTGATTGAGTATAGTGATAAGAATTGTGAAGACATAGATTGTGATCAGATAGCCTGTGTTATCTTTTTCGATACTCTCTTCTCTATTTTTGTTACTATATTCTTGATAAGTTTTAGGCTGAGAGCAATATTTTGTTCGGATGATATTCTACTAGATTGAGAACTTTGGCGGTCTCATTTTTTTAATTGTGTTTCAGTAATGGCTTCTGCTTCTAAGTCAATCGTAGTTGATTGAATAAAAGCAAGAAACTAAATGGTGACAACTATGACATATGGCACCGAAAGATTCAGTATGTTCTCGAGGAACAATAGGCACTTGAAACTCTCACCAACACCATGGTAGAGCCTAAAAGAGGTCAGTATGTTCAAGGAAGACATGATATGTAGGCTTACATGACTTGGAAATGAAAAACAGTATCGCGAGGATTACTATTCTCTTGAGCATGGTAGATGACTTGATGTGTGTTTATGAGGACTATGACACATCCCAAGACATTTAGGTAGCTCTTAAGGACGGTGGCACTTCAACCATCAAGCTCCGCTAGCTTACAATAAAGTTTGACACTTTTAAGAAGCGGTGGGATCATACTATGCGTCAGCATCTGAGAGAGATGGCTCATATGGTCACGTCTTAACTGATGAACAGCAGGTACGGGCTGTGATTCATTCTCTACCGAACAATTAGGAGCATATGAAGATAAACATGATGCATAATGACAACATCAAGACCTTTGATGATATAGCCTATCATGTGGAGTTGGAGGATGAGTGCTTAGAAGCAACTAATTCCTCTAGGTAACTTTATATGGTTAAAACTGGCGTGTGCAAGAATAACAAGTGCAAGAGGGGACAACAAGGGTCTAAGAAGGGAAAAGGAAAAGGGGTTGCAAACCCAAATCAAAATGCGAATAAGCCTGGGTCGAGTAATCCAAAGAAGAAGGACAAAAGCAAAATCAAGTGCTTCAAATGAGAAAAGATGGGACACTGTGCCTGTGAGTGCAATGGGCAAGAGGTATCTTTTCTTTCTTATGCCTTACATAAAGTTTTAGTTTCTAGCTCTGTTTTACTAGCTAAAGCTCACCCAATGTGGATTGTAGACTTAGGCGCCATGGACCACATAGCTAGAGATCGACGGGCTCACCCAATGTGGATTGTAGACTTAGGTGCCATGGAACACATAGCTAGAGATCAAGGGGCATTTGTAGAGTATCGTCGGATTCCACGAGATACTCGCTGGATATATGTTGGGAATAACTCACGCATTACTGTTTTGGGTATTAGCTCCTGCAAACTAATTATTATGCAGATTAATCTTTATTACATGATAATCTTATGTTATCTCTTCAAATATTGATGTTAATACATGGCATGCTAGACTCGGTCATATTGGACACGATAAAATGAACAGGTTGGCCAATTAGGGAATTTTAGGATCTTATGACAATATTGAATTGACAATCTGTGGTCATTGTCTAGCTGGAAAAACTACTAGGAAACTTTTCCTAAGGCTACTAGAGCTAATAACCCTTTAGAATTGATTCATTCTGATATTTATGGACCGATAATAGTTAAAAGTGGGAGTGGTGTGTCATTCTTTATTACCTTTATAGATGAGTCTACGTGATACGATCTCGTCTATCTAATCTCCCATTTTAGTTGCATTTTGGAACTTATATGTATTATTTTGACATACTTAAAAACTGTAAGAAGTATGATTATTTTTGTCAACTCTTCTAGCCTTAGGGGAGTTGAATCTTAAACTAGGGTTTCTTTTATCTAAAGCCTTAGTTTGGTATTATCATTTGAATGTATTTATGATATTAAATATTTTCATTTCCGCTTAATGTTATGTGACTGAAGCCATGACATAGAAGTTCATTTTGAAATCAATATTGTATATAAACTTTTAACTTTGCATTTGAGAAAGAACTTTTATATATATATATATATATATATATATATGGATATTATATTTTTTGATATGGCAATCGAGCTCTCGTTACAATCTAGGTCGGGTGGGGCTTTGACGCTATAATGAGAATAGCTAATTGACCAAGGGCGCAGCTTAACATGCTACATGCGTAGTAAAAATCTTACTCTAAAAACTATGTACAAACCAATAAAATAGAGAAATAAATTAACCTAAGAACCCTAAAATACAAACCGAGCTTCCTTTATATCATCTCAGAAACTCTTATTTATACCTAAAACTAGTAAAACAAAAAAGATCAAATCCCTTCCTATCAAGTCTAATTTAAACCTAAAAATTCAAAAATTAAAATAAACAAATCATTTGATAAGGAATACCAATTTTTCAAACCCTATAGTTGACTTTGACTTGGTAAATTATCTCTGCAGCATCTATAAATCTTTCAAATTATAATTTAACCCCCATATTGCACAAAAATATTAAATAAATAAATTCGGTACCAAAATCATCCATTTAGTTCAACAATCATAAGAGAAATTAACTATAAATATTGCATATTTTGCACACAGTCAACCTGCAATGAAATTACACATAAATGAATCATTTAATATCAATGTAGAATTTCATAGTATTAGTGGTGCAAATATCTTTTGACTTGAGGTCTCCAAAATATCCTAAGTATCACGTCTTGTACTTTAATGTCATACCACATAGACTCTATAAGTTTATAGAGTAATTATTGGGTTTAGTACAAAATGCTTGAGGGTAGTTGAGTGACGAATAAAGAATTTGCTATTCCTAATGATAGGAGAGATATCTCAATGTTTCTTATTAGAAACTTTACTCTTTGAGTCCTTGGCTAAGGTGTGAACGTGTATGTAAAAAGAGTTTTATGACAAATACCATTTGACAAAGAGGTCTTCTAATATAAGAAAAGAACGATTCGGAGTTAGAATTGCATAGTTGTTCTAACAATAAATTGATATCTAGTCCATACATGAATTTGAATGCAATATACGATGACAAAAGGAATAGGTTGCACAAGTCCTAACTATAGAAAGATATTGTTTGAATCACATACAATTTAGAATATTTAGGGGTCATAATACATTGATAAATGCTAACCTTGATCATTGCTCTAGAAATTAATAATTTGAACTATACTGCCAACATATTCTGATATCTAATGAGTTACATACAATAAGTGTTTTGATGCTCAAAATAAAATAGATAATGAATATGATTCAATTTGATAACATCGATGTCATGGACAGGAAAAAGAAGAAATAATCTTTCAATAAAGTTAATTTTGTAATTAATTAAAAATTGGAGTGGATTCAATAAGAGTGAATAAAATATATTCCAAAATATAATAGATCTATATTTTAAAACCTAGTTATTGGATTATTATAATTATTACCTAGTTTAATATTTATTATTAATATAATGTGATATAGTTTTGATTTTTGAAATAAAAACAAACTCTACTTTATCCCATTTTCCACTTATATTTTCCGCATGCTTCCACTCTTATTTTCCTCCATCTACTTTATTATGTTTTTATTTATTTATTAATTGTATTTTGTTTCAGTTTTGACTTTTATCCATTCAACCATTTATATATCTTTATAGCCAATTTAAAATTAATCGAAAAAATATAAAAGTTAATTTCATAACTTCTTATCACCTTTATCTTTACTGGCGTCTAATACAAAATCTCATCACAATTAACCAATAAAACATCAAAAAAATTATAAAACAACATCAAAATAAAAATAAGTTTAGGCCTTTCTTTTTCCATCCTTCACATGTTGTCCACTAACATCAATACCCTACATTTATAGCTAGCAATTTATAATCATACAAAATATCTCCATATATAGCTAGCCGTTTATAATTATACAAATGAGTTTCAAGATCTATTAACTCAGTCCTTACTAAATCCCTTATTCTATGGAGGATTAGACTGCTAAGATGATAGGATTTGACATTGGTATATGGGATTATTGACATTGGTATTTTATCACCTATATAAATGTATTAGTAGTAAGCTTACATTTAGTAAGTACATATAAAAATGGTTAAGAGAAAAATTTATAAAATCTTAAGAACTTAAAACTAATGATAAAGATAGTATCATATCTTATCTAGTATAGGTTCTCAAGGTATTGTTCCGAGAGATAAGCAGAGCGGATACACATTTGTAAACTGGTTTCGTGGTTTTTGTTAAAAAAAATTTATAAAATATATTTGTTAGAGGTAACAGTAGCAAATAGATAGAAATAAGAAAGACAATGATAATAAGAAGTTCAGATTTATCATATAGAAAATGAGCGCTAGGTGGTATTGGTCATTGTTTCATTTACAAAAGATATCATCTATTAGAACTAGACCGTCAATTTTGAAACAAAACAGACTGGGTAGTTAGTCAGGTTGCTATAAGATGGAAATTTGGAGGAGTTGCTAAAGGACTTTTGTCTATGAAATGGTCTAAGCGAAGGGTGTGAAGTGCTTATGATTAGCGGACAGATGGAGGAAGAGATAGAAGATGGACTTTAATATTTATAAATCTAGTGGACTAAAAAGAATATACCCATCCTATGACTCAAACTGAGGATTAAGTGTCATCTCATTTCTCTCAGAACAACATCCAACAATAGTAGGATAAGTCACCACTTTAATTGTGGCTACCGAACTTTGAGATCTAACATTAACAAATGTAATAGAAAATGCAACTAGTTCACCACCTTGATTCAACAATAGCAAGATTCAAGGTCGATTGCCTTAAATTGAGAATGATAGATGGAAGACTGAGATGACTTAATGAATGAATGCATAGCCAAAGTGCCCATAGACTGAACACATTGATGGAACCCTTATTTGCTTCTAAGGTTCAACAATAGTAGGATCATTCACTAGCCTAAATTAAGAACCTAAGAAAGATTCAAAGCTACTTAATATGATCTAGGCTTGTTCTCTAGAATACACACTTCATCCTACCATACTTAACAATAGTATGATCAGTCACTACCTTAAATTAAGAGTGATAGCAAGGAAAAAGTGATAGGTAAAGGAATAACCAGCATAAAATCAAACTAAAATACTCAGTGTGCCAACTTCTTCTCAACAATAGTAGGATCAAAAGTCAACTACCTTAAATTGAGAGTGAAGAGAAGACGAGCCTTAGATATGTCCACTTAGTTTGCACAAAGATCTAACGCCTAAGAATCTAGAGAACTTGATTTACAATAGTAGAAAAATTAACCACCTTAAGTTGAACTGTGAACCCTAGATCTCAAGCTGAATTCTACCTACAGACAACCATAGTCTCTATTTACAATAGCAGGATAAGAGTCGATTGCCTTAAATTGAACTTTAACCATGGACACAATGAGAACAAGGTGAATTTTAAGTAGAAAAGAAACTTTGATTTCCAAACCTTCACAACAATAGCAAGATCAGGTTAATTTCCTAATATTAAGCTTAGATCTAGTTATCAGAGGTGAGGTGAAGTGAAAGACAATAACTGAAAACATGCATGATGAGGGATCTAGTCATCTATATATAAATTAGACTAAAAAACTTGAAATCTTAGTAGCAATCGGAGGATCTCAATAAATTGAACATCAAAACTGAATCAAAGATAATTAAAAGGTGAGAAAAGTGATGATTCTCTAATAGAGGAAGTTGTCATGTCCTTCAACTCTCAGAGGCATCAAACTCACTCACTTCCTGATTCCATAAGATAAAATTCTCCAAAGAGATAACAAGTTATCTATGATGAATTCTTAAGGTGTAAGTAAGGAAGATGAGATTCAAATGATAACATATCTAGATTGAGGCAATTAAGAGCTGGAGACGTACCAAAAACCACCCAAACACTCTAAGAAGTTTAGCCACTCATGATCAAGATGAAATTCAAATTTTACTTAATAGAAATATCAAAGATCAAAAGCTTCCTTTTGTTTGTTATAAAGGGGTATTTATAGAGTTATATTAAATATTCTTTACGCAGTGGTTTGAGAATTTCATTCCACATGCCTACTATTTTAGCAATCCATTTAAAATTATCAAATAAGTAATCACCCAAGACAACTAATAAGCATTAGCAGATGGAAAATGTACCTTATGCTTTTGTAGTTGGGAGTTTGATGTATACTATAGTTTGCATTATACCTGACATAGCACATGATGGACATGTTAGTAGATACATGAAAAACTAGGGAAATATTATTGGGAAGCTGTAGAGTGTCTTTTAAGATACTTGGAGAGGACAACTAGAATTTCACTTTGTTATGGAAATGATAAGGTGGTACTAAAGGTTTTTTTTTATGATGATCTTGGTGGGGATGCGGACTTTCGGAAGAGCTCATCCAAGTATGTCTACACTATATATGAGACAATAATAAACTGGATGTCTAAACTTTAAATGTAACGCCCAACCACTGCCCACGGCGAAGCCGCAGAACGATGGTCGCAGCGCCACATTAACGCAATGCATTTAATATAATACAATATTATAACATTTGCAATAAATAGAACCAAGAATTCAAAGTACTTCAATGTTTATAAAATTCAAATAAATATGTACTTAACAATAATGAATAGTTCCAATAACATCATAAAATGAAATACAAAATCCAATAGAAGAAGTAAGAATTAAATGTTTTACATTGAAAATTCCAAATGATTCGATAAAGAAAATAAGAAGTGAATAAAATGAAATGAATGAGCTGCTATGATAACTAATGCGGATGCAAACGACCCATGCTAGCTCGATCAACCTGTTAGTTTTCACATAGAATAGACAAAAATGAAAGTAGGAAAACGTCAGCTATCAATACCTGGTTAACAATTCCATACTAAAACAACCACAAGAATATGCATCTTTATTAGCATACAATCAGGATATTTGCACACAAATGCACTCTAATCAATACAATCATTAAACATTCAATATATCACACACAATGCACTTAAATCGATACATTAATTAATGTCATTTAATACATTACACACTTATACCAATACATTCATTTAAAGTCCTTTATTACTTCATGCATTTAATGTGAAAAAAATATCAATTTACGGTGAAGGATGGAACACGGACCGTATAGGGGCACACGGTCAGACCGTGTTCCACTCTGTCGAAAATGGTGTCCATATGAGAGATTTTACACGGTCCGTATGATTTAACACGGGCAGACCGTGTAACATGCTGGTGAAGTTTGTCTTCGGCAAAGGCAAACACAGACTGTATGGCGTAACACAGCCAGTACGTGTAAGTCGCTGTTAAATTATTTTCTGATGGATTTTTTCTGCATGATCCATGTAGAAGCACACAGCCAAACCGTGTTCGAGGCTATTCTGTAAGGGTTATTTAACTATCCTACTTGATTTTCCCCACCCATCCATTTATGACTAAAGTCTTTATGTTCCTTAGTCTATAACATTTCTCCATGTCATTAATACACCGAGCAAATATGTTTCACAATATTTAAGGCCAAAAAATGCTAAATTTTAAATGAACTAACATTGAAATAAGCAAATAAAAATATGGTATTCAAACTTCATTACACTAATACTCATTAGCCAATAATCAATATACCAAACTAGAACAATATCTCATTTATAATTAAATGACTGCCCCTAATCTAGACGTTATATCGAAACGGGAAACAATAAGGCCGAAGCCTGACAATAGGTCTGAAAACCAAAATCCGTAGTGCTGTTAAATCCCCTCGGGATTGTCATCTAGCTATGGATTCCAACAATAGATCCAAAGATCAACAATATCAATAGCCCGCAGGCAATGGTGCCATCACATCCAATAGAAGTCGTCACTCCGGTTTCCAATAGTGGCTAGCTAAACCGAGATTTACCTTCATTTCAATAGGCCAAGATCTCTAATTTTTTTCCATAATGGCATGCCACTCTATCTCTATACCAATCTATGACCAAGGACAATCAATTATTTAGCAATTAAACACACATTTCCATTACCTCCATTATTTATCAATTCAATAATTTATTATAGGTATTAAAAATCATACTAGCAACCATGTGATGTGAACCACATAATAATTATACTACCATGTTATGGTTCCAATATCCACATTTAAAGCATTACATGTAATAAATGCTATTAATACAATAAATGCTATTAAATACAATAAATGTACCTTACATGTAATAAAATATATGTTATTAAATACATGTTACTAATGGAATCTAGACAACACAACTAACCAATATTCCAATGGAAGCTGTTATGTGTACAGACGATCTCGGTATAGATTGTACAGACAAAATATTGAGGTCAATTATTACTTTTGATGTTAATTTCTTTTGAGAACAATTATTACTTTGCATTGATTGTCTACACCCTTTTATTTTTTTGGTTTTATTTGTCATTAATGCATTCTTTTTGAAATAATGATATCTTTTCATTATTTTTTATTTTTTATTTTTTATTTTAATGAATCTAATTGCTAAACTCATTGAGAGTTTATAAATATTTTTAAAAAAATCACTTTTATATTTAAAGAATTTTTTAAAAACATTATTTATATATTTTATAATTTTAAATAAAAATTAATTTTAAATAAATTAAAAAAATATTTAATACCACATACCAATTTCTTAAACACTGTATTTTTTTCAATCATGTCCTCCACATTACTACATTAAAAGTGTCGGAATTTGAATAAAACTCTCTCTCAACATCTTAATCAAATAAGAATTTATGTAATTTATCACGGGTTCAAGTACAAAATACATAAGAATTCTACTTTAATTTTAATATGCGGTGTAAAGCATATGGATTGTTTGTAAAATTATTACATTTTTCTTTGATTTTTTGTGTTACAATTAATTGCATTACGCGATGTGTGGTTGTATTTCAATTCACTGTGGTTCGCGCTCCGAATAAGTAAATTGATTTTGGATCACAATTTATGAACTAGATATTAAAATTATAGTTGGTTGTGCGGATGGGTTAATGAAATTGTTGTTAATTAGTGATTTTGATTTGAAATGTAGATTTTTAGCAATAAATTCAACTACATTGTAAAATAAACCCATATCGATGGAGTATTTTTCTTTTCGTAGATAAAGAGGAATTGAGTTGTTTTACCATGTACAAAGTAATTATATTTCTACAAAGTAATTATATTTCTTGTAATTCTATATTTATTATGATGTTTTTATCTTTCACACTGATTATCGTTTGTATTTAATTGTTGATGGAGTTTTCATGGTTTGTGAGGTTTATCAAATCCCCAAATAAAAATATTAGAATTTATGAAATTCAACAAAGGATATATCTTTAGTGATTCTTTAAATTAATCTCCTATAACACTTAGAGTTGGATCCGGTCGGGTTTGCCTAGATTAGAATGATATATAGCTTGTCATTTTCTTTTGGATTGCATCGACTAAAATGATTATGGTTTGATCCAACCTAATTGAGTATTTTCTTACGTTAAAATTTTAAAATATTTGTTATAAAATATATTGATATTTATATCATACAATGTCCATTAAATACATATAAAATAAAATAATATTATTTAAAAAGTTAAATTTAATCAATAAAATTATTCTTATACCTAATATATTAAAATTATACAATTAAATTTAGTGAGTAGTATTATTCTATAAGTATATTGGATTGATAATATAAAATAATAAAAATAATTGTATTTAAATGATTTATTTATATTATTATTGTATAAATATTTTATATATATATATATATCGGTTTAGTGCAGGTGACAAATTATGTTTTTGACAAACTTGTGACCGATTTATTGTAAATCGGTAAAATTTCAATCAAATGAGATTGGATTTTTTTCCCACATCTAATTTCATTTTTTTTTTAAATTTAAAATAAAGATTAAATTTAAATGATTTTTTTATATTTTAAATTGATATAATGAAGTTGTATATTTTTTTAATGAAATATTAAATCTACATGTTGGTTCACTCTTTATTTGATTTTTTTTATTTTACGTTTCTCATTATATATAATTTGGGCCTTTATTTACTTTGTTATTTATCTGGACTTGTTGTACTTGGCCTTCTAGTGATCCACTAAATCAAAATCAATTATACTTGTAGGTTTGGACTAGTCAGTAGATTATTCTAGAACAAATACAATGAATTACACGACACCCAAATTTTCAACGCTTCGATATCTAAAACAACATCAATTCTCAACATGTGTACATAACACCCAAAGACAACTTTTCCACTTCCATTCTACGACTTCCATTCTACGACTTCCAAAACTTAACTTCTCAACCCATTCTACAACATTCAAATTCATATGAATACCTCTCAACTTTCATTTCTCAATATCTGAACCAACATCACCTCATCTTAACACTAAACTTCACTTCTCAATATTTGATCCAACAACATGCCTATTGAATATGAAAAGTTATCGGTATCATAAATACAACCAACTATCCACTTGTATCTTAAGGTGCTATATAATAGACTTCTCAATAGGTTTCTTGTATCAGAAAGCTACATTTTTATCTACAAATTAAAATGGTGCAAAAACCAGATAACAAAAAGAATCAAAACCAAACCCTTCCCGCCTCTCCAGCTACTCTTCAATTCTTGTACAACACTAGCAAGTCAAAGCTGGATAGTTTGTCGTATGAAATTATGGAGTGCATGAGAAGAATCACTCAAGACTTGGGTCCTAAGTTTCTGAGGTCCATTTTTCTCCAAGACAATCCACTTCCAAGTTTGTACGAGATGTTTGAAAATGAGAGTCAGCTTCTGCAAACCAAAAAATATGTAGGGACCAATGAGGTAGGTGGGAAGTTTCAACCTTCCAAAGTGATCTGCTCTCATCTGATTCCTCTTCTTATTTATCGAAGCAAAACATAGGGTCATCAGCTACAAAATAAGGATCCAAATCTGTTGCAAGGTCCTTGAACTAGTCTCTTAATATTAATGAGTAAAATCTTATATATGGTTTAACTTGATATCTGGTTTATGGTTGTTTTTATTTATTTTATTGAAGTATTTTCTGCAAGTTGTTTTTATGTTCTAAAGCTTTATATGCT
Source organism: Cardiospermum halicacabum (assembly GCA_031304145.1). Lineage (NCBI taxonomy): Eukaryota > Viridiplantae > Streptophyta > Magnoliopsida > Sapindales > Sapindaceae > Cardiospermum > Cardiospermum halicacabum. The sequence goes on along the minus strand of CM062394.1, from coordinate 12,943,156 downwards.
TTAGAATATTTTTATTTAGTGGTACGAGAAAAAAGTCTTAGTGTGTTGGTTGTATTTCATAGTTTATGTTTTATATATATAAGTAGTGAAGTGTTCATTTCAAGTTTTGTATATTGTCTTGTCAACATTTTTCCCTATGACTAAATAAACATCTCTAAATCTAAAATTGAACCCATATAATATATTCCAACAATAAAAAAAAATCTTCATGGCAAGCCAACACACACACCCCACTAATGAGTATGTTCAGAGTTCGAAAACTCATTTAAACACAAAACTGAGTACGTTCAGAGTTGAAAACTCTTATAGACACATATTATGTTGCATTCGCTGAATTCATTCCCTATATTTGAACAGTAATACCACATTCTTGAGAAAATTATTGGTATTCTGATTCTGGTTTCTTTAAATGATGTTCAATTTCTGTAACTAAAATAGGTGCATTTGTATGCAATAAAAACCACTATGTCAGTATAGTTATACTCTGCTTGTATGGTGGAGTTTCTGACTATTCTAGTATATATCCTTATTGCCTAAAAAAGATTATATTTGTTTAGAGCTTGAATTTTCTATCCCTCTAATAATGCATTAACCATGAAATTTAAATCCCAAATAGGACATGTCCAGGCTAAAATAGATTAATTTTTTATTGGTATACTGTATACCTATGCATTTACAAGACCCTTCTTCCTTTGATGTTTTAGAATGGAAAGTTACTATTAATCTATTACAGATATTACTATCTGAGAGGGCTTACAAGTAGCAAAATGAATGATTAAAAATGAGATCACAGTAGCGGTTTCAAATTTACAAATCTAATACATTTTCAATTGAAGTCAATATTTATACATTTTCAATTGAACTCAATATTGATAGGTAAAAATACTAGACATTTAGAAATAAAATAAAATATCTCAAGAAATAGACCGATTATAGAAAGACTTCAATTTTCAGATCCTTTTAGTATCTAGTGCGTTTTCTTACACCCATTTTGCCTCTGATATAATTTTCTTCTAACTTGTTCTACTTGAATGACAATCCACCTCATATTCTACTACTAAACCATTTTCTCCATTACTTTAAACACATTTCTCATAAGTGCTGTAGAGTGATATCAACAATTAAAGCTTGATTATAAAAATTATCCAATGATAGCAAGTGACTTCAAGAAACCAAAGTGCATCTTCTAAACACCACATAGAAACTTTTAGGCAAACTTAGAAAATAAATTCCATAAAAAAACAACACAGTACATCACGGGTACTACCCAGACAAAATTGCAGAACGGCAAACACACTTAATCAAGACAATAATAATAATAATAATAATAATAATAATAATTACTTCTCACTGCTTGAGCTGCCTCCAAACCTCTATAAGTTATTCCTAATCTTATTAGAACTCAGAACTTCAGTAATGAAAATAAATAAGTACCTCAAGTGTGACATCTATATCCAGATCAGTAGGGTCAAAGATAATCATCTATTGAATAAACTAGAACTCCCTCAGTTGTTGCTTTTAGCTTCACCTAATCCAAACCAAAACCCAAATTCCATCACACATAAAAAACCACACTTTTTAACCAACACTAAAGCCAGACCATACATTTCATCAATATTACAAACATAAAAAAAAAATTCACACTTTAGCCAAGACTAAAACCGATCCACACATTTCACCAACATCTACTATATCTAGCGACAATTTAAACACCAAATAAAACCTAATCAACAGCTATCCATATAAAAAAATCTCAAAAACTACCTAAATCAACAAATAACCATAATTCAATAAACAACCAATTGTAGCAATCTAACCAACCAAAATTTCAAAATTTTCCATTACCAGCTTCCATAAAAGGCATAAAATCCTCCACATTGACTAAGTGACTAGAAGACCCATTTTATCGAACACATCAATTGCAGCTCTTCTAGAAGGCTCTTTACTGTTACAGAACACACCATCCATGTCAAATAGCATAGTAAAGACCTTCCCCCACTTAGTTGAACTTTGTTTTACTGACACAACTTTTGGTGGATCCAATTTCGTCGCACAAGCTCTCACTAAAATATTACCTACAAAGCATTTAGCTTATTCTTTCAAAATGTATCAGCAACATGGCTAGTATTACCCAAATGCCCATTTGTTCTTCTCATCTCAGTCATGACAACAGATAATGAACACCAAATGGTTCAGTATATAGAAAACAACGACCTCCACTAATACCCTCGCAAACTCAACATTAGTAGATTTTCCTTCAAATTCGCAGTCATCACAACACATAATCATCACAATAGATATAAATCAATACGTTTGGTTTAGTATATTAAAAATCTCAAAGCTAATAAATCAAAACATAACTAAAAATTTCTGATAAAAGTAAATTAGTATAAAACACAGTAACTAGACAAACAAAAAAATTTTGAAATTACGTTCATATTGAAACATCACCTTCCGTATTCATAACAAAAATAATAACAATTGTTAATTAAAAACACTAAAGTCATCACAATTTTCAATTCGTAAATAAATTCAAAAGATTGCTCAATCTTCCACCTCTGCTTTGCCTTGCTCCACTCCCCCTTGGTCTTCCTCTAGCTCTACGCTTTGATGCGGATCTATAACGGTGTAGAGGTGGTCTTCCTCTAGATCTTGCAATTAGAGGATCTTGAAGTGTATTATCGTCATCCCTATGCACGATGCTATTTTTATTTATCTGCTCAATAAGAGGAGTATCAGTTTCCAAATTTTCCATCTCATTCTTCAAGTCAACTAACCTTACTTTGATGTAATCGACATTTGCATCAGAATTCAATCCAATGTTGGCAACCCCATCAAAATAGAAAAGAAGCTCTTTGTATTTATTATACTCATTAGACATTTTTAGATATCCACCTTTAAAAAAATTTGACAAGTATTAACAATAAATATCCTTTCTCCATCTCATCTTTACATACCTGTCATTCAAATGGTCTATCATCTTATGTGCCAAAACCTTCATAATATAACAACAAATAATACATTTACTCTAAAAATATTTGCAATTGCAATCCAACTACTCACCATCAGCTTTATAATTCACAACAAAGACAAATGTGTTTCCGTAAAAATCATTCCTAATTGATCTATCATCTATTTTATACGTCTCTACTTTATGAAAATTAGGAATTAAATTCCCATGCTCATCAATGGGAAAAATAGTTTAGATTGCATCATTTTGCATAACTCCTTTTGCACCACCTTGAATATATTTACTATCAAAGTTTCTTCAAGCTGTCTTTCCCATAAGAACCCAGACAAACATTTCAAGCTGTTATATTGTGATCTACACTCTTCCAGTAATTGTTTCTCTTGTCTTTCCCTCACAGCCAGCTCATACGACTCTACAAAATTCTTCAGTGTACTCCTATTGTTAACATAACGATCAAAAAATGCATGCATCCCCTCACTTCTTTGAGTTGATTTCATTATAGCCCAAAACATATTGGTTAGGTAAACTGGAACCCAACGTTCTTTCTCATTGTACAAAGAACATAGCCATTCATTCTCACTTAATCCATTATTGGTGATAAATTGGGTCCATCTTGCCTCGAATTCTTCTACTGTTAGACATTTTCCAACAACAACCAAAAACTCTTTCTTCACAGATTCATAATCCATCACACCCTTAAGCTTCTTGGGTAACTTACTATATATATGCCATAAACATAATGGATGAAATGTGTTCGGCATAACAGTAGTAAGCACAGCTCTTATACTCTTACATTGGTCAGTCAACATGCAATAAGGATGAATATCTCCCATCGCTGATAACCAAGTAGAAAACAACCACCTAAATGTTTCTACGTCTTCATGTGACACTAGAGCACATCCTAGCAGAATTGATTGGCCATGGTGATTAACACCTACAAATGAACCCAATGGCATTTTGTACCTATTCACGAGATAAGTAGTGTCAAAACTTATTACATCGTGAAAGTCCTTATAAGCAACTTTTGCTTGTGGATGTATCCATATCACATTCTTTAGCCGACCTTCATCGTCAAGGTCAATTAGTTGGAAAAATTCTCTATCTTTTCTGTTGCATTTCTGATATAAATATTCTCAGTGACTCTGCATCCCCATCTTTCAGAATTAATCTCCGATTTCTGTGGATGAAATTTCTATAATCTTGCGGCAAATACTCCATTTGATCAGGACCATCACTCTGAACTTGAACTAACTTTATACTATTGCATATACGCAGTCCAGCTCTGTCATTTGCCTCCAACGTCCATTTTAATTGTTTCGACACGTGTCTATGTGCAGACACAAGCCTAGACATGTCAGGAAATAACTTATGCGAATGGTCATGTACTACTTTCGTGACATAAAATTTTCCATCATCGATTAACCTTGCGTTTACCCTAGTTGGACAGTTATCTCTCTTACTAATCTTACTATCACTACATTTTCCAGCTTTGTCACAAGTAAACCTAACATACTTTTGTTAAGATACTGTTTCACTGCACTAAAACCTTTCAACCTAGCATGCTCTTGATAAAAATTAAATAATTCATCAACAATTTGGAAACAAATACCCAACACCAGTCCTTCTTCAACGGATAGATTGTGGTTGTATTGCTTGGCAGAGTCATCACGTACACCCTGATTTCTTGAACTATTGTCATCTTCATTTGTAAATCCATCCATCAAGTTATCATTTTCTGAAAATTCAAAAACATCTTCTATTTTTTGTCGTATACTGATATTGTTTATAGAGTCATCTCTATTATGCCCGTCTCTCTCAATTTCATTAATACTAACATTTAAATCAATTGTTGTTCTGCTTTCCATGGCTGTCGTGTTGTTGAAAAACATGTTGTGTTATTTGAAAAACTAGCTCTCGTTGTTGGAAAAACTAAAGGAATTGAAAGAATTTGAAAAGACACTTAGAAAATATGAACAGACATCGTCGTTGGAAAAAATCAGATGTTATTGTAAAAATCAAAATATTAAAGCCGTGTAGACATTCAATCTGTACACCTAGACCTTATCATAAGATGTACCAACCACTCCTACCAATTGACTTTCTTGTTAAAGTTTGATAGGCAAACACAATAAATAAGATTTATTAGGATATTCTCCTCATTCAAACTCAGACCAACAATAAATAAACCTCCTATATCTTCTCTTGACGTATATTAAATTTAAAATCTTAGATAATATTATTTTTATATATAATTGCATATCAATCAATAATAAAATTTAAAATAATGCTAATAATACTATAATATATCTGAAATCCCATTAATATAAATTTACCAAATATAAGCATCTATAATCATGTTATTAATAAGAAAAATATTCATGTTCACCCACCAAGTGTAATTGTAATTCGATAATACATTTTCTAGAACATTTTTTTTTCAATAAAATTTGGTGTTCAAGTGTTATATTTGGTTTTTCAATAGGCAAATTTGAATCGAACACCCTATTTTAGGTGTTCGATATTTTATGTATCTAAACACCCAATAAATATTTGATTATCCAAATCGAACATAAGTAAATTTTGTATATTTAATATTGATACTATTAAATGAAAAGAAATAGAACTAATAAATATTGTGTAGAATATTGATTGACAAGAGAATTCAATTGCAACAACTTATCCTTTTGAAAGAATCAACTCATTGTTTATAAGAATGGTCATTCGTTATAATATGAAGTAAACTGAATCCAAATTAAAAAAATCAACGACGAGAGAATCTCGATGTGAATATTACTTCTGAGTTTTATAAGAAAATAACTTTCTACATGGATAGAAAGTTAACTTATTATCCAAGTCATATAAATATAATATTCCCTAATGTACTACAGAGATCGAATTACTAGAGAATTCATATACTAATTCTCTTGATTATGTTATGAACCTTTAAGACTTTAGACTATAAATTAGTCCAACAGTACAATATATTCAAAAAGAGCTTCTACCAGCCAAGGTCACGAGGGTTTATATATATATATATATATATATATATATATATAACACTACATCGAGTAATTGATTAATTATTTTATTATAAATGTACACATTTATATATTTATTAATTAAAATAATACTATAAAACTTATATTTTCAATTAATAAATTTTCTTCTTATAAATATTTTAATATTTTAAATATACAATAAAATATTAAAATATAAATTTTTAATAAATATATAAAAGAAATAATAATTAGTTGCTAAATAAAAATAAATAATTATTATAATATTATTACATCTTAAAGTTTAAAAAGAAATTGAAAGATATCTTCACTCGGAAAATGCTTCTTGTACAGACAAATGTGTACAGACGGTATACAGACATATTTACTTGACATTTTTACCCTTTTTAAAGAAACAGAATGAATGAAAGAGTTATGATAATTAAGAAGAAAGAGATGAATAGGAGAGAAATACTGATGATTAAGAAGAAAGACATGAATAGGAGAGAAATACTGATGATTAAGAAGAAAGAGAATGAATGAAAAATTAAGAGGAGCATTAAATTTTTAAAATGATAAGAGAATATTTAATTATTTCTCTTTCATTGATGTAATAATAAACGGTATGAGTATTTTATTATCTCTTCTCTTTTATATATATATATATTTATATTAATTTAAAAATCTATCTATATAATTCTATAATACTAAATTCTTTGATATTTTTAACTTCTTTCATTTAATATGTTTAAAAAATATAAATTATTATTATTATAATAAATGAAGTTTGATATGCTTCGAACTTCAATTTACCAAATCTAATAAATTTGATTAATTAATTATTTGATTCGAAAAAGTATAATTGTAAAAATTTAGATAGAATCCAAAATAGATATCTATTTTAAATATTTATTTAAAGTTTTGAACTTATCATATTTACATAACATATAAAAAAATTAATTTTTTATCTTCAAAGTCAAACCGAAGTAAAAAATCAAACTGAACGACTCAAATATACGTTCATTTTGAATTGGTTTCAATTTTTTCTCACCTCTAAATAGTATTGCCAAAAGAAGCCTTAAGTACGTAGAACAATGTGAAAACTAATGGATTTAAGTAAGAATTTTTATACTCATATTCAAAATAGAAAGTCATATAGGTACTAGTATAGATTTTATTTAGATGGATAAGATAACCTGTGATGTTTGGCCATAAAAAAAATATATCGTCTTTCTCTTACAATGGTCTAGACAATATTATCAAGACCATTTTAAAGTAAGTTTTTCAAATATAAGCCTATGTCAACCAAGTTCTTTTAAACATTACTCATCTAATTAGTTGTGTTACAAAATGTTAAGTGAATTGGTCCAAATAGACCCGTGTGCCTTTAATATATATATATATATATATATATGTATATATATATATATAAACGATATTTTTCGAATTTATCTATGAACTTGACACAAATAGATCAAGACAAGAATATAAACCTAATTTTGAAAAGGGTAGTTCGATTCAAAGCCTGCATTAATCAAATTCGTTTAAATCTTGTTCATCCATGTTTACACAATTATTTAATAATTGCAGTTACTTTTACTCTATAGTAGTAAAATTAAAGCATAAGGGTTTCAGGAGCCCTTGAACTTGACTATATTTTTCAAGTTAGCTCTCAAAATTCATGAATGGTCAATTTAGCCTCTCAACTTCCAAATGATGGATCAATTAAGCCATTTTCCCTAATGTGGAGGCTAGTCTAATAGTAGAATTGACTAACCTCCAAATGTTAATTAAGTCATCCACATTAGGAAAAAAGACTTAATTAACCCAAAATTTGAGAGTTAAGGAGTTAAATTACCATTCATGAAGTTTACAGAGAATTTGAATAATATAGTGAAGTCCAGGGACTTCTAAGACCCTTATACCTAAAATTAAATAAAAAAAATATTATCGATTTGATTCTGACATTTTTTTTTAAATGTTAGGAACTATAAAATTGGAGTGGACATTATTTTCACCTTTTTATTTTCGAAAATTTACCGATAATATTTATAAAATGTTTAAAAACAAAACATAATGAAATACAAGTTAATCCAATTATTTAAAAAAATATATAATATTTAATTACCTTTTAACTTTATAAAATTTATATTAAAAAATAACAAAAAAAAAATTATACAATACAAAATTGCATTATACATTCAAACATGATTTCAATTTTCAATACAGTATAATATAGAACTACATAAAACCATACATGCCAAAACGATAACACTAATCATCCAAGTAATGTTTGGATGTTTAGTCCCACCTATTTAAAAATAATATATATATATATATATAATTACGTGAAAAATCAAATCCAACATTCAGACCAAGAACCCTCGAGGGTTATGTTCTGACGAATTTCGCTAAACTAAAAATTTATTATTCCAATATACCTCAAACTCATGGGTTCAGATTTGAATGGATTTTGATGTGGTATATGTTTATTTTCATATCCGAACTCAATTATTTTCCTTACAAATTCAAAATCTATGTATAAACCTGTGTGAAATCATAATGGATTTATGAATGAAACACACAACATACAATGTATATATTTGGGGCTGCTTGTGATTATGAAATAATCACTTATGGGATAGTGAAATCTTAAACTTATCCTTCCTCCATCCTATATTTACATTCATGCATTATTCTTCAATATGTAAATTTAGGAGGAAAGAATGGTATAATTGGGATTTCACCTCCCCATAAGTGATTATTTCATAATCACAAGCAACCCCAAACATATACAATATGTAGAGCATAAATCGGAATTGCTAACCCATCCTCCGTCGGAAAGCTAAGCGACCTCCATCGGCTAGCTAAGCGACGTCGGTTGGATTTCCACCGTCACCCAAGTCGCCTAAACAATACAATTCACACAAGCATTCTATCAAACATTGGTCTACACCAAAAACCAAACAATACAAACCCAATTTTCAGCCCTAAATTAACTCGTCAATCGGACCTATAGAGTCTTAATATTATATCATCTATTCTATCAATCTAGAAATAAACTTTTCAATACAATTAAATTAAATCAAATTCTAGGATTTACTACTTTATCAATTTTAAAGAACACTTTAATGGAAAAATCAAATCTCAAGGATTAATTCATAATCATAAATCATGATAGCATTAGAAAAATCAATTTGTAAAACGTGAAGTTTAAAACCAGGGTTTTAGAGAGACTTACCAATTTTGTAGGGAAGAAAACTGGAGAGAAACTCTAAACATGTTTTTTGTTTTGGAGAGAAATAAAACAAATGAAAAGAATAAATTGACTTAGGGCTTTTTCAAATGGGCTTTACTTTAAAAATGGGCTGTGGACCTCTTTACAAAATAATCATGTAACACTTTAAAATTAGTTTAACGGTTTCTAAAATATTTTCCGTTCATATAAAACTTGATTTTCATTTTAAATTTCTAAATTCTTAAAATATTTTTAAAGACAATCAAGTTGATATATTTGACTTTATACTTTCGATTGACTTCCTAAATTATCATTTTACCATTTTAATCCGAATTTTGACTGAAAAGTCAAAATTCACCAGAAAATACGGAAAATTTCTAGACCCTAGTTACATACGTTACATTAAAAGAGTACTTTTATATTATTTATAGAGGTTGAATGTGTTGCAATAGATCAAGAGATGATATGATTGACAAATTATATAGAGTTAGGCGAGAAGCAACATGACAAAGTTCTTTTCACTGATAGTTAAAGTGTCATACAGTTAGTGAAGACTCAGTGTATCATTTTAGAACCAAGCACATTCGGCGTAGGTATCATTTTACTCGTAAGGTTGGCAAAATTCAGGGCATGGATAAATCCTTACACATGTCTTGATTGGATCCTTAATTTTTGTAAGGACAAAAGTTCTATCCATGTCCTAAAATAAATTTTATGGATAGGATAAAATCCTGTCCTAAAAATTGAGGATATGGATTTATCCTTGGTCATGTCCTTATTTTATCATTTAATTTATTTTTTGAATTTCTTTTAGGATTTTTTAAGAATTTTCATATTATTCATAATTATCCTAATATTACTTTTAACTATGTTTTAAGCTTATCCTTATTAATAAATTAATAAATAATATTATATTATAATTAAAATTTTAAATAATGATAAATTAATTTATTTATCTAAATACTTAATTATTTATAAATTTATTTTCATGTATTTAAAATTGGTTAATAGAAATGTATAGTTTTTCTAAACTTATTTACAACTTTTCTTCATTAACTTTTAAGTTTATTGTTTATGTATTTCGATTTTTTTTAAATTTCTTGTAAAAGAAAAAATCTCCATAAATAAATAAATAATAATAATCTCAATAAATAAATAATGTATTTTAATGAAATAATAAATGTTTAACGAAAAATAATAAATTTAAAGTGTAAAAATATTTTAACAATAAATATTCAATTAAAAGTGATTATCAAGAATAAACACAAATTTACAACAAGAATGTAACAATCTATAAAGGAAAATAATACTTTTATTATAAAAAATTTATTTTAATTAATTTTAATAATAACATCAAAAACTAACAAACAAACATCTCTAACTTTATATATAAAAAGGAAGATAATTAAAATAATATAATTAATAATGTTTATAAAAGAAAAAACAATTCTTTTAAAAAAACACAATAGAAAATTTTTACATTTTTATACTTTTTTTTTGTAAATAAATAAAATATTTAATAATATATTATTACAATAAAATTGATTTGAAAAATATAAAATTTTAATTTTTAAAATTTTATAAGATGATGGTTTGGAATTTTTAATTTCAAAAACGTTAAATAAGTAATTTTAATAATATATAATATCAATAATTGATATAAAGAATTAGAAAATAATAAATAATAAATGAAGAAAGATAAGATAATTAAATAACATAATGACAAACACGGATTGCAAAAGAAATTTTATTTTTCATTTAAAAAATAGGAGAGATACCAGATATTTTTAGGAATTTTCAAAATCCTGGACACGGACCGAATTTTGTCCTGAAAGAGAAGGACTTAAAAAGGATTGAACTTTTTTTTGTCTGGATTATTAATTTGCTGGATTTTAGTAAATCCATATGTGCATGGACATGGATGGATTTAGCAAATTCGGTCCATTTTGTCACCCTTATTTACTCGTAATTTAGTAGAAGAATGCGATAGATGTTTAAAGAAAATTGAGGGTGCCAAGAATTAAGTAGACATGTTGACTAAAGGTGTTGATGCTAAAAAATTAGGGTCGTACAAGACCTCAGTTGATCTACACTACACTAATGAGGGAAATGTTACGACTAGGTGACGTCATGGTTGGTATTTAGGCATATCAATAGGGATAATGAAATTATTTGGAGTTGATTAGATCAGCCTCCTAGTGGAAGAATTATTAAGATATGAAGTCTGATAATGAATATTGAAGTATAGATCAAGCCTACTTAATTGAATTACTTTTGAGGGTTTCTTTTAGGCATTTTTTTCTTGGTATTTTTTATTCTCCTACGCATATAAAACTTTATTCTTTTAGATGTATTTGTAATAAAAGATTATATCACAGGAAAATAAAACTTTAAATGCTATGAATTAGCTAGATGGACAAATCATGAAAATTTATGTATCACTTGACTTTGCTCGTTTGGATTTTATCTTTGATTATTTATAAGGTTCAATTCTAATATCATGAACTATTTCTAACATCAATACAATTATATCATATTATTCTCATTATACTTTTTTGAAGTTATTATCTATTCATTAGGAACAACACAATAAGAGTATTAAGTATAAATAATATAAATAAAATATCATCCAATAAGCATAGTTGTATGGCTTGAGCTACTAGGAATCCTAGAAAAAGAGTTAATTACTCATGATAATAAAAATACACAATAATAATAAACAAAAATAAAAATGTCATTAATATGATTTTTTATCATTTTTAGAATTTTATTTTCTTATTATAGTAAAATGGATTTATTTTTTCAAAAACAAAATGCCACCATGGCATTCTTTAATTTTTATTGTAAATTTTTTCATCATTCCCAATAGTCATTTTTATAAATGTAAAGTATTTTGTATTTTTTTAAAATAAAAATTCCCAACCAATCACATTAAACCTTAACAAGTACCACTTGTTAAAAAAACCTAATAAAATTTCTCGATCCCTTAGAATATTTTAAATGAAAGTCTCCCCACCAAGTCTATTATGTGGAGTTATGTATTTTACATCACCAAAAGATTCATCCCCTTTAATATATTATTTTTACTCCAATGCAAAGTCTTTTACATTTGAATTTCCAAATATTCACCTTATTTTTTATTCAATATTAAATTAACATTATATTTTTTAACATATCATAAGTAATATGATTAATTTTTTTAAAAAAAGTATATTAATTACTAATTTAACAATAATTTAATTTAAAATTTGGAATTATTGGGATGAATTCCATTTGTATACTTTTTTTTAGGTGGAAAATAAACCTAAATATTTGGAGAGAGTTTGAATTTGAAAGGTTGGAATTGAGAAATAGAATAGATGATTGCAAGTTTTGTAAAAATAATAGAGTTGAGATAAAATAAAAATTTTTTAAAAAAATATAGCTTACGACTATTTTCTCCAACTAATTTACATACTAAAACTATTAAAATATATATAATAAAATGAGTTAATTGCACTAAAATCTCTCGTATGATTACAAAATACTCTTGGATACACTTTATGTTAGAGCATGTGCAACTCAAGATTTATTTGGATGATTTATTTACCTTCCACATCACCACATAAAATTTTAACAATATATTTGTTAGTACAATGGCAAATTTATTTGTGGTATATTTTGGGACCCACTTATTATTTTAATAATTTACTTTTTCTTTTATTTTTTTCTTATTATTTTACTTTGAATATAGTTTAATTAATTTATATCATTTAAATTTAAATAGTTAGTAATAATATTATATGTAATAGAAAAAATAAAATTTATTTTTTAAAAATTAAAATAATTGGATATATAACAATTATAAAAATAATAAATTAAGGATCGATTAAATAACATCCGATGATAACACAGCATGATTACAATGATTAAAAATAACAATTTAACATTTGAAAATAAATCACACATTTGCGGAGTTCGGGGGAAAATGTTGTCATAGGTGTTCAATCAAATCTGCTTTTAACCGGCAATGTATGGCATGATTGTGAATTCGATTGTTATTCTCAAGGTACTGCTGGAAAGGAAGAGCAGATTTTTGAGAGTGTGGTGGTGTCAAGTGTCTTGTGAGCACCTGGTGGTAATATTCTGGTTCCAATCTACTTGAGTAATGTTGTCTTTCATCCTCTACAATCATATTATGTAGTACAATACAACATTTCATTATTTCACCAATAACTTTTTTGCTCCATAAACGTGTTGGTTGCTTAATGATTCCAAAACGTGCTTGAAGAATTCCAAATGCTCTCTCTACATCTTTTCTTGCAGACTCTTGACGTTTGGCGAAATTGGCAGACTTTGGATCTTGTGGTAGTGTGATAGACTTGACGAAAGTAGCCAATTCAGGATAAATACCATCAGTAAGATAATAACCCATATTGTATGTGTTTTCACCTATAGTAAAATTCACTTGTGGAGCTCTTCCTTCTAAAATGTCATTAAAGACAGGAGAGCGCTCTAACACATTAATATCATTATTTGTTCCAGAAACACCAAAAAACATATGCCATATCCATGTATCATATGAAGCTACAACTTCTAATATAATGGAAGGATATTTACACCAATCATGTTGTTCATGCCTCGGACAAATTTCTTTAGGCATTCCCTTGCTGTTGATCCGCCTATACGAACATACTCATCGATAGAATCATAAGCCTAATAGCTGTAGTGCATTTTTGTAAAGGTGATAAACCACGTTTACCCACTGCATCTATTCTCTGAGTGAAATATGAATATTGACTTTCTAAAACTCTAACAATGCAAAGAAATAAGTCTTTCTGCATCCGGAACCTTCGTTGAAAGAAATCAGGAGGAAATACAGGCTCTGGTGCAAAGTAGTCATTGTAAAGTCTGATGTGTCCTTGCTCACGATTTCTGTTGATGGTAGTTCGTTGCTTGGAGGCACGAGAAGATGACCCAATATCTTCATCAAGATTAATAGAAGACTCCTATTTGCTTAGCATCGTTAATATATTATCATCTATGTCACCACATAACTCGTCAACTACTATAGCAATTATAACTTCATTGTATGAATCACTTGAAGAAGAAGATGAGGATGAAGAATTATTTAAACTTGAGTACATGATTTATCAAAAGTACTTAGTGTTTCTAAGTGCAATTACAGAAAAGCTTTTGAATTCGGTAGTTGAAATAGTTCACGGGTTGAATAGTAACTTCAATTATTAGCAGATAGAATCACATGTCTATGCTTTTAACTTTAGTAGTTCACAAAGTTCACGAGTTGAATAGTAACTATAATTATTACTTGTCAGAATGATGTGCCTTTAGATTAAATTTAAGTGGATGGAATATATCCATGGGTTGAATAGTAGTTGTAATTATTTCAAGAAAGAATCTCATATCACAGTCACATGTCCTAATTTTTATGCTCATAATTTAAAATTATAATTATTGTATGTTTTGTTGTCATTACTTCAATAGTAATATATTTTGAAAATTCATTACAACCATAAAATTCAATTACAATAATAGAACAACCATTAAAGTTTAAGGACAAATGATAAAGATAAAGTATTCTAGTATATCATCATCTTCCGTATTATTGCAAGTTTTTTCTGATTAGCCACTTCTTGTTCTTCTGAAGGTAGTAAAGATAAGTCTAATTTGAGGAACTTCTCATCAAGCTCGGTAGCTTCTTTTTTATTCTCAATTTCCAGCAAGCAGTCCATTTTCTCTCTTTGAATTTCTAATTTCTCTATATTCATTTGAAACTTCTTCTCTTCTGCTGCATCTAGTTTTTGAAGCAACTTTTCTAGAATTTCAACCTTCTTATCTTCTGAATATGACCCTTCTTCTTCCCCTTTCACTTAGCAGCTTTAGTACCAGCTGGATGTTCAGGTTCTTGCAGCTCCTCTAAGTCAATAGGATGTGATTCTTAGGTTTCAGAAGAGATATAATTGCTAGTTTCACTAATTCTTGCTCTTTTTGCACATCCTTCAGTGTCATCCTTAGGACCCTATACGCTTGGCCATTTAGGTTCATTCCCAAGAATTCTCCACTCATTAAGAAATTGAAATGCAGTGCCATTATTTGACGATTCATAAAGCATGTGAGCCTCTCTAATTACATCATCTTCATTAGTCCCACTTTGTTGACATTGCTTGATCCGATTGTAATTAGCACTGAAATGTTGTATTTTGGCAGACATTCTATTCCATTGAGATTTTGCTTTACTTTCTGGCCTATACTTACCACTTTTATCATTTTGATTAAATAGCGCTGCAATTCGATTCCATAATTTTGTTAGTTTGATCAGTTCCAATAATAGCATCTTTACTAACCTCTAACCAGCATGAGATGAGATTTATGTTGTCTTGTGTGCTCCATTTGACATGTGATTTTCCACCATCAAGATCAGCGATGTTGTTAACATCATCTTCATTTGCCATATTTATGTGATGACTTTTCCTATTTGTCAGAGTATTGGGAGACTAATCTGCAGAATTCTGAGAGTTACTACTAGCTAGTCCAGGTGCTAAAATGTATTTTTGATAGTACGAAAACACATGACCTGCACCCTCTGAACCAAGCTACGGAGGATAAGGATAGCAAGGAGACACCAAATACGGAGCATTTGGGTTAAAATAACCTTGATATTGGTGTGTGAGATGTTGTGAGCTTTGAGAATGTAACTTCGGAGCTTCTTGAGATTTTGAATTTGATGATCCTTAGAAAACTTTGAAATTCGGACAAAAATTGGAAATTTGATTAGAGTTGGGAGAGTTTGGATTCATTTTCAGAATCTAACTAATATGAGATAAAACTATTTAAAGAAAATGTAATTGAAAAATTTTTGGATACAATTTTGGTTGGAAATATAGAAATATGAAGAAGAATGAGGAATTGGAATTGTGTGAAAAATTTATAGATAGATATGAGTATTTATAGGTTAAATAAAAAATTTAAATAATATATATAATAGGAACAATAGGAAAACAATGGTAAATTATAACTTTAACATATGTAACGTAATAAAATAAAATGATTGTAAAATTAAAGTTGATAGAACATGATTGTATAACGGTAATATATGTGTTGATACAATTGTATATATCTTGTTAATATATAACTTATTTTTATTAATTTAAAAAATAAAAAAAAATTAAAGTGAAAAAAAAAAAGTTGATAGAACAAGAATCATACATAGGACTCACCAGCTATAAACATACTTGATTATTCAAGTTTACGTGAAACACACCTCTCAATATTATTCATGCATGAGTATCACACAATTTAATCAATGAAACAAATAAATCGAAATGAACGGTTTCTTTCTGAAGGAACTTTCAGGTTTTCTCTCTCTAATTTATTTGGCCACGTTATACTGATCTTCTCCACCTCACCCAAATAAACCATGAATAAATCATCATTGCACATGTTCTTAGTTAACAAATAAATCCCTTGGCCCACCATTTACTTAATAAATTCCGACTAAAATAATGTTGACCACATTGACTTAATGAAAAGTCATCTTTATCCCTATTAGAACTCCCCAAAATTCTTCCAAACCTCAAGCAATCTAACTCTGAAACTCTTCTCCAACACATCCCTCTCGCCACTCCTTCACCTTTTCCCTCTTCCCTGTCAAATTAAATAGCCTAAAAAATCACCCCCAAACCTCAAACACTATCTATCTCTAACATACTACACCACCTCTCACTCACAGGAAAATCAAATCCCTCAAAATCACTTAAATCTACTCCGTCGATTGCGTTGTTGTTTGCATATTCCGGTGCTGACATCATAGAGTCCATAGTGTTGAATAATGATTCAAACACAATAATATTTATGACTCGGTCAGAGTCAAGTATGATGTTTCTGTTGCCTGATCTTGTTTTTAAATATCTTTTAGGTATTATGTTTTAATTTGCTCCCGATCTTCAGCAATCTCTGTTAATTCCTAAGTCTATAAATGGACTTCCTGTTGTGTTGAATGATCAATTAATAAAATACAATTTCCTGTATTATTGATTCTCTTCAAAATCACAACATGGTATTAGAGCCCTGTTGAAACACAATTATTGAAAAAAATAAAAATAATATATATACGATTAAAAACAATTATGATTGGTGTTGGTTTCTCCTCTACCCAGCCACTTCTGCCAATATTCAATGGTGAAAAGTACGAGAAGTGGAGTATAAAAATAAAAACACTATTAAAATCACATGATTTAAGGGATTTGGTGGAATACAGGTATGTGGATATATTGATAAGTGACGAGGAAGAAGATGGGAAAAAAGAAATTGATGAAGAAACAAAGAAGATGCTAGAAAAGACACAGATGAGGTTAAAAGAAACTAAGAAAAGAGATGCAAAAGCGTTGTTCATCCTTCACCAGGCCGTGCACGAGACAATTTTTTCACGGATTGCATCAGCATCAACATCAAAGGAAGCCTGGACTATTCTGCAGAATGAATTTCAAGGTAATGCACGAGTTATGGTTGTAAAATTGCAGTCACTTAGATGTGATTTTGAAACTTTACTGATGCAAGGTGATGAGTCAATAACTATTTTCTAGCGAGAAGGATGTCAATAGTAAGTCAAATGTGTACTTATGGTGACCAAATATCTGATGAAACCATTGTTGCAAAAATCTTGCGAAGCCTCACACCAAAATATGACCATGTAGTAGCACCCATAGAAGAAGCAAAAGATCTGTCGTTACTTTCAATTGATGAATTGATGGGTTCTCTCCAAGCCCATGAGTCACGCATTAATAGGACGGTTGAAAAACATGAAGAGAAAGCATTTCAGGTACGATCTTTTAAGCAGGAGAAAATTGATAATTTGTTATGCCCATATTGCAAAAAGTCAAACCATCCACATTATAAATGTTGGTGGAGACCAGATGTCAAATGCAATCAGTGCGGACAAATGGGACATATTGAAAAGGTCTGCAAAAATACACGAGAGGAAGTCAATGCAGATATGGTTCAACAAATTGACACACTATTTTGACACGCCTACACCCATGACCATGACCATGACAAAGCCAAAGCCAAATAAAGAGATCTCTACAATCATAACAGAAAATTCATATCCACACCTATATAATGCTTATGTCGTCCATGTCAATGCGTAGTTTGAATCACGAGAGGATGTTGAATAATGATTCAAACACAGTAATATTTATGACTCGGTCAGAATCAAGTATGATGTTTCTGTTGCCTGATTTTGTGTTTTTAATATCTTTTAGATATTATGTTTTAATTTGCTCCCAATCTTCAGTGATCTCTGTTAATTCCTAAATCTATAAATAGAGTTCCTGTTGTGTTGAATGATCAATCAATTAATTCACAATCTCACATCATATCCCTTATTTTCTGACTATAGCAAATCACTTTTTGTTTTGACGGCATCTTAGTATGAATCACATAGTCCACCAACATCACAGAGTCCATCGTGGCGTTAGAATCTCACATCCTATCGTCTTCTTCTACAGCTATAATAGATCCCTTCTTCTTTTGGGTTTAATCCCTTGATTTTAATCCTTAACGTGATTGGATACTGATTCTACTTGATCAATTAATTCCTAAGTCTATAAATAGACTTCCTGTTGTGTTGAATGATCAATTAATAAAATACAATTTCCTATATTATTTATTCTCTTCAAAATCACAACACATAGTAGACTTCACAATCTCACATCATATCCCTTATTTTCTGGCTATAGCAAATCACTTTTTGTTTTGACGGCATCTTAGTATGAATCACATAGTCCACCAACATCACAGAGTCCATCGTGGCGTTAGAATCTCACATCCTATCGTCTTCTTCTACAACTATAATAGACCCCTTCTTCTTTTGGGTTCAATCCCTTGATTTGAATCCTTAATGTGATTGGATACTGATTCTACTTGATCATTACAATTACCCGATCTACACATTTTTGTTTAATTGATCTTCAATCAACGATTAACAATTTCACTAATAGATCTAAACAAAAACATTAATGGTCTATAATGTGACTTTCCATTAATGAATTTGAAAAATAATTTGTACTTTTTTTAGGATGATTGATGAGAATGATGATGAAAAGAAATTTGAAGATGGATTGTTTGCCAGGATATGGTTGATGAAAATGGCGATAAAGAAATAGTTTAGAGATGGGTTGTGTTGATTTATGTTGATGGTAGGGACAGAGCTAGGTACTAAAGGTTAGGGGGCCGAATATCACGGGGTGCCGGCAGCGTCCCGCGGTACGGTATAATAATTTTTAATTATTTTAAAAATATTTTATAGTATTTTTTTATTTTTTATAAATAAAATTTCACCTAACTATATTATTCTTTATACATAATAAATAATAAATAATACGTAAAATGCTAATATTTGACCTCTGAAAAATCGATTCGAACTCCACACATCTCATGTAACAATAGAGTACCTAACCATTGAACCACAATGCACATTATATAAAAATCTCTATATAATCAACTTTATTTGTGAGCCTTGGGGGCCATGGCACCCACATGCCCCCCTCCCCCCCTTGGCTCCGTCTCTGGTTCATGGGCTTTGGAAAGCTTAAGGCAAACCCCATTTTATTCTTTCTAATAACGGAATTCTCAAAGACAAAACAAAGTAAATTGTGGGTTATTTATTTGTTGATTAACATAAAAAGTGTATTTTTATGTATTTTACAATCGTATAAAGAGTGTCAATGAATTACTCTAATAAAATCATTAAAAAAAAAGAAAATAAAAAAGTCAAATATGTCGGGCTATATTTATATTTTCTATCTCTACACATTCTCTCTAATAAAATCATTAAAAAAAATAAATAAATAAATAAGTCAAATATGTCGGGCTATATTTATATTTTCTATCTCTACACATTCTCTCTCATCTCACCCTTCTAAATATTATTAATTCATTTGTTGAAGTTTGTCAGAAATTAATCCCGCAAATGGAAAGACTTATTTTTAAAATATAAACTACTCAAACACAAACGTCTCTCTGTTAAATTAGACACTCCATATTGTAGATGGTCTAATAATATTTTAAAATAGTACTTTAAATGATTTTATTTAAAACGGTGGGTTGATTAAATTTAGAAACTAATATGATGTTAGAAATATAAATTAAGAAAATTAAAGAAAATAAAATAAAAAAGATATTATGAAATTTTCGAAAATTTCTCAACTATTACAATAACTCTTTCCCAGGCAACCTAGAACTACAAAGTTAACAATGATCTATACAACAACTTTCCTAATTTTTCTTACAAAAATCTGATGAAGACGCTGTCAGTGTCTAAATATTAGATTGAGAACACAAGAGGTTAAATAATTAACAGCAGATGGCGGCTGAGAAAGTGGGACGAAAAACTTTCGGCATGCATGCGATGCGTTGAATATTTGATGTGAAGTGATGCAATGCAGGTTTTGATTCAACAATTGATCTGTGGTCAGTCAATTTGGATCCAACATATATAACATTGTACAATAAGATGGTAGTACTGCTGTGAAAACGCGTTGAAAGCACTAGCATGAAATGGAGGTCCATGGTGCCACTAGAGAGAAGACGACAATGAAATCAATTATTAGAAGAGTAGTTAGGTCTTTCTCTTCTTAATGGAAACCAGCTGCATGCACTTTCATTCATAATATATTTTCTTCAAACTTCCTTCTCACCATATAATAAAAGGTGGTGAGGTTCTAAATTGTCAACCATCTATATTCTCATGAGTCAAGATCATCTTCAAATTATATATATATATATATATATATATATATATATATATTTATCGTTCATGTCAATAAGTTATCTTATTAACGAAATATGAGCATTTTTTTATGCTCAATTAGTAATATTATCCGTTAAATAATAAAATTTTAAATATATATAAATAGATTTTTATTCAATTTTTAAATTTAATTTTAATAAATACTTTTTACTATCATTTAAATAATATCAATTCATTTTAATTTTTTTTTGAAAGTTTACTTATTTTTATTTTAAAGTATGAACTTTGACTAATTATCTATTAAATATAATAAAACACCATTATTTTTTTCTTAGAATATTATTTTAACAATTTTTATTATATAATTATTAATTAACCAAATTTAAATATCTAAAGCGTAATTGATGTAAATTTTCTAAAAGTTAAAAAATAAAAATCTAACTCTATTTAAAAAGTTATTTAGTTATTTAGCACTAAATTAATTTTTTTATCAAAAATTTATTGAGGATGTGAAAATCGTAAGTAAATATATTTATATTAGTTATCAATAAATAATAATAAAACTCAAATTATATAAGGATATATGTACTAATTTATATTGGCCAGTTTGTTTAACTTATTTATATATTTTTGATAGATAAATATATTAATATATTTTATTTTATATGAGGTTTATTATAAATTTTATCATATATAAATTCACACATTAAAATAACTTTTGGTATATAAATAAATTATATAAGCAAGATACGCTGTTTGGTAGAGAAGTTATTTATTTTTTAATAGTTGATTTATTTTAACTTAAAATTTTCCTTTTAATAAATAATTCGAACAAATTATAAATGTCTCCTTCATGTTAAATTTTATATTCCAAAAATTTGATTTTATTAAATATGGTGTTCAATTTATAAATTATATTATCATAAAATATATTATGTATATAGTCACCTATAACCAAGGTTTTAAATATCGATACGATAACCGATATTATCCCGATATTATCTAAATTTCAAAAGGTCCGGTAACGATACGTCTGAATATCCCATATCTTTCGGAATATCCGTATGGAATCCGATATATCCATAAAATATCCCGATATTTCCGAAATTTTTCGATATTATCCGAAATATCCCGATATATTTATAAATAATTAATACTTTTTAATAATAATTTTAAAATTAATAATAAATGTATTTTAAATATGGATTTTTATATGCTATTATTCATTAGTAAATTTACATGTACATAAAAATTGAATGGTAAAAATTTAATATAAATTTTAAAATAATAATTAAAAATATAAAATAATAATAAAAAATATTAAAAAAAGTGGCAGATTTCGGATAAAATAAAAAAATATATAGATAAGATTTTTGGATAAATTTTATCCAATGGCAATCTGAAATTGGGATTTTTTCTTTTTGTAAAAAAATTAATAAAAAAAATCTTGCTATATAAACACTACATTACTACATTCACAAACCAATAATACACACTCACCTTCTCTACACTGTTTCCATTTCTCCAACAATCTACACTGATTCCATTTTTCCAACAATAAATCTTCTCATTTTCTAAGTATCCATCTTACACCCTCACCCTCCTACTTTTCCGACAACCATTGAAAAACAAAAAAAAAAGTCTTCAACTTCTCCCTAAGATCCATAGCTCTCATTTTCAACTCATCAATTAGGTAAATAATTCATACATTTCATTTTCACATTCTATATTTATCTATTATTTAATTTTTAAATTTATATATCAAGTATGTGTTATTTATATTTATATATAAATAAATATGTAAAAAAATTCTTTTAAAATTTTAATTTTATATGAACTTCCTTTAAAATTAAATAAAAATTTTAATTATTAATTACTCTTAACAAATCATTTGAAAGGAAGTTCATATAAAAATAAAATTTTAAAAAAGAAAAAAAATACTAAATTCATATTTATTATATATAAATATAAATAGCACTTAGCATAGTATATAAATGTAAAACTTAAATAATATATGAGAAACTTAAATTTTATCAATTTAAACTTAATTTGTGTGTATTATTTATTTAAATGATTAATTTATGGTAAAAATAATGGTACAGAAACTTTTATTATAATAAAATGTCTCAAAACAAAAGTGATCCTGCATGGAAGTACTCTGATAAAATTCCGAATAATAAATTTGGGACTATTTGCAAATTTTGTGGCCATGTGATGCAAAGTGGTGGAATAACTCGATTTAAATTTCATTTAACTGGTGCCGAGGTTTATCGAAATGTAAGACAATGTCTAAATGTGCCGCCTGAAGTAAAAAAAAATAAATAATTGATTTTGTCAAATAAAAAAGAAAAAATGAAAAAAAAAACAGCATTGTTTGATGACATTAGAAATGAATTAAGAGGTGAATTAGGACAATCACATGATGATGAAGATGAAGATGAAGATGACATATATCAAATTCCATCTGATTTGCATCCTAATGAACGTGAGAGTTATATTGCGGCATTGCGTGCATCTAAAGCATCTGAATTTGAAAGAGATCAGACAAGAAGAAAAGAAAATGAGAGCTCAAATAGATGGAACACTGCGGGATTTGGAGGCAGTAATCAACCATCACAATTTCGCTGCACACAAAGTGTCCGTGAGCCACCTCCAATTGTACATTAACAAATCTTCAAAAGCAAAACAAAAAAAACTTGAAGGATATACTTACAGGGGTAGCTTAAGAGAAAAGATGGGAAGAATGATATCAAAAATTTTTTTCTATGAGAATGTCCCTACACATAAAACAAGCTCTCCCCATTTCAAAAATATGATTTTTTCAATCTAAGAAGCAGGTAATTTTTTCTTCTTAATTAAGATCAATTTTATTTATTTTACTCTTATACAATTTTTATTTTTTTTGCTTAATTTTGCAGGTCAAGGAGTTATGCCACCATCACCTTTTGAAATTCGAAATAAATATTTGGACAGGGAATATAAGGATATCAAAGAATATGTGGAAAATTTTAGGTGCAAATGGGAGACATACGGATGCACTATAATGTGTGATGGATGGATAAGGCCAACTAAATTATCAATAATCAATTTCATGGTTTATTGCAAAGGAAGCACAATTTTTCTCAAATCTATGGATGCTTCCAATAAACTAAAAGACCATAAATATATTTATGGGTTGTTGAAGGATGTTGTGGAGGAAGTAGGAAGGAAGAATGTCGTGCAAATTGTTACAGACAATGGATCGGCGTTTGTAAAAGCAGGTAAGAAAATGATGAAAATAATATTCATTATTTTGGACACATTATGCAGCACATTGCATGGACTTGATTTTTGAATACATTGGAAAGAAAGATACGATTGCAACCACCATAAATAAAGCTAGAGGTATAACAAACTTCATCTATAATCATGGATGGTTGCTTTCTGAAATGAGAGAAGTTTGTCACAGAGAGTTAATTTGACCCGGTGCAACACGGTTTGCCACAAATTACCTTGCTTTGAATAGCCTTTTGTAGAAGAAAACAAACTTGAAATGGTTGTTCACCAGTGACGTATGGACTACAAATTGGTTGAGCAAAATAGAAAATGGCAAGAAAATAGAACAAAAAGTCCTTGATAATGACTTTTGGGATTCTGTTGCTCTTGTGGTCAAAATATACGAATCACTTTACACAATTTTAAGGTTGGTTGACACTGAAGTGATCCCTACTATGCCTATGTTGTATGAAGCCATGCGCACATTGATTGAAAGGATTTCACTTCAAAGGGGAAATAAATGGGTGCAGAGCATTATGCAAAATCGATGGGAGAGTATGTTTAGTCAGCCTATACATGCTGCAGGTATGTTGTATTTTTGTTATTTTATATTAACTAATTGAATTTAATTATGATATTAAATATTTATATCTTTTTTGTTAGCTTATTATTTAAATCCACATTTTCAATATAAAAATAAGCTTGGAGACGACCCAAATCTTATCCAAATTGTGCATAAGGTATATATGCAATTGGATCAAGAAGCTCAAGGAATTTCCAATTTTGGTAATGAGGTACAGTTATACATAAATGTGTATTTAAACTCCAATTGTTTTTAAATTTATGCATATTTTGAAATATGGTTTTCCTATATTAATTTTTAAAGTATTATTTAAACAAATAGTTGACTTACTTTAAAGATGGAAGGAAAAGTTTTGGTGATCCGGCAGCAATCGCATCAAGGAGTAAAATGCAACCAGGTACACAAATTTATTCGAATGATTATTTCAATATACAACGTAAAAAAATTTATTTATTTTGATACTTTTCTTTTATATTTTTTCAATGGATTGGTGGGTTATGTATGGATATAGTGCTCCATCATTGAGAAATATTGCAATAAAAATACTATCCCAAACAGCTTCATCTTCAGCCTGTGAACGCAATTGGAGCACATTCGCATTAATTCATACCAAACAGAGAAACCGCCTTGCTTATAAAAATATTGAAAAACTTTTATTTTGCTCTTATAATATGAAGTTGAAGATAAGAGATATGGCTGCTAATAGAAGTGGAGAAGAGACAAATCAAATGGACTTTACAGATATTTTTGAGTCCCCTCTGGAAACAAGTGTTGGAATTGAGAATCCTATTTTTCCATAGGTTACATCTGCCCACCTAGATGATGCAGAAGGAAATCCTGATCCACGTGTTGCTGAGTATGCAAGAGAATGTGGAATTAATGTTGAACAAGTTCTTGAAGAAGAAGTTGAAGTAAGTAGTTCCTCTGATGACAATGAAAATTCAAGTAGTAGCACCGGAGATGATAGTGGTAGAGTTGGTGGTAGAGGAAATAGTGGAGGACGTTATGGAGAAGGAACATTCTCTTTGCACCCTAGCCCACCATTATATCCATCTACTACAATCGGTCAACACTTTTATCCAACTGAAAATAGATATAGAGGAAATGAATATGGTGGCCAAGAAAGTCTTGGAAGGCAGTAATTGGATGATGAATCTTTAATAACGGCTTTCTCATCAATGAGCATGGACACTTAACATAATTCTTCATCAGATTTGCAATCACAAAGAGGACTGCAACCAGACTCAAGTTTTTCTAATAGTCGACCTTGGTCCGAATCAGGATCATATTATAATATTCCATACTATGGTCATTATGGGAGTTAGAACATATTTGGTTATCCTTTTTCACAGCATCAAAATCAACCAGCTTGGGTGGATCTAAATTATCCTATATATGGATCTGTCGGAAGAGATGAAACAACATATAAATGGCATATTCGTAATTATCTTCATTATTATGCAAGCACATATTCATGGTAAAGTTATTGTGAGAGTCAGAATAGTAATTCATTTGAAGAACAAAGAAATTCATTTTTGTATTGATATGTAATTTTATGAAATTAAGAATGCAATTAATTTACATGTTGAGTTTAAACATATTGATTTCTAATGTTCTTAATATTTATTTTATAATTTATAACTTTCACACATATATATATATATATATATATATATATATTTGTACTATTATCATAAAAAATAGTACAAACAATATCTACTTGAAAATTTTTCTAAATTTAAAGTAAAATTAAGATTTTAATATTAAAAAATATAATTTTATTTTTTTTACATTCCGTACAAAATATCTAACCGAAATCGATAATATCCCGATATTATCCGAAAATGGACTACCCGATACCGACACCGAAACCGACAATTCAAACCTTGCCTATAACTCAAATTAAATAGATGTATTATGTAAAAAAAATATATAGTTTTAAAAATGGATATATAGCAAGAATATTTATTTTATTGATATTTATATATAAGTAAATACCAAAAATCTAATTTACAATAGATTTTAATATACAATTTATTAATTGAAGTTAAAAAATAAATTTTGGGTTGAAAAAGAAAATTTAATAATTTAAAATTTAATAAAAGAAAAATGGAAATTTTAATTATTATAGAACTCTTAAATTTGAAACAACTAATTTTTTTAATAAATAAATAAGTATAAAATAAATTCAAAATATCCTATAATAATATCTTATAAATTAATTATATTATTATTATTATTATTATTATTATTATTACAAAAATCACCCAACATTATATTTAGTATTATTTTATATTATATATTATTCTAACAACCAAATCAAATGTTAGCTTGATATACTAATTCAATTTATTTGTTTTTTTTTTTTCTCTTATCGTTAATTCCAGCATGCAATTACTATGCATATGTGTATCTCGAAATAGTGCATATATTGATTTTATAAACTTTATAATATGCAAAATTTTATAATTTTATAATATTAATAATAAAATATTACTTCAGGATTAAATTCATAATAGATAAAATCTTCATATCAATAATAAAATTTATAGTAAATCATAATTGCTAAAATAAAATTTTAAAAAAAAAAGTAATTATTTGATAAAACTTTTCATTTAACAGATTGTTTGAGAAAATTCTTTATAGCATAACTTTTAATTTAAATTTTTGGTAAAACAAAGTGTGTACTTTAGTAATAATCTTTAATGTTTGAGTTTGTATTAACTTTCTAGCATGTATAAATTATTAAAAATAAATTTCAATCTACATCTTAGATTATTTTATTACTTTGCATTTATAAATAATTGTATCACTGTTTTTTAACTTAATTTTTCACAATAATTAAAAGTAATGTCATTGTTGAATTTAAAGAATAATTAATTAATTTAAAAATTAGTAATTTTTCTAAATAATAATTATTATTTAATTATTGGTATTTTTTTATTATAATTATTTATTATATTTTATTAAAAATATTATATTATAGCTTCAGTATACTTAATATATATTCAAAATTTTCATGTTGAGTAAATGTGTAAACTAAAAATAAATTACATATAATAAATTATTAGTAATCAAAATAATAAATCAGAATATATTTTTTAAAGATATTGTGGTGCCAAATAAACTACAACCAAATATATAGTTAAAATTTCTTGAGAAATGTAGCTAAAAGCTTACAAGGATGGTTCAACAAAGTCTTGCTCTAATGAAAAATGAAAAAAATCGGATCCTTTACATTCTCCTGTGTCCTCTATTTATAGAGGATTCTACTTTTAGTAGGATTAGGACTCCTAACTCCTCTTGGGCTCGGTTTACTTATTGGGATGAATCAGGTCTTCTTTTACTCGGTGGGCTTCAGGAAACCTGGTTTGATTTGGGTTTGACTTCATCAACCTTACTAAGGCCCATTGGGCTCGGTACGTCCTCTTTCGGCTGGTAGGGATCTTTTAGTAGCTTTCGGTCAATTCGGCCGAGGGGGGCCTTCGGCCGAAGAGGGATGTCCTTGGCTCCTATGGGGCCGTCTTTTCTCTTAGTCCCTTACGTCCCTTCGACGTATACCTTCCGACATCTCAAGGTTACTTTCCCACCACAGTAATCCCCTATTGTCATTGCTTGAATCTTTTGAGCGTGACAATATGCGTCGGTGATTCATTTTCGGTCGATGGACGTTCATGTGATAGTTATTATTTGGGTCGATTTTTCCTTGCCTTAGTCTCTATTTGTACTTTTGTCTGATTGTCCTTTTGTCTTCTCAGTGGGTCACGTCAGCCCTGCCTGTCCAATTGTTATTAAATTTGACATCTTCTCGACTGCTGTGCCCCAAAAGTATCATCATTACAACTTCCTTATATAAGGATCGGTGATCTCTTTTTCTCTCCCTAATTTGAAATCTCTCTTGTCGCTTTCTCTCTCTAAAGCTTCTCCTCCAAGCTTTCGTCATTGTTTGTGCTTTTTAGGGAGTTATTTGGCTCCGATTAGCTTCGTGTTTCGTCTTTCTTGTTGCTTAGAGCTGGTTAAGGTGAGTTCTTTGCTGATTATTTCTCATCTCCCTCATTTTCTTGCCTTAATTCTGGTTGTCGCATGGTTTTGGTCACTTTTTGGTACCCTGTTTTGTTGTGTTTATTGCTTGTTGTTCTGTGATGGTTTCTTTTGGTGGAATTCCGGTGCCGATTGACCTAGGGTTTTGAGTTTTCCTCTGTAACTTGTTGGTTTTGTCATGCCTCCTCGTGTTCCCGCTATTTCTACATTATGTGGGTCCCTCGTTTCTGTCATGTATGTTGTAGCTCTCTTTTTGCTAACTTCGATCAAAATATGCTAATACATTTTCTATTGTCTTGACCGAATGTAGATGTTTACTGAATCTTCTGATTCGTCCACCTTTGGCGGCCTCACGTAAGAGTTTTCGACCTTAAAGGATGCGGACGAGGAGTGTTCGTTGGCCCGTGAATCTCCGGCCGAATCCAGTCCTCAAGGTATTCTGCCCCCTTTCTATAACATTCGCAGTACCATGACTACGAGCGAGTTAGAATAAGTTTTCTTCATTTATAGTTTTCTCGAGTGGATTCAGGCTAGGCTTCCTAAGCTTGAAGAAAAGGTAGATGATATTTGGCCGATGGTTGGGAACCTTGTTATCTCAGGCATTTGAAGATCGACCTTAGGTTTCCTATCATGGGGTTAGTTGAGGAGTTATACACCTGGTGTCAGATCCATCCTAGCCAGTTGACCCTTGTCACTATGAGACTACTTTTGTGTGCAGATAGACTGAGAGGAAATATAATCTTCCATTTTCGGTCGAAAATTTCTTCCATTCTTACTTTGTGAAGCGTGAGAAACCAGAGACATGGCGTAATGTTTTGAACGCCCGTGGAAACGCCCAACTTCTGATTTTGGTCTTTTCGTCCAACGAGCCGCGCTGGAAGGACAAGTACTTTTTTTGTTAGAGGTCCTACTCGCTTAGGCAAGGGCTTGGGTTATCCCTCACATTGGAGAGATTCTTGTTGTTCTCTGTTTTTGTAGTTCGATTTCTATTTCTGTCGAATTGGTTTGATGACCTTTCTCTTTTGTTTTCAGCCAACTATGGGGCGAAGAACTGCAAGTCTTCTTCGCGGGCACGTGCTAAGAGTGAGGCCATTTTCGCATTACCAAAGAAATCTCGATATTATAAGATACTTTTGGGCGAGTTACCCTCCAGCTGTCTTTGAGCTTTTACGCA
The DNA here is from genome assembly GCA_031304145.1 of Cardiospermum halicacabum. NCBI lineage: Eukaryota > Viridiplantae > Streptophyta > Magnoliopsida > Sapindales > Sapindaceae > Cardiospermum > Cardiospermum halicacabum. The sequence continues at coordinate 12,913,149 of CM062394.1, read as the reverse complement.
TTCATGGTGGGCGATAAACTGTGGTGCCAAATAAACCACAACCGAATGTAAGATTAAGATTTTTTGAGAAATGTAGCTAAAAGCTTACAAGGATGGTTCAACAAAGTCTTACTCTATTGAATAATGAAAAAAATCAGATCCTTTACATTCTCCTCTACCCTCTATTTACAGGAGGTGCCAGTGTTCTACTTTCGTAATTCCTCTTGGGCTCGATTTACTTATTGGGATGAATAAGGTCTTCCTTTATTCGGTGGGCTTCAAAAAACCTGGTTTGATTTGGGTTTGACTTCCTCAACCTCGCTAAGAGCCCATTGAACCCAGTGTATCATCTTTCGGCCGGTAGGAATAATTTAGTAGTTTTCGGTCAATTCGGCTGAAGAGGACCTTCGGCCGAAAAAAGTTGTCCTTAACTCCTTTGGGACTCTTGGTCCCTTATGTCCCTCCCACCAATATACCTTCTGACATCCCAAGACTATTTTCCCACCACAAATATATAATAAATTAAGTACATTATTCTATCCGTTGGAATTTGGTGAGGAGTGCGCGGTGTTTGTCCAACTTTAACTGATTGGAGAATGGAAAATGGATGTATGTCAATTTATCATTAACAAGTCAGTGAGTTGAGATGTCAAAATTAGATCCTACGATAATTATGAGATGAGTTTATTCAATTGAATTGAACTGAGTTGACAATAAGAAAAGCGAATTTGGGATTTATCTCTACGGAAGTGGTTTGACTATAAGTTAATGCATATGTTGTTTTATTATTAATAACCTCTCCACTTCTACTAATTAATATTCCATCACTTAATTCATTCTATTATTCCGTTCACATAATGTTGTGGGGAGTTCGGATAAGGATTTTCAGGTCTTTTTTTTTTTTTTTTATCCATTTACCTATATTAGTATTTTTAAATTTTAAAATTACATCAAATATTTAAAAATTTAAATAAAAAATAAAAAACCTCCATTCTTCATTTTTCTAATAATATTATGACTTCATACAAATTTATAAACTATTATATTTTTTTAATATAATTTTTTTAAAACAATTATAAAACTATCTCAATTTAAAATAATAAGTATTTATTAAAATATTATTTTCAATTAACAACAAAAATAAATTGCTTTCTATTTATTAAATAAAATATTAAAAATAACAGTATAATAAATTATTTTTAAAAGTAAAATAAATTAAATATGATTTTAAAAATAATAATAAATTTGCATGCGATTTGAAAGGAAAATAATATACAGTATGTAATTCCAAATATACATACTACAGCGGAAACGTAAATTAGGATAGAAATACATTACTAGTCAATCGGTCGGAATTCTGTCACTAAACCGTTGAACGGCATGAACTAGAATTCTCAATCCACCAGTTAAGAGCATCCATCTAGGATAATGAGAGGAGACAAATCGGAGAGAAGAGTCGGGAGTTTTAGTGTTTTTAGAGAGAGAGATTTTCTTCTATCAGAAGTATTTTCTCAGATCACGCATACGTGATCTCTGATAGGGTGGAAGTTGAGCAACTCTCAACTTCCCACCATTCCTATCTTATCCCACCACTTCAAGTGGTGGGCCTTAAGAAGGTGGGCTGGGCCATTAGGGTGGCCCACCCAAAATATAATTAAATCCAACACGATTAATATTACCCTTCAACAATTCTAAAAAAGAAATTATAACATTTCTCAAATTGAAAGGATGGTACAGAAGTGAAGCAAGAATTTTTAATTTTAATGCAAGCTAAGAACTTGCATTACATGTCTTAGTTGGTTTCTTATATTAAACTTATCTCTATATTTTTTTTTAAAAAATAATAATAATAAATTTGTCTGGTTTGTATATATAAATATAGATCCAATATAATGGTGAGTGTAATTCGGAAGGTGTAGGTTGAATTTAAAAAAATAACATAAACACTACATAGTCAATGAAGGTGAAATTAACAATTACGTGTCTTCCTCCATGCAATTAGACATGCATTTATTTAATAAAAGTAATATTATCATTTTAGAGTAGGTGGAGCACATGGCACTAAAACCCCACTATAGTACCTTTTTCCCCCCACTCAAAATATACATTTTGTCCTTAAAAAAATTAAATTCAAATCACATTAGCCATTCCCTTCCCTCTATAAATATATTTGATAAATTCTCATCTTGCTCATCATAGCATAGCCAAAATGGTGATGGCTAATGTAATTGTTGTGTTGTTGTTAACTCAAGTATTAGTGAGTGGGTATAGATTTGGAGCAGATGGGCTTAGCATGCAATATTACATAATGAACTGCCCATTTGCTGAACAAATAGTGAAGAACACTGTCAACAAAGCTCTCCAAGATGATCCTACTTTGGCTGGTGCTCTTCTCCGAATGCATTTTCATGATTGCTTCATAGAGGTTTGTAACTTTCACTTCCTTACGCATAGAACCTGTAAGAATCTGTTTGAGGTATATAGTTTGTGTTTTTGGCTCCAGAAACATATTTACAAAGCATTTTGAAATTCTATTCAAAGTCTATTTGTTATTCCGTTTTTTATTTAAAAGTATTTTTTCATTACGGTTTGGATGTGTATTCAGGAGTACTTATAAATTGAAAAACTGCTTTCGGTAAAAATAATATTTTTGTAAAGTGCGTATTTTTATTTCTCTTTTTTCTTCGAAAGGCAAAAGCACAAGCTATTCTGAATAGACACTAATACTATTAAAAATTTATTTTCCATTTTCAAGAATTAATAGTGAGAAGAGAAAAGTTTCTATCATCTCAAAAGCTCTTTAAGAAAAATTTAGAAATATTAATTTTTTTAAAAATTATTTTTATTTATTTTCTCGTGTAAATAATTCCAAACACAAGGCTTGTGAAATTATGATGAATGATATTGATGGAGGTTGTGGTTGCAGGGGTGTGATGGATCAATACTGATAGATTCAACAAAGGAGAACACAGCAGAGAAAGACTCGCCAGGAAACTTGAGCTTGAGAGGATATGAAGTGATAGACGAAGCTAAAGAAGAACTTGAAGCACAATGTCCTGGTGTTGTCTCCTGTGCCGATATTGTGGCTATGGCCGCCAGAGATGCTGTCTTCTGGGTATACACAATTATTTCATTAATCAATATTACAATTTAATTCTAAATAAATTGTATTGTTGGCAGACCGGAGGTCCGGTGTACGACATACCACTGGGAAGAAAAGATGGAAAGAGATCAAAAATACAAGACACCATCAACTTACCATTCCCAACCTTCAATGCCTCTGAGCTCATTAGGGTTTTCGGACAAAGAGGCTTTACACCTCAAGACGTCGTCGCTTTGTCCGGTAATAATTAATAATATAATATTATAAATCACTAATTGGTGAGTGAGATAGTGGAACAATGACCACCAACACCACCACATTAGTGGCCTAGTAGGGCCCCCACAAATGAAATTACAATATTGTCCCTAATTGATGTGATGTATGCAGGAGCGCACACACTAGGAGTTGCGAGATGCGCATCATTCAAAAGCCGATTGAAGAACGTGGACACGACACTTGACGCCAACTTCGCTCAAACACTGACCAAAACATGCAGTGCAGGCGACAATGCAGAGCAGCCATTTGATGCCACTAGAAACGATTTCGACAATTTATACTTCCTAGCTTTGCAGAGGAAATCTGGGGTTCTGTTCTCTGATCAAACGCTCTACACAAATCCACGAACAAGAAACATTGTGACTAACTATGCATTCAATCAGGCCATGTTTTTCTTGGACTTCCAGCAGGCTATGGTTAAGATGAGTTTGCTTGATGTTAAGGATGATTCCAAGGGAGAAATTAGAGAAAATTGTAGGAGGGTTAACTAGAGAGTGTGGTGTGAGTGTTTGTTGTTATATTTAAAATGTGTGAATTTGTGGGTGTAGTTTGTATATCTATCTTGGGTGTAAAATTTGTATTTGGGTTTATTTAATATGATCTTGGTTGCTTGTAGATTAATTGAAATATTATGTTGATGTTAATCCTGTTGGAGAAGAGGAAGAGGAGAGGAGATATCTTTTACTAAACACTTGTTTGTGTTTCTATTCACTTGTACCAAATGGACACAACAATCACCTATTTATACCAGTCATATGAGAATTCTAGATTCTCATTTAATGATAAATCTAGTCTTAACTAGAATATTCTAGAACTAAAATTAAGTTTATAAACTAACATCCCCCGTAAATTTAATTTTGTTATACCCAGCCATCTTCTAATCTTCATAAATATGTCCACCTTGAGTGGCTTCGTAAAGATGTCTGCTACTTGATCATGGGTCTTCACGTAATCCAAGTGAACTTACTGCTGCTTTGATATGCATTCTCTTATAAAGTGAAACCGCGTGTCGATATGCTTACTTCGATCATGGAACACTGGGTTCTTTGCTAAGGCAATTGCTGACTTGTTGTCCACATGAATTGTTGTTGGCTCATTTTGCTCCATTCCTAAATCCTTGAGCACATTCCTTAACCATATTGCATGACATACACATGAAGTAGCAGCCACATATTCTGCTTCACAAGTAGAAAGTGTCACAATTGGCTGCTTCTTTGACGCCCAAGTAAATGCAGTGTCTCCTATAAAGAATACAAATCCAGTTGTACTCTTTCTCTCATCCAAGTCTCCAGCCCAGTCGCTATCGCTATAACCATAAAGCTTAAAATCCTTTGAATATGTATAGAATAAACCAAAATCGATCATACCTTTTATGTAGCGAAGTATCCGTTTAGCAGCTTTGAGATGACTACTAGTTGGAGTCTTCATGTAGTGACTGACTAATCCCACTGCATATAAAATGTCTGGTCTTGTGCAAGTTAAATAGCGCAAACTTCCGACTAGACTTTTGAAATTGGTTGGATCGACCAATTCTTCCTTGTCATTCTTGAATAGTCTTACTACACAATCTGCCGGTGTTGCAATAGGCTGGTAATTATTCATCTTGAATTTCTTCAGTAGCTCTCTTGCATAGCCTTGTTGAGTTATAAAGATCTCATCTTCTGCTTGCTTAACTTCTATTCCTAGGTAATATGACATAAGACCAATGTCCGTCATTTCAAATTCCTTGATCATTGCTTGTTTGAAATCTTCAAACATCTTTGAATTGCTTCCTGTAAAGATCAAGTCATCCACGTATAGACACACGATCATGATATCTTTTCCTTTCTTCTTGACATACAATGCATGCTCGTGAGGACACCTTATGAAGCCCTTTTGTTGAAAGTATTTGTCGATCCGGCTATTCCATTCTCGCGGTGCTTGTTTTAATCCATAAAGTGCCTTCTTCAACTTTAAAACTTTGTCTTCTTGTCCTTTAACCTGATATCCCAAAGGCTGCTCAATGTAGACTTCTTCTGTGAGATCTCCATTTAGAAAGGCTAATTTTACATCCATCTGATGAATCTTCCACCGATTATACGCCGCCAAAGAAATAATGAACCTCACTGTTTCCATTCGAACTACTGGAGCAAATACTTCATCATACTCTATGCCAGCTCTTTGACTATAGCCTTTTGCTACTAGTCTCGCCTTGTACCTCTAAATTTCTCCTTTAGCATTCTTCTTAAGTTTGTAGACCCACTTGACTCCGATTGCCTTTTGTCCTTTAGGTAGAGAAGTAAGTTGCCAAGTATTATTCTTTTCTATTGCTTTTATCTCTTCTGTCATTGCATCCCTCCAATTTTTGTCTTGAACAGCTTCCTGGAAATTTAATGGCTCTGAATCAGCAAAAAGACAAAAGAGAGTAAGATTATCTTGCCTTTCAGTTGATTCATATAGCTCTTGTAAGCTTCTTGTGCGTGTCTCCTCTTTACTTGATTCTCCATCGCTATCTTCATTTGGAGAAGTTGGTCCACCATTATTCTCCTGCTGATATACTCTTGGTTGCTCTCTTTCATTTTCTATGAAGTAGGGAGCAGATTCTTCTCGCACGTCCCATTACCACGTTTTATCTTCATCAAATTTTACATCTCTACTAATGATGGTCTTCCGATTAGTTGGATTGTACAACTTATAGCCTTTCGAGCTTTCATCATAACCAATGAAGACTAGTTTCTTGCTTTTATCATCAAGTTTGGATCTTGTTTCATCTGCTACATGTGCATAAGCGAGACTTTCAAATACTCTGAGATGAGATATCACAGGTTTTCTGCCACTCCAAGCCTCTTGTGGTGTCTTACCCCATACACTTCTTGATGGCGAACAATTGCTTAAGTATACTGCGGTCGCTACAGCTTCTGCCCAAATTTCCAATGGCATCTTTTTACTTTTGATCATACTCCGAGCCATGTTTACGATAGTTCTGTTCTTTCATTCGACTACTCCATTTTGTAGCGGTGACCTTGGAACAGTCAATTGTCGACAGATACCATTGATTTTACAGAAGTCTTGGAATTCCTTTGAAGTGAACTCTCCTCCTCTGTCGGATCTTAACGTTTTAATATGATGTCCACTTTCCTTCGCCACTAGAGCTTTGAACTTCTTGAAATTATCAAAAACTTCTGATTTCTCTTTTAAGAAATAAACCCACGTTTTTCTTGAGAAATCATCGACGAATAAGAGAAAGTAATTACTCTTACCTAGGGAGCATGGTTTAATTGGTTCGTAGACATCTGTATGCACAAGCTCGAGTAGTTCTTTTGCTCTTCAATTAGACTCCTTTGGAAAACTACTTCGAAAATGTTTTCCTAGCAAGCATCCTTCGCAGAGTTGATCAGGCTGATTGATGAATGGCAATCCTCTGACCATTCCCTTATTTGCTAGCAATTTTAGCCCTCCAAAGTTTAAGTGCCCGAACCTCAAATGCCATAGCCAAGACTGATCCTTGAAGCATGCATTTAAACACTTGGCTACATCATTTTGAATGTTCAATTTGAACATTCTATTTCTTGACATTGGTACCTTGGCGATTAACCTGTCTCGATTATCTCTAATCGAAAGAGAACAGTCTTACATGCATATATTATACCCTTTTTCCAAGAGTTGACCCAAGCTTAAAATATTACTCTTCATGCTAGGCAGATAATAAACATTTGAAATAAATTGTTGCTGGCCATTCTTTAAGTGAATTAGGATATTACCTCTTCCCTTTACTGCCACCTTGGATGCATCTCTAAAAGATACTTCTCCATTCACCGATTCATCAAGTTCTACGAACATGTTCCTTTTACCGCACATGTGGTTGCTAGCGCCTGTGTCAAGATACCAAATATTTGCCGATTCATCCGTTTTGTCTTTGTACGCCAACAAAAGAGTAATTTCTCCAAAGTTGGTTTCTTTCACGAAATTAGCCTTCTCTTCAACCTTAGATCTTGGTGCTCTGCACTCCGAAGCATAATGCCCAAATTTTTTACAGTTATAGCATTGAATTTGGGATTTGTCATACCTTGTTTTTGGATTATCCTTATATCGATTGCTATTTGAGTTTCCTCTTCTATCTTCACCGTTAAAGTTTGGCCTTCCTCTTCCACGTCCGTGGCCTCGTCCTTGTCCATGTCCTCTTTCTTGTTGACCTCTTCCCATGCTTGAACTTTCTTCCTTTTCCTTTGAATTGATTTGCATCTTAAAAAGTTGTTCTTGAACTTCATCTTGCTTTTTATATTTTTCTTCAAAAGCTTAAAGTGAGCCCAAAAGTTGTTCAATAGTCATTTCCTCCAAATTTTTTGTTACTACGATATGGATAAATTTTGAATCCAAAGATCGTAGTATTTTCTCCATTATTCTAAGATCATCCAACTTTTCACCATTTCTTTTAAGTTGGTTTGCAACAGCCAATACTCGAGAAAAATAGTCGGATACGGACTCACCTTTCTTCATGTGTAGAGCTTCAAATTCTCCACTTAAACTTTCAAGTCGAACTCTTTGCACTTGCTCAGCTCCTTGATCAGAAATTTGCAATTTCTCCTAAGCCTCCTTAGCATTCTTGGTACTTGAAATTTTTTGAAATCCACCTTCATCTAGAGCTTGATAGATTAGATAGAGAGCCTTTTTGTCCCTCATTCTTGAGTTCTTCAACTTGTCCTTCTCTTCAGATGATAAGGACTCATCTTTCTCGGATTCAATATACCCATTTACGACTATATCCCACACATCTTGTGCACCTAGTAGAACCTTCATTTTAATACTCCAATTATCGTAATTGTCTTTGTTGAGCAATGGGACTTGGAAGAGATTCACTCCGCCACTTGCCATATTTTTCTTCTCACTTCTTTCTTCTACGCGCTTAACTTGATGCTCCTTCTTATGGCTCTGATACCACTTTGTTGGAGAAGAGGAAGAGGAGAGGAGATATCTTTTACTAAACACTTGTTTTATTTCTATTCACTTGTACCAAATGGACACATCAATCACCTATTTATACTAGTCATATGAGAATTCTAGTTTCTCATTTAATGGCTAACTACTAACTATTAACTAACTACATTTAATTAATAACACTTGAATACTCTAGAATGATAAATCTAGTCTTAACTAGAATATTCTAGAACTAAAATTAAGTTTATAAACTAACAAATCCTTCTGATATATAGCATGAAATAGATGTCCAAAAAAATTCTATTTAAATTTATAAGTGAATTTTAAAAAATTTACATATAAAAACTTTTAATTTTTTTCGCAGTGGACTTACCTAGAATCATCACTTGATTCCTATACTCCTTTTCCAATTATTAAAATAATAATAATAAAATATCAATTCTCTCTTTTATGGTTGAGTCAATTTCTTTCAATTTATTCTTCATCAATAATTCTTTTTCTTTCAATTTTGATGAGATTGAAATCCACAATGACCGAATAATTAAGTAAATTCATTAAATTTACCGTATAATATTGATCGGATAGATTGTTTTTTGAAAGATATAGTTTTATATAGAAAAATTAATGAAATTACTATAATGTCCTTCAACATTATATTTAATAAAATTTAAAAGAAATAAACTTCAAACCAATTAAATTAGAATTGAAGAAGAACTAACAAATAAAATTTAAAGAAAAAAATAGTTAGAAATAAAAGATTTTAAAAATTAAAAGAAAAATAATAAATGAGGTGGAAGAGTAGAAAAAAATAAATTATTAAAATAAAATTTTTAAAAAAAAACTAGAAGATAAAAGGGGAAAGAAAAAAGGGGGGAAAAAGGAAATGTAGATGAGATTGAGTATTCGTGATGAGAGATTGGGAGAGTAAAAAGATGAGAGAATGCATGAAAAAGAGAGGAAAGGAAAGAGATGGATGAGGTGAAAGAAGGGGCAAAGTTGAGACAATTTTGTAAAACTGTATAGATAACCACACCAATACACCAAAACCGTGATTGAAGAGAGAACAAAAATGGATCATATATAACCTTCCACAACTATATTAACATGATAGAAGTCTTTCCAAAATATGGTATGAGTTGAAATTTAACTAAATCATACCATCCCAACATACCATCTAAGAAATACCATCTAAGAATAACCTTGTGATGTAATATGATTGCTAATGCGAAATGATAATGTTTATTTTTAGTATTGTTTTCTAGTTTATTTTATGAAATCTGTTGTTATAATCATATCCCAGTGTATCTTGATTTCGTTGAAAAATAGTTAAAACTTGATTCTTTTTGGAAATAGTTTATTTAGGAGTGTCAAAATGTGTTAATTGATCGTGTTAAACCAAATCTGGCACCCACTTATTTATAAAATGAGTCAAACGAGTTTATATCATAATCGAGTCAATCCATTTATTATTGAGTTTGAATTGTAATCGAGTCAACCTATCATTCTTAACCAAACTCATTTGATATTGAGATCATGATGAATCGTATCGACCTATCATGTCAAACTTTGATATTTCACTCATATGTAAGAAAAGTATAACGTTAAATAATTCATACAACAAACAGTATAATGAATGTGAGAAATAATTTTTTTTTAGAGAAATGTTGGTAACACATATATTTTGGTATTAGAAATGATGTAAATTAAATATATACTATAAATTTATTAGTTTCTTTTTCAATATACAAAAATAATTGTTTAGTGTAATTAAATAAGTTGACACGTTGACCTACTAAAGAAGCCCAACCCAATCTATTTATAAACGTGTCAAATGAGTCATGTCGGATTAAAGTTCATTAACTTTAATCCAATCGTTTATTTTAATGGGTTCATTTCGGGTCATCGTGTCTTCCCCCCCCCATTTTGACGCCCCCAGTTTTATTAAATAATATGTCATAAATCATAAAATAGTTAACTAGTTTTGAATTGTATTTAAAAGTCACTTTAGTATGAACATTATTCACAGTCATATGATTAAAGTTGACAACGGTGGGGAAAGCTTTGATATTATATATTAATTGCTATCTTCTTTTTTTTTTCTTTTTTTTTACGAGATTCTATTTTCAAAGATAAAGGGACATATCTACAGTGGTGATATGATTTGATATACTGTTCGAACATTTCCAAACAATATATCCAACTACTTTACAATCATTATAGTGCTCCACATTTGCCTTTTCACTATTCCTCAACCTATATGTGCATCCATTGAATGAAGATGAATGATTAGCACAAAATCTAATGTTAACACTTATTCCTTCTAGCAAATTCATTATTTTTCATCCCACTTTTGTTTATCTTTATCGTTTTTTTATATGTATATTCTTGAATAATTATTATAGAGAAATATCTCTATTGCAGACTATTTTTTCGAGATCCTTACAAACATATGCACTCTCCTCCTATACCGAATCATAGAATAGAACAACCCTCACTTGAGATTTAACTTTAAAAAAAAATTAGCTTAAATGTCGAATTTTTAAAACCATAAAACTATAATTCATAACTGTGAGAACACAATTCATAGATGCGCAACCATAGTTCACTAGTACGTAAACTATTGACACAGACAACTAATCTTTTAACGGTATCTAATGTTTAAAGTTCTCATTCATATATACATACACACATATGTATATATATATATAAAAGCTATAAATACTAACAACAAAAATTTAACAATTCTCTACCTATATACTTCATATATATATATATATATATATGTGTGTGAATATAGTCGCAGAACTTTCATGAGCTTCACTCGTCAATTCCCTGATGCATAAGTAAATAAAATAAAGAGATGAGAGTTTACAAAATAAAATAAAATGGCATAGCTTTATATTATAGAATAAAGAAGATTTTTTCCTTTACATTAATAAATAGTAATTATTTTTTTTTCAGAAAAATTATGAAGATAATTTATAAGTTGAAGTAAAAATTTGATTACAATGAAAAATGAAAATTAAAGGAAAATTAATAATTTAAATAGTTTATTTGTAATAGAGTGTAAAGAATTTTTTTTTTTTTTATCATTTTGAGTGAAAAAAATGTTAATTTTAAAACTAGTGGTTATTTTTTATGTAAAAAGTTAAAAATAAAATTTTGAAAACCAATAAAGGTGTCGAGAAAGTGTTTTTGGTGAAAAATGGACTTGAAATTGGACTGGGCCCAATCTAACTCCAAGCCCATAAGTGTGTTATGATACACCATAATCACTAAACACACACACCCACTCACAAACACTATTCACCCATCATCAACCTTCTAATACACACACTTTCACTCTCTTTCAACAAACACACACTTTCACTCCACGAGATGTCGAGGTCTTATCTTACAAGTACCTCGATAAAATCCTCAGATTTTGTTTTCTCAGCTCTATCTCGGAATAACCTGGCATTTTCCCTAAAAATTGATAAATTGACTGACTTAAGTGCATGACTGGAGCTTCGTTGTTTGATAAGCTGATTCATTATTTGCCATGACTAACTAAGGGTCTTGAATGAGTATTATACTTGTTGTGTGCTGGTTAAATTTCAGCATTTAATAGCATGAATATGAATATGTGTATATGTCTTTGATTGCGCGATAAGTTACAAATTAGGCACCAATAGCCTAACATTACTTTATTTTCCTTTTCTTGGTCATTTCTTTTTGTGCCCGACTCGCAACCCCAAGTGATCAAGAAAACCATTGAAGGATGAGAATACCCTTCAAGTCATCATTTCATTTCAAACATCTTTATTTCCTCATTATTTGAACTTTTCACGTGTTACTTACCTTAGCAATTTTTTTAACTCATTGTATTTCATTAACTCTTTAACCATGTAATAGAGCTATTCTAAACTCCTTAATATTGATTTGAATTAAGTACTGAGATGATTCTAGTATTGAATATTGTTATTGAAAATATTATTTATTGAAATTGAATTATGTATTGCTATCGAAATTGAGATATTGGATTGTATTGAATGTCGTGGCGCTCAAACTTACGCCTCGAGTTCTATCGGGATGGGATCCGAGTCTATATATATTTTCTTTCATTGGTTGATTCTATCTCATTTGGTTTACTTTTTTATAAATAGGTGGAACAAGTGTTAAGAGCGACTTCAAAGTTTAAGAAGAAGTGGAGGATGATATCTTTAAATTGTAAGCTTGATACGTAAAGCATTTGATTTGGTTCATCATTTTTAAGTATGACTTTTTAATGCTTATTTTGTTAGCTTTTTAATGTTTATTTTGATGGATATTATTTGTATGTATTTGTGTGAATATTTCGACTATTTGTATTTATCTGTGATGATGATATTACGTGAATTTGGATATTATAGTTTTAAACTTTCAATTGAAATTTTATTATTATTATTATTATTATTGATTTTGATATTTTATTTTATTTTTACTTAAATATCAAGTATTTGATACATATATGGTATATGTAACAGGTTTTATATTAATACAATATAGATACAGATTTTATGTTGATTATATATACTACAGAAAGCACAGATTTGTTAAACCTCCAGAGTCGGTCCTCAACTCCCACATTAGTATAATATTATCCTCTTGTATTACCAATGTAGTATTGAGTTTGACACCCCACCAATCCTTTCCTTCAAACTAAGGGCACGTCGCCACCCCTCGAGTTAGTCAACCGATCCTTCAAATAAAGGATCATACATCGCGTAGCCCCCTTGAGATAATTCACCAGTCCAATGGTCTCCTGCCTCTCATTGAGATAATCTACCGATCTGTCAAACCATCTTGTACTGCTATTATTAAAATACGAGACTCGCCACCTGACCACCACATTATTTGGAAGACTCTAATACCACTTATCGGACCCTCCAGAGCTGCTCTCAAACTCCCACATTAGTATGATATTGTCTGCTTTAGGTCAAAGTCGAGCCCACACTGAATTGTCCTTGAGTACCATCACCCAAAAAGTTTCATACTAGAGGAGTTCTCTGGAAGCTTTATATACAAATGACTATCCTCTTATATTACCGATGTGGTATTAGGTTTGACACTCCAACAAGATTTATTTCTAAAAATATTGATAATTTTAGAAGTGAAGATGGATTTGGCAATCTTATGAATTGTTTGCTACTAATAAAATGATTGATTGAATGTGGATTTATTTAACTTATTATCTGTCTTTGTAATTCTTTTATGTGAAATTAATCTGCTTGTTGATTTGTTTTGTTTTATTATTTTTATATGTGAGTGTGGGTAGAAAACTAAAAACAAAATAAAAATAAATTGCATGATCAATTTGAAAATATGAATCCATTAAGAATAAATATATAATAATTTTGAAGGTATTTTTTTTAAAAATGTATTATTATGTATAATATAAAGTCTTTTTGAATATTTTCGGGTAAAAATATCCATAACTATACCTATATCCATGGATATTGTTCGCTCGTTTATCCATTTTATATAAATAAATATCCACGGGCCGTAATTGGGGATAACAAATCATGTTATCGAGTCGTGTCGACTTCAACCCCGTTACTAGCTCATTTGTTATCATGTCGATTTGTGTCGACTAAATTGACAAATTTATTAAAAATAATATAATTTTATTATTATATATATTAATTTTAAAAAATTAAATAATATAATTATATATATACACCAAATATAAGTAATATTATTGCAATATTAAGCTAAAATATACTTGATATAATATAAAAACACACACACAAAAAGATTTTATATCCATATATATTTTATTTTTAAAAATAAAGTTCTAACTCTTTTATCATATTGATCTGAATCTTTTAGAATCAACTCATTAAACTTTAAATAGGTTCATATTACGTCAATCCATTGTGTTATATTTTAAATTGCCACCCCTATCCGTAACCATTGAATATATACTTTAATTATAAGGGAAATTTTTTTTATAGGTCATAAAAATTTAATATACAATTGTAGATCTGATTTGAAAAGTTTGCAAATTTAAATTTTGATTTTCACTTCATAGGTCATTCACTGACTGTGACTGTAGTTCACAGACTGTGACTGTAGTTCACAGACTATGATTGTAGTTCACAGACTGTAAGCGTAATTCATAGAATTTGTCAATTGTAAAAATTCAAGGGTATTTTAAAAAACTCGACCTATAGAATGAAAACCAAACTTTTAAAAGCTTGTTTTTGTATATTTTAAAAAATAGGTCTATAATTGTATATTGAAGTTTAAAATACCCATTTAAAAGAATTTTCACTAATTATAAATATATCGTATTTATTAGGAGTGGTTCAGAACGAGTTGATATGAAATGAACCTTTTTAGAGTTTAATGGGTTGACATAAAATGAATCAACCTAACAAATCCATTAAACTATAATTTATAAAAGTTTTTATTAAATACATGGTAATCAAAATTTTATTTTTATATTTTTATATTATATCAGTAATATTTCATGTTAATATTACAATAATTCTACTTATAGTTGATATAATTATTATGTATTGATAATTATATTATTTAATTTAATAAAATTAATATATTCTTTTAATAAAATTATATTAATTTTAAATTAATAAACCAAATACAAAACACAAATTGACACAACACGATTCGCGATTCGTAATCTTCAGGGGCAGTGGTATCAATACCGATTTTCCAAAAAAAGTCGGGTACCGTCCATTTATCCGAACCCGCATTATGTGAAGCTTGTGATTGAAGTGTTGGGTGAGTTGTTAGTAAATAGGGCCCATAATGGCCCGTGATCTGTACTCAACAGCACAGCGTCAGCTACTTCCTCCATTTCAACATTTGACGAAAAAATGATAAAAATCCCCTCCTGAAATGCAAGTATAGCTAGTCTCTCTCTCACACTCAACAGATCTATCTGTATGGAGAAGGTGAATCAGGCCTTGGAGAAAATAAAGAGCAACCATGCCTTTGAAAAAGTTAAGATGCTCGTTGGAATGGAATCCGAAGACGAGGAATCGGCTCCAGTTGCAGAGACTAGTTACATGGACGATTTCAATCGCCAATGCACTCTTACCACCAAACAGGTCCTCTTTTTTCGGTATTATTCTTTTTCTAGTTTTGCTACATTACTCACCTACACAACTACTAGTAGTAGTTCTAGGGCTTGTTGAATTCACTACTAGTAGAGTATTAGGGAATAATTGCAACTGTTATTGCATCGAATGCTTTGTCTTGAATTGTAATACTATACTGTTTGTTGATCTGTTGATCTATTTATAAACTAAGAAAATTCTGCATCTCTGCTTAGATTAATGCAATTTTGCCACTTAACTTATGTGTTCACAATGCAATGGAACAAAATGTTGTGTCTGCGCGATGAACATGTACATTTATATAGCTTTCAAATCCTTAAGTGGCTGGCTGCTTTGAAGCTGCTTGGTCAATGCTCTCAGGACGGTATGAAAGTTATATATTAAGTTCAGCTGCTCTTAAACTCTGTTTAGAGTTAATAAGATGTTTGCAAGTTGAAATTATCTGCAGATGCCTTTGATTGATGCGGTGCTAATAAATATATTTACTATGTAATTGTGCCTTTGTTTTCTTTTGAAAACATTAATAGGTTGGAATGTATTATATATTGTTGAATTAGCACCAGTTTACACCTTTATTCAAGCTCTTACTTTCATTTGACAGAGGCTCTATGGATTTGCCATATGCTTGGTTTCGGGCCTGACCTGTGTGCTCTTGGTAAGCTAAACTATTTATGCTGATTTTTTCATGGTTATTTATGATTTTTTTTTTTTTTTTTAAATTGCTTTGCGTATGGAGAGTAGACTACACTGTTTATGTGTATATGACTCCTTATTATATGTTGTACTTATATGCTGAAAAACACTGCCCTTTTATAGTACAAAACAGTTAGCAGATGTACAACATAGGTATCCAATTGAAGCTCAAGCATAATAGTTCTTTCAAGTATAGAAGACAGTTGGAATATGACACTTTTTTTTTTTTTTTAGTTTTATTATTATGGAAAACCTGAAAAGTTTTGTCATATAATTTAATGGTGTTTATTTTCTTTCCCTTTACTGCATACTGTCACAGTCGATGCTAGTTTTCTTTCATCCTATCAAGTTTGGAATCACATTCACATTTGGGAATTTACTGTCACTTGGGAGGTTTGTATCTAATTCTTATGTTACATTTTTATTATGTTGAAATTGAATCAACGTTAGATTTAATTATTTTTATGGGTTGCTTGAATAAACCAATGATAGTTCCTCCTTTCTCTTGGGTTCTTCTTTTCTTTTCAAGTTTATAAAGCTCCAGTTGTGTGATTTCATCTCTAGAGAAGCTAAGCACATAAAGATTTGATATCAATTTGCACTGCTGTTTGCAATTTTGACTTCAACTTTTGTGAAGGTAGATTTTTAGTCTGACTTTAACTTTGGGCAATTTCTTTTTGTTGATTAGATGTGGATAGAAATTCCCCAAATTTCTTGCCCTCAATCCTTTATTTTTCCTCATACACAATAATGTTCTTTCTTGTGCTTTTGGGGATACCAATGAGATGAATATGGAAAGGGGATAACAATCTTATTTCTTCCCCACGGTATAACATATATTCTATTCTCCACTCATCCCCATCTTTGCTTGTCCCCTTGCATTTATCCATAATGTTATCAATTGCTGAAGCTGTGGATGGTTGGAGGTAATTGTGGAGCTATCCATATATGAAAAGTGTTTTTAAGTCGGGTTTTTGACAGATGGAGTTCGTTTGACTGAGCAAGGCAGCGTTTGTGATGCTTTTCTAGTTCAAGATAAGAGCGCATTATGACAATTCTTAGTCATCTTACTGTTTATGTAGGTTGCAAATTACCTCTGCTTTCTTCTGTTTCCGTCCATCTAGAGAAGACCCCCTATTTGGACTTTATAAACCTGATTCCAAACCCTTAAAATTTTCAAATCTTGGTCAAACTTGAGGGAAATTTGCCTTTATTTAGATAACATTAATTTTTTGAAATATTATTGAATACTTTCACACTTCGATTGAAGTCTTACATCATTAATTCATCGGATTTAACAAATAAATTATGAATATGTAACACAACAGATATAAAAGGTTATTAACTGATTATAGTATGCTTCGTTTTGATATGGCTAATAAATGAAAACATGGTACATTCATGTGTACTTGAATTTTACTTGTCTCATAAACAGAAAAGGAAAAAAAGCCTATTGTTTTTTTAATTTGGCAATCCTTCCTTGCAGTTTTCAGTTAGTGTTTGAGATATTAAACTTTGAATTTGTGTGACAGCACAGCATTTCTCATAGGCCCAAAACGGCAGGTAACAATGATGCTTGATCCTGTTCGTATTTATGCAACAGCGATATACCTTGCCAGCATGATCATTGCCTTGTTCTGTGCATTCTATGTAAGTTATGGTCATTCTACCTCTGTTACTTTATTGATCCAGTTTTATATTTTCTTATGCTTTGGACCAAGTTGTATTATTCAATTCGTTCTGTCATTGACTGCATAAATCAGGTTCACAACAAGCTGTTAACTCTTTTGGCAGTCATTTTGGAGTTTGGTGCGCTAATATGGTAAGTTGAAGTACTTGCATTTTCTTTCATTATGCTTGTCTCGTTGGCCAAAAGGTTTTTACTTTTCTTTTAGTTCAAATGTCCCCGAGAAGTTTATGATTCTTTAATAGATGCAAGCATATGCAGTCATGCGCATGAAATAGCTTGCTTGTAGATGCTATGTTTAGGCTTAAAATGGTTCATGCTTTCAAGGATATCGGTAACATCATATCTAATTTGGATGCTAGAGTGAAGTTTGTTTAGGCCATCCCAGAATTCCATATTATGGAATCCAATTTGCTGACTTGTTAAATATTCAAAACCTAGGAAGACATGTATATCAGTGATGGATTTCTTACAATATCATTGGCGGAAACCTTTAATGAAATCCAATTTTTATGAAGTTGGATGTGATTTAATATTCTTTTGAAAAACTTTTGGTTGCTACATACGCACATGCATGCTGATTTTTCAAAAAAAGCTATTTTTATTTATATATTATAATTTTTTGATGCGATGCTTTACAAATTATCAATTTGATGTTTAAAAACAACTATATTCTTATTTAATTGTGAAAATCTAATATTAGACACTAGTTTTTGAAGTAAACTTGACATTCTTAGTTGAATACTAGTTACTTACAAACTTAATTTAAATACCGAATTGTGTACAGCAGTTAGTAGTCCATTATTACTTAGCTAAGTATTAAGAATTGTGATATCCTACTTCCTGTTGGGTAGAAAATACATCTTTTCCATTTCTTAGCATTAAGCCTAATTAGTAGGCATCTCCTTTGGACTCAATGGAATCTCTCAGATCATGCCTTTAACATTTTACTTTAATCTCAGCACTAGAGATCCCTTTATTGCCAAAATTGAAATTATGTTAGACAAATGACTTCTTTTCTTGCTTGCGACAAAACGGCCTAAAAGCGATATACAGAAAGAGTTAGAGGAAAAAGACTTGGTTGTTGCTCTATCATGTTCAATGATTATTATGTTCTTGAATGTATCTGTTATGGCAAAAAGTTGAAATGGTCATTCCGTGTTTTCTGAATATATGGTTGAAGAATTTCATTTTAATGGTTATACACTATTCATAATGTTCAGGTATAGCTTGAGCTACATCCCATTTGCAAGGTCTATGGTTTCAAAGATGATGGTAGCTTGCTTTGATACTGAATTTTAGGCTTATTATGTGACTGATAATACGAATAAATTTGTTGAATACTTAAGGCTGATTCAGCTTCTGCTCTGCTTGTAAAATCATTGTGTATTTTCTGGGGACAAGTTTGTCCCTCCCTGATAGATTTGTAGGAACACACAAAATGAATATCATCAAGTGTTATGTAATTAATATTTCTGTTTTATTCCAGATTATTAGGCTTCTTGTTTTCTGTATATATATTTTTAAGTTTTTTTTTGGTTAATTATTGGAACGGCACATAGCCATATCTTTCAGGTTCTTTTCTTTTCTTTGCTCCTACTTTATCTAAGAAGATAATTATGGCTAATCAAAGTCTAAACCGTGATATAATTATTCATATTGTTCTTAGTTAGAATATGCGAGTAAATTTGAGTAATGCAATAATTAGATTCCATAATTATTTCAATCAATTACCGAAAGGAGGATCATGCAAGCATTGATGGTCAGTGACTTTAATTAACCCTTAATAGTATTATTAGTAAGATTTTTTTTATATTGACCCAATTAATTTTCAAGTGATGAATTTGTTAAAATTTTTAGTTAATTTTTTTACTTAAATAAAATATAAAAATTTCAATTGATTGTTGAAGAGTTATTTTTTATAATTGTGTTGTTATAACTTCAAATTTTTATAATTTATTTTTAAATTTCTTTTATTACATTTAGATTTATAAAAATTGAAAAAATACTATTTGCAAAATATTGAATACTATTTTTTTTTTAAATTCATATATATATATATATTATATTGACCAAATTAATTCGCAAATGGTGAAAGAATTCTTAAAAATAAAATATAAACGTTTTAATGGATAAAATTATTTTATGAAAAATATTTCATGAATTATTGATGGATTATTTTTTAAATGGATTTGTTCCAATTTATTTATTTATTTTTTAAAATTTATTTAGAAACGCTTGACACTAAAAATGCTTAATATTTTAAAAAATTGCAATTGCAATTTTTTTTATTTATTAAATTATTTATTATTATCTTATTAGTTAAGTTTATAGTTTAATAGTTTTTTTTATAAAAAAAAAAGTCCTTTATGATTTAGTATTTAGAATTATTTTCCTTTTAGAATTTTCTAAACACTAATAAAACTTTACAAAATTATCTCATATTCCTACTTAAATTTCTTTAAATGTATAATAATAATATTATTATTATTAATAAATAATAATTACAAACACTTTCTATATTTATTACTTTCTATATTTATTACTTTCTATATTTATTTTTGATATAATTTTTGGGAAGAAAAAAAAGAAATAATAATAATAAATTCATTATACAAGTATTTTGCTAATAATGAAGCTAATGATCAAGGTAAAGAAGAGAATGAAAAGAGACCATAGATGAGATAGAACCAAAAAGGTGACAAGTAAATAAAAGAAAATATGAAGAGATCAAGAAAAATGTTTGGCAGCAAGAGAATGCTTATTGTTATGCATCCAAACCTTAAGAACCCTTCTCTTAATACCAGTCTCTTGACAAAACCTCCCCACAACAACTTCATCAACCTTGTGTATTTTCCAACCCACCATTTCTGCAAAACTCAGCAGCTTCTCCTTCTGTTCTTCACTGAACTTGGTCCTGAATCTCTTCCTCCTCTTCCTCTTCTCATCCACAACATAACCATCTCCATCTGGATTGCAATGAAGCTCTTGTTTCCTGTGGAAGTTTCTATGGCAATTGCAAGCAGAGCAGGTGAGCGCTTCAACTGTCCCTTCCATGAACTCACCACACCCATCTGTAGCATTCCCTCCCATCGCCGCCGCGTGGTTCTTCATGCATTCCTTGTACTTCACCACCACCACCACACCTCCATCTCCTCCATCTGTGGTCATTGTAGTGTGTTGTGTTGTGATGTTTTGGTCATAAAACGCTTTAAAAAGGACAAATGGGTAGGTGTGGTTTTTATATGTAAATGGGTGCATTACCAATACTATTTAATTTTTTTTCATTGTGAATTTTGCAAGTGAAGCAACCAACTGGCACATTTATTTAACAATCATTATAGGATATATAGTGTATGATTAATTATTCTAGGTGTTAATTTATTATGGCCACGAATTTTATTTTAACTGTAAAAAATATTTACTATTTTAAAAATAATATATATACACTATTTATTTTTAAAAATTTAAATCAATATTATTTTACAATAATTTTATAAATATTATTTTAAAAGATCCAACAATAAAAATTACTTTTTATATCAAATATGTGTGATAAATAAAAATTAAAATTTTATTATATTATAAAATATGATGAATTATATTATAATATAATTTATACTTATTAATTTTTTATTATAATTTTAGGTATTATTAATTGGATTTTTGTTAAAATTTAAATAATATATAATTAAATATCATTTTTAGTTATAATTTTTTTTAAAAAATATATATATTTGTATATTATTTTATTTAGATTTTTCAAATAATATATTTATTTTAATTATTTAATTTTTATTTTAATTGAAAAATGATAAGTTTATGTTTATAATTTTAATTTTAATTTTAATAACAATTACATTACTTCAGGCAATTTAAATTATTGCTAAGGGAGAGTAATATATTTGTTCACAGGCTAAAGCATTAGGGAACGACTTGCTTTGCTTACAATATCAAACAGAACTTTAATGAGGTCACGCCTGTGCCGAAATACACAGGATACGACCATTTTGACTTCCATAATATTTAAGGCAGACTTTATTGTTATCTATTAAATTTTTACATAATTTAATAGGGAGATAATATCTGAAAACCACCCTAAGTTGGGAGTTTTCTTATTAAAAAAAACAAAAAAGTTTTCCTTTTTTATTTTACTAATATTAGAATAATTTTTTTTTTAAAAATAAATTAGGGTTACGGTAGAACTCCAAAAGATGAGTGTGTCACTAATTAATGGTTAGATGAATGAGAAATAATAATAATAAAAAAAATCAATTTTTGATAATTTTTAGTTGCATCGAATGTCTTTCAACCACGACTGCCGCCCTTGTTTAAACTCGTTTCTAGAAGTCCTACTAAAAGAAAAAAAAAAAACGCTTTTAAAAATTTTAACTTTTTGATATGACAATAGTAAAATTAAAAAATTAAAGAGTAATGATTGATAGTCTACTCTTTGTGACAACTTTTTCGTGCCTACTTTTACATGGCAAGAATTGATTGGGTAAATAAATTAATGCATTAATTGTTATAAAATTTATGGCCAATGATATATTGTCACGTAAGAGTAGGCAACGAAAGTAGGCACAAAGAGTAGGTTGTGTAGCATTACTCAAAATTAAAATTGGTGTAGGTTTTTTATTTATTTTTTTTTTAAAGGAAAATCCTATATTTGTAGTAATTTAGTAATTTAGGATATATATATATATATATATATATATGATCAATTATTTTCTTTACTTCAATAATCAGTTTTATTGATTGAATCCGACAAATAAAATAAGATTATTTAGCAGTTAGATGTGGTTGATGAATTCTAATTTTAAGGGATTATCAGTGGTAAACATCCGGTATTTAAGTTTGAATAAAATAAATAGAAAAATATGTTTATTTTCTATCAAAAACTTCTTATTTGAGTAAAGATGTTTGGACCCTCGAAGTTCTAGAAACACATTACTTTATTTTTCCTTTTTTTTTTCTAGCAACAACATTTTGATATTAGAGCCAAAATGGAGCAATGGGTGGAGCAAATTGAAAAGACTATGGAACTCCTTTCTATCAGTCAAAAGGAGCTTGTTTGTCTAGTTACGGAAATATTTGCCAAACTTAAATTTCAAGTGGATCAAATTGCCAGCTCGGGTACCACGAGTTTGGAGAAACTTCAGCTTCTCACGATAGGGACGTGAGAACTATCAGCCCTACAACAACAATAGTCAACCTTATGGTGCACAAGCTTTCTCCATGATTAATCTTGTACCTAGGACACTGAAGTTGGACTTTCAAAAATATGATGGACGCAATTATCCTACTAGTTAGATATGCCGAGCGGAGTAGTTCTTTTAACTCCATAACCTTCCAAACTTCAAATGTGTCGCATTAGCTTCCTTCCACCTAGAAGGAGATGCCCAATTATGGTTTCAACTACTAAAGTAAGAACTTGTAAACATACTTTGGGAAGAGTTCAAGGAGAGTCTACAATAAGGTTTGGTCCCAACCAATTCTTGAATTATTTTTAGGAACTAACCAATCTTAAGCAAACAAGCATTGTTGTGGAGTACAAAGGGAAGTTTGATAAGTTGCTGGCTAAAACTGGACATCTACCACATGCCAGACAAGTCAGCTTCTTTATGAGTGGCTTAAAAGCTCCAATACACACAAACCTACAGACTAACAAACCCTCAACATTATCAATAGCCATTGAACTTTCTCAACTATACGAAGCTATAGAATTATCACATCAAAAATCAACAACTACTTATTCCCAGGAAAGGACATAACCATAAGGTATGTCAGAGACTTCCTAATTGTCCACAACAATAAAGAAGATGATTCTAGAAGAGCTTAATGAATGAAGAAAAAATGGCTTATGCTTCCCTACAATGATAAGTTTGGATTTGGTCCAAGACACCAATATAAGAGATTATTTTTAATCCACGCATATTACGCAGATAATTATAGTGACATGGAGATGGAAAATTGAAGATGAAAAACTTGAGATATCTCTTCATGCCACTTCTGGATTATGAACACCTTAGACTATACATGTTGGGGTGAAGTTTGTTATATAAACTTGTTACTATTTTGATCAACTTTAGGAGCACTCACAACTTCATATGTGATCGATAGCTCAATGAGTTGGGCTTCAACCAGTAAATAATAACAAAATGTAGGTGATGGTGACTTCAAAAGAGAAAATAGTCAGTCCCGATAAGTGCACTAATATTTTACTCAACTCACTTGGATTGTGGCAGAATTTTTTTTTGTCCTACCATTAAAAGGGTATGATATGGTGATGGGAACCTATGGTTGAGAACTATGAGACCAATTCAATGGGACTTTTCCAAAGTTTCAATAATTTTTAACTTGAATGGAAAATTGATTACACTTTATGGCTTATCTAGTCAAGGTAACAAGATTATTACTTTGTCTAAAGTGCAGCAAATGACCAGACAACCAGAATGAATTTTACTATAACTAATGTTCCTTGGCGTAACCAGTGCTACCAATTTTCAATAAGTGTCACCACAACTACTTATTAAATACAAATATGTGACAGACACTTCATCAGTATTACCTCCCAAAAAAGCACATGATCACTGAATTCCACTCCAACCTGGGTATGGGCCTATTCCAATTATACCATATAGATACCCTCACTTCCAAAAGGTACAAACTGAAGGTCTCGTGATGGAAATATATAGCACATGAATAATCCGATCCAATAACACCCTGTTCTCTTCTCTAGTGTTTTTGGTAAAAAAAAATGGAACATGGCATGTGTGTACTGATTACAGAGCTCTCAACAATATCACCATTAAAGATAAATTTCCAATCTTGGTTATAATGAACTCTTGGATGAATTTGGTGGTGCTCACTATTTCACAAAGTTAGATCTTCGATCTAGTTACCATCAAGTGAGAATGGATCCATCTGATGTGGAGACAACCATATTTTGCACTCACGAAGGCTATTATGAGTTTTTTGTAATGCCCTTTGAACTTAGGAATGTGCAACCAAACTTCCAAACACTCATGAATGAGGTATTTCAAGAGTTCTTAAGAAAGTTTGTCTTGGTGTTTTTAATGATATTTTAGTCTACTGTAAGAGCTGTGATAAACATTTAAGACACCTGGATACAAAATTTGCAACTCTTTACTCTCATAAATTGTATGTGAAGCTTGAAAATTTTTAGTTTACTTAAGAGGAAATCACATACTTAGGACACGTTATTATAAGACAATGTGTTGTTGTGGATCCAACAAAGATTGGGACTATGCTAGCTTGACCACTTCAAGAGGATAGCAAAGCTCTGAGGGATTTTTAGGATTGACATGATAGTACAAAACATTCATTTAAGGTTATGGTAAAAGTGTTGCACCTCTTAATCAAATGTTGAAGAATGACAATTTCAAGTGGAGTATAATGGCTATGGAGGCATTTAAAAAACTAAAAGAAGCCATGAATAAGGCCTTGATATTAGCTTTACCTGATTTTAATAAATATTTTATTATTGAATGTGATGTTTCTAGTTGTGAAGTGGGAGCTTTTTTATCCAAGCTCTTTATAGGAAACATTTGATACTTTCCACGTACGAGAAGGAAATTTGGTTTGGTTACTTACCATTTAAAAGTTGAGGTCATATCTCACTAGAAGGAAGTTCATAGTTTGCATAGATCATCAGAGTTTAAAACATTTATAGAGCATGGGTATAACTGC
Organism: Cardiospermum halicacabum; assembly: GCA_031304145.1. Lineage (NCBI taxonomy): Eukaryota > Viridiplantae > Streptophyta > Magnoliopsida > Sapindales > Sapindaceae > Cardiospermum > Cardiospermum halicacabum. Next base: position 12,887,681 of record CM062394.1, on the reverse strand, counting down.
TATTGCACGACAAAGATGACTTTATAAATTGATGGGCTTTAAGTTCATAGTGGAGTACAAAAAAGAGTCTGAGAATATTATAGTCGATTCACTATCAAGGCACATTACTGATAAGAAAAAAATGGCTACAATCTATGCATTACCTCAACTGACTCTGTTTAGACCCTCGAAGTTCTAGAAACATAATACTTTATTTTTCTAGTGGTAACATAAATATATACATATATATTACTCCATCCATTCTATTTTAAGTATGTTTTTTTAGTCATTTAAATTATTTCACTTTCAATATCATTTCATACACACATATATATATATATATATATATATTGCGTTGAACTCCCGCCCTGACATAGACCCTAACAAAAGTATGGATCACCACATTAAACCAATATAATTACAAATAATAAATCATTTTTCAATTGCTTTAGAACAGATCAATTTCAAATACCGAGCATTTCAAGAATCTAATTTATGAAAAGTATTCATGCTATAAATATTTAGCAGAAGACTTTAGAATACATTATTTTGTCAAATGATACGATTTGTAGAGTAAAATCATGCAAATAATGTTTTCAAAAATATCAATTAGATAAAGCGATCATTTACAAAAAAAAATTCAAAAATAATGTTATTCTATTTATAAAAAATTAAATATTCAAAGTACATATACATATATACATAAATAATTAAAGTTTCACCAGGGGAGTCCTATGAACCACATTTCTTGCTCGATCAAACCTGTAAACAAAATTTGAGAAAAAGAAAAGTCAGACACATGCTTTGTTCGCATTCCATATTCCCAAACAAGCACAAGCAAATGCTCTTTCCTTTTTGTTGACATGAAATGCTTTCATACACAATGCAATACTATTGTGAGTATCTCTAAGTTCACCTTAATACACAAAAGTCGAGCACAAGTAATTCCTAGCAAGCATTCATGCTAGTGCAAAAATCATAACATGCTATGTCACATAATCATGTATATTTCATGATTTACCAATCATCAAAGTTAATCTTACTTCTCATGTTAATAACAATTGATTTCCATCAATCAATCAAGAGAATCAAACAAGCTATATATCAATCAATCAAGGGAAAATCAATCAAGACAATCAAAAACAATCTTGTCAATCAATACAAGACAATCAAGCGTCAGACCTTGCTCAGTCCAAATAACCCGATATAATGAGACATTGACCTAACATAATATTTTCATTACATAGGGAAGAGACAAGACATATACTTAACAAGAAGCAATCAATCAATTGGCAACATTGCAAGGTTCCAAAGTTGCAAAACACAAGCGTAACAAAAAATATTTCAAAAACATATACGTCAAAACAATATTCAATAACAATTTAACATTTGGATTAATCAAAATAAATTAGAAGGAAAAGGACTTAGAGGAACTATTAAGAAAATAGAAATCTCTAGGGACAATTTCAAAGGCCTAAGATATTCGTGTTAGTTCTTTAGCTTACTACAATATGTGCTTTTGTTTATCCAAATCTATTTCTCAAAAGGATAGATCTATTAGGGAGAAAATAATGTTTGTAAAGTCATTTCATAAGATTCTTAAGACAATTCAAAAAGGGTTCACAAATTATGAAAACCCGGTTTCCAAGTATTGGATGTCTTCATACATTTAAAGAAGATTGAAATACTTGCAACATTATTGATCTTATATCTATAATTTGAATTCATATATTAAAAAAGAAGACTTTAATACAAAGTTGTAGCCATAAATGGGGATTAGTTCGGAATTCAGATAAAAGACTTATGAAAGTTATACACACATTTTCAGAAGCTCAAATTTATGTACACTTCAAAGAGATTTAAAATTCCGACATTCAAATGATCATATTTTTGAAATATAAAGACGTGGATGAAAACTAGACAAAAAAATGAATCTGTAGCTGTAAATGGCACCTAAATTGGAGTCTAGATAAAAGAGAATGAGGGCCAATAATTTAGAAAATTTGAAAATGTTGAACTAGTTTGTGAGATAAGATCTCATTGACTCATGCAGAAAAGTCAAACCGTAAGGTTTAATGAGCTTTTTTAGGATGTAGCTCTACAACTCACCTAGGAAAGCCAAACAGAAAGTTTTGATGAGCTTTTGTAGAGCTAGTTGCCAAGATATAGCTTGGAAACTCATCTAGGAAAGCCAAATAAAAAGTTTTGACGAAATTTTACCGAGCTACCTTCCGAGATATAGCTCGGCAACTCACCTGAAAAATCCGAATTGAGAAGAATTATTGAGATGATATCGAGACACCGCAGAGATGAGAGCTCAGCACCTTAGTGGGAAAAATATGATATAGAACTTTGTCGATCTCAATGCCGAGTTAGATCTCGGAATCCTATAAGGTAAACTCAACTCGAGGCTAGTTGCCGAGGTCTGACTAAGCTAATTCCCAAGATAAGAGCTCAGCAACTTACCGAAATGCAATTCCTATATATGAAAATAGAGATTTTCAAGGTAAAGCTTGGCAACTTGCAGGAAGTGCTCTGTTTCTGCCCTGTTTTAGTTGATAATTTCATGGTTCTCGTCTGAGCAGTTTGCTCAGTTTCAAAACATGACCAAACTTTATCGAAAGGTAACCAAATTTTTAAACATATGATTTGTGCACATCAAACAATACATACAAATAATTCATTCATCAAGTGACCCAACCATTTGAGCTCACAACACTGCACAAGTAGCATACTCGTTCAACCAATTGCAGCAACACAACAATACAATACAAGTTCAATTTTTTAATCAATATCCCAATGCATTAATACTTAATCTATTCTCAACATTTCCAAAACTTACCAACAAAGTTAATATCAAGATATTTATCAATCATTATTATGATTTTTTCCAATCATAAATTTACCCACTTAGGATATAAGATGTCCATTTACAAGATAACAACATGCTAAAAGAAAATGACTAAACTAAGGGGTTATACTGAGGTTTGGCCAATCAAAAAAATATTCTAAACACATCAAGATCATGCCCATCATAATATCGATATCAATATCAATAACAATATCAAGGTCAATCTTCATGTCCATATCAAGAATATGGTCAATTCTCACCTCAAGATGTCACGAATGAGTTTCGAGGCTAGACGTTATGGGGGTATTATCTTATAAATTGTCTAATTGTGTCCAAATGTCTAATTTTTGTAAACAAAAAAGGGTGTTTTGGGTATAAGTCGTGAGTATATAATCCAATGGAAAAATCTAAACCTATCAAATCGTTATTCTTGAGGGTGCAAGAGAGGTCGTGAGAGAAAAGAAAGAAAAAAGCATCGCTATGAGGGATCTGTTGTCGTCCCTTAGTCACTAAAATCGTAAGAGGATTTTGCCTAGTTTTTGTAATTTTCAAGGTAAGTTCTGTCTACTGTTAGGTTTTTAGGTTAGAGATTTTTTGTCATCTCACGTAGGTAATGATCTTGAATTGTTTCTATATATGATTTGGTTGTATCTTTAATGATATTGAGATTGATTAATATGCTACAATGACATATTAAACTATAAAATTGGACTGATATTGATTAGTCTTATGTGATGTTGTTGAACTGTATAGTTTTCGGAGATCAGGTAATAACATAAAGAATAATTGCCCTTAGGACAACCTAATAGATGAATCCATAGCATACTTAGGGAAAGAGGTACATCGTGTAGAACTGAAATATTCAGCTTGAAATATCAAAAGTTATATATTTGACTTCAGCCATATAGGGGCTACGGTGATATAGGGGCTTCAGCCAATTCATGTTATTATGATATATTTTCCCGTTTTCTCTATAAGTTACTATGGGCATTATTTGATAACTTACTGAACTAAACTGTAAGTACTATCTTAATTTTATATCCATCTATTAGCTGTAGTGCTGAACTAAAAATTGTAAAGACTTGGCTGAAATAATTATTTGTATGCTTGAACTCAATTAACGAAGTGGTCACGATTTGTATGCTTGAACTGAAATAACCGTCAATTACGTAATTGTGGTGTCTTATCGGTTAGTTAGACTCCAAGCCGCCGAAATTTAGACCTCTATTAACTTAACCTTAGAATTGATTAACAGTAATGAAAATCACTGAATGTTTGTTGGCTTAACTAAGAAGAATAACAAACTGTTGTTTGTAGCTCTGTTCGATGTGATCTCTATTATAGTGAGTTCTAGGGAACTCTTAGGACCTTGCATTGTGTGCCCCCATGTTTAGAGCCGAGTCTAGAGACATTTGTGTGTGCTTGTTTGAAACCTAAATTACTAAATAGACTGGATATAGTCTAACATAGTGTATTCCTCATTTTTCTGTCTCTATATGTTATGTGGAATCCCTAAATGGGTACAAGTACATCGATCGAGTAGGAGATGACTGCTTTGATATCTAAAGCATGAGCATGCATTGGCATCCTCACGTTTAACTTTTGTTTTAGACATTATTTATTGTGGGAACTGTATTTGGATTAGTAGAATGTTTGGAACTTGTATTTTGACTTATTGAAAATGTTGAGAATTTCTATTGTAATGATATTATGCTTATATTTGAGATTATGGAGGTGTTTAATTTACTTGGTATCTTATTGTTGTATTTGGAATAGTGTCTTGTTTGCTACAAGTTTTAGCTTGCATCCTAGTGTCAGGCCCTCCGTCCTGTTTTACACTAGGGTGAGAGTTTGCTGTTACACAAGGACAATTTACAATACTTTATCAATGGCAATGTTCAATTTCATTAGCCAATGCCATTATCAAGTCTTTATCAACTTCAATATTAAGATATCATCAGGTTCAATTTCAAGACAATCACGAAGTCTATTATCAAGAATATTTTTTTAGTTCAATATCATGATCAATTTTAAATGCTTTATCAAGTTTTATTTAACAATGCCCAAAAACTAAAATTTGGATTTTTCTGGTTAATAGGGATAAAATGATCATTTTATAAAAATGACATTTTGATCCAAATTCAATATTTTTCTCAATTTCAAAGTAATTAGACTTTAAATAAACTTCGAATTAAATCAAGTTTTTTTTCTCAAAAACCCAATTTTAGTTTTAAAGCCCCTTTTTAAATATTTAAATTCAATTTAAATTAATATTTTTTATCCAATACTTTTTGTCTCAAAACAATTTTTCTTAATCTCACCATTACACTTAGTAATATTTTCAATTTATTCCGTCCTAGAATTTTTTTAAACAAAAAATTTCAAATTGGCCCAAAATTTAGACCTAGTTTATGGATGTTATAATTAATTACAATTTTTTCAAATTTACCCATATTTAATGAAGAACATTTAATTTATACTTATGAGAGACTTTCAAGATACTTATATAACGGTTTTTTAGTCAATTAACTTTAATATTTTTTTAATTTAGTATAATTAATTGAATTTTTTTAAGAGGTATTGTATTAACCTAGGACGACACTTCAAATGAAACGAAAAGAGTAGAAGATAAAAAGAGGCACGAAATCACAAACTCCGTAAAATTGGTGATGATAATTTTACTTAAATTGCAAAAAATATTTTTAGGATTTATAATATACTGTAATTAATTTCTATTTTATTCAATTGAGTTGTTAATTGTATTTTATTAATTGAATTACATTAAATATAAAATTATAAAATTATAAATAAATAAATAAATAAATAAAATAATTATTTTTATTTTAAAACTAATATAATTAGATTTTTATTTTTTTAAAATAATATTTTTATTTATAATTCTAATAGTACAAGAGATGAAAATGAATAATAATATGATAAATAATCTATAAAATAATATAAAAACTAAAAGCGAAGAAGAATGAACCACATAAAAATTTTTGATTCACATCAATTTTATAAAAAAATTAAACTGAACTAGACGGTATTTATTTCTAAATTTTATTTTATTTTTAAATAATTTAATTTATTTTACATATTAATATAAAATGAATAAAAAATATTATTTTTTAAAATACTATATTTTTTAATAAAAGATAATCACGTTATAATATATATATATAGTTATAATATATATATATATATATATTATCCTCAATTTAATTCACATGTGATTGGGTAAAATAATAATAATAATAATAATAATAATAATAATAATAATAATAATAATTTTGATTGGAACATATCATGAACTGTAAAAGTGTGTGTGCAATTTTAGCCAAATCTGCCATTTGGCTACATTTATATCAAACTTCAGGAGCGTGGATATTTTTATTATTAATATTTTATATTTATTGTACTAAAAACCTAATTAGAAGGGTTATTATGTGGAGGATTGTTGATAATTAATGCAATCAAGTAATAGTAGCTTTAATTATGTTTTGGTGGCATTAAGCTGGCATTTTCTTTTTCGCCTGATCATAATTATCAAGAGTTGAATTTCAACTTTGGACTAATAAGAACATCCCTATATATCTATCTAATGACATTATAATTACAAAATTTCGGTCATGAGTGATTGCAATGAGACTTCCCTCCATCATTGCCTCTATAAATATATAAATATATATATATATATATATATAATTCGTAAAATTATTTTTGGATAAATTATTGTCTGCAGTGTAGGATACTTTTTATAATAATAATAGTAGTAGTTGGGAGAGATATGATACAACAAAATTAAATTTATAGGTAAGAAAAATAAGAATGAGAGATATAATTCGCGTAGCAAGCAATCAATTGAAATACTTGTTGGAAAAATTTAATTGGGTCTACTACAATTTGTTAAAAAAAATTATGATTCATTACGATGAAAATTAGTATCGGTAATCACGTAGTAAAACAAAAATATACACAAGGTAAGAAAATAGAGATAAAAACGAAAATATAAAATTTACCTGGAAAGTCAAAAGGAAAAAAATACGGGCTTTAGAATGGCGAGAGACCAACTCACTATATAACAATAGTCAAATGTTATAATTAGAATATCACTCTCTCACTTCCCAACTCAATTATATTGATAACACCCTTACATATAAGCTCTCCTTATATTAGCTCTCACAGGATAACAGGACTCAATCCTAAAACTTAAGATCTTCATATTTACCAAGTCCCTAATGACACCTCCTAAACCTCACCAACAAAATCTACATTATTCTTTTAGGATAGGGATATTACCAAAAAAACCACCGAGGTCTTGGCTTATTAGCAAAAAAAAACTCATCTGTTTCGTTTTTTTGTCAAAAACCCTCTTTCTTCATTTTTCCGTCCAAGTCAGTGTTCATCCGTCAATGATGAAAAGTAACTCATGGGTATTTTCGTAATTTTTATTTTTACTTTATAAATTAAAAAAATTTCCTTTTTTCCCCTTTTTTCTTTCTCTTCTCATCCTCTGACGTGTTTCTTTCTTTTTTTTCTCTTTCTCTTCCTCTTCTTCCTTCTCCCTCTCCTCAACCAAACAACAACCAAACACAAATGTGTAAGAGGTGAGGTGGGGTTGGTTCGATCAGGTTTCTCTTTTCTTCTCCCTCTCTCATTAGTCAAATAGCAACAAACAAAAAAAAATGTGAAATTGAATGATTTGTTAGGTTCGGTGGAGGGGTTCGGTGATGGGAATGGAAGAAGAAGAAAGGAAAAGAAAAGAAAGAAGAAAAGAAAATAGAAAAAGGAAATGGAAGGGAAGAATAAGAAAAAAGAAGGAAGAGGAAGAAGAAGAAGAGAAAGAGAAAAAAAAAATATCTGAGAAAGAAGGAAGATGAGAGAAAAAAAAAAGGAAGAAAAAGAAAAAGAAAGGAGATGAAGAAAAAAGATAAATAAAATAAAATTATTTTTTAATTTTCAAATTAAAAATAAAAAATTATGAAAAATACCCCTGAGTTACTATTCATCACTAACATATGAACAGTAACTTGGACGGAAAACAAAAAAAAAGGGTTTTTAGGAAAAAAAAAACGAAACAGATGAAGTTTTTTTTTTCTAATAAGTCAAACCCTCAGTGATTTAAAATATATGAATACATTTTATCAATGTTTAAAAGAAAAAAGGAAGGAGTATATAGGTAAATGCATTAATAGTTTATTGTGAATTTAAGATGTGAGTAAAAATGTAATTAATATACTTAAAAAAAATTACATTTAAAGTACCACTTTTTAAATTCTCAATGAACAATTAATGCACTTTTTTAAAAAAATATACCAAATTAATGCTTATTATAGTTGTTTTTTAAAAAAATATCTCTAATTTTTTAAATGTTATTATTTAATTTGATAATAAGTATATTATTTTTAAAAATAATTTCAAATTTTAAATAACTTTTATCCATTAAACTATTATATATATATTTTTTCTAATTATTTTATTGTAAGTAATTATAATAGTATATTTTAAATTCCATTTAATTGATTTCATCTATTTTATAACTTAAATCAAATCAAATTGAAAATATTTTAATTTTAATATGTTTAACTCGAACCAAAATTAAAATTTAAATCAAATTAATTTGATATTCTTAATGAAACTTTGATCGATTTGATTCTATTCCATTGGATATTAATAGTATTTTAAATAAATGTTTATTTTTTATGTTGCCTTTAGTAATATGTAAATATATTATGTTTAAACTAAATATACAAATTTGAAAACATAAATAAACTACTGAAAAATAAAATATCTAAATAATAAAAATAAAATAAATAAATATATATTTAATGAATTTTCAAATTTTGAAATAAAATAAATTTTTTCATACATAGATGATTATAAGAATATCAATTGATGAAGGGTCTTACTAAGGGTAAGGGTCTATCCTTTTATTTTGAGGATAATGGTCTACCCTTACCCATATCTTTTTAAAAAGGGTAAGGGTAGGATTTAGACCCTAAAAAATTTTGAGGGTCTAATAAGGGTTTGGGTAAGGGTTGACTCAAATCCTTACTTTTGCCAAGCCTAATGATACCTGATAATAGATACAAGCATCATATTTATAATACTAGGTTATCTAGTTACAAAGTAATCCTAAACCATTAAGAAAACATTTTGTTCTTTGGGATTCTTAAGAATCTTTTCCTAAATAGAATTCACTTTAAAAAAAATATCATTTCTAATCAACTATGATGTTTCCAAAATAGTTTTCAAGTCCATTCCAAATTACTAAACAATAAATGTACTAGGCAGGAAGGTTACGACCTTTCCATTTACACAAACAGTAACCAAACCATTATTAATGTACGATTTAATATTATTGTTATCAAATTTTTTTTGACATGGTTTAACAACAAATATTTAATTGTAACTTACAATATGATTTATAGGAATTTACATCCCGGTTGACCTTTTCAACAAGTGAGTAATCCTGGTATGTGTATGAAAAATTCATCTAGCACCAACATTAACTTAGGATTTCATCTTAGAAGTTTAAGGTGGAAAGACAAAAAAAATATAGCGACAACTAGGCACCTTCAATGGCAAGCAAATCAAATTAGAGCATCAAGGACATTAATTTCCGGAAAGATATAGTCATTCGGTCATTTCTAGGATATTTATTCGGGATTTGGTAGGAATATGAACTTATTTATGTTAGTTTATTAATATTTTTTATTGTTATTAAATTACACCTTTTGTGGTTACATTTTGGAACTTGTAAGACCTTCACATGCTACCAAACTAGATTATTATAATTATGATTTTGTTAATAAATCCTTTTTAATTGCTGAAATATGGGAATAGCAAGTGGAATGTGCAGATTTAATAAACACCTTAATTTACTAGTGTTATACATGGACTTTAGTTTATTGTAGAAAATACATTGTCTACATAGTTGATTATTGAAAATATATTATTTAAGTTCTTAAGAAATTATCTAAGTCGGCTTCATAACCTCACTAACTAAGACAAGTTCAATAGTTCTACTACATATAAGTATGATAGTTCTCCTACATTCTATTTGCTTAAGATATAAATGGTTGATTTCACCTCATTTTAATAATTAATATCAATGTTTATAGCTCATTTACCGTAGTTATCTATGTTTGATTTCACAAAAGACACTTCACAAACTTCTTAAACATCTTTAAAAAATATGAGAGGTAGATCTATATAAATTTCATTTCGTTGCACTTTTAGAATAGTACAATTAATAAGATAAACATCCTCAAATTCACTTCAACTAACCTATTAATATCATTTTCTTCATTATTCTAGAACACAAACATCCATTCTTCAACATGATGAAATTAACCATATATTATTCCCTTTTTCAAAATCACCTTTAAAACAAAATAAACTCACAATCTCACTTCGAGTAAAAACTATTTCTAACACCTTATGAATCTTCTTTCCTTCTGCCTTCTAAGCTCCTCATCACCTTTAAATTCTTTAACTTGATCAAATAAACCTCATATCACATATCTAGATGCTCTCAAAACTCAAAATCAATCCATTTAAAATAATTTGATCTTTTTATTTTTAATAAATTGAAAATAAAACAAAGAAGAAGGATTCAAGTTAGAAATCAAAATTCAACTACACAACAAGAATGACAAACTATAAAGAGCCCATTTTAAGGCTCGATTTTGATTCGCCCTCCCAGGACCTTTCAGATAAGATATTGAATGACCTGAAAAAAAAGGTAAACTCAAGCTTTAATAAAGGGAAGCTTCTTATGTATTTACTGGCTAGACGAGACTTATTGCTAGCTACAACTTTCTTTATAAAAAAAAAGTCGTCTTTCCACCAAGGGGCTGTTAGAGCCTTTTTGGATAAACTTTGTGAACCATTTCAATCTTTGAGTAGACCATTGAAGGATTTATATTGACTTAATATTGAATAAAAAAAACGAAATTGGCTCTTGTATATGACAAAAAAAATAATAATTTCCAAACATTCACAAACTTCATAGGAGAAATATCCTCAAACTTCAATTTTGAATTTTTTTTATCACAGTTGTCACATATAGATTTCAACTTTTGTAATTGATTTAGAATTTTTAGAGATGGTTGAAATTACATGTTTAGATTTCTAATAAAGATGATTAGGAGAGATATATTTAAAACTAAATTTACTTTTATCTTTTCTACATATTCGGGTGCTTAAGTTCAAGCACCATTCCATGTCAGCCATTAGTGCCTATTAGATAGGTTGATGCGGAGGTATTTAGATGGTATTTGTTAAGTGTGAGAGTGAAATATAAAATTTTGACAAATTTAAGGATATATATATATATATATATATAATAATTCTATGATTATGACATCTTCTTGTAATTAATATGCGTATATTAAATTTCAACCATACAAAATAATAAATATTATTGATCAAAATCTATTATTAATTAATTACCGTGTAGTTAAAATTTAATATTTTATATTAATTATATCAAAATGTTTTTAATAATAGAATTATTATATTGGACCATAGATATTACTTTTCACAACTGGAAGGTTAAAGTGAAACATTTGAAAAAATGAGTTTTTTTTTTTTAACCCAACTGAAGGAGTACTATTTATCATTAATTGGAAATTTTGATTATTGTATATTTTTATACAAAAAAAAAAAAAATTAGAAAAGAAAAACACTTACTAGTCATTGGTACATCTAATTAATCATATATATCCATCCCATCCAATTATGAATAATAAACATTTATATATAGAATAAATAAATAAAATATTGATTGGGTTGTTAAATAAGAGTAATATTATATAATATAATTTTCTGTAATATTCTCCTTACCTACTCATACATGTCAATAAATAATTATTTGAGGTTTTATTAATTATTACAAATATTTATTTTTATTTATTAAATATCTAATCAAATGTGGTTGAAAATTTTTAAACAATAGTGAACTATATAGTATTACTATTGACAAGACAAAAAATATGAAATGATTATAATTAATTTCTCCCATGATTGTTGGACTAAATTGATGATTTTTGTACTGAATTGCTCTATTTGGTATTTTTATGCAATTTGGGGGTTAAATTACAATTTGTAAGATTTATGGGTTCTGCAGAGATATTTACCAAGTCAAAGTCAGCTGAAAAATTTCTTTTTCTTATCAAATGATTTGTTCAGTTTAAGTTTTGAGTTTTAAACTTCAAGTTAAATTTTACAGGAAAGAATTTGATCTTTCCTGATTTTTCTAGTTTTAGATTTAAATAAGAGTCTCCAATACGATAGAAGGAAGCTCAATTTTATTTTCTGAGTTCTGAGGTTTATTTAGTTTCTCCATTTTAGGTTTGAACGTTGAATTAATAACGATGATGTTAGCTATGATCATAGCTAGCTAAGTTATTTTGATCCAGTAAAGTTTATTAGTTTAATTATTTGTGTTGTGAGATTTGTACATTAATATTTATTTCTGCAGTATTCATCACTTCACTGTTGTTCATGGTTTCAGTTAAATATGTTTATTTATTTGATTAGTTAATTCGGCCGGTTAATTGATCAATTAGGTTAACACATAACTAGTTAACAAGATTAAATACGTAATCGTTTAATTAAGTTAACACAAGTAGCAAACAGTGTGATACGTCGTGCTGTGTGAAGTTGTGATCATAGGTTAATGAACGCGCTTTGTTGATTTATTAGCTATGACCATAGGTCTTTCTATTTCTTAAAGCAATCTACAGTTGAACCTATCAGGCGCTTGTCGGGGTTACTGATTAGGTTAGGGACTAATTAGAAGACGCTTATCTGGTTAGTCTAATAGCTAAGGGAAGATTAGGTGGTTAGGCGCGACGTCAACTACTATAACTATGGTTACTGAATTGAAATATTTATACTTAGATTCGATGATCAACACAATAATTGGCTATAGACTTTGCTGGATTGTTTCTTCTACAGATTTATTTCTCTACAATTTAAATTTTGTTTATTTTGCTTATCAATTCCAAAATCTTCATTACTTCACCGGTTATTCACAGAATTTAAATTGATTATATCTTTCTCTATGGTTCGACCCTGTCTACTACTATCTTTAGTATTTAGCAGGATTATTCTATTTTATCTTTAACGGATTCGACACACCTCAAATTTTGGCACCGTTGCTGGGGAATGATACTAATTGATTTTCTTTTTGTTTATGACCAGGTTTGTTCATACAGGAGAACTCTTATACGATACAGAGATTGGGAGGACTACGAGGAGATTACAAGCAGAAGCTAGAAAAGAAAGTAGATCCTCGGGACATGTTTTGAAAACCATTTTGATTATGCTATGTTCATAGTTAGTTGCGGATTAAAATAGAGAGTTGTGACCTTATCGTGCCCACAATAATGACAACAAGACGTGAGGTAAGTGATCTTACTTATGAGATTGAACAATTAACCTCTGCGGTTTATCAATTAGTTGCAAGTGAAATCCAGAAATTGTGCCCACAACTAAGGTATTGTGGTGTAACCAAACACCCAACTGATGCATGTTCAGCTTGGCAACACGACATCCCAGAATAATTTAATGCAAAATGGTTTAACAGAGATCAAAGAATATGCGATCCATACTTCAACTTCTCCAATGAAAGATGGTTGGATTACAATAATATGGGAAATTGGTCAACAAGTTATCAGCCATTGAAACTAAATCCTCAATACAAGAGTCAACAACAATAGTCAGGTAATTCTTTGGACGATATTGTGAAACAGTTGGCAACTAACACACTATTATTTCAACAGGAGACTCAACAATTTCAAGAGGAGACGAATGCTAGTATCCAAAACCTGGAGAAATAGATGAGCTAACTTACGACCATTGTGAGCGAGGTAGAGTCAAAAGAAGAAATTTCCTTGCAAGTTGAAGTAAATTCCATGAGCGAGCTGTCAGACATTACATAGAAGTGTTATGCCCACGACCAGTGGTCACGGAAAGAAACCTTAGAATTAGAGGATCACTATGTTCACAGCCTGAGGTCACAACAAAAAGGGATGGAAAATCAAACCCTATCTTCTGAGAAAGGCTATGCCCACGGGCAACTGTCACAAGAAAGAAAAGATGTGAAACCTGATTCTGCCGTTGAACAGACATCTAAGGAGCTGAAAATTCTAGAATTTAAAGAGATTTTTGAAACCTTCGACAAGGTTGAGTTTGAAGGCACTGAGACATTGCATGAGGATGAAACGTTGAAACATCAGGTAAGTATCAGTCCATTTTTTCCTATGACCGTGTCTAAATCACAACTACCATTTGTCATGCAGGAGTTGAATCTGAAGTTATATTATAAAGGATTTTGGGTCGGAATATCATATTGGATTCAATTCGATTCTCCGATTGTTGTTGAATGAAATTTGAAATCGTCTAGCCAAAGACGAAAAACAAAGGCGCTACTGGGAGGCAGCCCAGAGAAGTTTATTATTTGGGTCGTTTTAATTGTTTCGTTTCATTTGAAATTTTTATTTTATTTTATTTTATTTGTTTATTTTATTTTATTATTTTTAATTAGTTTTCTCTCCTGCACAATCAGTATCAAATGTACAACATTAGAGCTCAAAAGCGGAGTTATGCCCACAGGAAAAGGACACAACTTTATTGGTCAATATTGAAATACGTATTAAGCATCTCCTTTTTCCAATCTTGATCAGGGAAGTTACTGTCCACTACTCTCATTCGTATTTAAAATTTACTATTTCTTAACAATGGGGACAATATGGATTTCAAGTGTGGGGGAGAGAATTTATTATTTGATTTTCTGCATAATTTTAATAGTTTTTTATTTTTTTTGTCCTGCTGCCTTTTGAGATTGATTTTTGTTGTGCCTTATTTGAATCACCCTATGCCATTTTTTTTTCATTAGGGAGTTAGTTTACATGATGAAACTTAAATTCTTGTATGCCCTTAAGACACTGTTAGATTCTTGTAGAACTGTGTATAATTTGCATTAGAAATCATAGTAATAAACTGCATGTTCTTTTGATAATTAGAGTATAAGCATATCACTGCTAGCCTTTGTGGTAAGATTGTTGGTTAATGCTGATAGTTGCGAAAAATTGGTGTAAAAGTGCATTTATTTTTATCTCACACATATTTTGTGAGTGGGTGGAGAGTTGAGAAAACAGCTTATAAATTTTTATTGATCCTTTTGAATTGATTACTTTGCATCGTAGATGTTAATCTTGATGTTGGTAGATGCTTAGGGAAACCATTGGTCGATTGTCATAATTATTAGATTTTGAGCATTTTCATTTGTTATTCTGGGTGGAATTTTTATTCTTGTTTCATTGATGTGTCCAAAAAAATAAAAGAAGAAAAAAGAAAAAGAAAAGAAAAAAAAAATATCAGAAAAATAAAAAAATCAGAAAAAAAAAAAGAAAAGCGAAAAAAAAAACGCAAGAAAAAGAAAAGGAAAAAAATTGAATAGTCCTTGAGACAAGTTTATGTGATTTTATTTTTAGCATTAATTTTGGAGATACATTAGGGATTAGATTATTAATTTTGTTCCCACCGGCTCAGTTTAGGATTTGACCTTTGAAATATCGATGCAAATACTTTCTGATGGTTTAGTCTACTTTGTTTATTTTCTATCTAATGATCAATTTTAGTTTATTTGTTGTCATATAAATATTGCCTATTTTTTGAGTGACTTTCTGATATAGTTCCAACTCCATGAGTGAATTTCTACATATTTTTATACACACTTAACCTGTGAGAATATGGAGTTGAGGCTTTTGCATTTAATTTTTCAATACTATCAGCATTGGATTTGTGGTAAGAAGGTTCGGCTGAGTTGGTGATGTTGTTTCTTGTTTTTACTTTAATTGTTGAAAGACTAGTAGTGTAAATAGTGATTTGTTTTGCAAATTTTATTTAGTTCTGCCTGTATCTTACTAATTGAAGATGGAATTTAACTGTGTGAGATTAATCTGGTTGCTGGCTCCCTTTTCTCTCTAAAATCATATTTTCTTTAGTCTGGGTGGTTTGAGTAACTTGTTGTAGGGACCTATGATCATAGTTAATTCCCTCTTGGCAAGCAGTTTAATTTTGGTTTGTCGTTTGATTTTTCTTTGAGAGTTTGGTCATAGACATATTAGAGGGCAAGTATGAGATAGTGTGGGGGAATTTGACAAGACACAAAATATGCAATATTTATAGTTAATTTCCCCCATGATTGTTGAACTAAATTGATGATTTTTGTACTGAATTGCTCTATTTGGTATTTTTATGCAGTTTTGGGGTTAAATTACAATTTGAAAGATTTATGGGTTCTGCAGAGATATTTACCAAGTCAAAGTTCACAAGTCAAAGTCAGATGAAGAATCTATTTTTCTTATCAAATGATTTGTTCAGTTTAAGTTTTGAGTTTTAAACTTCAAGTTAGATTTTACAGGAAAGAATTTGATCTTTCTTGATTTTTCTAGTTTTAGGTTTAAATAAGAGTCTCCAATACGATGGAAGGGAGCTCAGTTTTATTTTTTGAGTTCTGAGGTTTATTTAGTTTCTCCATTTTAGGTTTGAACGTTGAATTAATAACGATGATGTTTGCTATGATCATAGCTAGCTAAGTTATTTTGCTCCAGTAAAGTTTATTAATTTAATTATTCGTGTTGTGAGATTTGTGCTTCAATATTTATTTCTGAAGTATTCATCGCTTCACTGTTGTTCATGGTTTTAGTTGAATTTGTTTATTTATTTGATTAGTTAATTTGGCCGGTTAATTGATCAATTAGGTTAACACATAGCTAGTTAACAAGATTAAATACGTAATCGTTTAATTATTCATGTTGTGAGATTTGTGCTTCAATATTTATTTCTGAAGTATTCATCGCTTCACTGTTGTTCATGGTTTTAGTTGAATTTGTTTATTTATTTGATTAGTTAATTCGGCCGGTTAATTGATCAATTAGGTTAACACATAACTAGTTAACAAGATTAAATACGTAATCGTTTATTAGTTTAATTATTCGTGTTGTGAGATTTGTGATATGTCGTGCTGTGTGAAGTTGTGATCATAGGTTAATGAACGCGCTTTGTTGATTTATTAGCTATGACCATAGGTCTTTTTATTTCTTAAAGCAATCTACAGTTGAACCTGTTAGGCGTTTGTCGGAGTTACTGATTAGGTTAGGGACTGATTAGAAGACGCTTGTCCGGTTAGACTAATAGCTAAGGGAAGATTAAGTGGTTAGGCGCGACGTCAACTACCATAACTATGATTACTGAATTGAAATAATTATATTTAGATTCGATGATCAACACAATAATTGGCTATAGACTTTGCTGGATTGTTTCTTCTACAGATTTATTTCTCTACCATTTAAATTTAGTTTATTTTGCCTATCAATTCCAAAATCTTCATTACTTTACCGGTTATTCACAAAATTTAAATTGATTATATCGTGCTCTATGGTTCGACCTTGTCTATTACTATCTTTAGTATTTAGCAGGATTATTCTATTCTATCTTTGATGGATTCGACACATTGTCCCGTTTTTCCGGATGTAAGAAAAACACCACATGTCAAATTTATTAAGTAATTAAACAAAATAAAGGAAATACAGTACATATATAACAATCAATGAGTTAACAACAGCTTAAGGTTTCTCCCCATTGATACAATTACAATCCATTCCAAAAGTTCAAACAAGAAGAGAAGGAATTTCCTTCGCATACCTCAGGTTGATGTTTTAAACCTGTAGGAGGAATACGAAAGAGTACCCAAGCTCCAGCTATTGTGAATGAGCTCACCCTTCGCATCTCCTCCTGCAGCACCCAATGCAACATGCAATGGGTGAAAGTGGTCTGGGTGAGGATGAGCTAGCTTTGCATTTGGTGCTCTCTCTTCATACTTGTTCACATCTTCATGTCTAATGTTAACAAAACCATACACATGAGCGAATTGAAAAGCAAGCACCCAATAGAATAGACTAGAGTGAGTAGTAATGTCATTTACCTTCCTTGAACAAGTGCATCTGTAAGCCAATTATCAAACTCCAGAGCCCAAGGAGCCACTTCATTGTCATTAGCAGATCTGTTTAGAGTCCTGAGATTGTGAGTGGCACTTCCTGAGCCGACTATGAGAACACCTTCGTTTCTTAGAGGGGCTAAGGCCTTTCCCATGTTGTAGTGATAAGTTCCGTCTTTGTTCAATTGAACTGAGAGTTGGCAGACTGGGATGTTGGCCTCTGGATACATCAACATTAATGGAACCCATGTGCCGTGGTCCAGTCCACGTTTTGTGTCTTCGTCTACCCTCTTCAAACCACTATCGATAAGCAGTTCCTTCACTTTCTTTGCCAGCTCCGGTGCTCCTGGTGCCGGATACTTGAGCTGTCATAAGGTACAATTTACTAATCACATCATATATATTTTTGCTGGAAACGCATGCTAACTCAAACGTCACATTATCAGGCTTATTCAAACTGAATTTAACTTGCATCCTAAAAAAAATTTATATATTTTTTAAACATAAATTTTCTTGATCCACTATTTTATTTTTTTTATTAATTATTTTAATAATTTATAAGTCCTATTAAAATATAATAATTATATTCTAATAAATAACAATATACAGATTTAATTCGAAAATAATAAAAATATTTTAAAATTAATTTATTTTACATCCGAGAAAGTATTTACTAAATATCTTTTAGAATTAAAATTAATATAAAAAAATTATATCTGAGACATTATTATTATTATTATTATGATTTTTATTTTAATAATTGAATATTTTTTAATTTATATATTGTATTAAATCTCTTATTATAAAAAGTTCCTTTCAATTTTTTTATTAAAAAATAAAATTAAAAAAGTAATTTTTCAATATAAGAAAAAAATTATTTTTTTTTTCTAGGAGTACATTTAGAAAAAAGGCGTCCGTCAAAATGACGTAAAAACCAATTAGAAAATGACGTAAGAACCGGTTAGGGAAAAAAAAAAAAAAAAAAGCTGATGCACAATATTCAAAATCATGATTTCAGCAATAAGCACAAATGAAACATAAAACTCAATTAAAGAGAAAATTATCGATTTGATCATATAACAATCAGACACAACATAAGAATAATTTGATCAAAGAGGAAAGTGAAAGAAGGAACCTTGTACATCTGAGGAGGGAAGCCATAGAAATCATAGATTGTATCGTTGTGAGCGACGACGTTGACGGAGGGATATTTGGTCTCCCAGTGACCAGATATCACCAGAATCGAATTCGGCTTCTCCGAAAGCACTTTATCTTTCCAGCTCTTCAAGAAATGCCTCGCCGGTAGCGAATCGTCGATTGACAGAGTCGGCGATCCATGAGACAAATAGAACGTATCCATCGCTGATTGTGATTTTAAAATTGTTTGTGAAATTCAATTAATATTAGGTAATGGTGGTAGGTGAAGTCAGGAAGTTTGCGTCAACGGAATTGTTTAGAAATTAGTTGGGTGAGTATCTGTCATCCAAATGGCAGGTTTATTTTAATTCAATTCAAACAGTTCTATGTAAGGATGGTCTTTTTTTATTTGTCAATGAAGTAACCTATTATGCTCAAACGTAAAAACGAAGGGTATTCAAAACAAACCAATTTTAAGAAATCAATCTAAAAATGGACTCGTATCTCATAAATAAAAATTTCTTATCTAATTACTCTTCACTTCACTTCACTTTTCTCTTCTTTTCTTGTTGCTTTTGAATGTCTGCAAATGAGTAGTGGCAAATGTTCTCAACTTCTCTAAAACCCTCCTCTCACATATCCGCAATACTGTAGAGTGGTACTTCTTCCTATCTCTTATGGAACAACTTGTCAAGATTTCCATATCATCTTTTCTTGAATTTGAACCATACAGTGTTTCTCTAAGGTCAGCCAGTGACTGAAGCGCTTTGCAAACATTTTTAGTCAGCAATAGTTCTTTGATCATCTCTGTAGCTTTTTCCAGCGGAACATTGTTTTTCTCAGACAAACATGCATATATAGCTTCATCCTGATTACCAGCAGTTGTTACATGCATATCTAACTTATGATATTCATCTTCTGGTAATAACATGAGGTACAACAATATCAACAGCTCACTTTGGGGCTCCCCATCAGATGTAATTTCAAAATACTCAGAGTCTTCACCAACACATCCTGAATAGCCTAATCTTCTCCATAATGACAACCTTGTCCTGCTATATCGACCCGAAAACAAAGATGAACTCCATTGGAGTACTAATTCTAAATCAATATTCACAATGTTATATTGATTGTCTGGCTCAGTAAACCCATATCTGTGAAGCAATGCAGCATTCCCTATTAATCCATAAGTGTTGTAGACCTAAAAAAAATAAAAATAAAAAGAAGGTTTACACTATTTGAATATCAGAAGACCAGAACTGTTGATGAGAGAACAGAATCTTGAACATCAGTGTCAACATATGGCATATGAACCAAGAGAAAAAATAGAGATGAAAACACAAATATTATGAACTTCATAAAATCATCACCATTCTAAATGGCTTTTCATATCATTTAATCCCTTAAAGTAAAAGTGACATACTTATCAAAGCAACCAAACATAATACGATAAGTGAATTGAAGATGAAAAGCTGGAAGCACATTCTTCATTGCAAACTGCAGAGTGCTTAACAAAAATTCTTTTCATAGCATGAATGGATAGTTGTAGACTAAGATAAACATATTGAACAACCACCTAGATCCTTTTCCAACAGAATCAAAGGACGTGCATAAGCCCAACTAAATGAGATGAGAACATGATGAAATGACAAATGAAAAGCTATTGTACTTTGTGTAATCAGAAAAACAAATACTTTTAAGCATGTTCAAGATTCTTGTGCAGTAAAATGACATCTATTTAGAACAGTTGGTGAACCAAGCCAGATTGCACACGATTTAGACTTGGCTGCAATTAAGCTACAATTGAGTTCTAGTCGAACCAATTTGAGCCCAAGCTTCATATACTTAGAAGCCAACCCCAGCTCACCTATATCAACCTCACAAGCTTGCGTAGCTTAAAACAAGCCTGAAGTAGATGACATATTTCTGTAGTACAAACTATGTACTAAGTTTCAGATAATATATTAATTTAATTATCTTATTTTCTTAGAACAAGTCAACTTAAAGATAAACCTATTACTCACAAGCAGTGCTCAAGCTTAGGAAAAGAATCCCAATCTTCCCTAAATAGTAGCACACATTTTTGAAGAAGCCAAACTTGAGCTGATTAATAAAAACCTTGACAAGCTTCAAGCACAGCTTCTAATGATCCAATTTTCAGCCTGACAAGCTAACTCTCAATTCTACTCATAGACATCCCTACAACTCTCTATAATTCTTCATTGCAAGATTTAGACTTTTCATCAAATAAATACTGTATTGATTTGTGCGCACAAATTTTTCAAACCCCACGTAAGCAGAATTACTTCAAAGAAACTATATTCCAGCCCGAAATTAGTATCCCTGCAATGCAATCATCAGAATAATGTGACGCCTAAATCTCCTAAATTTTTCATCTAAGGACAAAGAAAAGTTCCACATGTTTTTCACACCTAATTCAATTTGGCAATCTAAGGCAGCATAACTAGGGAACTTAGGGTGGGAGTAAAGTCAGATCATGAACTGTTAGGGCTTGTCTGGCATGAAACTCTGCTCAAGCTTGCATTGGATCAAGTCCTAGCCAAATTGTAACTGGAAATTAGCCAAGCTTGAGCCTAACTATATGAACTCGCAAGTTCACAAAATAAACTATTGATAAGATAAAAATTATAAATTATGATACGTTATATATGTTAATCAAATTGAGTTGAGCCTATTGCTTACAAGCAAAGTCCAAGCCTATACTTTAGTTCATGAACCAAGCTTGAGTTTCGTCACGTACAACCAAGCTTTTAGTTCATGTAAGCTGAGCCTGAGCTTGAATACTGAAATTGAGCTCAAGCTTAGCTTCTTTACACCTCTAGCATAACCAAAATGCTTCCCACATAGGACCGGAGGAACTTAAATTATCCAATCATGTGAGTTTCAAAGATCTAAAAGTATGTTGAATGTCTAAATCCAACAACAGCAGACACATGGTTTTATGTCCAAATAGAACATATGAAAGAAAACTTATCATTTACACCACTAACAACAGAATATATTAGGGAAGCAACAAATATCAGAGAAAAAAATATATACTAACCTCAGAACCGACAGCAACATCTTTCACCATTATCATTTGCAGAACATCAGGTTCGTCCCCTCCTGCAACAGAGGAACCTTCTGAGTCACTATTATTTCCAGTAGAAACAGAAGACGTGACATCATCGAGTTGAGATTTTTCTGTTGATATTTCATCACTGTCAGCAGCAGGTTCATGAACATAACCATTATCATTATCATCGGCGTCACTTTCCGATTCATGATCTGATGAGGTGGAAGTGAAGTGAACGTCCTCAGCTCCTGTCTTATGATTAAATCTACAATGCATAATGCATCTTAGTGAGAAAAAAGTTGAGACACTAAAAACAATGGTAACACAGGCAGGCAAGAAAACATTAGGAAATACATCAAATCATGATGCTTGTTGTGCGCAAAACAAAACTGAACCGATCTGTTATTCTAAACAAACTAATTACTTCATGTACAAGGATGTTACTGCTATAGTCACTTTCATGCTCATGCATAATTACCATTTTATAATAGGATAAGTCAGCCTACTTTACTGTATAAACAAAATACAGCACAGAGTGGCAACTATTTTCTAATCAGTATGAACATAAATTTAGCTATTTTGGTAAAGAAGAAGAGGGCATGTCCGTCTTACACATATATTTAGGATGATCATAAGGGATTTAAAATTAAGCTAGCCATAATTAAATGCATTAAAGAAATCTTCCATAAGTGAAAATGAAAAAAAGATGTCAGATGAGTGAACTACTAAAGTAAGTGGAATAAGAATTGTAGAGTTGAGAATGTTCAAGAAATGCCTGATCACCAAATCAGTATTGTTTTAAGTTCCAATATTACTATTAACACTAGAGAAACATAATCAGAAAGGGTCTTAAGTGAAGTTAGGTGAAATCCATTAATGCTATGGAAACTTGGATATTTTACAAATATCAAAACATATTTTTGAAAGATACCATACTTACAATAAATCTATAAGACAGAACAAGAAATGATCACTACAGAGAACGCACACTTACAGATCTGCTAAAGGGACCATGCCAAATCCATGATAATCATCAATTTCAAAACCTCTAGAAGCAATAAGACTTTTTGCAGCATAGTATTCTTCAACGCCAAAAAATTCTGACTTAAATTTCAAATGGCTTGAATCCAGAAGGGGTAATATACTCTCTTTCCAATCCTCATACATAAGCAATTTGTCTTGCTTAACTGTCTGCCTACAAGCATGCAGTGAATGATTATTGGGAACTTACAGGCTAAATATCTCTTCTGTTACATTTTAAATTCATACAGGATTGCAAAGTACAAAAACAACATATCTGGGATTTAACAATTTGATTCCATCAAAAAGGCTACAGAACTACCTTGTGAAGCTCAGTTCCAGAGAGCAGAGAGTCAATCTCATGAGGAGACCAAAGAAAAGGCAATGGCTCTTGATGAGGCAAGAGTTGAAAATAACCATACCAAGGTGAATCATGAAGTAGGCTCCTCTCATACATCAAAGCCACAGACAGGCCTAAATATCCGCCCAAGCCAGCTGAGTCGATAATGTCACGAGCCCCACTTGTTTTGACGGTTAGACAAGCAGTCTTTGGTATGGTAGCGACAACATCACCTTCCGTCAGATCACATAAGGCTATGACTGAGATCCCTCCTTCTTCTTCTGGATTGTCTTTGAATTCAAGAGCGTCGCTGTATTCGATGCCTTGAGACTTCATCCATCGCTTGAATGCTCTTAATCGCCTACATATAACAAACAATATGAGCATTAACAGTACGAGAAGAAACACGAATTGAATTGAGTTGAGACTCACCTGGAAGCCATCAAGAGAAAACGGGAGACGGCTCGCTAGAGTTTGCGGCAGGCTTTTCAAATGAGGGTTTTGGTTGGGCGCCAGGTTTTGTTATAACTAAGGACCCACGACCCCCGACACCGAATCCCAGTTGACGTTCACGCTTGGTTACAATGTTGACATCTGCTTTGAATACTCCGCAAACAGGCCGCCTTTACTTTATTATTATTATTTTTTTTCCTAATAAAATATATTAATATAATCAATTAAAATTTTATTATGAAACCAACCAACCCAATAAGTTAGTAGATAGATGACACTAGGGAGAGGGAGGAAATAAATCAAATTAAATTGACAATTTTCTACTTAACATTCCTCACCTATTTATAGCCATAAGAAGTATACGTGTCATAATTTTGTTAAACATGACACGTGTGGGTGGAATCCAACTAATACTAATAAATTATTTCATAATACTCCCCTTTTGGATTCCATCCATTCATTAACTCCCTCGTTAAAAATCTTATTAGCAAAAATTCAATGGAACGAGAAAAAAAAAATGGACAAAGGAAAAAAAAATACAGTTGCATTCAGACATAAAACTCCCCCTGATTGAAACACCCATAAATTAATCACCTAAACTGGAGAGTCTTCGCATTCCGATTCCGTGAAGCAGCTTTTCGAAAGTGGACGTTGGTAATGTCTTTGTTAGTAGATTAGCCAGATTGTTTGATGATTGAATCTGTTTCACGTTGATTTGTCTGGATTCTTGGAACTCGTGGGTGTAAAAAAATTTGGGAGATATGTATTTCGTTCTATCGCCTTTAATGTGTATCCACCTCTTACTTGGGCGATACATGTAGCATTATCTTCGTAAAGAATTGTTGGCTCGTTTGATGTTTGTGGGATACCACATGAACTCTAGATATGATGTACAACTGATCTTAACTAGACACATTCTCGAATGGCTTCATGTAATACCAATATTTCAGCATGATTTGAAGAAATAGCAACCAAAGTTTACTTTATGGATCTCCAAGAGATAGTTGTGCCATTATATGTAAAAATATATCTAGATTGAGAACGAGTTTTGTGTGGATCCGAAAGATATCTGACATCAGCATAACCAACTAACCCAAAAGGATTATCCGAATTCGAATAAAACAGTCCCAAATCAACAGTTCCCCAAAGATATCTAAGAATATGTTTAATTCCATTCCAGTGACCACGATTCGGGGAAGAACTGTATCTAGCTAATAAATTTATAGCAAAAGCAATATCTAGTCTCATACATTGGGCTAGATATAGGAGGGCACCGATTGCGCTCAAGTATGGTGTTCTAGAACCCAAAATATTTTCATCATCTTTGACGAATGGATCTTTTTTGGGATCAAGAGAACAAATGACCATCGGGATGCTTAATGGATGACATTTTTCCAAATTAAATCTTTTTAAGATCTTTTCTGTATAAGCTTTCTGACGGATCAAAATTCCATTATTTCTATGTTCAAGTTCCAATTCTAGACAATATTTTGTTTTCCTCAGGTCTTTCATTTCAAATTCTCTTTTCAAATATTCAGCAGTCTCTTGAATTTCATTTTGGGTTCCAATCAAGTTCATATCATCAACATAGACTACTACTATTGCAAATCAATATCCCGATTTTCTAATGAACACACATGGACAAATAATATCATTAATATACTCTTCCTTAATTAAATATTCACTCAGACGATTGTACCACATTCGTTTAGACTATTTTAATCCATATAATTACTTTTGTAATTTCACTGAGTATAACCCTTGAGGTTTATTAATTTCAGGAATTTTTAATCCTTCTGGAACTTTCATGAAGATTTCTGTATCCAAGGAACCATACAGATTTGCAGTTACCACATCCATTAACCTCATTTCTAGACTCATTTCTTTTACCAATCCAATCAAATACCGCAAAGTAATTATATCTATCACAGGTGAATACGTTTCATCAAAATCAATCTCAGACCTTTGTGAGAAACCCTGAGCAACCAGTCGGGCTTTATATCTCACAATTTCATTTTCTCATTTCGTTTTCTAAGAAATACCCATTTATAACCAACTGGATTAATACCTTTTGGTGTTTCAATAATGGCTTAAAAAACATTTTGTTTATTCAATGAACTTAATTCTGCCTGGAATTCTTCTTTCCATTTTGGCCAGTCATTTCATTCCCTATAATCATTTATGGATTGAGGTTCATAATCATCATTCATCACATCAATAGTTATTGCATATAAAAACATATTATCAACAACAAAGTTTTCACGATTCCAAATTTCTTTTGTATAATTAATGGATATTTCTTCATTCTTGGATACATTTACCTCATCAAAGGTCTTTTCCTCAATTGGATTTTCAACTTCCACAATTTGTAAATTTTGATTAGTATCTTTCAGAGGTATTATATGAATAGTATTCTCAATTTTAACTTTTCATTTTCGTGGTAAAATATCTTTGGACCAACAAGTCTACCACGTTTTCTCTGGATTTCATATGCCTCACTAGTTACCATCTGTTTTGATTTCTCAGTAGGCACATCCAGTCGAGCTGGTGCATTACATGTTGGTATATGAGATTTCATAACTTTAGCAGCATCAACAAAACTATCTAGTAAACGGTTCGCAACCGTTTGTAAATGAATTATCCTACGTACTTCATTTTCACTTTGACTATCACGTGGATCCAGATAATGCATCCTTTCACTTTTCCAAACGAGTTCATTTTTACCAGCATTAGAAGGTTCATCATTTCCAAGTTGTGGGAATAATTCTTCATTAAAATGGCAATCTACAAATCTTGCAGTAAACATATCACCCGTTATTGATTCCAGATATCTAATTATGGACGGTGAATTATATCCAACATAAATTCCCAAACGACGTTGCGGTCCCATTTTGGTTCTTTGAGAGGGTGCTATGGGAACATATACAACACATCCAAATATTTTCAAATGAGATATATCTGGTTTATTTCTAGTTACCAACTGTAACAGAGAATATTCATGATATGCTGTGGGTCTCAGGCGTATCAGTGTGGCTACATATAATATTGCATGACCCCAAGCGGAAATCGATAATTGAGTTCGTAACAATGTTCGGGCAATCATTTGAAGACTTTTAATAAAAGATTCCGCTAATCCATTTTGGGTATGAACATGGGGTATTGAATATTCAACATTTATACCAATTGACATGCAATAATCATCAAAAACCCTTGATGCAAATTCACCTGCATTATCCAAACGAATATTTTTAATCTGATAATGTAGGAATTGTGCTCTCAACCTTATTATCTGGGCAAGTAACTTAGCAAACGCCACATCCCGTGTTGATGATAAACATACATGTGACAATCTCGTAGATGCGTCAATCAACACCATAAAATATTTAAACGGCCCAATTGGTGGATGAATTGGTCCACAAATATCCCCTTGAATTCTTCTAAAAATGATGGACAGTCAACATTTACTTTTAACGGGGATGGTCTAATTATCAATTTTCCTTAAGTACAAGCATTACAAAAATTATCTTTTGATATCAATATTTTCAATTTATTCAATGAATGTCTATTAGAATTCTCAACAATTCTACGCATCATCCTAGACCCAGGATAACCAAGTCTATCATGCCATAATTGAAAAACTTTAGGGTAGAGCTGTCACGTCCGTAATCTGGGGCTATTCGTCTGCTTAATTTTGAAAATTTTCTTAATTTTTATTTATTTTCGTTATAAGGGTAAAATGGGCATTTTTGAATTATGTTGACTTTTCCGGTTTGACCAAATGATTTGACTTAGTTGACTTTTGGGTTTGTTTTGAGAACAAATTGATATTTGAGCCACTTTTGTAATTATTTTACTAATGGGATTATTTTAAAACCACATGAAATATATGGGTTGGTGGAGATATTTACCACCCATATTTATGTGAAAAGAAGCTTTTAGTTTTCATTCTCACCAAACCTAGAAAAGATTGATTTTACGTGTTCTTATCTTTTCTCTAAACTAAAGTCACCCTACGGATTTCAAATCACGGTTTTCAAAGTTTCACTTGGAATTTAGTGTTGATTTCAATTTCTTCATAAAGGTAATGATTTCTACATCTCCTTTTTGTTTTAATTCACAATTAAATTGATTCCTATTAGATTTGGGAATTTTATCTATACTTAGGGTTTGATGATTTGATGATTAATCTCTACAAATTGATTTGGGGATATTGTTATTAACGGTATGGGTTTTGAAATCTTGTAGTCAATTTCATGATTTGGGTTATATGGGGTTTCAATTGATTTTTATTTGTTTTTAGCTATAAACCCTAATAATTGCGAATTGGGAATTTATGGATTATTCTTGATTTGGTGTAGACCAAGTTGGGGATCGTCAACCGGAGTAATTTCGGTGATATTTTGGATTAGCGAATAAGGTTAGTAGTCATGTTTACGCTCTCACTGTTGTTTGATTTGTTTGTTTATTTGTTTGCAAATTGGTTTAACTAAAATAAGTTGAAATCTATGATTGAATACTTAATCTGCTGCATTTGATATAATTTGCTTGGGAATATTGCTGCCCTATTATTTGATCATGTTCGGACATATGAATTTATGTCCACATTTGTTTGCTATCTGTTTGCTATGTGAAAAACTGAATTTTGTAATCTGCTAAAGTCCTGTCCTAAGGTTAATACGATAAGACCAGCATGCTGTTAGGGAAAATTAGATGTATACATGGATGCGCGAAAGCGTATATGGCCTTGATTGCCAACCATTTTCTGGATGCGACGGCATCATTTCTGGAGCTTGGCTCATTTTTGGATGCGACGACATCATCTCTGGGATCTTTGATCCATCTCTGAGGGTTTAACCCTATCTGTCTGTTTTGTTCCCGATTTTGTTATTAGACTAAGGGCAGGCCTGGTAAGTTAAACACCTAATTAATTTGGGTAATCTGAACTCTGTGATAATGATGTGTTTCCGCTTCTGGTTATGTGTTGGATATGTTGTGGTTTATTTCTGGCTGCTGCTAGTTGTTTTCTTTTGGGTTCTAACACTGGGTAGTGTTTATTGTGACTACTAATTGGCTGTAAGTGCTTGGATTAGACCCAACTAGGTAGCTAGACTTTGTTTGTCGATCGAAATAACTTGAAATAGGCTTAAAAAGTGTCCAGGGTCCGTAACCGGACTGTTTACCGGATTAGATACCGGACTGTCACTTAAAACTGGAAAACTAGACGTAGGATGGTCTCTGGACGAACTCCTTACCGAGCTGATTACCGAAATACAATTCGGTCAGACTGGAGATCATTAGATTCACTCTCTGGACGAATTACTTACCGAATAGGTTACCGAACTGTAGTTCGGTATGAACCTCCGAAGACTGTTCAACCTCTCTGACCGAACTCTTCACCGAGCTAGGTACCGAATTACAATTCGGCATGTCTGAGAGAATTGAAACTCTCTGACCGAGCTTCATACCGGAATAGGTACCGAACTGTCACTTAAACTTTCCTTGGATTCGTATAATTGCTCTCTGACCGTATAGCTTACCGGAATGTTTACCGAACTACAATTCGGTAAATCTGGTAATGCTCTCTGACCGTATAACCTACCGGACTGCTTACCGAACTACTATTCGGTTACGGTCTTTCTTCTGAAAATAATTTGATAATTGTAAAGCCTTTTTCAGTCGGTAATTGCAATAATCTGTAATCATTTATCCTAGATCACTTAAAGGGGATTAATTTTTGGATAACTTGATTTGTTAATCAACTTGTTTGTTTCTGTTTGTACCCTTTGGTTGTTAACTAACTTGCATTTGTGGATGACATACTATTCTGTTTAATAAGACGCATCTATATGTGTTTGTTGGGCATTGGCTTACTAACCAGACATCGATAGTCTGACCCTTCGTTGTTTCTATTTTTGTTTTGTATGTTTTGAACCCTTTTTGGGAATGGAATTGCTGAGTTCAGACAGTCAGGTGGGATAGCAGGATATCACTAGCATCAAGCATTCACATGGCATCCTCTTCAGATTTGGATTTCATATCAATTTACTTTGCTGGATTTATTTCTGTAATTTGAACCCGCTGCACATGTTTTGGATTTGTTTTCAGATTAATTACACTTGAGATATTTTTATGTAATTGTCTTTCATTTGGAACTAATAGTTCAACTACAATTTGGATTCAGATTTATTTTCGAACTATTTGAATTTGGATTTATAAGAACTGTCTTTCGAATTTGAATATAATCTGTCTATCTGTCTCTATCTGTCATCTGTATGTTATGTTTATGTCTTCCGTATGTGACATCCGATCTCCGCGTTCTCTTTCCATCGTGGCGGGGGTTCGGGAGTTACAATCAATTATTCCCTTGTTTATTACAGCTTAGGCTTCTATTGGAGATATTTTCGTAAAATATAAACTAGATGATAATTTATGGAGTTTTTCCAGAATAATTTTCTATCAAAAAACAATAGACGTAATATACAAATACTCCATATTTTGTTTATTCACTGTCTCAATATGGTATCCATTTTTCTTGATATCTTTAAAGCTCAACAAACTTTATTTCAAATATAATGCATTATGGATACATATTTTCGTTCCATTTTCTAATAATATTATAGCTTTTCCATATCCCTCAATTAAATCAGCAGAACCAGATATGGTATTTACTCAAGCCTTTATATTCGATATGTTCAGGAAATATTTTTTATCTCGAATGATAGAATGAGTCGTAGCACTATCAATCAAACATATTTCTAAAATATTTCCTTGAATTTCCATATCTTTTCTGTTCAAATTAACATAATATTTACATTAGAAAATATATCCATTTATATTTCTGACTTTAATTATAAAATGAATATATACAACAAAATTCAAAAGACAGTCAGAAAATATTTACATAACTTCTATCTATATTTTCATATTTTTGGACATCATTTTTGTTTACATTCTCAGCACTATTCAAGAAATTTTCAATATCCAGATCATCGAAAAAATCCGAAGTATGAAAGCTTGAAATATTTTCCGGAGATTTTCCTTCTTCACTCTCCACATTTGCAGCATTTGTTTCAACAACTTTCAGTTTCCCTTTCTGGGAAGCCTGATACAAATCCACTAAATGTTGTGGAGTTCGACACTGGCGGAGAAAATATTTAGTACTGCCACATTTATAACAAACACTTCGGGAATTATTATTTTGATTTCCAAAATTTCCATTTGGGTTCTGGGATCCATCTCTTGTCCAGACTAGATTCCCACGATTATATGGATGAGAACGATTTCCACATTTCCTTTGATTCGACCTCTACCACAACCCCAAGTATTGTTATCATGGCCTTGTCCACGACCCCCATTGTTGTTACTACTACCACGACCGCAGCCACATCCAAAACCACCCTACCACGATTCGGGTTTCCATTACCCCGATACACATTATTATTTATTTCTGGTGGTGTCATCGCACCAGGAGGTCGTAATTCATGGTTTCTCAACAATATTTGGTTTTGTTCTTCCATTCTCGTCAGATTAGTAAGAACCTCACCAAAGGTATTAACTTTATTTTGTCTGATCGTGATTGTAATGTTATTTGATCAGTATGGAAGATGGATAATATTTTTTCAATTTTCTTTTCTCCACAAAATTCTAATACCCCCCACAATCGGGTGGAGTTCAGAACTATATTCACTTACTATTTTAAAATCTTGGAACCTTAAATGGATCCATTCATGTTAAGTCTTTGGGAGATCTATATCTCTCATTTGTTCAAATATACTTTTCAGGGATTTCCACAAAATCAGTGGATCCTCAATATTCATATATTCAGCTTTCAAATTCTCATTTATATGATGTCTGATAATTTCCATTGCTTGAGCCTTTTGCTTGATAGAAGTTTTATTATTTTAATATATAGTACCTTGTAATTCTCTGGCTTGAAAATGGACTTTCAAATCCGATATCCATGTTATATAGTTTTTTCCAGAATGTTCCCGGGCATGGAAATCCAATTTTTTCAGTTCTGACATTTTTCTTTTCTCGAATTTCTATATTCATAATTAATAATAAATCAAAATAAAATAAACATAACAAATAATAAAAATAAAAATAAAATAATTAATCAATAAATATTTTTTCAATTAAACAATAAATATATCATTCCTCATTTTCCAATAATTATTCATCTTTTCATCAATTGTTAGTTTTTTTTCTATCATTTTTCCATTTCCTCCTTTATACCAATTCCTTCATTTCCTCTTCTCTACCAAATTTCTATTTTCTTTTTTCTATGGTTCCAGCGAATTTTCTATTTTCCTCTTTTTATGGTTCCAGACCAGTATCTCTAATTTTTTCAATATAATTCCGGCAGCATCTCAATATAACCAAAACATCGTTACCATCACTTTCTAATATGGAAGACCCTTTTGGGTGGCAACTAGAAAGCATACGCGTGCTGATAACTTGTTATGAAACCAAATAAGAACCAACACAACAAGAATGACTTACAAATTACTAGAGAGAGATGAAATAGATCAAAGTGAATTGGCAATTTTCTACTTCACATTCCTCACATATTTATAGACACAAGAAGGTACATGTGTCATGATTTTATTAAACATTTCATGCAACATGACACATGTGGGTGGAATCCAACTAATACTAATGGATTGTTTCATGGCAAATTTAAAGTTTTAATTTATTTTTTATTTTAATTTTAATTTTATTTTCAACATAAATTTGTTAATTTACATTGTTTTATTAAATTTAAAAATAATATAACTATATATATATATAAGGTCTCATTACATTTATATTTAAGTTTTAAAAATATATTAATATTTTTATTTAACCATTTAAATTAAAAAAAAAACTAAAAAACTCATCAAATTTATATATATAGGTTGCATGGAAGACTATAACAATAATTGGAAGTAAAAGTTGGGAGCATTCCAAACAGGCCCTTACAAGTCTCTATATAAGACTGTCATTGCATATTAAAATGTTAAAAAATAATAATTAAATTAAATTAAATTAAAATTGACGATGAAAATGGTCTTCACACTTATTGTTCCCATTTTCTTTCTCAGTCTTTACACTTGCCAACCTCCTATTCCACTGTGACTCTAGATGGTTTAGGTGATTTCACCTTCATCCAAAAAGCAATTGATGCTACACCTCTCAATAATCCAAACATTTTTACAATATACATCAAAGTTGGAAGTTACAACGGGTCATTTAAAATAAGTCAAGGAAAAATTAATCTA
This sequence comes from Cardiospermum halicacabum, assembly GCA_031304145.1. Taxonomy (NCBI): domain Eukaryota; kingdom Viridiplantae; phylum Streptophyta; class Magnoliopsida; order Sapindales; family Sapindaceae; genus Cardiospermum; species Cardiospermum halicacabum. The sequence goes on along the minus strand of CM062394.1, from coordinate 12,854,552 downwards.
ATGTTGATAGGTGATAGGATTGGAAAAACAGTGATTACATCATGGAGAAGCAATTCAACAGGTTACTCTCTCGACACATCTGCCGGCATGGGTGATGAGGTTTATATTGTTTTATTGATTAAATATATTTTGATGAGTTAAAATGATTTTTTTCTTCAGATGTATCTATTGACCATTTTATGACCAAATTCATCATTTTTAGGAACTATGCGGATTCGAATGTTGGTCAAGCAATGGCTCTACGAACCGAAGGCTCATTTATTGCGTTTCAAGGTTGTTCGGTTAAAGATTACCAGGACAGCTTGTTCACACAATCTGGACTCTCTCAATTTTTTAATGACTGACAAATCTATGGATCAATGGATTTTATCTTCGGAGATGTCATGGTTATTTTTTAAAACTCTCATATTTACACAAGAGCAAGATCTTGCCCATGGTCCGATATAATCATAACACAAGGAAAAGATGAAGAATCTGATGGAGTTGTCATGGTTCTACACAATTGTATAATCACTACAGCTCCAAGGTATGATTATAATCTGAAATTATATCTAGGAAGACCGTGGAAAAATTACTCCAGAACCATCATAATGGAATCATTTCTAGATTCACATATTGCTGCTGATGGTTGTTCTAAGTTTGATGGAAAACTTAATCTAAACACTCTATATTATGTTGAGTATAAAAATACAAGACCTGGATCATCAACTGTATCACTTGGCATGGATTTCATGTTTTTACCGATCCTAAGAAAGTGTTTGGATTTAAGGTTGATCAATTTATAAATGACAATATTTGGCTACCAAAGATTGACGTACCTTATATCGGCGGACTAATATAATAAATAATATCTGTGGACTAATATAATAAATAATGATAAGGTAGTTCTTGTGTAATTGTTGTTTTATTTCGTCTGAAGTAGCTATATTGTTTTTTTTTCTTTCTATTTTAAGATCATTTGAAGGTAACTTTAAATTTATTACACTTTTGATTTTAAAGTATAAAAGCATGTATAATTGGGTGGGGGATTTTTGATGTTGAAGAGTTTATTGGTCTTGAAAATGACTATTCATCCACCGGTCTATGTAAATAAAACTAACTTACAAACGCAAGACAACCACATACATTTGTCTTTATGAATGTAAAATAGGTTTTCAATGGTATAAAAAATGAGTCTGTGACCACGGACGGCCCGTGACCATAAGGGTACACGATCATTATATTGATGACTGTGAAATCAGGGTATGGCAAATATGAACCAAAATATAATGGTTAAAATAAAAAATAATCATCAAAATTAAATGAAGTGTGTTGCCTTGATTTGGTAGACCAAAAATGAGTGGATTCACTGGTTTATGTTGGGGATGTAGTTATACTTACAGTGAAATAACTCGAGGTTGATGATTAATTTTGGTCTACCAACATGAATCAGTGAATAAACTTATTTTTGTCTACCAAATCAAGGCAACACACTTCATTTGATTTTGATGATTATTTTTCATTTTAACCATTACACTATTTTGGCTCATATTCGCCCGTGCCCGTAAAAGTTTGTGGTTTCACGGTCATCAATATGACGATCGTGCCTGTCGTACTCATACAGTCATGGGTTGCCCATGATCATGGACTCATTTTTTATACCACCAAAAACCTGTGAACCATTTTTTTAATGCTTGATGGGTCAAACGATTCTTAGTAAATATTTCCATCGTCATGAGAAAAAACGTCCACACCGTATGTATAATTAATATTACGATGATAAATATGAAAAAATATTATTAAAATATAAATTTAATATATATATTATAAATATACTTACGTAGCTGATATGTCAAATGTTTTAAGTTCGGGATTAATTTTCACCAAATAAAAATTTAAAACGGTAAAAATTAGTTGAAAAATAAGGAATTAATAGTATTTAGGACTTTTATATTTTGAATTTTGAATTTAGAATTTTCAGATAAAGATTCTTAGGATATTTTTTATTTTTAGTCTTGTAAGCCGTGATGCTTTCTTCTTTAGGAGACAGCTCATTTTGATCATCAAACATACTTTCCTAATTTGTTTCTTTTCCAACTAAAGAACATATTAAATCATTATCAATAAAAAAAAAATTACAGAGTCTGTTTGCATGTTTAGAACAATAGAGTGATATCGACACCTTGACTAGATCCAAACAACTCTCCTCCAGCGAGGAGTTTGGTATAACCTTATTTTACTTGTATTTTATGTTTTGTTTTAATTATTATTATTATTATCATATATCTAATATATTATCTTTTTTTATTATCTTTATTTGATATTTTTATTTTATTACATCTCTATTACTTGTATTGTGTTTATTTCTGCTTATTAATTTTTTCTCCAGTCTAATCATTACTTCTTTTTTCTTTTAAGCCAATTATATCTTCTCTTTTAAAGCCTATTAAAGACCCCTGGACCAACAAATCAAATAACATTTTAGTACAAAAACCTCATAGTTCAATACCTTAGTTTCTTTCGGCCAACTATCTCTCTTCTTTTATTCTTCTACCTTCTTCCACTTTTCATCTTCCATTTAATTAGGGTTTTTTTTATATCAACTAAAATGGAAGGTCCACTACCAATATTAGAAAGAGGATCAAGTTTGTTGTTTTATATTTTTCAATTAATTTTCACCGCTTTAAATCTTTACTCGGTGAAAATTAATTCACAATTTACAATGTCCGACCTAACAATTATGTAATTATATTTATATAATATTTATATACATTTATTGAATTTATATTTTAATTTCTCTCTCTTTTTTTAATAAATTTATCATTATAGTATTAATTATATACATGGTATGGACGTGTTTCCTCATGGCGACAGAAATATTTATTAGGAATTGTTTAACCCATCCTTCATTTAAAAAATGGTTTGTGGATTTTGATGAGGTAAATTTTATTTGTTTTTAATTTATTTTATTAAATTAATTATTATTTTTTTTATTAGAACTTACCATTTTAATTGATATTTGCAGGTGATTAAATTATTTATTTATTTATTTTGTATTTTCTACTACAATAATGCAAAATAGCGTAATGATTAAAATGAAAAATAATCATTAAAATCAAATGAAGTGTGTTGTCTTGATTTCCCTATTGATAGATTCCATTCCCTCTCTATCCGTTCCTACTCTTTCGATCTATCAGAACAGATCAGGCTATCTATCAATCGATTTGAAAATAGCACGCGTTTTTGACTGGTGGAGATGGATCCCCCGGGGAACTAATGTGCCATTAATCCAATCCCTGGTTCGTATCTTTGTTTCGTGTGTTCCCAGGAGGAATTCGATCTCTTCAATCTCGGGATACCACCTAAATAACTGCGGCCTTAGAGTCAAATAGGTCGGGAAGAAAGAGTCTGAGGTTGGGTCGGACGACTTCAGTTGATAACAACCTGACTGAGACTTCCAGGGGCTTGCCCACAGTCTTAGAACGGATTTCCCAATGAATTGATTCAGGTAGACCGAAAATAATCATCAACCTCGAGCTATTTCACTCTAAGTATTACTTCATCCCCTGACATAAACCAGTGAATCAACTCACTTTTGGTCTACCAAATCAAGGCAACACACTTCATTTGATTTTGATAATTATTTTTCATTCTTACCATTAAAGTTTGGCTCATATTTGCCAGTGCCCGTAAAAGCACGTGGTTTCACGATCATCAATATGATGATTGTGCCCGTCATACCCATACAGTTACGGATCCTCTGGATCACGAACTCATTTTTCATACCATTGGAAACCTGTGAACCATATTTTTAAGGCATAAGGGTCTCGAAAACCCCTGAACTTAGCTATATTTTTCAAGTTACCTTTTTAACTTCACGAATGTTCAATTAACCATTTTTTCAAATAATGCAATTAAAATATATTGTGATAATAACAGTGCAAGTTCCAGTTAGATATTTATATGATAACTATGATAAAAATAAAATCAGATAGAGTAATTTATTATATACTAATTAATTAGATTACGGTTATAGCTATTCAACGGAAATTCAAAGAAGAAGTGATGATATATAAAATAAAATCTACTGATAGTAAAACAATAGTATTTTTTAATTTTATCTTCCTTTTTTTTAGGTTGTAAGTGGTTGATCATTTCAACCTCCATCATTATGTAAATTTCCAATGCAGCTGAAAATGCAAAATAAATAAATAATGTCATCACATGTAGATACAAATTAAATTTGTAAGTTTTAATAAAAATAATAATTAATTTAATGAAGATATTATTTTACATATACAACATTCTGCTATTTTCTATTTTTTAGTTGATAATAATAAATTGAAAATAATAAATACACTAAATTTAAAAAAAAATTAACATAACAAAACACTACAACTATCTATCAAAAGTGAAAAGTATTCGTTATTTAAAATTTCATCGATTTATAAAATTACTAATTAAAATGTATATCCAAAGATAATTTTTTGTATTTTTCTGCACACCCTCAACTCTTCCCCTTCATTTTTAATAAATAAATAAGTTAATTAATTAATTAACTTCGTTTTACCGTTATATGTGTAAAACAATGTGAAAGTCCATGTGTCTAATTCTTAGTCATCTCCCCACTTGTATACTCTCCTTCACCACCATCAACTCTGATGTCTATTTTTTCACCTCCATCACCTTTATTATCACCTCTGCCATCCTCATCTCCACCACCACCACCTATTCCTCTCCTCACCACCTGTATTTTCTCCTCCACTATCGTCGCTGTCACCATATTCTTACAATTTTTTACAGCAATATAGTTAAAAAAGAGGTTTTTGCTACGGTAGTATTTCAAAGATTGATATTAAATCATCAATTGTCTTTTAAAATAAGACGAAATTTCAAAAGTTTTATTTCTAAGTTAATCTTTTAAAAATTCATATTCTTTTAAAAAGTTGAAGAGTTTTACGAAAGATAAAATAGATGGAAAAAAATTTAATTTGAATGAGAAAAGATAAAACTAGAGACAATTTATCTTTTTCATTTAATTCCATTAATTTTAATTAATTGTGGACACAATAGTGTTCCACATGTCAAGGTTATAATGTCACCTAATATATATGGACTACTGAATTTTTACTCCAACTCCCCCCTTCTTTTTTTAAATAAATAAATAAATTAATTAATTAATTGTATTTCACCGTTATGTATATAAAACTATATATATATATATATATTTATTTTATTTAATAAAAATAAAATATGAATGGAAAAAAAGACATGACAATTATAATCAAATTTGTATCAAAAAAAAAATTATTTAACTTAATTTGACAAATTTTTTAATGTAAATCATTTGATATTTCTCATACTTTATTTTGTAATATTATTTCACTTTTCAACATCGTTTTTATCATTAAATAATTTGAGAATAATCATATTAAACTTATATATAAAAAAAAGGTGCAAAGGGATGAAAATAAAAAATATAGGTCAAATAAAAATATAAAAATTAATTATTAAAATTTATAAAATAATTAAAGTCAAAATTGGTAATTTTTTTCAATAATTAAATTGTAACTATTAAATTAATTCACCAAATCATAATAAATTTTTATAATGATAATTTAGAATAAATTTTATTTTATTTTACTTGCAGTTAAATTAGAAATGAATTTTATTATCAAATAATATAAATATATTGAATTAATTTGACTTATCCTACTATTTACATTTTAAAAGAAATAAAAAGTTGAAAACCTTTGGAATAATTGAATTAATTTATTGAATACATTTCAATTATTAACATTAAATCACAATAAAAAAATTCTCAATAATTTAATCATGTATATTTAATATTTATAACACTAATATATATATACCAAAATTTACAAAAAAAATTGAATATTAAATTCATCAATATAATAATATTTTAGCATGGTAAAATGTTGAATGTGAGTTTAAAACTTCCTTGTTTATCACATATTGATTATTGCCGTTTTTCATTTACATATTTAAAGTCTTTATTGTAATCCTATATTGCTATTTTAATTCATCATGCGATGTTCAATTTAATTTTAAATTTTACCTTATCCTTTTTCTACTATATTGAGAGTCAACTATCTGTTAAAGAAGTAATAACTAATTATTCATTATATAATTAACAAGATAGAAAAATAGTATTATTGAATTAATAGTGTTTTTACTCTATAATTTTTTAAAATAAATATTAAAAATAATATCAACTTAATATGATTTGGAATACACACAACCAAAAGTTAATAAATAGTAATAAATAAAATTGATTGAAATGAAAAGAAAGTGATACAAAATTTGAAAAGATTTCTGGTAATGTTTTGATTAATTGATTTAAATGAGAGATTAATTTGATTGTGTTTTAATTAATTTGAATTAATAAAAATAGATAGAGAATAATAAATAATAAGTATTATTAAGATATTATATAAATAAAAATACAATATTAATTGGTAATTATCGAATATAATAAGAATATAATGTATTAGTTTAATAGAATAAAAGTCATAAAAATTGAATTATTGATATAATTTTTTTTAATATGTTATGATTTAAAATAAATCAGAGGGAAAATTGCATAAAATGGATCAAACAAAGTTTAAAAATTCAAAATTAAACCAATAAAACTTTATTTCTATTTTTGAACCATCCAAACTTTGATTTTCAAAAATAGACCTTCACACCTTTACACCTTCACAAATCCTCTTCACAGACCACCTTCACACATTCACAGATAAGTGTAAGATCATCTTCAATGCAAGTCTCTCTTTTAAGTCTCTTATGTGGGTCCGTGTATGTCACATCATGAAAGTGACTCACTAATAGAAAATACAACAAATTCACTCAAATGCAAAGTCCCTCCGACTTTGTTTCCAAAAATTAAAAAAATTCAAATATATCATGCTACTTTCCTATTTTCTCTCTCCATTCTCTCTTTCTTCATTATTAACTTTCCACATGTCTTCTCATGATTTGTTAATTTTTCTAAAAATGGGTCTCTCATTCAAGAGACTAGCTTCTAAAAAACTAATTGCTCCAATGCAAAGACACCAAACATGAGTCTCTTGCCAGAAGAGAGACTCACTAAGAGACTCCCACTGTAGATGGTCTAAAAGGTCTTCACAAAAAGATAAAATTGTCAATTTGGTTCATTTTTGAAAAGTGAAAGTTTGAAAGATTATTTTTGCAAAATTTTTAAAGTTGGGCTATATAATGCAAATAAAAATTATAAAATAGCAAAATTGAAAATAACCCTCAATCAAAATTGTGTTATGTATATCATTTAATTAATAAATAAAGATTTAGCTCAACTAGGAGAATCTTCGAATAATAAAATATTATGATTTCAATAACCAATAAGTATTTACATCTTTCTAGATTAAATCATGAACCTACTTAGTTAGTAATATATGGATTAAATCATAATAAAGAAATTGTACAAATTAAAAAAACAAAATCATCAGTACATCAAAAATAAAAGGAAAAGAAAATTGCAAATTTGATCTAGGAAGTCAGGAAGAAGAAGAGACTCCGTTTTTTGCGATACTCTTTAAATTCCTCTTTCTATGCTACTTTCGCCATTGAGTACATGTGAGAATAGATAAAAGACAAACAAATAATTAGTTTAAAGTAATTAATATGTATATATATAAATAGCATAAGAATAAAAGAAAAAATAAACAAAATCTAATTAAGAGAAGAAGCAATTATGATCAACAATGATTGGAGTGATATTTTTGTTAGTATACGCAGAAGAATTAGATGAAACAATAATATAGAAGTAGCCTCAATAACAAAAGATATTGATAGTATAACAAAAAAAAATTAATAAATTAAATCTTACTAGATGTGAGAAGAAGTAAAGAGTCTCCAGTGATATTTTTCGTTGTGATTTATCAATGTCGGCATAAATCTAACTGGAATCATGTACCTCCTAGATATATTCATCGAAATATAAAATCAAACCAGAAAAATAGATCGACAAAAAATAAATTGACATTAATATTTAAAAATAATAACTAATAGTATAAAAAAATTCTAAAATAAAATATGCCATATGAAAAACCTAACCTAACCTTCCTAACCCTGAGTAAGAGGAAAAATGAAAAAAAAAAGTTTCGATTTAAACTGTATTTTCACGGTGTTGGATGTATAACACGATGTGCCTAATTTATATAAGGTTAAATACGTTATACAAACAATGAAAAGACTCTCGTATCTAATCTAATTAATACACTTAAATGATAAAGCATCTTTTTAGAATATTTTGAAGTTAACTTATAAGAGAAAAAGGAAAGTGTATCGTCACGTGTCATTTCCTAATTGGTAAAATGTGAATGAAATTGATATAGTCGTCACTGGTGACCCTATATCCTCAAGCTCTTCTCTTGGTAGAGGTAGTGCAATTGATGCACGTCATTGTCTCGCTTCCTTTAATTCTTTCTTAATAAATTTTAAAATGTCTCCCCCATCTCCTCTAGCTTAATTTGTCGCTCACTAAGTTTATTAATCTCTTCTCATTGTGCAACTGAAGTTGGTACATCGGTTGAAGAACTCGAGCCACACAAGGTACTCTATATAGATCAAATGTAATAAATTCGATATTTTCTCTTACGCCCTACCACTTCAATAAATAATAAGTCATTATCTACTTGAATGTTACCAACCTGATTTAAACGCTCTCCTAAATTGTTCAAAGTATTTTAGTTAAGTCTCTTAAATTTTTCCTGTAATATAATTGTACAATCAATATTTACATAATGTAAAATTATTATGAATCCAAAAAGAAGTAACTTACATAAACAACTTGAGAGTGCTTATCAATAAACTCATATGGATCACCTCTTTTATCTTTATGTGTATGCATATAAAGAAAGACATCTAATTTACTGGGTTCTTTTTCTCTTAATCTTTTTCCTTCTACCAAATTGAAATTGTACAAACTTAAACTTATGACAAACAATTTTTTTTTATAACTAGTGTTTTATGTATTAACAAAAATAAGAATATATTGTTTAAATTACCTAGCAAAATACAACAAATAACAATTATCAAGTCCACCGAATATATATAGCATTTTGTTTCAATTATTGTCATGCACTATGTAGAATTTGGGAGTAATTGTTTTATTTATATTCTCTCACCTTTTTTCGTTAATGAAAAGAACACACACACGTGTGTGTGTATATATATATATATATATATATATATATATATATATATATAAAAGATACCGACTCTGACCTAACTAATTCAAAAATAGGAAATAACAGATTTCTCAATAATCAAGAAATCATACAAATCAGACTTAATACAAAAGATACCTGCTTAAAATGAAATATCTTAATTTCTAAGCTAATAAAATAGAAGAATAATAAATATAATATTCTAATAACTAATAACACCCCCTCAAGTTGGGTTATAAATGTCAATGAGATCCAGCTTGACAGTCAAACAAGGTGGAAGAGATTGTTGTTGATATTTGCACTGATTCCAAACTTTCTGTGGGTGACTTGTGTCTTTTAACCTCAGAGGCCACTTTTTTCTGTTGGTGGCTTTTGTCTTCTAACCTCAGAGGCCACTTTATTTTTTTATTATATATATATTTTTTTGGTGGCTTGTGTCTTATAACTTCAGAGACCACTGTGTTTCTTTTTTTGGCGGTGGCTTGTGTCTTTTAACCTCAGAGGCCACTGTATTATAAACCCCACACCGACCTTCTATTTAGTCGATGTGAAATCTCAAGTTCCATACCTTACACTTGGATTATAAGAATACCCCGTCTATCATAGCCAACGTCCACGACAGCTTTCACTCTACGCAGCTCACTCCGCATCTTTGGCCGGTCGCAACCCTCTTAGGTAGTCCTTTTTCTGTCAATGGCGGCTCCGCTCTAGGCAGCCCACTCAACCCCTTTGACTGGTCGTAACCCTCCTAGGCAGCCCTTTCCGTGCCTGCATATGGTGGCGCAAGGGTTAGGCTGTGATACCATGTAGAATTTTGGAGTAATTGTTTTATTTTAATTCTCTCACCTTTTTTCGTTAATGAAAAAAACACACACACACACTAGTGTTATGACCCGTGCGAGACGCACGTTTAATATATAAAAAATATAATTTAATTTAAAATAATATAACAAAAATATATTATAATTATAATAATATTTATATATTGAATAATTACTAATTTACGATGAGTGTAAGGATAAATAAATTGTTCCTATGAATAAAAAAAAATAGAATAATAATAATAATAAAGAATTCGATTAAACTGACTAAGCAATCAAGGAAAAACTTCTTTGTACACTACATTGGTCATTGTCTTTTTTATCTTTCCCTCTGAATCACAGATCAGAATCTTTAAACCTGAACGATTTGTTACTCTAGAAATGGCAACATACAGTTGTCCATGAAAAAAAGGTGGTCTTTTGAGATACAGACCTACATGATTAAGTGACTGTCCTTGACTTTTATTTATGGTCATCGCAAAAGACACTGCGATAGGAAATTGTCTTCGTTGAAATTTGAAAGGCAACCTAGAATCAGATGGAGTGAGAGTCATCCTAGGAATGAAGACTTTCTTCCCGACACATGGACCTTGCATAATTTTGGCCTCTATAGCACGTTTACCTAATCGTGTTATAGTCAATCTTGTGCCATTGCACAAACCAGATGAGTGATCAATATTTCGAAGTAACATCACCGAAACTCCTACTTTAAGTTTCACTTCATGAACAGGCATCCTGGAACACTTGATGCTATTTAAAAAGTCTGGAGTATGTAACTCTGCAAAGATATCTGATATGGTATCTGATTTGCATACCATGTCAGAGCTATAGAAAACCTGCTCTTCATTTTCATTCATCGTAACCATAAAATTGTTGACTTCTTCAATAGCATCAAGGGTTGGTGCAAGTATTGCTCTCTACTGCAAATATGCTGGATCATGTAGGTTTGTAATGAATGAAGGATATGTTGCATCAACAATAGAGGTAAGAGGATCATCAGTATCTGTTATCAAAAGATCATCGGGAATATCAATTTCAGCAATTCCATCATTTTCACCCCCAATTATTCCATCACCGATACTTAAAATCCAATCTGCAAATTCTTTTAAAGATGTAGATTTGTCAGATGATATTGGGGATTGAAGTCTCATATTTTTTGTCAACTTCAATAGAGTACACTCTGACCACAAATACGAAGAATTAATCGTCGCATTAACAATGTCTTGTCTACTTCCCTTTGGTATAACTGGCAAAATCTGTCTAAAATCGCCTCCGAAAATAATTGTTTTACCCCCAAATGGCCGGCTATAATTTTCTGGGTTAACAGACCTCATGATGTCCTTCAAACTTCTATCCAACGCTTCAAAGAAATGTTTATGAACCATTGGCGCCTCATCCCATATGATCAGTTTTGTCTTGATTAACAACTCTGCTTGATCAGTACCTTGTTTAATACAGCAAGTCAAATCTTCTATAGGATTCAAGGGAATAGAGAATGTGGAGTGAGCAGTTTTCCACCCGGCAACAAAAGTGATGCTATGCCACTTGATGCAACCGTTAAAACTATATGACATTTTGACCTCAAAGCTGAAGCCAAACCTTTCCAAACAAATGTTTTTCCCGTTCCACCATAACAGTATAGAAAAAATACCTCTCCACTATTATTCTCTACTGATGCCACTACCTTTTCATAAACAGTTTTTTGTTCATCCGTCATTTTATGGATAAAATCTTCATGGTCTATCATCATATCTCTTATATTGTGGTTCAACTGACCTTGTAAAAGTCTGTTATGAGCATGTGAATTATTGTCATGATTTGGAATATGCATCGACGGAAATTTAGAAAGACATTTCCCACTTTTACATAAGATGTTATCTATTTCCATCAGCGCAAGGTTTCTAACTCTCTCTTCAGAAATTTGTAGATCTGCAAAATATTTTATTAAAAAAATATTTTAATTTTTTTTTCAAATTTAAACATAGCTAATTCAAAAATAGGAAATAACAGATTCTCCAATAATCAGGAAATCATACAAATGAGACTTAATACAAAAGATACTTGCTTAAAATGAAATATCTTAATTTCTAAGCTAATAGAATAGAAGAATAATAAATAAAATATTCTAATAATTAACAACACACTAAATAGAATCAAGGAAAACAATTCAAAACTAGGATAATATAAGTTTAAATCATAATAATAATATCTAACATGCATCATCAGCAATCAAATAGGGAAGAATTCCAAGCCAACTGATGGGATGAAAACTCGACTGATATTAGATTTCACAGTAATCAATCAGAATTCCTATCAATGTCTAATGTAGTATTTTAGATATCGTCTCCACTGGGATTGTAAGCTAAGAAGCATGATTGAGACTAAGATTTAAACTGAATTGCTAAAAGAATCCTATATACAAATTGAATCATAAGAATCATAGAATTGATGTGAAGTAAAAGATACTAGTGACATTCATTCAATTAAAACTCAAGTCAGCACTCTATTCTGCAATTGATCTTAACAATGAATAAGTTGATTTGCTAAATCTGTTATCAATTAACTTCTCATGCAAGTTTCACCTTAAATCACAGATTTACCTTCTAGATCATCATCAGTGATCTATTAAAAGATCTCTCAATTCAATTTAACAGATCTCAATTATATAGTCGCATATATCTCTATACTACAATCTATACAACTGATAAGCACAATCTGTAGAAAAACAGATCTATAGTCTATCTCTAGCACTACAATCCTCTGTTCTTAGATCTGAAACCTAATCGCCATCTCTGGTCTAAATCAAATCTCAGATTAACAATATTACGTAACTCTCATTCTTGTAATTCAATCAGCTCATGAAAATCAAGTAGATCTGGCTATAATCAACATCAAAACTCAACAAGTCAACAGAGCTCTTAAGCTAACATATATAGTTCAGCATAAGCAATTACAGTACAAATTCTTCATCAACATGCGTAAGATCTGAATCTTACCGAAGAAGACTGAAGCTAGACTTTGTCACAGTTGTTGCTTCACAATCTTCAAGCTAATCTCTATGATCAATAGAAACAGAGTACAAAACTTCTTCAAGAAACTTCTCTGAAGATGTTGAATAAAGCGTATAGAAGAATCTAGAATTTCTCTCAAAGTATAATAGAATGTCAAAAGTGAAATCAATCGTCCTAATGCCTCAGCTGAGCTCCTATTTATAGAGTCTAAGCTCAGTGGCAATTTTGAAGTTAAAACAACAAAGAAACACAAATTGGCAAAGTAACATTTTCTTCATTTTATGTCGCCAGTTCTTTCGCCTGAACCAAACGACTTCTTCAAATCTCGCTTGTCCTGATCGCCAAGCTAGCTTCTCTTTAGGCGAAATGTTCTTTATGTAGCCAAGATATATCACCTTAAGTCTAGGCGAGTGATTCTTTCCTTCGCCAAAGCACTCCGTTCATTTACAAACAACATGGCGATATCATCTTAGTTCGCCTGTATCTTCCCTTAGCTAAGCGACTTATTACTTTCAATTATCGCCTCAACTAGGCGACATTCAACCTTCATCGCCTACATCTTCTGTCAAGAGTGGCGATATATGCGGCAAGGAGAGTCTAACTCACCTCATGTGCTCAAGTCTTTGAGGCAAGATTTGTCATATTTCGCCATCTTCATCGCCCTTTCCCTTTAGTTAATGGCGATGTTCCCAGGCGATAATGATTTTGGCATAACCATTTCGCCATCGTGATGACTTTGGATGAAATTCTGATTTAGTCCTCTTTCTTCTAATTTTGCAAGATTTAGCTCCTTTTCCAAAGCTTTTCATCCAAGTCCCTGTCTCAGCAATAATAGTCTAGAGTTACTAGAAATGCATTCAATATCTCACCTTTTAAGCTCGATTTTATTATATTAAAACTCATAAAGTATGCTAAAACATAGGTAAATTCTAGACTTATCACCAACACAATTACTCGAAGCAACTAAAAGCAACTAAGAAGTATAACATTTTTATCATAGGCTAAATGAGTCTTCTAATATGAGAATTAATCATTCAGTACACCAACATTATTTAAATTACCCATAACAAATGAGAACTATTTATTTACCCATAAAGTCTCATCCTAAGCTACTCCAATTGGATCATAAATATATAATATGAGATTAGAAAATCTTACCATGTGTCTTCCATATTCGACATATTTGATTAATTCGCCACTATACCTAGAAAGACCTAACCATTCCCCTCCTACCTTTATTTTGCGATTTTTAGCTGCTTGCATGGATATTTGCACGAAATCTAGAGTCTTCCATGCTTTACACCACGCATTCCAAATATCTTCATCAATGAATTCTAATTCAGTTTACTTCTTCCACTTGTGTACTATATCTCTATAGCGTGTCATTGCTCTTTTTAGCCATGCACTCCTACCTAAGCCTTTTATTTTAAGGTCCATCTAAATGGATCCTACCATAAACATCATAAATTAAAATCCTGCTTCGAAATATATAACTAAACACAACTAGAAATTGTTTAGCTAATATTAATTCACATACCTTGAATTCCTTCTAGTAAAAACTCATTATTTTAGTAGGTATATGGTTCCATCTAAAACCCTCCTTAACTAACTTCTCTTTAAAATATCTCTATTGGATAAAATCTTCATCTCCTTCTGTTATAGCATATCTTACTATCATAATTTTTTGTAGATTTGCCCCTCCATCAAATGTAACACTATCAAACCCATCTCTCAGTGTTCCATTACTATCATTCATCTTTACACTGGTAATTATTGGAGGTGAAGGTATAGTGGTAGTAATATGTTCCTATGATGATAGAGGTAGAGATGTAGTTGTAGCATCATGTTCATGCAATATCAGATGTTCAAATGTAGCGATATTTGTAGTAATTGGAGTTGTTATGACTTGATTAGTAGGAGCAGTCACAAGGTTAATAGTAGGAGTTATCGTGTCTGTAGTTGTATGGGAACATGTTCTTGGAGGTGTAGTTCAATGATGAGAAACCACAACCTTTTATAGTCCCAAATCCTGTACCTATGTAACACCCCATATTGAGACAAGGTTAAAAGGAATTGAATTACTATCCATATCACTAATGTGAACATTTTTTTTCGAGAGCCTAGAACTTGAGAACTCCAAATTTAAGAATGCTTGACTTGGAGAAATCTTGGGATGGGTGACCTTTTAGGAAGTTTGTTCGGAAAGCATGCGAGTGAGGACAAAACATGTTGGAAAGCATAGTGGTGGTATGTGGGACTAGTGATCAGCCTTAAGACCGGTTATGTGATAAGATGGCGCTCGGCCACCGCGCCTCGGGTCATCCAGGAGCGAGAGTCAGATGTTACAAATGGTATCTAAACAACCCTGCGACTATAAGGTACGCCTATAGATGGAAGAGCACAGGATAATCGTCTAGTGGGGGAAAAGATTTTAGGAAAGTTATGGACAAAGACACAACGAGGAAGTTGTGTCCGAAGGGGGTGGATTGTAACATCTCATATTGAGATAGGGTTAAAAGGAATTGAATTGCTACCTATATCACCAATGTGCACATTATTTTTCAAGAGCCTAGAACTTGAGAACTCCAAAGTTAAGCGTGCTTGACTTGGAGCAATCTAGGGATGGGTGACCTTCCCAGAAATTTATCCAAAAAGCATGCGAGTGAGGACAAAGCATGTTTAAAAGTGTAGTGGTGGTCTGTGGGGTTACTGGTCAACCTTAAGACCGTATATGTGCAAGGTGGCACTCGGTCATTACGCCTCGGATCATCCAGAGGCGGTGGTCGGATGTTACAATCTATAAGTCCTTTTTCTTTATTTCTTCTCACCATATCTATAATAAGAAAAATATAGAGACTCGAAATATAAAATAAAATATAAAATTTTCAAACCAAAAACAGAACTCACTCATTTTCAAATAATTGATTCACACTTTTATCACTAGATTTGAATAACCCTATACCACACCACACATAATCCAATTTGCTGCAAAATCAACTACATAAAAACCTAATCAAAACTCAAAGTAAACCAAAAGAATCGTCAAACCACAAAAAAAATTACATAAGAGTCAAACTATGAGATCAAACCTAAAATAATCAATTTATAATTAGATTAACAAATTAGACAGTATAATTTGAGTTCAAATTAACATCTATTACTAAAATTAAAACCTAACCCTCCAAAATGGGTCCATTACAAAACACAACAAATCAAAATCAAAACTTTAACAGAATTTAATTGACCATGAATAAAAAACTCACCAAATAATAATTTAAGCGAATGGAAGGTCAAGGAAAAGCAAATTAGTAGACCACTCACTAATTGTCAGATCTCCAATCAAGTACTGAGTAATGAATGGTTTAAAGTATAATGATCACCAAAGCCCCTAAACTTGGTAAATTTTTTCAATTTGATCCTCCAACTATGCGAGGTTTCATTTAACCCCTCAACTATCCCATATGGGGTCAATTTGCCCCTTTTCACCTGTGTGGCAAATGATGTGGCAAGATTTTTGTATATATTTGACTCTGAATCACCTACCACATCATCTGCCACATAAGTGAAAATGGCTAAATTAATCCGATATTGAATAGTTGAAAGGCTAAATTGAAACCTCGCATAGTTTGAGGGTCAAATTGAAAAGGTTAGCCAAGTTTAGGGTCTTTGATGATCATTATGCCATTGTTTAATATTGCCTAACTTTCAAACCTTTCAAGAATTTCCACAACCACCTACCAAGTCCCATGAATAGGATTTGGATAGTGAATAGGATTTTGATTATACAGAGGTGACTATTTGAGAGCAAACATGATTTGGATTTTGACTTAGGAGATGGATAATGACGACAGTTGTTGTGGTGGGACCACTCGAATTTATCTCCGAAGGCTTTTTTGTGTTGATTGTGTACGTCTTTATTGTTTTAGTGTTTTTTTTATAGAATTGTTATTTCCAACATAACAATTTATTTATGTAACATACAATATGGCGGAATTCCCTAAAATATCCTTTAATTTAAATTTATTTAATAAATATTATTACATAATAATTTTATCTTAATTTTTTTAATATTTTAATAATTATTTTCTTAATATTTAATCTTAATATTTTATTATCTTAATAATTACTCCATTCGACCCCGTAAAAGTGTAACATTGCCAAAAATGATTTGTCCAGTGAAAGTGTCACCTTTACCCCAATCAAGTAAAATTAATTTTTTTTTCTTTTACTACTGCCTTTATGATTAATTACAACTATATTTTAAAAAAATATATTTTCATTCTACATTAAATTCATTATGTACTTCCAACATGTCTACGTACATCTCTAAATTTATTTAAGTCAAATATAGAAGATAAAGAGACATTAGTAGTACTTGTATTCACTTAATATATTAATCATATTAATACTTGTGATTTTGTACTTGAATAATAGAAATGGAGAAGGAAGAAGTAATCTTCAGCCAATCAAATGTGAGATTTTAGTGAATGGAGATATACCACCTAAAAAATTTGCATCCTGATTGTAATTTTGATTTGAATAGGATTTCTAAAGTTGAACATGAAGATAAAGATAAAAAAAGAGGTGATTGACAATTTTGATTTGAACAAGATTCTAAAAGTGGAATATAAAGATAAAGACAAATAAGAGGTGATTAATATGATTTTGAAGATATATTTACCAAAACTTTATTAAAAATATGTTATGAAAATTATTATAATTTTGTGAGATTTTTTATTATTGTAGTTATATCAAGTTCTTTCAATACTCAGTACCATTACTTTTTTTTTTAAAAAAATTTAAGTTTCTATCTGAAGTATGTTGTTTTTCTTAAGTTTTAAAATTAAAAACCAAGAGATTATAATGTTACGGAGATTATGTCAGTATAGTTATTGCAACTTTTTAGTGCAATCTGGAGATTATTATGGTATTTTGCTTCAAACTTGAGTGCATAGAGTACTACTATATTTTGAAATAAATGTCTTATATAGCTGAAGATAAAATTTAGATGATTATAGATAAGTTAAAACCTACCTAAGTATATGGTCGGACAATTAAAAACAAAATGCTGCATTTAATTTAATTGATTCATAAATTAAATTATGACTTCATAATCAATAAAAATACTATTAAAAAAATCACCTTATATAAGTTTCAACCTCTTCCACTAATTCGCGATTGCACCTCATCTGAATCGGAAGTCTACCTTCCTTTTCTAACATTGGTTTGTTAAAGTGAGGAATTTTATGTTTATTAGAACCTTTCGCTCTCATGATTTCTATCATAGATAATTGTAATGTCAAGAAAATACGATTTGACTTAGATGTCATGTAAGCTTCAAATGACTTTATCACATAACCAATAAGCTCTGAGATTGTTTTCGATGATTCTTTTTATTGTAAAGATTGTATAGAATTAAAAAAATCCAAGATCCACCACATCCATATCGAAGAGTTTGGAGCTGACAAATTAAACGAATATAAAAACCGCCATCACTAGCCACTTGACGTAATTCATCATAATTATCATTAATATGGGTTCTTGCATTATCTCGTTAAATGAATACGGGAAATATGGAGTCCTCTTTAGGCCTTTTTCCTTAATATTTGGTATGACTTTTTCAATCAAGTAAGCTCAAATCAATTTAAATATATATGAAAACGATATGAAGGAAATTTTGTTCGGGTTGTGACGAGAATTCGAGTATACTCAAGTATCTAGAATTGGTTTGTAATTAGGAAAAGATTCGAAGATTGTTTTGGAAGTGTAATATTTGATTAGGGGTGGTATTTCCTAATGTGGATTCTAATTAGGAAAAAGAGATCCTTGAGAATCCTAAATAGGAAAAGGTTTTCTAAATGATTTAGGATTACTTTGTGACTAACTAACCTAATGCTATAAATATGGTGCTTGTATCTATTATTAGATAATCCTGAGAGCACAATGTAGATCTAGTTGGTTAGGTTTGGGAGGTGTCTCATGGGGTCCTAGGAACCATGGAGATCTTGAGTTCTTGGATCGAGTCTTGTTATCATGTGAGAGCCATATTGGGAGAGCTTGTGTGTGAGACTGTGACCAATGTAATTGGATTGGGGAGTGAGAGAGGGGTATTCTGGTTGTAACTGTTTCTTTATTTTTACATAGTGAATTAGTCTCTCGTCGTCCTGACGGCCGTGGTTTTTTTTTCGTTTTGGGTTTCCACGTAAAAACCTTGTGTCTTATTTTCTATCTATATTTCTTGTCTTGTGTATGTTGTTTTTACCTTATGGTTACAAATACTCGTCTTCGCTGTAATTGATCACTGATTTGTTCAATAAGTGGTATCAGAGCTAGCCGTGTTTTCCCAATAAATGGTATTAGAGCCCCTTGGGTTGTGAGCTAGCGTTGGTGTGATTTGTGAGTTTTGGTTTGGTCAAAGTAAACATGGGTTTAGGTAAGATGAAAGCAAAAATGTTTTGAAGGATGAGTTAATCTCTCGGAGTCTCTAGAAGTTCTGAAAAAAAAAAGATTTGGTTTCTCTGATCGAGTTTTAAGCTAGTTGCATGAGAAAAAAAAGGTCAAAGCTAAAAAAAATTCCACAAGTGTTGTCAAGATTGATTTGTGATAGTTGTAGAGACGAAAAAGCTTCGGCAACAATTCTCTGAGCGATGACGGTGGTGATCTATGACAAGTATAATTGTGGTGGTAAGGTAGCTTTGAGACTTTTGCGGTTTTCTGTTAACGCAAATAAAGATCAAAAGATATGGTCAAAGATTCAAGTCTGGTCAAATAGCCAAAATAAAATTGATGGTTTGACTAGTGGTGTTTTGGGATCTTAGTGGACTGGTAATTTAGATTAATTGGCTGGTGAGCTCGAATAAGAAAAGAGTGTGAGGAGCTGTGATAAGTCTAGAATTTACCTATATGTTAGTATGTTTTATGAGCTTAAATGTAAAGGAAATGAGTTTAAAAGATGAAAAGTTGAGTACATTTCTAGTAATTCTAGACTATTAATTCTGGGATAGGGACTTAGATGAAAAGAAGTGGGAAAGAAGCTGAAAATTGGAAATTCGGAAGAAAGAAGGAACGACTGGAATTTCATCCAAAGTCGACAATTGAGGCGAAAAGATTGAGGTTTAAAAATAAACATCGCCTGCATATATCGCCATTAGCTGAAAAGAGAAGGCGATGAGGAAGACGAAGTTTGAATAATTTCGCCCTGAAGATTAGAACTGAAGCGAGTTACCTTCATACGTCGCCACTCTATAGATTTCATTAGGCGCTGAAAGGAGGATCTCGCCATGTTTTGAGGCGATGTCTGAGGCAACACATGAATATATCGCCAAAGTGAAAATGAAGAGAGGCGACATCTACGTTATATCGTTTAGAATGTTCTTGAATAGTAGATTGATATGGCGAAGAAGGATTTACTCGCCTAAGCTTCAGGCAACATATCATGGCTAAATGAAAAAACGTTTCGCCTCTGAAGAGTTATGGCTTGGCGATCAAGACAAGTGAGGTTTATGAAAGTCGTTGAGTTCAGGCGAAGGAACAGGCGACATAAGTGAAGAAAACTGTTACTTCGCCAATTTGTGTTTCTTTGATGTTTTTATTTCAAAATTGCCATTGAACAAAACTCTATAAATAGTAGCTCAGATAAAGCGATAGAGATCCTTTGGATCACCATTTTTGAACCTTTTGACATTCTGTTATTCTTAGAGACAAATTCTAGATTCTTCTATACGCTTTATTCAATATTTTCAGAGAAGTTTCTTGAAGAAATTTTGTACTCTGTTTCTTGTGATCATTGAGATTTAGCTTGAGGATAGCGAAGCAAGAACTGTGATAGAGTCTAACTTCTATCTTCTTTGGTAAGATTTAGATCTTAGAAGCATATTGATGATGATTTGTGCTTTGATTGAATATGTTAAAGTAGATATGCTAAGATAAAAGCTCTTCTGATTTGTTAACTTCTGTTGATGATCATTGTTCTAGTTGTATGTTTCTTGTTCAATCAAAGTCATTTTTACTTGAATTTCATGAGCTGATTGAATTACAAGAACGAGAGTTACGTAATCTTGTTGATTTAAAGTTTGATTTACACCAGAGATGGCGATCAGATTCCAAATCTAAGAACAGAGGATCATAGATCTAAAGATAGCTATAGATATAGTCTTTACAGATTATGCTTAACAGTTATATTTGTTGTATTATATAGATATATGCAACTATAAAATTGAGATCTGTTAAATTGAATCGAGAGATCTTTTAATAGTTCATTAATGATGATCTAGAAGGTAAAACTGTGATTTTAAGTTGAAGCGTACATAAGAAGTTGATTGATAGCAGAGTTTAGTAGATCAGCGTATTCATTGTTAAGATCATTTGCAGAATAGAATACTGACTTATGTTTTCAACGAGAGAATGTCATTAGAGTCTATAATTCACATCCATACTATGATTTATATGATTCGATTTGTAAATAGGTTCTTTTAGCAGTTCAATTTGAATCTTAATCTCAATCATGCTTCTTAGCTGACAATCCCTGTGGAGACGATATCTTAAATACTACATTAGACGTTGATAGAATTTCTGTTTAGTTATTGTGATTTTATTTGTCAGAAAAATCCTCATCAATTTCTTGGCGCCGTTGCCGGGGAATGCTTTTGAAGATAAAGATTTACATTGAATTGTGTTAACTTGATTTCTTAAGTTTCTTTTCAACTTTAAAATTGTCCGTTCAAGTGTATAGTGTATGTAGACAAGAGCTAAAGGGACTCAAGACTTGCAGTTTGATCCTGAGCTAGAAAGGATTATTAGGCAATCTAGATCACAGACGAGATCAACATCTAGAACCGAGTCGAGAGTTACAATGACTGGAGAACGCTACAACCGAAATAATGAAAATAATGGAAGAGTAGATCCTGAAAGGATGACTCTACGTCAACATTCCATACCACCAGTTGATGGCATGCCACAAGTCATTAACCTTCCAACAATAACAACTGATAACTTTGAACTTAGATCAGGACTCATCCAAATGGTTCAACAGAAAAAATTAGGAGGAGGAGCCAATGAGGATCCCAATCAACATCTTAACACTTTCCTGCATCTGTGCAGTACATTCAGACATAATGGAGTTTCTGAGGATGCAGTGAAGCTTCGACTATTTCCCTTTTCACTAAGTAACAAAGCTCATTCCTGGTTATATTCTCTGCCACCAAGATGCATCAATAATTGGGAAGACTTAGTCAAGAAGTTCTTAGCTCGTTATTTTCCTCCCATGAAGATGGTGAAACTGAGTAACATGCTTTCTTCTTTCCAGTATTTGGATGGAGAATCATTGTATGAGAGCTGAGAGAGGTTTAAAGAGTTGATTAGGAGATGTCCCCGCATCATGGAATAACAACTTGGAGCATTGTGATGACTTTTTACATGCAATGCCTCCTTATATAAAAATGCACATTTCCTCAGCTGGAGGATCAATCATGGATAAGGAACCTGAAGATGCTCATGATTTCATCAAATTGCTGGCAAATAATGAGTTTTGTTGGAATGAAAGGGACAAGGCTACAACTAAGAAGCAGTCGGGAGTGTATGAGTTGGAGTCTTTCAATGCGTTATCTGCACAGATAGCACTTCTGAATAAAAAGATGGACAATATTGCAGTGAATAAGGGCCATCCAAAGAAGACTTCAGTTAATTCTATTGAAAAACAGAAACCAACTCTGGCGGACTATGCACAAGAGGCAACATTTGCTGATGATGAAGAAGAGCCTGAAAAGTTGGAACAAGTAAGTTATGTGAACAATAATTATGGAAACCAGCAGAGGCCGTACTATCAACAGAGGAATCAGCCCTATCAAAATCAAGGTTATTACCAAAGAAATCCTCAACCTGGTTACCAACAACAATGACTGTCTCAGTATCAACCAATGGGGCAGAAGAAGCCTAGTATAGAGGATCTTCTCATCAAGTATATGGAGAAAACTAATTCTGTTCTCACTAATCATACCACTTTAATCAAGAACTTGGAAACTCAAATGGGGCAACTTATGCAAGTTTTGAACCAAAGACCTCAAGGATCACTTTCAAGTGACATTGTGCCAAATCCTAAAGGAAAGGAAAAATCCAATGAGGAAGTACAAGTGCATGCAATCACATTAAGAAGTGGGAAATAGCTGGAAAACTCTAAGGAAAAGAAGAGTTTTGTACCTCCAATACAAGATAAGAAAACTGAAGAAATTAGCAACTCTGCTAATAAGCCACAGGAGGCTGTAAAGATTGCTTTATCTTTTCCTCAGAGAGAAAATAGGAAAAAGCTGGATAAGTAGCTTGAAAGATTTTTGGATATGATGAAACAAATCCATGTCAACATCCCATTCCTAGAGGCATTAAAGTAAATGCCCGTCTATGCTAAGTTCATGAAGGAATTACTGTCAAATAGGAGGAATTTTGCTGATGTGGGATGTATCAATGTTATTGAAAGCGTGAGTCAACTTGTCAAGTACCAGATTCCTAGGAAGGAGAAAGATCCAGGCAAGTTCACCATACCTTTAACCATATGCGACAGGTTTAAAAGGAGAGCTCTATGTGATTTAGGAGCTAGTATAAACTTGATGCCTTTGGCTGTTTATGAAAGGTTGGGGATAGGACACTTCAGGCCTGACAATGTCCTACTACAGCTTACTGACAGATCCTTTGCTCATACCAAGGGAGTTGTGGAAGATGTGATAGTCACAGTAAATAAGTTTATGTTTACTGTAAACTTTGTAGTGCTTGACATGGAAGTAGATGAGGATGTGCCATTGTTACTCGGGTGACCATTTTTGAGAACTGGAAGGGCTTTATTTGATGTAGCTAATGACGAGCTCACGTTAAGAGTGAATGGAAAAGAAGCCAAGTTCAGCTTATTGGAGTCATTGAAATTCCCTTATGATTTCAATGAAGTAAAAAGTGTGCAACTAGTTGCTGATGAAGAGTTGATGGACAAAATTTTGGCACTAAGAAGTGAAGATCCACTAAACAATATTTTGATAAATGATGTGGATATGGATATACCTGAAGAAAGCGCTTATAGTGGAGAATTAGAGTTCATGACTTCACATTTTGTACTCAACATCAGCGACAAACAACCATCTGCTGAACCAATGCTTCCTTCCATAGAGAAACCACCACAACAAGAGCTGAAGGCGCTTCCAAGTCATCACAGGTATGCATTCCTAAACCCAGATGATTCTAGTTTACCTATTATGGTATCAAATTACTTGACAGATGAGCAAGAGGAAAGCCTTCTATAAGTGGTGAGTAAACATAAGAAAGCCATTGCATGGACTATTGCAAACATTAAAGGAATCAACCCCACTTTCTCTCATAAAATCATTCTGGAGGATAAGCATATACCCAAGATCCAACCTCAAAGAAGATTGAACCCAACTTTGAAGGAGGTTGTGAAGAAAGAGGTATTGAAACTCCTTGATGCAGGTATTAGTTTTCCAATTTCAGATAGTGAATGGGTTAGTCCAGTGCAGTGTGTACCAAAGAAGGGAGGGATTACTGTTATTAAAAATGAAAAGAATGAATTGATCCCTACTAGAACTGTTACAGTCACTAGAAAGGATCATTTTCCCATTCCCTTCATTGATGAAATGTTAGATAGGTTAGCGGGACACCCTTATTTTTGCTTCTTGGATGGTTATTCTGGATATAACCAAATTCCCATAGCACTTGGCGATCAGCATAAAACAACTTTTACTTGTCCTTTTGGAAATTTTGCTTACAACAGAATGTCATTTGGACTCTGTAATGCACCAGGCACTTTTCAAAGGTGTATGCTAGCTATTTTCACAGATTTTATTGGTAAGTTCTTAGAGGTTTTCATGGATGATTTTTCCATCATTGGGGATAGTTTTGATGATTGCTTGAATAATCTAGAGAAAGTGCTTAGAAGATGTGAGGAGACTAACTTGGTCCTCAATTGGGGAAAATGTCATTTTATGGTAAAAGAGGGTATAGTTTTAGGCCATAAGGTGTGCTAAAATAGATGTGATAGCCAACTTACCTCCTCCTGCCAATGTTAAAGGCATTAAAAGTTTCTTGGGACATGCTGGGTTTTAAGGAGATCTATAAGAGATTTTTCAAAAATTTCTAGACCCCTGTGTGTTTTGCTAAAAAAAAAAAAGAAATTTGATTTTACTGATGATTGTTTGAAAGCATTTGTGCAGCTGAAAGAAAAGCTTGTCTCAGCACCAATCATAACTCCACCTGATTGGAATTGTGATTTTGAAATTATATGTGATGCTTCTGATTTTGCTATAGGTGCAGTGTTGGGACAAAGGAGAGAAAGGTTGTTAAGAGTCATTTACTATGCTAGTAAAACATTGGTGGAAGCTCAGAGAAATTATACCCCCACAGAAAAAGAATTACTAGCAGTTGTCTTTACATTGGATAAATTTAGATCATACATATTATGATCGAAAGTTATCTTTCATACTGATCATGCAGCATTAAGATACTTATTTGCTATGAAAGAATCCAAACCGTGATTGATAAGATGGGTATTTTTGTTGCAGGAGTTTGACATTGAAATCAAAGACAAGAAAGGCTCTGAAAATGTGGTAGCTGATCACCTTTCAAGATTGCACATCAAAGACATGGAAGCTCAAGTAGATATAAATGAACAAAAACTAGATGAGCAACTATTCTTATGTGAGGTAACATTCTATCCATGGTATGCTGATTATGCGAATTATCTGTCATGTAAAGTGTTACCTGAAGGGCTAAATAGTCATCAGAAGAAAAGATTTCTTCATGAGGTCAAGAGATATATATAGGATGAGCCTTTTCTGTTCAGAAGATGGCAGATCAAGTGTTGAGAAGATGCATCCCATATGAAGAAACTTTTGATATTCTCAAGCACTGTCATTCCTCAGAATATGCAGGGCATTTTGCTGGAACAAGAACAGCAGCAAAAATTTTGGAATGTGGCTTTTATTGGCCATCAATTTTTAAGGATACTCATACATTTGTGGCCAATTGTGATAGATGCCAAAGAATGGGGAATATTTCAAAAATGCAAGAAATGACCCAGAATTATATCCTAGAAGTTGAATTGTTTGATGTATGGGGGATAGATTTCATGGGACCATTTCCTCCATCAAACAAGTATGAATATATACTTGTAGCAGTGGATTATGTATCCAAATGGGTAGAGGTTGTTTCTTGTATTACAAATGATGGTAAAGTAGTGGAGAGATTTCTTCAAAAGAATATCTTCACTTGTTTTGGCATACCCAAGGTACTCATTAGTGATAGGGGATCTCATTTCTGCAACAAGTTGTTAGAAAAAGTGCTTAAAAAGTATGGAGTGATCCATAAGGTTACTACAGCTTATCATCCAAAAGCAAATGGTCAAGTGGAGGGTTCCAACAGAGAACTGAAAAGGATCTTGCAAAAGACTGTGAATGAGTCCAGAACTAATTGGAGCTATAAGTTAGATGATGCTCTGTGGGCTTATAGGACAGCTTTTAAGACTCCTATTGGATGTCCCCATTTCGAATGGTTTATGGCAAGGGATGCCATTTGCCAGTAGAATTAGAGCACAAATCTTATTGGGCAGTGAAACTGTTGAAAATGGACTCAATCAAAGCAGGAAAACAAAGGCTTCTACAACTTGATGAAATGGATGAATGGCACTTAGAAGCCTATGAGAATCATGAAATATATAAACAAAAAATGAAAAACTTTCATAAGAAGATTGTCAAGCGAGAGTTTAAACCTGAACAATATGTGCTGCTCTACAACACTAAACTTAGCTTATTTCCAGGAAAACTGAAATCTAGATGGTCTGGTCCATTTAGAGTGAAGAATGTCTCCCCATATGGAGCTGTGGAGTTGTTTGACAATAAGTCTATTGATTCTTTTATTGTGAATGGACAGAGACTTAAACACTACCTGAGGGGAGACATCTACAGGATAAGAGATATTCTCTATATCTCAGATCCTATAGAAATGATGGAAAATCCATAACAGACTTACCATGGTCGATGTTAACGACCTTAAACAAAGCATACTTCTTACACAATTAAATTTTTGTAGTTGAATTATGTTATAATTGCTTAATTGTGTAAATTCTTGATTAACAAGTTCAGGTTGTGAAAAAGTATTGACATATTCAGATTGAACTTGAAGTTTCAAGTAAGAGGCGAGATATCATTCTTATTGCCAAATCTCTCACCTAAAATGTTTTCAAGTTGGCGAGAAGCAATTTTATTTCGCATTTGGACATGAAGAAGATGGAGAAATCTTTGAACATCGCCACATACGGTCGATTGTCATACTTTCGAAATGGCGAAGTGTGTGAAATGTCGCCTTTATATCTCATCTTGAGTAAGGAAAAATGAGGCGAATCTTCAAACATCGCTCCTATATCTCGTCAATCAGGTATACTTTCTGGCGCTTTAACTTTATTTCGCCAATATTACTTCGCCTCAGAGAAATTACACTAGGCGAGGTATGTTTTTCTCGCCTTATGAATGGCCTGTTTATAGACATCTGTGGTAAAATCTTTTTATTCCGCCTCAAATATTTCACCTCAATACTTTGTTTAGGCAAAATTTTCTTGTCATTCGCATTTGTCAACTAATTTTAAGCGAAACACCAGTATTATCGCCCACCTTATGTCGCCAGAATTTTGAATTAAAAAATAAATTTAGCGACACATAGGCAGTCTCAAAAGTGACCGTTGTGACACGAGGCAAAGTTGTTTCTTTTCGCCTTCTGCCTATATCTCTTATCATTGCGCCTATTTCACAAGTCTTTAAACACTCATTTCATTTTTATCGTTACTATTACTTGCATTCTGAGTTTTCATTTCACGAAAACCCTAATTTGTGAAATCTTCGTTGTGCTTTCAAGTTTGAATCTATACATAACTCACCAGGTACGTTCTTTTAAGTTCTCATTGAATTAATACCTGTTTATAGTTAGGCTGTGTTGTTATGATGATTGCGATGATTAGGGTATAGATTAAGCAAGGTTTATCAGTAATAATGGTGTGATTTGTATAGGTCCTATGATGAAAGTATCTGTTGGTTGCTAAATACTCTATTTTGAGAGATTCATTACAATACACTATCATTTAATCAGAATCGATGCTGCTATTGTATATTAGGTCGTTAAATTCTTGCATTTGTTACTGGTTATAGTTGTTGAGGATATTTTTCATCTTGTATATTAATGGCTAAGAGAAAGAACGACAGTACTCCTAGCCCATCTAAGAAAGGAAAGAAGGTAAAGACTTCGGCCAGGCCGAAGATCTATGACGAAAAGAATTACAATGTCAGAGTGATTCTGCCTTTTTCTCCAAAGGTCAGAGAGAAGACCCCCTCAACTTCAAATGCTGATAAGGGGAGAAAGTCTGGCGAGAAATCAAATAAGAAGTCAGTTGGGTTTGTTTCTGTTTAGAGT
The DNA here is from genome assembly GCA_031304145.1 of Cardiospermum halicacabum. NCBI lineage: Eukaryota > Viridiplantae > Streptophyta > Magnoliopsida > Sapindales > Sapindaceae > Cardiospermum > Cardiospermum halicacabum. The sequence continues at coordinate 12,826,082 of CM062394.1, read as the reverse complement.
ACTAAGCAGAAAGGAATACAAATTGGTTCACAAACATCTATCAAGAGGAAAACCAATTTGGAAAATACATCTAAGACCCCTTCTACTCCAAATGCTGAAAAGAGGGAATTTCCAGTTAAAGAAGCAGCATCTATACATGGGGGCAGTAAGAAAAGTAAAAAGGTGAAGGTTAGTTTGCCTGAGGACATCAAGAATCAATCACAAGCTAAAATCCCATTGCAGAAGGATAACCTGCAATTTTGGCAGGAGAGAGCTATCCTGTTAGATGATCTTGAGGATAGACGTTTTGGACACTATCTTTGGGGTTGGGATATGAAACAGTTGGTGGAGCAACCTATGAAGGCAAATGCAACATTAGTAGAGGAATTCTACAATGAAGCTCCAGAGGAACTGGATACACCTTTTGGCATTAGAGGTGTACAAGTGGACATATCAGTAGAAAGCATCTGTACTTATTACAGATTGATGGAAGCTAAGCCACAAGAAGACAGAGGCATGAGAGATGATGAGGTGACTGTGGAAGATTTGAGAAGTCTGAGGAGATTCCCAAATCCTACCAATGAGGCTGAAGATGATGTTTTGGCTAGTGAATTGGATATTCACTCAGCCATTTGTCTGAACTGGTTAAGGGATAATGTGATGCCAAGATGCAAGGGCAGTCGGTTTACAGCCGATGAAAAGAAGTTTTTAAGAGATCTCAACAAGGCTAAGTTCATTCATCTGGGCCAACTGATATATTTAAAGCTTTAGAAATGGGTGAACAACATGAGGAAAGCAAAGTCAAGGCAGCACACTCTCTATTTTTCATCTCTCATCACTGGATTGTTAGAGAGGTGTGGAGTGAAGAGTAACAAAAAGGATGTATTGTTGGCTGATTCAAAGCCACACACTGGGGAGCTTGAGCTGAGAATATGGGAAAGTAGAGGAGGCAAGGACAATCCTTGTCTTGAGGCACTTGACAAAGTGATAGAGTTGAAAGCAGGAAGAGATGCCAAGTGAAATACTACTAAGAAGAATAAATTTTCTTCTTCTATTCCAGCACTAAAACCAGCACCTGAAATTATTCAACTTTCTGCTCCAGGTCCAAAGAGAAGAAATGGAAGGGAAGCTGAGTCTGTCTCTAAAGATGAGTTAGTACAGGATTTGGTGGACATAAAAGTTGAAGAAAAATTGTTGAATTCTTCAAAACCATTTCTACTCCACAAGAATTCATGAGAATGTGGGAATTGCATAGGACAAAGCAGAATGCTTCTCATGTTGGTTTTGCTAAATTCACAAAAGGAATTTCAATTAGAGAACCAACATTGTTGGAGGAAACTATGGAAGATCAAGAGAATCCACATTTTGTACAAGAAGATTTAGTGGATAGTCAGCTTGAGATTCATGATCGATCATTTGAAGAGATTGTTATTAGACATAATTTAGATGAACAATTTGACTTAGCATCAGAATTGGTAGTAAGTCAAATTGCAGAGGCTGATGAGAGGAGTTTGAATAAGGATAAATCAATAGTATTAGAGCCTACACCTACGGAAGCTGAAAATGCTGACTCTTCAGATTGTGAAGAGATTGATATTGCAGAGATTGAAAACAAAGTAAATTGTTGGCTTTTTATGCTGAAGCTGCAGGTAAGCCAGTGTTAATTCAGGAAGCAGATGAGTGATCAAATTCTCAATTAAAAGAAGATGACCAACAAGTTGAGGAAGACCAGTCAGAGAAGAATGGGGAGAGGACAACTCAAGTATTGTGCATTTCCACTTGTCAAGTTCCTGACAAATTCAGACTTATAAAGTGTACAACTGAGGTTTTACCATAGATCACAGAAGAGTACATTCCAAGATTACATATTTTGCATACTGAAATTCAAAGAATGGTGAATATGGCAAGGTTGGGATTATTCTCTCATGGCACATCTATGGTGCAGTCTGATGATTCCATGGCTTTAGTTCTCTTTCAATAACCCGAGCCTATTGATTGGGCATGAAATGCACAACATTTCTACCTTATTTTATTTACAATTCGGGGACTTTATTGAATATATACTATCTAATTACTCTATTTTTGTATTTGTTGACAGTTTGGAGGTAATTGTGAAGTATTGAAGAATTCTGGGGGTTTAAAGCTAGATTTGCTAAAGTCAAGTCAACAAGACCAAGTCAATTCTATCAGAGTTGTTATATTTTTAATTCTCAAATTTAAATTGTGATCTGAACGACTGAGATTTTGATTTAGAGATTTTTACGAGTTCGTTTTAGATTTTCTAGGAATGATTTATTTTAGGAAGAAATGATTGTAAAAGGCTGATCCTCCTTCCTTTTGAGCCTGAATTTTGATCGAGAGAAATAGGAAAATACTCTGGGTTTTTATTCTCTCTGGAACGATCAATTATATTAAGCAAATGAAGTTCGCCGCGCCCATGAGAAGCTAAACGAACCTCATCCAGCTAAGTCAATTCTAATTACCTTGTTGTGAGAATTGTTTTATTCTGCTATGTTATTTGATATTTATGCATTCTCTATGGGCATGGTTAAATGCACATGTTGATTCTGATTAATTAATTAAGTGCGCAATTGATTGGTTAATAAGGCTTAACACATTGCATGTCAAATAGCTCGTAGTTAATTTGATCTAGGTAGTGTTGAGAGTGTATAATCATAATTCAAGAACGGTCGTACCGATTCAATTGGTTATGGTCACGGGTCTTTTCTAATTCATAATGCAATCTACGTGTTAGGTTAGTGATTGATTCAAAGGGTCGTACCCGGTCAGTCTATCTAGGAAAAGATTGGTTATTAGGAACGTTGTCAATAGCTATAACTGTGACTATTAAACAACATAGATATTTTTAGTTTCGATGATCAACACCTGATTCGAATAAATTGACTTAGCTGGATGTTTAATTATAATTGATTTTTAATCTCCGATTTAGATTTATTTTAAATACTCGCATAATCTCGAAACCCCCCATTTATTTTGATTTGGTCAATACGATACATTAATTAATTTCCGTTCGCTGTGGATCGACCCTGTTTGCTACAATTTATTGTATTTGCAGATTAATTTAATACTGACGGATTCGACACCCGTTACCTTTCTCTATCAGCCCAATCATTGAAGATATTGAACATACTTCTAAATCTGAGGTTGATGTTGGTTCTGACTGTAGGTTTTTGGATAGTGAGTATAATTTCATTGTCAAGGATAAAGAGTATACTAGAGAAGTTACTGAAAGAACCAATAGGAAACAATCACATTTTCTTGCTCCTGTCTTTGTCGGAGATAATAATGATGAAGATTTCAGTCACATCTCAGAAGTTTCTCCAAGTACAGTGGAAATGGATTTTTAGACTTCTACAATTGAGATCAGCTCCATTTTTATTTGGGATTGGAAGTTTAACAAATCTCCATGAAACAGGGCTACTGCTTTGGTGGTTCCAAACAAATACAGAACTGATTTTTTCTTGCAGGTGAAGGAGTTCATCAACAGAACTAACATCTTAGTGATCCCTTATTCTGTAGGCAGAAAGCGGAAGATTTTGGCTCTGGAACCTGAAGAAATCAATGATCATGAAGATCTTGTACCACCAGTTGCTGAGAATAGACCTACTTCCAGGAAGAAGATTACTAGAAAGAAAGCTGTTGTCAAAGAGCCTACACAAGAAACTCCAAGGTGAATTACGAGATATGCTGTAGCTCAGTCTTTAGAAGTTGTTATTAGAAGTGTAGTCTTGGATGAATTGAAGCTGAAAAAGAAAATTTCAAGTACTTCTGAAGTTGTACGCACTTCTCCATCTGTTACTAGGCCTAAGAAGAAGAGATTAGAAACAAAATCTCGCAAACAGAACCCACAACTTCCTCCAAATCATGATCCATCTTTAGAAGATTTTCAATTACTTGGTTTTATGTTATATTTTGAACTTTGTTAAAAGTTACTTATAGTTTTAGTTTTTGTATGAGTCAGTACAAGAGTAATGTGATTTCTTCTCTTTTTGATGTTTAGTAAAGAGTAATGTGAATATTTGAGTCTTTGTTTTTCTTTTCTTTGAAATTTTTAAGAGTAATGTGAATGGTTTATGTGTCTTCTTATTTTTCATTGTTAAAAGAGTAATGTGATTGTTTTGTATATCCTGTGCAGAGAGTTTTCAAAGCTTTAATTAGGGGTTATTTTTCCCAACACTGTTATTTGTGTTGACAAGGTCGATCGTTTCTGTTGAATTTTTTTTATGATACCTTGTATGATAAATTTTAAAGTTGTTTTGCAGGATGAGTGGGGTTTTTCAAATGCTTAAGGCGATATTTGACTCTCCTTGTTTATATCTCGCGAAGTATTTACATGTCGCCTAAACGGTAGTCAGGTTGTATTGGTAAGAGGCGACGTCCTTGACGATGTCCTTTTATTTCGCCTTTTTTTTGTCGCCTGGTTATTTCGCCAATAGTTGGCTCCTTTCGAGTTTTCGCCTGATATTTTTAATCTTCTCGCCTAACCTGTTTTGTTTTACTTTTTGTGGGCGACATACTATTGTGTTTATGGCGATTTCCAGGTACACTTTTAACTCTCTGATTTACTATCCCTTTCCTCCTTCTATTCTTTTATGTTCTCTTCAGCATTGAGGACACTGCTTTCTTTTAAGTTGGGGGCGAGGTAGCAATCACATTGCTTATTAGGAATATTATTTTATTTGTTTAGTTTTAGTTTATAGTTTTAATTGCATATTTTGTTGAATTTTTTTAGGACATTATAGGTCTGAGTGCATGTTTGAGCTTACATTGCTTATAACTCAAAGCAATTCAGTTTTTCATAAAATTGTGTTTCAAACAGAAAAATCAGTGTTCAAAACAAGCAGTTTTTTATGGGAAATTTTTTATAAATTTCTTCGAACACTGATATAAATTCTGGTCAAATTTGAAGTGTGAATAAATTGATAAGTTTTTATAAGAAAAGAGTGGAGAAAACCTTGGGTTGTATGTGAGGTTTGAGCTTCATTTTATACCTTTGCTTTATGAGAGGGGTTATTTTTATTCTCTTCCTTATTAAACACATTATCTGATCAGTTTTTTGTTCTATTAGAATCAGAACCTTCATAGATTTGCTTTGAATTTCTCATATATTCCTCAAGTGCACAGGGCATTGGTCAGGCGAAGTTCTGTCCTAAATCTGCCAAGGAACATGATCCGATTTGAGAGAGTGAGTGAAACTACTAAAAAGCATTTGCCTGCTTGATATAACCAGACCTTGATATCTTGTAAGGTAAACTACTTTGTTTCCATTCTCATTAAAAACCCTTATTTTGTCCCTAATACAGTCCAAACCATAAAGATGGAGATATAATCTCAATCCTACCCTTTGGACTTACCATTAAATTGGGGATGAAAAGAATGGGAAGTGGGGATTTGCTAAAAGAGTGTTTCTAAAAAAAATTGATGGAAAATAATGTGGTAGCTGTTGTAGAGAAAATAAAGGAGCCATTTTTATTAAAAAAGAAGAAGAAGAAGAAAAGGGTATTATAAATAAAGTGTAAGTGAGTGGGAAACACTAGAGATTGAAAAGAAGAGGGAATGAGAGGAATTTAGTGGTAAGTCTAATTTTTGAATCCTCTGAAGGAGTTCCCTTTCTTTCATGAGCTAACTTGACCTCATTTTCCCTATATAAACAAATCAGAGATTTTGAGGTAGAGAAATAGACAGTTATGAGTTTAGGAACCTCTAAGTGCTGTCCAATGTATGAATGAAGTTCAATGATCGTGAGGTTCTTAAAATTTTCTTCATACGTGCTTGTGAAACACTAGTATCACATTTGTTTTGGTACGTAATTCTGATTCTTAAAGTGACTAGTGTGTTACGTGAGTAACCTTTAGGATTCTGAGTGATCAAACACTTATGAGAGAATACAGTGAGGAAGTAGTTTCAAAACTCTAATACTTGGATCTTCTCACAAAATTTGTAACATGAAGAAAATGACCAGTTTTGAGTTAGTTGATTTGAAATTTTGAAAGAAGAGCTGGTCACTGATTGGGAATTTTCAAAACATTTCTAATGAGTTGCTTTGAATTATGATAAAGTTTGCACTGATTACTGTCTCAGTAGATTTTTGGGTTAGTTTTCTTGAGGACAAGCAAATGGCTAAGTTGGGGGTAATTGATAATTCTAGAATTTACCTATATTTTAGTATGTTTTATGAGCTTAAATGTAAAGGAAATAAGTTTAAAAGATGAAAAGTTGAGTACATTTCTAGTAATTCTAGACTATTAATTATGGGACATGGACTTGGATGAAAAGAAGTGGAAAAGAAGCTGAAAATTGCAAAATTCGGAAGAAAGAAGGAACGTCTGGAATTTCATCCAAAGTCGACAATTGAGGCGAAAAGATTAATGTTGAAAAATAAACATCGCCTGTATACATCGCCATTAGCTGAAAAGAGAAGGCGATGAGGAAGGCAAACTTTGAATAATTTCGCCATGAAGATTAAAGTTGAGGCGAGTTACCTTCATACGTCGCCACTCTTGGTGATTTCATTAGGCGCTGAAGGGAGGATCTCGCCATGTTTTGAGGCGATGTCTGAGGCAACACATGAATATGTCGCCAAAGTGAAAATGAAAAGAGGTGACATCTACGTTATATCGCTTAGAATGTTCTTGAATAGAAGATTAATATGGCGAAGAAGGATTTACTCGCCTATGCTTCAAGCGACATATAATGGCTAAATGAAAAAATATTTCTCCTCTGAAGATGGCGATCAGATTCCAGATCTAAGAACAGAGGATCATAGATCTAGTCTTTACAGATTATGCTTAATAGTTATATTTGTTGTATGATAGAGATATATGCAACTGTATAATTGAGATCTATTAAATTGAATCGAGAGATCTTTTAATAGATCACTGATGATTATCTAGAAGGTAAAACTGTGATTTTAAGTTGAAGCGTACATAAGAAGTTGATTGATAGCAGAGTTTAGTAGATCAACGTATTCATTGTTAAGATCATTTGCAGAATAGAATACTGTCCTATGTTTTCAACGAGAGAATGTCATTAGTGTCTATAATTCACATCCACACTATGATTTCTATGATTTGATTTGTAAATAGATTCTTTTAGAAATTCAGTTTGAATCTTAATCTCAATCATGCTTCTTAGCTGACAATCCTTGTGAAGACGATATCTTAAATACTACATTAGACATTGATAGGATTTCTGTTTAGTTATTGTGAATTTATATGTCAAAAAAATTCTCATCAAGCGGTTCGACAAAGGCTCCAACTGTACGCTGGGATAGGTGTCCTTATGACATATTTTGAACCACCAAGGTTGTCATGATAAAGGATGGAATAATTCTAACTTGTCGACGATTGCAGAGGCATCTAGTCCGCATGGATGTGGTTGTGGTGGAAAGTATGTTGATGGTTGATGAGTTTCTTGAAAGCCGCAACATGGTTTATTCAGCAAGTGTTTCGACATGTGCCGAGAAAAGAAAATCTTAGGTTGATGGTTTCTAAGTAGCTAACCTTGGGATGAATTGTAGGTGAGTGGGTATACCTTCATGATAGGGTATGATGATTCTGTTTCGGGTCATGGTCGTCGAAAGGGACAAAGGGAATTCTCGTCAAGGGGTGGTTTTTTAGGATTGTGACGAGAATTCGGGTATACTCCGGTATCCAGAATTGGTTTGTAATTAGGAAAAGATTTGAAGACTGTTTTGGAAGTGTCATATTTGATTATGAATGGTATTTCCTAATGTGGATTCTAATTAGGAAAAAGAGATCCTTGAGAATCCTAAATAGGAAAAGGTTTTCTTAATGGTTTAGGATTACTTTATGACTAAGTAATCTAATGTTATAAATATGGTGCTTGTATCTATTATTAGATAATCCTGAGAGCACAATGTAGATCTAGTTGGTTAGGTTTGGGAGGTGTCCCATGGGGGCTTGGGAACCATGGAGATCTTGAGTTCTGGGATCGAGTCTTGTTATCCTGTAAGAGTCATATTGGGAGAGCTTGTGTATGAAACTGTGACCAATGTAATTGTATTGGGGAGTGAGATATGGGTATTCCGGTTGTAACTGTTGCTTTATTTTTACATAGTGAATTAGTCTCTCGTCGTCCTAACGACCGTGTTTTTTTCCCATTTTGGGTTTCCACGTAAAAACCTTGTGTCTTATTTTCTATATATATTTCTTATCTTGTGTATGTTGTTTTATTTTATGGTTACCAATACTCGTCTCCGCTATAATGGATTGCTGATTTGTTCAACAAGTGGTATCAGAGCTAGCCGTGTTTTCCCAACAAATTTTTCATTTGTTGGAGAGTTCGGGGGGATATTTAAATCAAGAACTATATTTGTAGAAATATTGAGATCTAGAAGAGTGGTTTGCATCAATTTTTTTTGTTTGTTTATATTAAAATGAATACATGTTTTTATTTATATAATGAATTTTTAGAGGGAAATTATTAAATAGAAATTTGGGTGTAAATTAAAATTTTTATTTGAAAATTTTCAGCAAGATGATTTGGTTTTGGCTCAACAGATTCAAATTACTTAATGAAAAAAAGAAACTACTGAAGTAGTAAAATATAGAAGAGGAAAAACACATGTGTTTAATAAAATCAAATTAAGGGGCCGGTATCTAATCCCGACTTTTGTAGACTTTTGCAGACTTTTATAGACTTTAAAAAGTGAATGATTTTTGAAGATTTTTATAAACTTTCATAGACTTTATAAATCCAGCAATGACATTCATAGACTTCTAAAATATATTTTTCATGATTTTTGTGGACTTTAATGGATTTTTATAAATTACTTTTGTAGACTTTCAATAACTTTTACAGACTTTTAATGACTTTCATAGACTTTTCATATATCAATTGGTTAATTTTGATAAAACTTACAAATACTTTTCAAGAATTGATGAAAGTTCATTGATATTAAAAGTAAAAAGTCATTTGGCGCAAAAAAAAAAGTTTATTTTTTTGCTGTGTTAAGAGCATGAACTATTTTTTTTTCAACAATAATCTTACTAAAGATTTCATTACTATCATGTCATCCACGATTGATGGCGTCAACCCAAAATTCTAATAAGTCATTACTTTATTGTAATATTCATATTTTATTATTTTTTTCCTCCCCTTTTCTTTTTTTTTTTTTTACTTTTTCTTTCGATTGTTGTGTATATAATTTTCACTCTATAAATTTACCAAGAAATTATTATTATTATTATTATTATTATTATTATTATTATGTTCACACTTTATTACCCAATCTTTAATTATTTGTTTAATGTAATTGATAGATTGAAACACTCTATTTTTTTCAATATAAATATATGATAGAAATAAAATAATTATTTTAATAAAAAAATATAATACTTGATAAAAGTAAATAAAAAATATTATAAAAAAATACAAATAGATGATTTTAAAATATTTCACAATTATAATTAAAGTAAAAAATATATATAAAAAAAAGAATAACTAATGGGGTTGAAATTGAGTTTTTACTTGTTAATATTTTAAAGTATTCAAAAGTCATTCAAAGTTTGTGAGGAAAGGATGAGACAATTTTTTAACTTTAAATTTCCTTAATTGGTTAAAAGAGTTTGCAAAAGTCTATAAAAGTATGTCAAGTTTAAAAGTCTTCAAAAGTCATGAAAATTACAATACCCCGAAACTTTTATAGACTCTATAAAAGTCATGATTAGATACCCCAAAACTTTTGAAAATTTTTTAAAAGTCTATAAAAGTCATGATTAGATACCCCATGACTTTCGAAGACATTTTAAAAGTCTATAAAAGTCATGATTAAATACCGCATAACTTTTATAGAGTCTTCAAAAGTCATGATTAGATATCTGCAGATTTTTAATGACATTTAAAGTTTATGAAAGTCATTAAAAGTCATCAAAAATCATGATTAGATACACCCATGTAAGTTCAGATGAGAAGATGACTTGATAGAAGAGGAATATGAAAAGTGCATATTTTGAAATAAGACTGAAGAGATGAAAAAGTGCATGTTAAAAGTGGTGGATCTTATAGTTAGTTAGAGGTGGTGGATGTTGTGATTAGTCTAAGGTGGTGATTTATTTTTTTAAATTTAATCGGTTTATGTTAGATTTATTTCTTCTCCTGGATATATAAAGTTAAATTTATGTTACAAAAAGAAATATATTGTATTTTTTTTATTTGAGATGATCCTGAAGTGGAATACACTTTGAGTTTTATTATCATTGGAGACGTTTTAGTTTCAAGTTGAATTCTTTTCTTAAATATATTTGAATATGACAAAGTGTCCATATGGATACTTGATTTAATTTACTATTATTTAGTGAATATTTTCTCTTCTAATTCTAATTGAGATAAATATTTATTAAGGACTTTCTAGTGTATTCATATAAAAATAATTTCTTCTTTAATCTCTTTGAAAACACCAAACTAGACACTTTCATTGGGACCGAAAGAGTATTATTTTAATATTTTATTGTGTTAATAATTATTAGTGAAAATTAGAGAAATTAGACTTTATCAATTTTTTTATTTTAGTTTTAGACCAACCTAAATTTTTTTTCACTTTTAATTTTTTTATAAATCATTATGAAAATAAAATTTTTTTTTTAAAAAAATTACAAAAAATGAGCTTCCCAGTGTGTAATACTGGGAAGCGAAAATTCGTTTCCTGGTACTAAACACTAGGAAACAGACAATCTGTTTCTCGGTGTATAATACCAGGAAATAAAAACTTAGCTTTTCAGCATTACACACCAAGAAATAGGCAAAATTCAAGTGTTGTTTCCTGGTGTGTACTACCGGGAAGTAAATTTTCACTTCTCGCTATTACACACCGAGAAACTAAACTTCAATTTTGCCTATTTTCCGGTATGTAATACCGAGAAACTACTGGATAATTGTTTTTTAATATCGAAGGGTAAAATCGTCATTTTGGTCTATTTTTGTAAAAAATAATTTAAAAGTTTAGTTTTGTAAAAATTTTAATATAGGTTAAAAATATAATTTTTTTAATAAAAAAGCTCAAAAGTGCAAATAACCCTAATTATTCTCTTAATATTTTGTTGTCTTAATAATATTATTTTAATATTTTAATATCATTAGAGCATCCATAGTGATAAAATCTCTCATCAGATGCTCAAGTATGGACCCACATAAAAAATGTCATTCCTGCATTTCTCGTAATATATCTATCTTCCAATGGTGGCATCTCATTTAGTGCCCAAACCAAAATAAATCTGAAGCATCACACATAACTATTGGATCACCGGAAAAAAAAAAAAAAAAAAATTACTATGCAACACTTCCGATTTGAAACACCGATGCTTTGTATAACATCTCTTATTATCGCTTTTCAATGAACATTTACTTTGGACATCCATCTATAACAGTGGTCTCATTCACTCTTTTATGACATTTGTCTTAGGCATCCCATTGGAGATAATTTTATATTATTTAAATTTTATCTTTTAACATTTGATTTAATTAATGTAGAAAATTAAATTAATTTACTTTAAATTATTTTCACCTACCATGTATATAATATGAAAAAAATTAAATTCATTTAAAAAATTATTTTTATTTTAAATATAAAAAAAGAGTTACTCCCTCTATTTCATAATATAAGACGTTTTAGAGTTATTTTTAGTTTGCAAAATATAAGTCGTTCTCACTTTTCAAGACATATATTTCCATCTTCTTCCTACTTTATCCTTTATTATTTTATTTTCAAAAATGGTAAAAGTTGCATAGAGAGAGATAGGTGAGAGAAAGTTATGTGAAATAAATATTATTAAAATGGATATCTCAATAATGATAAAAGGGTAACAGAGTCATTTTATACTCTTTCTTAATAAGAGTGTACAAGCTTAAAACGACTTATATTATGAAACAGAGGGAGTATTTATCTTTCTCTTTTTGTTGCAGAAGAATATGATGAGTTGAAATTAATTACACTCAAGCATAAAATTCATTACTACAATATAATTGGTTTTTCAATTGCAATATCTTTTAATTTAAGACCAATGAAATAAAATTAAAATAAAAAATAAATTTGAAATAAAAATAATAAAATAAAATATGAAAAAAAACTAAGTTAAATGTAAAATAAATATATTAATAAATTAAAATAATTTTAAAATCTAAAAAAACAATATTTTTAAACTAAAAATATTATCAAAAGAAATTGTTATCTAAAAACTAGTTATATATATATATATAATGTAAATTTGTTTGGATTTATTTATTTTGCTTTATATTATAATTGTACAAATATCTTTTTTAAATAAAATTTATTAAACTAAGGAGGATATATCCAAAATATACACAAAAATATTATCAAAACACATAACAACAGACCACTTTACAATTCAAATAAAACCAAGCTTATCAAATTGTGGAAAAAACAAATGATTCAAAATTAATAGACTAATAATCAGCAGAAGAACTAAGTGTTAATAATAATAGAAACCATATATAGAATCTTCCTCCATATTCTATTCATATTCAGCCACTTTTTTAGAAAAATAACACCATTCCGAGCCGACCAAATGCTATATACTAATACAAACCAAAAATATTCTTCGAAATTTAAATTGTAATTCGCTTCTATTGATTCAGTTTTTGGTTTTGAATGAAATTTGTGAAATTTATCTACTATTGAGATGAGATGGAATCTACTAGTATTTGACTAATTTTTTAGATTTTTTTTTTAAAAATTTTTATTTTCAATTTTAAGTAGTAACTTCTCTTTTTAAATTGTAACATATTGAGATAGTGTCGTATTTGAATTTTTGGGGTCTGTATTCTAAAATTCAAATTTTGTTTTGCATTGGGAATGAGTTATTATTATTATTATATTTTTTTAAGTGATATTAAATATTATATTTCAATAATTATAAATTCAATATTGGAAAGGATAATGCTTCTTATAAATTGGATTTCAATTTAAACAAATTTTAATCAAATATTTAGTTATTTTTTTCTATAAAATACTATGAAATTAATATTGGTTTTTAAATTTAAAATATTAATATCTTATTATATTTTAAATTAATTTAAAGTAAGTTTTAATTTTACACTCAGACACCATACTAATTTATTATTAATATTTTTTAAAATTATTTTATATATCCAAACCTATTTTCCTCTATATATATTATTTATTTTTATTTAAAAATTCATGAAACTATAAATAAATTAAAGATGTTAACTTTATGTCTTAAATATTACTTCAATTTGAATCTTAAATATAATTTTTATATTCAATTTTCACTATATATTGCTTCATGAATTTATATGTATCAATATAAAATTAAAAGAATTAATTGATTGTAATTTAAAAAAAAAAATTATTTAAATTTTGTATAAGTAAATAAAGGTTATAATAAAAAAATATTAATATGTGAAGAAATTGTTAGAGTATCTCTAACAGCATGTGAATTAAAAATGTCTTTACAGCCACGTCAGTAATGTGGATTTTTTTTTATTATTATTTAAAAAAAAATAGTAATTCTATTTTCAATGTGAAGTTGACCTGACAAATTTTATTATGAGATGATTTATTTTTGTTATTTCAAACTTTAAATTAAGTTAATAGACCATTCAAACTTTATTTTAAGTTTATAAACTTTTGAAAGTTTGAAACTTTAAAAATAAACCAAAATGACCAATGTACCCTTAAAAACGCGCTTCACGGTACATTGGTCAATTTGATTCATTTTTTAAATTTCAAACTTTCAAAAGTTTATAAACTTAGATAAAGTTTGGATGGTTATTTATTTAAAATTAAAGTTTCAAAAGCTCATATTTTGTAATTTTTCCATTTATTATTCATATTGTGAACTTAAACTACTATTTGTGAAGAGTCGAATTCACAGCCAACTCATCTAAATAAATATTTTTATATTATTTTATTAAAATAATCTTATCATCTCTCCTTTCCTGTGGAAGAGATTTAATTTAATTAAAATTATAATTATAATAAAAATAGAGAAAGGATAATAGATAGTGACTACTGCATCACTATTTTAAATAGAAACGTTGTCTATTTCTAAATAATTAGTCATGTCATTATTCACGCCTTCTATTTTCCACGGCCTCATCATCTCATGTCCATGTTCTATTGGAGATGTTTTTATAAATAATACTAAATTTAAATTAATAAGAAATATTATTTTTGAAATTAAAAAAACATAATATCCCTCATTCATTGATACATATTTTAGTTCATATTAGCATGGTTATAGAATTACTACGAACAAGTTATCGGTGGAGATGACAACTTTTGCCCTGACCCACGTACTTGACTTACCCCAAGGTACTTTTACTTGACCCAACCTATTGTAACACCCCATATTGAGACAGGGTTAAAAGAAATTAAATTGCTACTCATATCACTAATGTGCACATTATTTTTTTGGGAGCCCAGAACTTGAGAACTCTAAGTTAAGCGTATTTGGCTTGGAGCAATTTTGGGATGGGTGACCTTCTGGGAAGTTTGTCCAGAAAGCATGCAAGGGATGGCAAAGCATGCTGGAAAGCGTAATGGTGGCCTGTGGGGCTAGTGGTCAGCCTTAAGACTGGTTATGTGATAAGGTAGCGTCCTACCACCGCACCTCGGGTCATCCGGGGGCTGGAGGTGGACGTTACAAATGGTATCATAACAATCCTGCGACCGCGAAGTGTGCTTGTGGACAGAAGATTTTATGGCAATCGCCTTACAGGGGTAAAGATTTTAGCAAGATTGTGGGCACAACGAGGACGTTGTGTCCTAAGGGAGGTGGATTGAAACACCCCATATTGAGACATGGTTAAAAGGAATTAAATTGTTATCCATATCACAAATGTGCATATTATTTTTCGGGAGCCCAGAACTTATGTGCACATTATTTTTCGAGAGCCTAGAACTTGAGAACTCCTACGTTAAGCGTGCTTGGCTTGAAGCAATCTTGGGATGGATGACCTTCTTCTGGAAAGTTTGTCCAAAAAGCATGCGAGTGAGGACAAAGCATGCTGGAAAGCGTAGTGGTGGTCTGTGAGGCTAGTGGTTAGCCTTAAGACCAGTTATGTGACAATGTGGCGCACTACCACCACTCCTCTGGTCATCCAGGGGTGAGGGCCGGACGCTACATGCCCCGTACGTGAAATGAGTCAAATACAAGTCGCTTTACCCTGCCCCGCATGCAAGGCATGGAATTCCAAATTCGGTTGGTGCCACCCGCCCTGCGCCTGATTCCCCTGCTATGTTAGTTTATTTTTTAATTTTTTTTATTTAGATCATTTATTTTTCATCTCCAATTTTTTAAAATAATTTTACTATTTGTATTAGGCATAATATTAATATTTAAATAAATTTCATTTTGTAGTATCTAAATAATATTAAAAATTAATTACTTTCATTAACATCGATAGTATTCATGTAATTTTATTAAATAAAAAATTAGTTAAATATCAAATAATATAATAAATTAATAATTTTTATTAAATTATTTATTTTCAAATGAAAATATCATTGTAAATTTAAAAATATAATTATGAAAAGTGAGAGCAATATAAAAATACAGTTTAAATACACTTATTTTGATAGGATAGAGTGAGGCAAATCCCCATAGGGTAGGTCACAGGTCCAAACCTTCTACTGATTTTAATAGCTTTAAATTTGCTAAAAGAAAAACAACTTATCAAGAGTTGCTACATTTGTGACAAAATTGTTGTAGATCAATCCGTAGCTACAATTGGGGCCAAAGTAATTGCTACAAATTTTAGTTTCATAGATAGAATAGCTATAAAATTGCTGCATAATTAAAAACCATAGCTAGATTTGCTACATTTGTGATAAAAGTACTACGGATATTTTGTAACTATAATTCGCGCCATTATGACGCCAAAATAATTATATGGATATTAGTTATGTAGATATCATTGTTACACAATGGCTACAGATGTGCTATACCAACAATTAAATAAAAAATCAATAAAATTTCTAGGTAGTCCGTAGTGATGCTGTTGCAATTTAGGTACGGAAAATGATAAATTCCATAACTATTCTCATATATGTATTTTTCGGTGAAAAAACCTAAATATTTGTTTCACAAAATTATACCATTTAAAAAATGAATATAAGAGCTAATTTTAATATACAATAATGGTCTCATAATGTTGGATACTTCATGCTTAAGAAAAGTAGCCTTTCATATATGTGTTTGTCTAATGCATCCATTTTTCATAAGTTTTAGTTGTCCGTTCATTTTATTGTATGTTAAATTAGTTCACCAACCTATCTATTAATTTTCAAATCCTAACAATGTTATAGACGCAAGCATACAATATGCTCTTTATGCACATTACTTATAATGTATCTCGTTGAATGTCAATAATAAATATGACGATAGATGTAAATAACATTAACTTTACAATTAGAACTATTATTTAATGATCTTCTATAATATTGTTTGAGTTATACAATATGCTCTTTATGCACATTACTTATAATGTATCTCGTTGAATGTCAATAATAAATATGACGATAGATGTAAATAACATTGACTTTACAATTAGAACTATTATTTAATGATCTTCTATAATATTGTTTGAGTTATTTTTTCTTTTATTGTACTCGAAAATGTTTCTAGCAACCAAATATATGTATCTAGAGATGGTCATTTGACCCATAAACCCACGAACCCGTAGGTGCCCAACCCACGAATCTGCAATAGATTCGGGTTCACGGGTTCATAGGTGAGGCTTGGGCGAAAAAGTAACACCCGTCATGGATTGGATTCGGGTTCGGGTGCAAAAATATAATCCGCCCGAACTCGCACCCGATAAAGACTAAATATGTTAAATAATTTTATTTCATAATTTATCTATTTGTCTCTTATTTTATAATTTATTTATTTTGTCTCTACTAAATATGTTATTGGGTGAAAAAATATGACTTGAAGAGCTGTGAAATACACGTTGAAGTGAACGTTTGAAGGGTGATTATTGATAATCATTTTAATTAATCAAGCTTTGTTTCAGTGTTTGCTTTGAATTTGAACTATGAATTAGATACTAAGATAACACTGTTTTTATTTCTTATTTTGAAAGTTTGGATTTATTAAGTTTCATATTTTAAATGCTTGAAATTTTAATCTATGTTTGGAATTTTATATTAGATTTTGTGGACTAGGAATGAGATTTGTAATATATAATGATAATTTTGTTTTAGTATTTTAGATAGGTGGGTGACCTATGGGTCCAGCCAAATCCGCGGGTCAAAACCCGCACCCCGAATTCGTCAAATCCATAATGGATTTAGATCTAAAAAGTTAAATGGGTTTGGATTTGGGTTCGGCAAAATCTGCCCGAATCCGACCCATGACCATCCCTATAATGTATCAACCATCGACCCATGACTATCTCTATATGTATCAACCATCATCGTTAGACAAATCATAAATCGTTGGTCTCCGATGGTGATTTACTTAAAAAAAATATACCTGACAACTTCTCATAATCATGTTAATTATATTGCACGACAAATCCATAAATTTTAAAATAAGGAATACATATTAAAGTAAAAAAATTAAATTTTATATTATAAACAAATAAAAAAAGTCGTAACATTCGAACTAAAAAGGCTTTATGATTTTAATTGATTGAGTATATTCCAGTAATTTTAATTTATCTAATTTCAGTTAAACCTGTTTTATTTATACCAATATTTTCGGATATTTCATTTAGAAAAACTAGAAGTATTAATCGGGGCTGGATCATTACACCGGGGAAAATCAAATTGTCAGAAGTTAGATCATAAGATTTGAATATTCATATTTTAAATTTCATATTTTCTTCCTTCATATTTTTCGAATAAAAAAAATTGCCTCATAATTGATTTTTTGTTTTTGATAACTTGTTGGATTTCAGAAAGACTTTAAAAGAATGATTTTCGGATTGGGCTAAATTAGATATTATATTGGACTTGAGTTTCGGAAGAGCTTAAATCCAATAATTTGGGGGTAACGTATCCTCGAACCAAACTCATGAACACTCTATCCCACTTGTATATCTCCATTTTCACACACACTCTCTCACCTCCCCTCATTATCATTTTAATTATCTCTCCAAATGTTATTACATGTTTTGAAAAAAAAAAAAAGAAAATCTACATTACACATTGAGTTCTATCTATGCTTGCTTTGATTTCAACTCTCATATCTAATTTACACTAGGAATGTTTGCACAAAAATATGAAAATCATAACATGTCGATTCCAAATTCAAATCTACTAAGAAAATTATATATTACAAAATTTAAATTTAGATGGAATAAAAAATTAACTTCCAAAAAAATTTAGAAAAAACACCCTATAAATAGAAATAAAAATTTCAAAATCTAACCTAAATTCTATTAAACGACCAAATTTCTTCTACTTCTGATCCGTACATATTTTTTACTACATCTCTTACTGTTTTTTCTATTACTATTCTTATTTATTTTACTTGCTTTACTTTCATATTCTTCTCTCTTCTTCTTTTTTTTTTTCTCTTTATTTGTTCTTTTTTTTTTTTAATTTACTATATGTAACTATCTATTCTTTTTATTTTACTTTCAATTATAAAATTGATTTATTTTTAAGTTATTTATATATTTTTAGTTCAAAATTTATAACTAGAGTACATCTAAGCGAATAACATGTGAGTCTTACCAGATTCATTTTAGGTTCAAGCCACAAAACATATATCATATTTTGAATTCCAAATCATATATTTTTTTTAATATATAAATTTTCAATGAATTATATTTTTACTTAATATTTAATAAAAAAATTTATTCAACTATTATTGATTTTTAAAAATATATTATATTTTTTATTAACCACCACATAAACGTTATTTTAAAATTTGTCGATTCATTATCAAATTTAAAAATGTAGATATGCAACTTAGAGCATCTTCAATGTAGTAGATGGATTGTGTTTTCAGATTGCCATATGAGTGAAAAATTAAATTTTACTCTCCAATGTAGTAATTGTAATTGGTTATCTACATGATGTGGCGAGAAAAAAAATCCACAATGTGAAGTTGAATATGGAATTTCAGATATTCTATCTCACAGCCAAATCAGCAGAAACAGTTACATTTCATTATTTATCTCTTTACATGTTTTTTAATTTATTTTTTTTATAAAAAAGTTATGCAATCCATGACAACATTGGAGATAAATTCTTTTTTCAATTTTAAAATCATAACAGATCATCCACAATTAAAATTCATATTTAATTTTATCAGCAACAATCCATTTTTACAAGGGAGATGCTCTTACATGGTCCACCTTCTTATTTTATTCCCATGTTTTCCTCAATTTGAATTGGATCAAGAAACGTACTTTTTGTTTTTGAGTCCGTTATGATAAATTGGCTACGTGAAGTTGGTCCTCCCACCACCCCTTCCTCCATCCACCGTAGCACATTATCGTCACTCACGTGACTTTCTCACTTTAACTTTTCTTTTTCAGTATTTAAATTTATTTACATATTTAATTTTCCCTGAGCTTTTCTGTTGGGCCTTGGATCTTACTCTATTAATTATTTTTTCTCCTTCTTTCCCTCTAATGGACTGCAATGTAAAATAAAATAAAGAAAAATATTATTTTTACTAATTTCAATGTTAAAAATATTATATTATTTTAATTATTTTCACATATTATATTTATAATATAAAATTGATAACTTTTTAATGAAATTTTTAATTTTTTAAAAAGATATTTTTATAATTCATTATTTATCTTAAATTTATAAACATAAAATTAAACATTTTTATATTTTAATTTAAAAAATATTGAGTTATTTAAAATAGATTTTTAAGTGCATATTTTTATTTTAAAATTATTTTATTATTTTTAACTTATATTTTTTATATTAAATAAATATTTAAAATTTGATTAAAAATAAAAAAATTTATAAATAAAATTTTAGTATATTAAAATTTAAATATAATTTAAAAGTGATAATATATTAACTTTAAGGAAAAATATAAAGGATTTTACTGTAGTTGCACGTTATTATTTTACCAAATTTTATATTTTATAAATAATTATATGGAAAAAATACAATAAAATGTATAATTATTTTAGTAAGTAAATATATAGATAAAAAAAAATAAAATCAAATACTTCCAAATAAAAGTTACACGACGCGTATCAAAAGTCAAAGGAAGCATGAAGCCACCTATCTATCCTATGTTAATCCGATAATAAAGTTGTCCAAATGACAGACATAGCAGTGACGGTGAGATTAACATTAACGGCCTCCTTTGTGTACTTTCACATCTCACCACTGTTTCAACGCAGTTAAAACCATACGATTCCCCCAGGAGACACAATTACAAAAAATACGCACACAGATAAACAGGCGAGGCTGAGGCTGCTTTCATCTAATAGACAGACGACGAATGAGAAGCGATAAACTATAGATACCGAGGTAAGCTAGCAACTTGACTTGTTCTCAATTTGCATTTTCTCTTCGCATTTTCTACTTTCAAATTTTCGCTTTAGGGTTTTTGTTTTTCTTATGCATTGCTGAAGATCTAATGATGTTGATATCTCATTGGAATAATTATATCTGTCTTCTGTTTGAAGAGAAATGTGCAATTTTGTGTGCTTGTACTCTTTTAATTACTGCTGATTAATTGGCTTGCTAGTTGGTACCACAATGTTTACGGGTGAACACGGATTCTGAATTTAGTTGCTGGAATGGTTTCTGTGAATTAGGTTAATATTTATGTCAAAAAATGCATTGATATTGTGTTTTAGTGAATTAGGTTAATGGTTATCTAAGAAAAATGCAGTGATGTTGTGTTCTAGATAATTGAGTGGAGTGTTTATCTCATTATGCAGAGAAATATAGCATTTTATGTTTTTACTAGGTATATGTCAAGATTGCTTTATAAGGATTAACATTTATGAAAAATGTAGGGTTTCTAACTTTACTATGAGTTATTATGAGATAATAATAGATTTCGTTAATTTACTTCCACATGAGCTTATTTATTGTTTTATATTTGATCTGTGGTTTGTTTGTACAATATGCGCTGAATTGTATATTATCTTTTTCGGCAGATTCTATTGTGTCATTTCTTCCATTATTGAAGGATAGGAAAGGTTTGTTTTTGAAATTTGAAGTCTTTGAGCGTATTTGAGCTTTCTTAACTATGAGTGGACCTCCAAAAAGGGTTCATGAAGAGGGTGGTCATTCCTCATCTTCGAAATACCCACATGAGGATACGAGTATATATCCCAAACTGACATCTTCAGGGGTCTCAAATGAATACAACAACCCTCACTATGATGTAGGCCAAGATGTTCGGCCAGCAAAGGTTCCCCGGGCTGAATCTCGTGAGAATGATAGAAGATCCCCTCTGCATTCCGTTTATCGAATGCCGTCCTCTTCTGCCCATGATTCACAAATGGATTCTCATCCGCCCCCTTTAGAAAGCAGGACGGACACTAGAGAATCCAAGGAAAATACAAGAATGGAAGGTAGAGAGTTTTATGGCGAGACAAAAAGGGATACTCCAAGTGCTAAAGGTGAAAAAGAGTCCAGATATGATAATAGAGCTGATGACAATAAAGAAGTGAAATATGATAGAGAGACTTATAATGATCTTAAGGGTGATCCGAAGGTAGAAAAAGAAGGCTATGGGCCTGGAACTGGCCATTTGAACTGGAAAGAATCGAAGGAGTATCTAAGAGGAAAAAGATATTCAGAAACACCTAGCGGCAATGTGGATCAATGGCATGGATTACGAGGCACCTCCCAAGGCCCATCTGAAGTAGGAAAGGATAGTTCGGCTTCTAAAGAGAATTTTGCCGAAGGATATGAGGCTAGTGGGGAGAATAGGGTTGATGCGAAAAGCGATGATCAATATAAAGAAAAGGATAGGAAACGAAAAGATATCAAGCACCGAGATTGGGGAGACAGAGATAAAGAGAGGAGCGAAAGAAGGAGCAGTATGCAAGTAGGTAATGTTGGTGGTAATAGCGGTGCTGAGTACAAGGAATCTGTAAGAGAAGAGAGAGAAACTGAGAAGTGGGAAAGGGAGAGGAAGGATCTCTCAAAAGAAAAAGATAAACCGAAAGAAAGGGAGAGAGATCATGTTAAGAGAGAGACCTGGAATGGAGTTGATAAGGACAATTTGCATAATGATAAGGAGACGGGAGAAGGATCTGTTAAAGTCCCACCACCAGAGCAAGACAATTCCCTGTTGGAGCAGAAAAAGCAGAAAGATTTTGATAGCTGGAAAAATGTTGAAAAGGAAGCTAGAGATAAAAGAAGAGAAAGAGACGTTGATCCAGAGGGAGAGAGACCTGAAAAACGCAGCAGATGCTATGACAAAGAATCTGATGATGGTTGTGCTGATGAAGGGACTACAGAAAGAGAACGAGAAATTTTTAATTATGGTGTTCAGCGTAAGAGGATGCTTCGGCCAAGAGGCAGTCCTCAAGTGGGAAACCGTGAGTCCAGATTTAGATCCCGACCTCAGGATAACGAAGGGTGCGTTTTTTTGACTAGTAAATTTAAGATTTTCTATTGCAAAATTTTGTCACTCATTCTGGTAATGTTTTTAATTTCTGCATATTTTATATTAGTTTAGCAACAGAACTTGATATTTTGCAAAATTTAAGATTTAACTCTTTCCCCTTTAGTTTTCTTTTTCGGAAATTTAACTGCCTTTTCAAAATTTCCCTGCACAAAATTCAAGGATTACTTTGTGGAAATCATAAACAGGTTATCTATATAATTATAGAGCTGATTTATTGCAATTGGACATGGATTTTTTCATGAAGAGATGTTATACTTTGATTTGTGGCTTTATTTCACACTTACTGTGCTCTTTATGTTTCAATAAAATTTTAGAAAAAAAAAAGACTCTGCATGAGTGTGTCATTACTGTTTTTGGCTCCCACTCCTATATGTCCTTAATAGAAGCTTACTTTATTCTCTGATGTTACTGTATGAAAAGATTCATTGTTGACATTTTTCTATTTTCCTTGTTCCAATGAATTTTTTTGGTGATCTTTCAACTAACTACATGCTTCTAATGTTGACTTTTAATTTATTGTCTTTTCTAAGATTTCTGCTATACAAGTTTCTAACATATATTCTTGTCAAAACCTATTGTTTTAACTTTTTTGATTTTGTAGAATGGTAAGCCATTGTATGTGATTTTAGGATTAATCTAGTTGAGGATAATGTGTTATGATATTCAGTTTTATTGTTTTTGGTCAGATGAAGTAACATACCCAAATAGTTAATGCAATGACTTTAAGTCATCATTATACTATCTACTTATAATAAGGATTCAAGGGGTTATCTTTTAGTCATATAATGTGGCACGATATCTGCAGTTTTTGATCAGAAGGATATATCCATGAGATATTAGTTAGTAACTTTGCTCTAAAATCTATGGTTATCATTTATTTTAAATATTAGATTTCTGTTTATTACCTCAACAACTTTTCTCTTTATTCATTTTTCAGAATACATTTGAATTTGGATGTAGATTAATGATGGTTTCCTTGCATTTTCTTGTTTGATATAGATCTTCCATGATCACTATATTTTCCTACTTGGCTCATTACTTAGTTATTTCTGTAAATTTGTTTTGCAGATCTCAAGGTATGCTATCAATTCCCCGTTCTTCCGATGTCTTTTGGCGTTGAGTGTTCTCCAATTGGTGAAGTGATACTGCTTCCTGTTTACTTGTTTGATACTAACATGTAATGACTTTGTTAATGTGTGTGTATCTCTACACAAAATGTGCACTGCTGTAGGGTTATGTGATGGAGAGAATACAGAGGGTTGAGTTCCTAATCTTTTAAAATTTCTAGGGGGTGCTCATCCAGTCAATTTATCTCAGTTGTAAGATGTAGATCTTTCCCTCAAATGTGTTTTGTTTACGGTGTGTGTTCAGCACAGCATTATATATGACAAATGCATGATTTTAAGGAGGGGAGCTCTATCTGCAATCTGATTCATGATGAACTAATCTTGCTTTCCCTACAGGAAAAGCTTGCCATGAGTAAAGTCCTAACACTCAAAAGAGAATAAATGAAGTTGATTGGTTTTACTTTTCTTTAATAGCTTTTTGAACCACATGAATGATGACAAAGTTTGGGTTGTAAGTGACTTATACACGCATATTAAGATTAAATATCACAGATGAAGCTGAAAGATTTTGTCATGCATGGTTTATCTCTTTTATCTTTCTGTTTTTGTTTTTGTCCTGTTTAAAAAATTGATTCATGGTAGTATTGATATGATTTAAGGGATGAAGTGGATGTGAGTAAGCGAAGTATGAGTTCTGAGTTGGATGACCTTTTTATTGGTAAATGTCATGCTCTTATTTCAGGTAAATCTGAAGTTTCTTCTGTTGTTTACAAAGTTGGTGAATGGATGCAAGAACTTTTGAAGTTGTGGAAAGAATATGAGGCATCACAAGCTGATAAGAGCAGTGACAGTTCAAGTAATGGTCCCACTCTTGAAGTTAGGATACCGGCTGAACATGTTACAGCGACTAATCGTCAAGTAAGAATGCTAGTTCATGTCAGTCTGAAACCACTGAGGCCTTCTAATACACAAACACACACAATATATTTTGTATTCCGGCTGTGAACTCTTTCTGCATTGTGCTTTTCCTTTTGGGGTTTATGTTTGTGTTTGTTTGTTTGCTTATCTTTAATGGTCTTTTCTATGGAAATTGTGATCATTATATATCTGATGTTCATTGAAATCTTCTTGTTTACTCATTTCTAATCAGTTTTATTCTGAAATTTGGTCAGGAAAGCCCTAAGGTACTTTTAAAGTGTGTGTGCCTTTTATGTTAGTTCTCCTGATTCGATTGATATGCCGGCAAAAGAAAGGAATATCTTGTGTTATTCTTTTTTATTTTATCAATCTTTGTTATTGTTTCTTTTCAGTGATTATTGGCCCTATAGCTAGAGTTAATTATCAATTAGAAAGCTTTGGAAATGTTGTAAATAATGTATATAGTAACTTCGGCCTTGTACATCTCACACTGTCTGTGTTGATATGCTGTTATACTGTCAGTTACTATTCTATTATCATACTTTTGAAATTAGAAATTTAAGCTCAAGATGTTCAGGTCAGAGGTGGCCAGCTATGGGGTACTGATATATACACAGATGACTCCGATCTTGTTGCTGGTATTCAACTCTTTGAATCTTCCCTTAAGGTCCATTATTCATTTTGTTTGGTTGGATATGAAATTGATTGTTGATCTTGGCATCTTATTTTCCAGTTCTCATGCATACTGGTTATTGTCGTCCTACTGCATCTCCTCCTCCATCTGCCATCCAGGAATTGCGTGCCACAATTCGAGCGCTCCCTGCTCAAGATTGTGAGTTCATATCTAACTCCAAATTATGTTCTGTCCAGTATTTGTAAATATATGTTGTTTGTACTTGTCAACTCCTCCACTTCCGATAGATGTCAATCGTTTCAGGCTGTCAACTATGGGTGTCAATATTTTTAACTTGGTTTGATATTGTTAAAAGGGGAATTACTTTTGCTCCTTTGACGAGCACCAAGAACGAATTTGCTTTTTTGCGGTTTTAATTTTATATTCTAGTTTTACTTATATAGTTGTGTAGTTTTAAAGATAACACTGTATTCAAATAATTATAGTTGAAAGTTTCTCTAGCTTCTTGTGAAGTTTACACTGTATGCACAAGGTATAGTAAACATGGGGTTGTAAGTAGGAAAAATCATGATCTCCTTAAACAAGGAAGTAGCAAAAAATAGAAATTATTAAATAGAAAGTAGAAAGATCTTATGAAAATTTTGTATTCAACCATCATCACAATTTGTAAAGAATGCTCTTGTTTTCTCCTTTGGTTCTGCAAGAACTGATCTGTGTCCTACACCTCCACTTTTGTCTTAGACTACAAATCTCAACAAAGAAATAATGTTCGTTCACGTTCTTGGGGAGCTGGAAGTGGTTGTAGTTACCGCGTTGAGAGGTGCTGCATTGTGAAGGTAATGCGCGCTTTCTCCTCTAATATATAGTTAATTATCTGTTCTTTGTTGGCCGTTTGTACAATTTATGAAGCTTTAACTACTTTTATCTATTCATCTACACTCTTGTTGAAATGGAGTTCAATTACTTAAGTATCACATCACCCAACTTCTATCAAGAGTTCTTTTACACTAAAATTGTTATACTATCTATTTTAAGAGCTGCACAATAGCAGAAATAGTGAGGTATATTTTGCATATCTTGATTGCACCTGGTATGTTGCAGAAAGGGGGTGGAACCATTGATCTGGAGCCTTGCTTAACCTTTTCCTCTACAGTAGAGCCCACTCTTGCTCCAGTAGCAGTTGAAAGGACAATGACTACTAGAGCTGCTGCTTCGGTACTTGCTAAACTGTTCCTTGTTAAATTAACTCGATATTTCTTTCTTAAATTGACTTGGATATATTTGTGCAAATTTATTAGTTCTATTTCTCAAATCTTTCATAGAAATGCACTTTATTAACTCTTCTCATCGGTTTTTAGAACATGTAAAATGTTCGATATTTACATTGTGGAATCTCGAAAATCATTGTGTACTGCAAGTGACATGCCTTTTGTTGTAACTGAAGATTGAAGTTGTATGCAGAAAAGAATTTTTACGGTGGATTCAGGAGGTTGAATTATTTGCTAATTGAATTTGAAAAAACAGGATAAAGTTATGGTCAGATAATTGCAAATATAGTATTGGCAAATGTGTGGATTCTTGATGCACTTTTGTGTTCCTTTGTTGAACATTTGTTTGGACACTGTTTCTAATGGTTGTCTGAAATGCACACTATGTGGGAATGAGTGATGTGCTTGTGATAGGACAAGGATAAAATGTTGTGGAAATGATATTTGATCGCCATTTGAATGTTTTTGCTTCAATCCATTTCACTCGATTCCATCTTGCTAGGATGTTGATAGTGACTGTATATGCTAATTTGGTGAGCTATACAATAATGGATCGTATAAAAATGAAACTGTTTGTAATAAGGTAAGTTTAACACCTATAGGAGATGAGGTGCGTGAGAAACAAATTTTGTATTGATATATTCAACATAGGCCTTTAGAGGTCCTAGTTTATGCATGGAGAATATTCATGTACCAAACACAAGAGAGAGAGGCAGGCCATAATTGACTTGGATAGATGTGGTTCATGTACCAAACAATAGGAGAGGGAGAGGTAGGCTCAACTTGACTTGGATAGATGTAGTTATATATGATTTTCAGGATTTAAAACTTGAACAATAATTTTTTTATATTTTAAAAAAAACATAACATGGTGGAAGCTGAGAATAATGCTTGTATTTGTTGCAAGTCTGTTGTTGCCACTTTCCTTCTCTACTTTGTTAACCAATCTGAGCATATAGTGTTTTGGTTGGTATGGTTAATGTTTTCTGTGTAAGCCAAATTGATTTCACTTTGCAGAATGCGTTGCGGCAGCAAAGGTTTGTACGAGAAGTCACCATACAGTACAACCTCTGCAATGAACCTTGGTACTTGCAACAATTTAAAATTTCATGCATTAATGTTCCTATTTTCAATGGGGATAGGTATATGTTTTCTTGGAAAAATACTCTGGTTGTCATATTCCACAAATAGGCATAGGCATGGTGTATGATATTATCTTGTTAGAATTTTTTTAAGAGCTTTTAATGCCTTTTAGTTGTAGGATTTCTGCTATTATATTTTAATGTGCCAATGCTCCATGAACAGTGTTTCTCTTCTATTATGAAGTTCATATAAGATTGTTTTAATAGTGTTGGAACCAGAAAATTGTTGCGATAGTGGCCAACTACCATTTAAATTTAATTTTAGTGAAATACAAAGAGTTGGTTTCTCATCTGATTATCCGATAAGTATAAAAAAGAAGTGTTCATCTGAGAACCACAAACTGACACCTACTAGATGTTGCATTTAGTATTTATTTACTATTTGTTGATGCAATGATGGTTTGCATGGGCCGCACACTTATGTCTGCATGAATGTATAAGTATTCTAGTTTATATATTAAAACTGCTTTACTAAATGTTTGAAACTCTTTCAGGATTAAGTACAGCATAAGTATTGTCGCCGATAAAGGCCTCAAAAAACCCCTTTATACTTCTGCGCGTTTGAAGAAGGGGGAAGTTTTGTATCTAGAAACACATTCGTGCAGGTATGTTCTATTTTTATCCCCTTCTTTTAGCCCAGTTGACTGTTTCTTTTACCCTTTGTTTGGATTGAAAATTCCATGGTTCGTTAATGTATTATGTTGTATGGAATTGTGTCATGTTGCTTAGGTTTCATGTTTGGGATATATTGGTTTGTATTGTATTTATAATTAATTGAGAGTATATTAGAATTTTCAATGAGAAAAAACCATTTCTCACCACCAATTTGGTGGTTTTAAAATCTGAGGGAAAAAAAAAACGCCATACAACACAATACAATAGCATGAACCATAGATTAAAAAATGAAACAGATAAGAATTAAACATTCCAATACAATACAATCCCCTATAAAACCTCAAAACAAACCTACAGGAAACCTGGAATAAGTTTTCTGATACCTATCATTCCTGGCCTATTCGATAGTAGACTAGTTAATTGTAACTTCACTTAATCTTTGAAATGGTCCTAGGAGGGCGTTCAGTTTAGACCTTTAGAAGTAGTTATTACTTGGAAAAAAATGGATTTGAGATGTTAGAACCAAGGTGCAATAGGAAAATTTGAAGTGAAGGTGTATGTTTAATTATTAATTTACGTTTATTTTTATTTATTTTGTGGGTTTGATTTTCAGTCTTTTATTCTTTTGTTGGAGTGAGATTTGCTGTTTACTTGCCAAATATGGAAATGAATGAATTATATTATTTCCCTTTTTCTGTATTTATAAACTGAGATAGATATAGTTACACCTTCACTATGACTTCTACATGTGACACTGAAATATGCTTGTGTTTTTAATGTTCTTACTGACTATCTGAAGGTATGAACTATGTTTTATGGGAGAAAAGATGGTCAAAGCTACTTCAGTATCTCAGGCACATGATGCAGATGCAGATAAGTCCCAAGCTCATCATACGCACTCTACAAATGGCGAAAAGAATGATGGGGATAATGTTATGATTGATGTTTTTCGTTGGTCTCGCTGTAAGAAGGCTCTACCCCAGAAAGTAATGCGTTCTATCGGGATCCCACTACCCCTTGAACATGTGGAGGTACCTAATATCATATTATAAGTTCCTCTTTCAACTCTCTTCTGGTGGTTTATATGCTCTATTTTGTTGCTAGCAATTCCTTTTATTTTTATTTTTTTCATTCTCTTGATTCCATCCTAATGTCAATGCACAAGTTGGGGAGATTAAGGTTTGTTTGCTTAATATTCAATGCATGATGTCTGATAATTGCTTAATTTAACTTTTATGTTTGAACGGTGAAAGTTTCATTGTCATAATTATCCTTGTACTGGTGTATGCGGGATACTGACTAGACACTATTGTGGAGCTGAATTGAAGAAGCAGTCTTCTAGTCAAGGAAAGCCAGAATTAGATTTGTCCAAACTGACCTTTTTTTAGGTAATAAGAAATCATATTGTTTGAGTCTAAATGCAGGATGGCTACGATGTGGATGCAGTCACGCAATTAAAATTTGTCGTGCGCCACAATGCTTATAAAACCGCACCCTCCTCATAAAGCTGAAAATTAGAAATGGGAAATTAAGGAAAACTTACTACAAACATAGATTGTGCTATCTTAATAGTTTTTCATCAATTTAGTTATGCGCGGCATGAAAGATGCTTAATCTGCTTAAATTTTAAATAATATGTAGGGTTTCTTTTGTTGTTAAATGAGAAGGCTTTTTCTTCATACTCAATATACAAGAAGGTTAAATTGTTTTCACTAACACGTTTGTTATTTGTGATTGAGCAGGTGATAGAAGAGAATCTTGACTGGGAGGATGTGCAGTGGTCGCAGACTGGTGTTTGGATTGCTGGAAAGTTTTATACCCTCGCTCGGGTGCATTTCTTATCTTTAAATTAACAACAGTTTAAATGTGTTATTCCTTAAATGTATGTACTCTTATTATTGTGTCTGGTTTAAGACGAGGTTGGATTTAAACGAATGGGGTTGTTGAATTACATAGATGTGTTTAATCACATGTTATTATTGGTCAGATAGCTGTGCATCAGTAGATGTAAAAATTGAGGTTGCAAATAAGATTGCAAAATGAGACGTGGGTTTGGTCTCTGCAGTTATCTCAGTAGTTATTTATTTGATTTTATTTTTTATATTTTTCATTTCTCTCCGATTTCTTTTCTCTTTAAAAGTGAAGATAATTCATGAGAGAATGCCAGTCATATAGCAACTCTTTGGTAACCCGTTCATTCATTGATCCTTCTTGCTATAGCTTTTATTTCCTAATTTGGTTTGGCTCAATTTCCTATTTTATTTTTTACTTGTTTTCCTAGTTTGTTTTTTTTTTTTTTTTTTTATTATTATTTTGCTTTTACATTTCTTTAAGTTCTTATCTTTAAGTTCTTATGTTTCTTAATGGTTAAGAATAGCTCAGCCCTTATAGTTGCTATTTGCAATTGTTATTTAGTTTAGTAATCAATTAATTTTATTCCATCAATAATATTCAGGTTTTATACTTAGTTACCTTTAATTTTTTTATCTTTCTGCCTTAGCCGCGAATTACTTCGCTCTAATTGTGAATTATTTACCGCGGCTACATCAATTGGTATCAGAGCGGGGTCAGATATTTCTTTGTCCGACGGCTAATAATGGTTACCCTTCCGACAATAAACGGAAGTTGCACAAATCAATGAGTGGTTCATCGATCGTCAACAAGAGATTAAATACCATCAACAAGAGGTTTGAGAGCAGTGAGGCAAGCATTCAAAGCCGACGGCTAATAATGGTTACCCTTCCGACAATAAACGGAAGTTGCACAAATCAATGAGCGGTTCATCGATCGTCAAGAAGAGATTAAATACCATCAACAAGAGGTTTGAGAGCAGTGAGGCAAGCATTCAAAGCATGGAGCGATCAATCGCTTTACCAACTCTTAGATTGCCATCTATAAGGTACGTTTGTAATGGAGTCAAATCCAAACTCTACTTTATCACACTTTACCATTTTGTCATCTCATTATAACCCTCAAATTCCTGTCTATACAACTACCCCATGATAACATATTCTCCGATCCATATCAAACCCCACCAATCACACTATTGCTATTTCTGGTCATCATCCATTGAACAAATAAGGTTTAACCCTATTCAAAACCCTCAACCACCTCAAATAAACCCTATTAACTGTGTTCTACAGAGGTTGTTACTTGCGCCAAGAAACTTAGACGAATCATAACGCTACATGATTTTCAGGATTCGATGCACTATTAGCAATAAAAGTATGCTATGTTATTATCGATAACGGTAATAGTGATAATGTGGTGTTCAAGGCTAATAAAACTTTGAAGTTTAAACTGGAAAACATCATCATCCTTAAAAGATCACTTCGATTAAGAAAGACCCTGAAGTGCAAGTTTAAACTGGAAACCTGCAAAGTTCTCATATTTTTGGAAAAGCATTAGGATGAAATTTTTGTGACGTAATTGACATGGATGCTTGCCATATACTATTAGGGCAGCCATGGCATTATGATGTGGATGCTACTTATAAAGGAGAGACAATGCTTTAATGTTTGAGTGGTATGGAAAAAAGATTGTTTTGATTTTGCGGAAGCCGATGAAATCACGCGGGGGGGATGATCTGAAGAACTTGACTATGGAGGAACAATTATTTTCAATCTGAATTCCTAGAGCACATAACAAACCCAAGTTCTATACTAGCTCCGTGGTAAGAGGTCCTCCCACACGAGGAAGAGATTTTTGAGAAGGTTTGTATCATCCTCCATAAATTTGGTGATTTATCCCTAAAGAGCTACCAACCAATTACAACCTATGCGAGACATACAACACCACATTGACATGATATTAGGTGCTATTCTCCTTAACTTGCATATTACTGTATGAGCCCTAAGGAGCATGAAGAGTTACAAAGGCAAGTGAACAAGTTAAACAAAGGGTAAATTCGAGAGTATGAGCCTATGCAGTTCTTGCTCTACTCATTAAAAAAAAAAAAGGAAGTTGGCGTATGTGTGTGGATAGTCGTGTAATCGATAAAATCACAATCAAATATTGGTTTCCTATACCACGACTGAGTGATATGCTTAATAGACTGGCTGGAGCAATGATGTTTACTAAACTTGACTTGCGTAGTGGTTACCATCAAATTGGCATCTGAAGTGGGAATGAATGGAAAACCACATTCAAGACAAAGGATGGCCTATTTGAATGTTTGGTTATGCCATTTGCATTTTCATGTGAGTAATCAAGTTATTTGACTATTTATTGGAAAAGTTGTGATTGTCTATTTTGATGACATTCTTATTTATAGTAATAACGAAGATCATTTAGTTCACCTTAAAGAAGTCTTGCTTGTCTTGAAAGAGAACAAGTTGTACATTAATTTCAAAAGTGAGAACAAATTGTACATTAATTTCAAAAGTGTTCTTTTCTCACTATCTCTTGTTTCTGGGGTTCATTATAGGGAAGGATAGTATTCAAGTAGATTCTACTAAAGTGAGAGCGATTCAAGATTGGTAACTCCTAACACTGTTCATTAAGTTCAAAGTTTTCATGGATTAGTTATGTTCTGTAAGCGATTCATCCAAGGTTTTAGCATAATTATGGCACCAATTATCTATTGCCTCAGGAAAGGACAAATTCAATGGGAAGTAGGCAAAAGGATAACTTTCAATTGATCAAGACAAGTTATGTTCAGCTCATGTACTAGCCCTACCTAGCTTTGAGAAGATTTTTGAAGCCGGGTGCAATGCAACAATTTAAGGCATTGGTGCGGTTTTATCTCAAGAAGCATGACCAGTTGCATATTTTAGTGAGAAGGTTAGTGAAGCTCGACACAAGTGGACTACCTACGAATTAGAGTTTTATGTTGTTATTCGAGCATTGCAATATTGGGAGCATTACTTGATTCAGAGGGAGTTGTATTATATACTAATCACCAAGCACTAAAGTTATTAAATTCTCAAAGACAATCAATCGAATATATGCTTGATGGATAACTTTTATGTAAAAGTTCACTTTCTCCGTCATGCATAAATTTGATCAATCTAATAGAGTTGTGGATGCATTAAGTAAGCGTGCCTCGTTATTAGTTAATATAAATAATGAAGTAGTAGGATTTGATGTCATTAAGGATGTTTACGTTGAAGATGAAGATTTGGGGGAGATATGAGCTAAGTGTCAAAAGCCTGAATTTAGCCTTGACTATTTTATTCAAGATGGATTTTTGTTTAAAGGTAATCAGCTATGTATACATCAGTCATCATTATGCGAACTTTTTATTCGAGAGTTACATGTTGGAGGATTAGGGGACATGTTGGACGAGACAAGACCATCTGTTTGTCAGAAGAGAAATTTTACTAGCCTCAATGACACTTAAACTTGGTCTATCAATTCAAAACATCTTATTAAAGTGCCAAGCAATATCTATCTTATCATAACATAGCGGTTACAAATATCGTACGCAAGAGTTTATACGCAAATCATGTCTAAGAGTTAATATAACTCAATATACTTCTAAATTTAAGAGATCATTAACTTTATATACTAATGAACAATTATGCAAATTCAATTAGAAATTTAAATACACACTTAAGAAAATTACAAGATTAATATGATAAGATCATGGTTGAACACTCGTTTCATTAGATAGACATTTGATTATTTTCTTAGACATTTCATCAAACATCTAGAACACTAAATTATAACTTGGATCAAAGTATTAATAATAGGTTTTCTCAAACTCTAACATCAATTTATCATCTTCAACCATTATATGTTTATAGCTTGAAGTAGATAAAACAATAAACACAAATCCAAAATAAGAGGATTAAAATATATTATGTCTAGTTTTTTTTAATCACTCACAATTCTTAAATCTAACCATGAAATTGTTATTTCTAGCTTCCTTCAAGATTAAATTTATGTTTCACTTGATTTTAACCACATGAATTAAGTAATTAACGGACAATCATGCTATATTAAAGAATTCACCATTAATGCATAAGAAAAGTTTTAGAATCAAAAGATCTATCTAGATTTATTGAGTATTCAACCATTACTAAATTAGCATAATATAGCTAAATATGAGTACAATTCAACAGAATTCTATATAAAAAAATCTAGAAATGAATGTAAAAGTGAGAGTTTAGATGAAACTTGTGACGATAATGGATCTAGAGTTTGAATGCTTGAGTCTTGAAGAATTGAACTTCAAATCCACACTTATCCCTCTTGAAATCAATTTAAATTTAAGAGAAAATTAAGAGCAAAATGATTTTTCTTTCTTGCTAATATATTAAGTGTGTAAGAATGTAAGAAAAATGATCCGACAACTCTCACTTAGAGCTTAAGATTAGTATTTATATTACAATTCAAATCCTACTCCAAAGTATTTTTTAATTTTTTTTCAAAAATTTCACTGATACCAAACTGTATTTCGGTATTGAGCGAAGATAGATAGCACAATTTGTCTTCCCAAGTCATACCGAGCTTTAATTCGATGGCCATTTCGAGTATGAACTCGGATAGAGGATTTTATTCCTGGACGTATATTTGATCGAGCTACAATATGGTTCAAGCTCGGTTAAAGCTCGGACAGAGAGGGTATTTTCTTGACAAAGATTAGACCGAACTATAATTTTCCATAGAGCTAGGTATCTAATTCGGACAGACATGTTTATTTTCTTTCACCTTGATCGGCTACAATTTGGTATTAAGTGCGACATCAAGCTCGAACAAAGAGCTTTCTTCTCTTAATCTCCTAATACCGAACTGTAGTTCGACACTTAGCTCAGTAGTGAGCTTGGATAGAGAGATTCTCCTTCTAAATCTGTCAATGTTGAGTTGTAGTTTGGTAAACAGTGATAGTCTGTTCGGACAGATGTTACTTTTGAAGGATTACTCAATACCAAACTGTAGTTCGGTAGAAAGCTTGGTAGAGAGCTCGAGTGACCTTGCTTCTCATACTAATTTCACCTCCTTTTGATTTTCTTTTACCCCAAAACCTTCGCTTTTCTTCCTTTATATCTCTAAGTATAAAAAAAAAGTTTTATACTTGAAAAACAAGCGAAAATGTCTCAAATATATGCAATTCTTTAAGGAAATCATACTGAAATTATACTAATTTTTATTCATTTTCCAAGCCGATCACTCAACTCAAACAAAATGTTGGAAACTTTATTCAAAGGTGTCTCATCTGTCAAAGAGCTGGATAAATACAAAACACTAGTTTATACACTCATTTACTTGTTCCCGAAATGGCAAGACTTGACTATGGACTTTGTTCTTGGACTTCCTAAAAAACATCAAAAGTATTCTGTGTCTGTGGTTGTCGATTGAATTTCTAAGATGGTACATTTATACCTTGTGAGAGAAGCTCTGGCGCGTTTCACATTGCTCATTTATTTTTTTAAGAAAATTTTCCCTTGCATGGTATTCCTCGTTCTATTATATCGGATAGAGATGTCAAGTTCTTAAGTCATTTTTGGAGGACGTTGTGGAAGATGTTTGACACTTCATTGAAGTATAGTAGTATAAGACATCCATAGAAAGATGGACAAACTGAAGTTTCTAATCCTACTTTTGGGAACATAATTCGAGCAGTATGTGGAGACAAACCAAGACAATGAGATTTTATCATTCGACAATAGAGTTTGCCTTTAATAACACACCTAGTCAGTCAACCAAGAAAACACCATTTGAGGTAATCTACGCTCGAGTTCCTCATCATACTGTAGACCTGGTACAATTGCCTCCTACTGCTGAAGTTAGCTGAAAGGATCCATTAGATTCATCGAGAACTGATGAAGAACTTAGAAAATGCTAACGTGCTTTACAAGTGCTGACCAACATATGCGATGCAAGGAATTCCATGTTGGAGATTTAGTTATGGTTCATCTCCACGAGAATCATTTTCATGTAGGAACACATCATAAGCTTCATGATAAGAAGATTGATCCTTTTCACATATTGCAGAAAATTGGAGAAAATGCTTACAAGATTGAATTACCAAGTAACATGAGCATTTCTCCTACTTTCAATGTTGCTAATATTTTTGAGTACTTCCCTCCGGATGAGCCTTCACCACAAACAAAATTCGAGGACGAATTTTCTTCACATGGAGGAGATTTATGTAGGACAAGGATTCCACTCCTTGTTATAGGTTTTGTTTTTCTAATTTGGTTTAGACAATATTTCCTATTTTATTTCTACTTGTTTTCTTAGTTTGTTTTGTATTTACTTTTAGATTTCCTAAATTGTTAGATTTCTTAATTGTTTAGGATTAACTTAACTCTATATAAAGAGTTATCAATTATTATTTCGTTAAGTTATCAATCAATTTTATTCGATCAATAATATTTAGGTTTTATACCTACTTATCTTTAGGTTTTCTATCTTTTCGTCTGAACCGCGAATTATCTTCGCCTTAACTACGAACTATTTTCCGCTACTACATTATTCACACTATACGGTTATTGTTGTACAGAACAGATGGTTTTTAAGCTGATAGATTCCTAATCTAAGCCCTTTATTTGTGAAGTTATTACCAAAATTTACTTTACTATAAGACTAGATAACTAACCCGTGCGTTGCACGGGGTTTGTCATTTTTTTTAATTATATAAAATCAATATATTTTTAAATTAAATATGTGTTAATATTTTTTTTATCTTTATTCATAATCACGTATTAATATAATTAAATAACTTCCCCATTTAAGATTGAGTGATATGGTTTGATTTTCAAATTTTAATTTAGTACTCTAAAAGTATAAGAATTTTAATTTTATCCGTTGGTAGAAAACTCCAAATCATTTAACACATATTCTAATCAAATGGAAATTCATCTTGAGTTCCATATTTCTTGGAAAACATAGAATACAATCTGTTCAATTTGCGTGGTCAAATTAGCAAGTGGTCAAATTTATTATGTGGGGTTATCAGAACCCTAAAAAATTTGATTTTTTTTTTGACTTCGAACAATTTGCGTGGATAAATAAATAAAATAAAAAAATGATAATAATGAGTATTATACTCGTCTTTAGAAATGTTAATAATAATTTAAAGGGAAAATTATATAAAATAAACCAAATAAAGTTTAAAAATTCAAAACTAAACCAATAGAAGTTTATTTCTATTTTTGAGTCACTCAAACTTTAATTTTCAAAAATAGACCACATAAGATTCTCTTCACAAACCACCTTCACACCTTCACAATTTAATGTAAAAGATCTTCACAGAAGGATAAAATGGTCAATTTGGTTCATTTTTTAAAAGTGAAAGTTTGAAAGATTATTTTTGTAAAATTTTTAAAGTTGATTTATAGGATGTAAATAAAAGTTATAAAATAACAAAAATGAAAATAACCCTAATTTAAATTTATCATTTTATGTTGTAGCTTACAACTCTTCACAATATAATTTAAATTTTAATTTTGAAATGCATAATAATTTTAAAATGCATATTCATTACTCTCAGACTAATTAAATATAAAATTACCGTGAATATCAACATGCAGTTTTATTACAAAATTATTCATTACTCTCAAGTTAATTTAATATAAAATTACCGTAAATATCAACATGCAGTTTTATATTTGAACATAAAGCACACACTATATGTAACATTAATTCATAATATTAAAATCAATTAAAAAAAGTAGCACATATCTTTATAACTAAAAATAAATTATTATTATTATTATTATTATTATTATTATTATTATTATAAGTATGGTTATTTAATTATTTTGAAATGTTAAAATAAAAAAATAATTAAAAAGATATAAATAAATTTAAAATATTTAAGCAATTATTTCACAATCTTAGTTATGTAAATTTTAATCCTTAAAATTTTGTCATTAAACTAATGCATATTTTATCTCTAATATATTTTCACTTCATTATGTTAATATTGTCCTTTTTAAAACTTAAATAATTTTATCATTTTTTGTCTTTAAAATAATAAATTCTATCAACATTCTTAATTAAAAGAAAAAAAAATATCATGGCATATAATTTTAGAATTGGAAAAGCAAAATTTAAAATGATATAAACACCAATTAATAATTTTTAAAGATAAAAAAGGAAAAGTAATTATAATATATATATATATATATATATATTATCATATGAGTTTTAAATAGGTTATTGATGATATATATATTTTTTAATTATGTAAATGTAAAATAAGTTAATTTCAAAAAGGTAACTTTGAAAATTTTTAATCTAAATTATTCACATCACAATCTTACCGTATCATTTATTTTATATAAATTGTGAAAAATAAACTCATTTTCAAAAAATATTAGTTTATGATAATAGAATTTAGGAAAATGAAGTAATTAAATTAGTAGTATACTTATTTGGTAGGACGTATGCGTGTAAATTTTGTTTTCACTCATAGTTGCATAGTTGTGTCAAAAAGTAAATTAAAAAAATAAAATACAAAAATATTTATTTAAAAAAAAGATAAAATACAACAATATTTATTTATTTATTTATTTTAATTTGATTATTCATAGTTGACTAACTTATTATTATTCAATAACCTTACTATACCTCTCGGTTTTTTCAATTTACTATTTCATATTTTATATTAACTTATTACCATTGGATAACCTTACCATCAAATTATGTACCATTAGATAAATTAGCAATTCGGCTAATTTACTTGATCAACTAATCTAGTGAATACTTTACATATAATATAAGGTAGCCTACTAAATTAATTTTAATAAAGTATCTATTCAAGTATAAAACATATAATTTATTATTCAAATGATATCATACATTATATTTATTATTCGAATGTTTTGTGGATTTTATTAGGGGTGTGTGTGGGTCGGGACGTCCCGGATTTTTTAACATGTCCTGAAAATTCGGGACCAGAATCGTCCCGACCCAATTTTCAATCAGGACAAATATTTGATTCCCAAATTTAATTCAAGTCGGGACTGGGACAAGTATCTTTTAATCGGAAATTCCCGAACACATCCCAAACTTTTAAAATTAATATATTGTAATATATTAATTTCATAAATTTGTGATGTTTCTTTAACCCTAAACATATATAATGTAAAATCATTAAACCACTTAGATCAATAGTTTGGACAATTACATGTTTTTTCTATTTTTTGTTTATTTAAAATAATATTTTTTTTATTTCTATATTTAATTTTGGAGATTTCCTAACCCGTCCCGATCCCGTCCTGAAAATTTCAGGATGGGACAAAATCAGGACATTAGAATTCGGGAACGGGAATGCGACAAAATTGTGTCCAAATTAAAATTCGGGAAGGGACCGGGGGGACACATCAATTCTCGTCTCGACCCGTACGTACACACCCCTAGATTTTATAACCAATCAATTTTACATTTTTGTTATTGGATATTTAATATTTTTATAGGATATTATCTTTTTAATCGATTTTATTTATTCAAGTCAATTAAATACAAAATCAGATTAATTTATCATTTTAATATCAATTTAATCATAACATTAATTAAAGTCTTTTCAAAATTTTCTAACTTTTTGTTTCTTTTTCATTTTTTTAATTTATTATCATTTACTAAAAAAAAAAAACATTCTTTCATATTCTCTTATCAAGTTATTATTATTTTTATTATTATTATTAAACTAATAAATCAAGAGTTACAATTATGACCATAAAAAGTAATAAATTATAAATAAAATTTAATAATATAAATTTCTAATAAATATGACTGCAGAAAATTTATCCAATTAAATAAAAAATTATATATTAAAAAAATGAGATATAAAATTATAGTTTAGAGTATGGCCACCTCGTAAAAGAGAAGAAAAATATTACAAATAAAAAAATAAATATTAACTTTGGTAGGATGAAAATCTTACAATTTTTAAGTCGGAGGAGTGTAAAAGATTAAAAATAAAATTAAAGTCATCGTGGAAGTCACACAAAGTAAAAAGAGAATATAATACAAAAACAACAAAGAAAATATATTGAAATCAATCAATCTTACAATTTTGAAATTGAAAATTTTCAATTTCAAAATAAAAATACATGAAAAGAAAAACATCAAAACAATTTTTATTGTTTCAAAATAAATAAAAACAAAATATTAGAGTAGCACCTTATATTTTGATTTAAGAGATGATTTGAAGATGGGGAATAAAAGTGAATTACAAAATGAAAAGGTGAATCTAACTATTATACTACACAAATATTCTGAAGAAAGTAATAGTTTTAAATGAATTTAAAAAAAAAAACTAAAAGTTTAAATCTAAGGCAGCAATTGACATCAAGATTTTCAATTCAAAACACAAATATGCTAAAAAAGAACCAATAAAAAATTAATCTAAGAAAGCAATGAACTCACCCCGATAATATTAACTTTTTATCCATCAGCATGACCTCCAAGATAAACTTCGGGAAACTTGTTAACAAATCCCAAAAGTCATCTTCTTCTCAAAATATAATTTTAGACCATACCCACCAAAAGTGAGACCACAATCGCCGCAACTCCAACCACATCATCCAAACTCATCACCGTCACCATATTCGTCGCCCCATCTAAATAACTCGACCACTTCTAATGGATTTTATGAAGAAGATTTTGAAGATCTATCCAGACCTATTAGGATTTTTCTCCCACCCAAAAAAAATATTGTGAGAGTAAGAGAATAAACTCAAGGAATAAAAAGGAAAGAATGGGAGGAAGAGGAGGGGGAGGGGGAGGGAGAGGGAGAGTTAGAAGTATGAATGATATTTAAGATAATAGCAAATGATAAAGAAGATTGAAAGTTTTAAGGGTGAAGATGAAATGAAAATGAAACATCAATGCTCAATTAAACTAAATTAATAAAAATAATAATAGGAAAAGAAACATTGTCATCCAAATGGCGATATCTCATTCGCTATGAATGCCACGTAGATGCCACATGGCGGATCTTGAGACCTTGTCAAGTTTACACATTTTGTTTTATATATATATAGATTAGGAAAAACCAGTGTTTTAAAACTTTCCTGTCTGTAGTTCTTGTAGGCAGGACTAATATGATTCATGTAGCCATGAATGATTTGGCTAATTTTTTACTTAATCCTCTTCACTGACAATTGCCTGCCTTAATCCTCTGTATTTCTGTTTTTTTTAATGTTGAGTTTTGTTCCAGACAATTTGTCTCGATGCGTCTCTTTTGAGTGATGTGACAATTCCATCTCGTAGTGCATGTGCCTTGCATGTATATTAAGTGTTTCTTCTCACTTGAGAAATTCCACACAAAAGGGTCAATTTGAGACATTGTGTGGTATAGGGATCGATCTTAGACATACAGAGGGATATACAAATTAGTACAAAGGGCTAGGTGATAAATTTTGCCTAGTAACCAGAGTCTGTTGGTATTTAACCCTAATAACCTATGATTGTATGAATATTTTGGTCGAACTATTAAAATATATGATTGCAAGACATACCAATAGCATACTAACACTATTTAGAAAGTATCAACACATGGAGGTAATTTGAGAAGGTCATTTCTTTCAGTGATGTTTAGCAAGGAACTATCAGGAGTCAATGATGCAAACTTTTTCTAAGTTTGACATATGTTTCTGATAAGAAGAATTTAACAAGTACGGGGGATAATTTTGGTCTATATAACGGAACTTCATAACCCACACCTTCCACGATAATGATTGTAACTATATTGTACTCTTATGCCTATTTACTAGCCTAGTTACAAGCATATATTTAAATACTTGAATTGAAAACTAATGAAGTTCTACGATATATATATATATATATATATATATATATATATAAACAAACTTGTCTATCATAATATCATGTGTGTCATGACTCATCTGTTCAAAGTTTAAGAATAGATGTAAGTGGGATAATTGCATTAGTATCTCCATTTTTATGTGACAGAATATCAAAAACATACACCAAAATTAAAAATTAAAATAAAATAAAACAAGACAACAAACCAATTTTAAACACATAGATTTACAATTACCCATTTGATTCTCATAAGATGAACATATTTGGCAAAATCCAAATTGAAAAAAAATATACAAAATAAGAAATCAAGAATGAAGTACCAAGTTAGACGATCTTGTTATTGATGTAGTTGGTCGTAGAAAGAGAGAGAGAGAGCTATAGATAGATTGATGAAGAAGTAGTTATTGATATTTAAGTCAGTTGATGTTGATATTCTTGTCTCAATGGTATCAAAATATAAAATAAGAAATCAAGAAGAATGAAATACCAAATAAAAAAAAATTAACAACGAATAGTCACCTGTGTAGTTGGTTGCGGTGGGAGCGATAGATCGATTGATGAAGATGATAACAATTTTGATGTAGTTTTTTTTATGACTCTACGTTAGTAAAACCGATTCACTATGATGGCCGATTGATTGAGAGTATTTGTGTTTTGAAAGGTTTAAGACATTTGTGTAATTGAACAACAGACCTTAACTAAATCTGCTATTAGTTTCTTTTTTCTTAGTGGCCCAATATTATACTTGCTGCTATATTAAAAAAAATTCGCTGTTAAAGAGTAATTTTTTTTTCCACTAAACAGGATACATATATATATATATATTATCAATGGTCATAAATAGGAATGACACTATTTTTTTTAAAAAAAAAATATAAAATTGTCGCAGTCTTTTTTAAGTCCGCTGATGATGTTAATTTTTTCAACGATCATGGTAGTGCATGTTGTAGAAGTTTATAATAGGAGCACTTTATCTTTCGAGTGCTACAGTTATCTAGCTATTTTTAATAGGATTTAATGTAGTTATGATAGGGTTTTTAGTCAACTTGATATTAACTTGGTTGGTAAATTTTGGTTTTGCTTGAATTGGTAAAATAAATAAGAAACTTGAAAATTGAACTTGTTTGACTTGTATTGTTCCTGCAACAAGTTGGCCAAATAAGCAACTTGTTCAGTTTCATTTGCCCAAATGGTTGGATTGCTTGACGAATGGATTATTTGTATATGTTGTTTGATTATTATAGATGATATATTTAAAATTTGGATGCATTTCGGTGTCATTTGATTGTGTTTCAAAATTAAGAAAATAGCTCAGATGGACAACCTGGAAGCTATGTGAAAATTTTGAAAACAAGGCATTTTCAGCCAACACATAAAATGAACAAGATTTTGTGTAGAATATTATGACTATTGCGCCCGCATGAATAACTGCTACTAATTTCTTGCGCTTGACTTTTATATGTTAAAGTGAGCTTAGATATGCTAACAATAGAAATGCATTGTATGTGAAAGCATTGCATATTGAAAGGATATGGAATGCGAACCAGACGTGTGTCTGACCCTTCTTTGTTTCTTTTTTTTTTCTCAAAAATTTGTTTACAGATTGAATCGAGCGAGGCATATATAGGCTCTTATGATGAAGTTTGTAATTATGTGTGCATACATATATGTATTTGAAAGTTAATCATGTTTGTAAAAAAAATCATGATATATTAAAATCTGTTTGTAAAAGTTTACTTTATTCTTTTGAGAAAGTGTATGGATATAGTTTACATATGATTTAGCAAATGTTGTACATTTGAAAAAAAGTTTTAAGTCCTCCTCTGAATTCTTACTAATTTTTTGTAGTTTAATTCATTTTACAACTATATTTTCTAACTTAGATTCTTGATTTATTTAGAACTGAAATTGTTTTATTATTGATCAATTGACAAAGATTTCGCAATTATATTTGTAATTTACTTT
This sequence comes from Cardiospermum halicacabum, assembly GCA_031304145.1. Classification (NCBI taxonomy): domain Eukaryota; kingdom Viridiplantae; phylum Streptophyta; class Magnoliopsida; order Sapindales; family Sapindaceae; genus Cardiospermum; species Cardiospermum halicacabum. The sequence goes on along the minus strand of CM062394.1, from coordinate 12,782,168 downwards.
TATCAAGTGTGATATTTTTTATTTTATTAAAAACTTAAAACTATTGGATTTTAATGTGAGTTATAAAGAAGAAAGAAAACTAAAGTAAAAAATTATAGAACGATATATTTTATTGAGATAGATTTCTTCAATTATTCAAAGACTAAATACATCTTTTTATAGCAAAAATAAAAGACAACAAAATATCAGCTTAATATCTGTTGATTATTGTTGTTGACCAATTCAATAACAGATCACTAGTAGACTAGGTCAAGAATAATTTAAATTTTAAATTATTCCAACATCCTCCCTTAATTTAAAATTTATTATTATTTTATTTATTTATTTTTTAAAAGGCATGGTTATGGGCATGGATATGATTTTTTTTTTTCAAAATATTACATCTTCTTTTTCTTGAACGAGCAATTCAGTTTTTCCTTCTTCCTTACAAACTTTTTCAACATGGTCCATTTGACTACAATTGGAACATTTGACGACTGGCTTCCACCAACCCTTGTAAGTTGGATGATTTGTTTTCTGCAGTGATGGCACGCTTCATTACTGATCTTTGATTTTGCAAGCAGTGCAGCTTCTGTGGAGTAGTCCCGATCCCTCATCGATTTTCTCTCCTCAAATGTCCGTAATGCATTGACAAGTTCTGCCAAGGAAATACTTGAAATATTCAAAGTATTTTTCAAAGAAGAAATAGTAATTTCATATTTTTCAGGTAACGTAACAAGAATTTTTTCTATTACCCTTTCATCAGGAAAATCTTTACCAAACAGTCTTACTTTGTCTACGATGTCGAGAAGCTTGTCCACATATACCTTCACAAATTCTGAACTGTTCATCTTCTGCAGTTCAAATTGACGTAACAAATTTATTATTCTCATATTTTTTTACCTTTTTATTTCCTTCGTATTCCTCTTGAAGATACTCCCAAATTTCATTAGGAGACTCCAATTTTATGATGCAGGGAAGAATGGAAGATGAAACGGCAGAAAATAGACATGACATGACTTTGGCTTTTTTTTGTCTTTTTTCTTTATAAGTCTTCAGTTGTGCAGCGGTTGGATTTTCTCCTAATATTGGAACTTGGAAATCTTCATCTAGAATCTCCCACAAATCAATAGCTTGAATATGAATTTCCATTTGAATGACCCATATTTGGTAATTTGATCCGTCAAATTAAGGAGGCTGTATTTGGTGGGTAAGGGTTTGTGTTTCCATGGCACTGATATCATTATTGGATTTTAATGTGAGTTATAAAGAAGAAAGAAAACTAAAGTAAAAAAATATAGAATAATATATTTTATTGAGATAGATTTCTTCGATTATTCAAAGACTAAATACATCTTTTTATAGCAAAAATAAAAAAACAACAAATAAAAATATCAGCTTAATATCTGTTGATTATTGTTGTTGACCAATTCAATAACAGATTACTAGTAGACTAAGTCAAGGATAATTTAAAATTTAAATTATTCCAACAAAAACCATTTATCTATCATTGCAAATTTGTTTGTATGACTTCATTTTAATCATATATTTATAAAAATATAGTTGTCTCATTCGATTAAATACATTGAACAAGTAACTAAAGGTGTGTAAGAAAATTAAAAAAAAAAGTAAATTAGTGAATAAATTTATAATGGAAGAAAAATATACAACACTTAAGGGGGGGAGAGAATGGAAATGGGAAGGGAAAAAAATTATGGAGTAGGACATTAGGAAAAAAAAAACTAACGACTTTAATCATTAATATTTTTGCCAACCGATTCAAGAATAGGTCATTAGATGACATATTTCACTAAACCTTTAGATTTTCTTCCAAGTCACAATCAAATAGGTCATTGTCTTGGTAGTTACTCTATTCATGGTCTTCGTTCGAATGAACGGAACTATTGTCCTTACTTGAAAGTGCTGGTAGATATTCTCTTATGATTTGGGTAATTTCTTCTTCATTTTTTGCTACTGCAAGTTTTGCTTGGAGTTGAGATTTTGTCAAAAGATATTGTTGATGTTCCTTGTCTTTTATCTCATCTGGAAATTTTTCTGCAAAATCTAAACTTCGCTATATTAGAATGATTGTGCCATTGTCAATATTGTGTCCTAAAAACCTAATTTTTGTTTGGAAAAGTACCACCTTAGGAGCAAAAACTGCTAAACCATTATGCCTGGCTATTTTTAAGAATGTAGAAAGATGTTTCCAATGTTGTTCTATGGTCCTAGAAAATACTAGAACATCATCAATATAAACAATAATGAAGGATGTATACGAGTTAAAGATGTCATTCATGATATTTTGAAATTCTGATGGAGCATTTTTCAAGCCAAAAGGCATGACATTCCATTCATATTGTCCAAATGGGACTGTGAAAGTTGTCTTATATCTATCTTTTTCAGTTATCTGAATTTGCCAAAATACTTATTTTATATCAAACTTGGATATAATTGTCGAGTCATAAAGTCTCTTAAGTAAATCTGCCTTGTTAGGTATAAGGTATCTAATCCATTGAAGTGCATCATTCAAAGGCTTATAATTAGGGGTGTCAATTCGTGTTAGCGAATCGGGTTTGATTGAACCCGACACGACTTGTTTACGTTTATGTCTGACACGACTCGACACGTTTAATAAACGAGTTACAATTTCTCAACCCGACACGAATCCGTTTAATACGTGTGTTAACGTGTCGACACAATTAATTTGGTTAAATAACTCAAAATTTGTAATCGTATAATTCGATTACCCGTTTAACCTGTTTATCTGTTAACTCGTTGAACCTGTTTGTGCATTAACTCATTTAACATGTTTATGCGTTAACCCATTTAACATGTTTATGCGTTAACCTATTTAACTTGTCTATCCATTAAACCATTAAACCTATTATATTTATATATTTTTAAATACAATAATCAATTTAAATACAAAGTAATAAATAAAATAAAATAAAATAATTAAATTACGAATACAATCCAAATGAAAGTGTTCAAATATTAATATAACTTTATATAACCATAAACTTAATTTAGCTGCGATGAAAGTTTTACCGCAAATAAAATTGTGCAACAAATTTATTGAAAAATTCTTTAGTGACTACAAACACAATGAAAAAATATAAAATATCTTAAGAAATTAACCTTAATCAAGAGATTCTAAAGTTGAAGAAGCTTGTAGAGTTTCATAAAATCAATAAAATCTATATATCACACTCAAGTACTAAATTAATCAATAAAAATCTATACATCATCACTTGCAAATTTTATTAAAACTAATAAAATCAAGAACAATATATTAAATCAAAGAGAGACCCTGACTTCTAAGCTAAAGATAAAAGAATTAGGACTAAGACAATTAATGTTGGAAGAAACATATAACACGGAAAATCGACAACTAGGGTTGACAATGCTAACGGTAGAGAATTTCGTCTGAGGCAAACCGCGAAGAGGGGACAGGTGATATTTGAGAATTGATTGATTGATGACGAGACAAGAGGTAGAGAAGAGGAAGCTGTGCTGGGTGGTTGAAGGCAAAAGAGGAGGCAGAGAGACGGAATAACTTCTAATTTCTAAAATAAAATTAGGGTATTGTTAGATTGATACTACCTCCGTCCACGAATAAGTGTCATAGTTGCCAAAAATACAAAAATTAAGAGAACTCATGATTACATTTGAATTTTACTTATATACCCTTATAGATTTTATCATTACTTTTGAGATGATCGGGTGGTATATTAAACAATAAATATATTGTAATGATGAGTGTATTGGAAGTGGTAGTTTAATATTTTAAAAGTTTGAGTGTTAAAATAAACAAAGGGTAAAAGTGAAAAAATATGTACAAAATATATATGTGACACTTATTTCGGGACAAATTCTTCTATAAATTGCGACACTTATTTGTGGACGGAGGTAGTAATATATATAATGTATTAAAAAAATATTATTTAATCCTTCAAAATTATATAAATTTTATTTTAACCCCAATTATGCGGGTCGACACGTTAACCTGTTAGTCAAACCCGACTCGACTCGTTTATAAGCAGGTTAAACGTGTCTTGTCATAAACAGGTCAAAACCCATTTAACTTAAACCCAACCCACTATTTTTCGCGGGTTCGTGTCAACCCATCGAATCATGACCCATTTTGACAACCCTACTTATAATTGATCACTAATCTAGGTGCGACTCTTTTTATTTCAGACTGTTTCTGAACATAAAAGGCTGAACAACTCCATGGTGATTTTAATTTTCTAATCAGACCTTTGCTAAGTAATTCTTCTATTTCTTTCTTGCAATATTCTACTAAATATGGAGGCATCTGAATTGGTCTAGCCTCAGTAGGAATTTTTTTCCATTAAAGTCTTTATGGTATGGGAGCTCAACTATGTGCTTCTATCTTTCCCAAAGGGCATTAGGGAGTGAGGTATAACTTCCTTTTCTAAAAGACTCTTAAATTCTTGTAATTGTTTTTGGACAGGTGCACTTTCTAATTGTTCTCTTTGTCTAAGATATTTATCATCGTCCTTAAGAAAATTGAGATGTTTTTCCTTCTCTTTAGACATTGTATTGTTTGATCCATGGAAATAAATTTGTCTTTCAAAATATTTAAATTTCTTGTCTGTGGAGGGATAGAGAACCTAAATATGATTTCTTTTTCTGCATATTGTGTGATTATGCCTTCTTTAGTAACCTTAAATGTGGTTATCAATTCTAAAAATGGGGTTCCTAGGATGACATTCTGGGTCAAAGTCCTAACTAGAATAAATGGTGTTTTATAACAAACTCCACCATTGCAAACTTTTGTTATAGGTAATTTATACTTAATTTCTAAAGTTGTTTTATTGGCTCCATACAACACTTCATTGGTCTTTTCTAAATATTTTGTTGGAACTAAACCTTCTCTCATACAATTCAAATCTGCTCCTGAGTAAATTAAGGTATTTGAAGCTTCTAGTTCACAATCTCGTTCTATCCTAATCAAAATATGGCAGTACTATTTTCTAAAAGTTATTTGATCTACTAGATTAGCTAAGGCTTGTTCTTTATGTTGTTCATTGTCATCAAGATCATTTTCTTCAGACAATTCAGAATCTCGGTCGGATGAGTTATTCCTAAAGACTTTTTCCTGAAGCAATTGAGTCAATTCTCTCAACTCTTTAACTTCTTACTTGACTTGCTTTATTTCTTGTTGTAGGTCTTGTATGGTCATTTTTTTATTTTTAAACTTAAATCTCCTTAAGATATTTTCTTCAAAACTGGGAGCCCTAAATGATATCTTAATTTCTTGTTCAGGACTTTTTGGACGAATCGTAGATGATTCTCAAGAAGCAATTATATTCCTTAATTGTCTAAGTTGAACTTCTTTTTGACTTGGATCTTTAATCTGGTCTATCATGTCTAACATTAAGGTAAAGTTCTCTTTTTCTAGTACACAAATTGTCTTGAGAGGAACTTAAGTAACCACTTGTCTATGAGTCATTTGAAGAGTCTTCTAATTCCCAAATTTCATTGTCAATACCAGAATTATTAAAATCAGAATCACTTGCATCTAGTATACTAATAATCTTTTCTTTGGTGACTTCATCTAAATCTAAGGCCCTATTTTCTTTTTCTTAAGCTCTGGACATTTTTTTTGCATAGTGTCCTGGTTTGCCACACTTATAGCATTTGTTAGACTTTCTATTAGTCTTTCTATATGGTTTTCTTGATTTTTTGTAATACTTGTCTTGGCTCTGATGCTTCCTATGAGATTTTCGTCTCTTGTAGGGTTTACTTTGTCTATTTTGTTTTCTGTATTTTGGTCTATTGTCTATTCTTTCTAGTCCAAACTGTTCACACCATGATCCTAGTTCTTTTCTAGATGTATGTCCTTGTCTCTTGATATGTTTTTCTAACTTAAGGTCATTACATAATTGTAAACCTGTGGTATTGATTATTTGAATTATTTCTCCATGTGTCATTTTGACAAATTTATTTCAGACCAATTTTCTATACCTTGATAATTCAAGATTCTATCCCTAACTTTGTTAGCAAAAATAGTGGGACGACCTGAAATAAACTTCTTTCCAATATGGAGTAGCATTGTCTTCATGTTGCATCACCCTAGTCATAAAAATATCTTTGCACCACTTAAAATCTTCTAACTTTCTACATCTTAGATTCTGTATATTGATTGTCCGTTTCTCATTATTGATTTTAGGATTTCCTATGAAATGATATCCTATAGTGTATACCAATGCATTAAGTCCATCAGGAATTGTCGTTTGATTTGTTGTCCTACTTGTTCCAGGTTCTCTACTATTTTAGTAGAATTAATAATTTCATTTCGGTGAGTGCTAGATAGATAATTGTCACTATCCTAATAATTGTCCTTTAAAACCTAGAGTAATCATATTACATGCCTCAGAGTCTGAAGCACTTTGTTTTTTCATGCATATGTCCTACAGTATGCATTTGTTTTAGAACTATAAGTATTTGGTATTCTGAAAGTCCATCTATATTCCATTGATAACATGCATTGCCTGTATATGCTCTATATGGGACAGATTCTTCATATTGAAGATCAAGTGGTGATGGTCGTGGATAAAAGGTCTTTGTTTGATATTTGTTCCTTTGATTGTTTTTTGTGGCCCAATGGGTCATTCCTTGGATAAATGGGCCATCTTGAGATATTTCATATTTTGAATTAGTCTCAGAAGGACTTTGTTGACTGATTGTATCATCTATTGTATGGATAACTGGTCTTATGTTTGTCTCATTCTTAACAAGGGTTTTAATTCTATCGTTAAGATTAGATAGTTTTTGGTCAATAATTCTAACAATGTCATTTGTCTCAATTTCTTTGTCAAAACATTTTTTTATTCCTACCGGCTCTGGAAACAAAGGCTTAGAAGGTTTAAAACAAACTTTTCCTGTTGAATTATTCTTCTTATGGCTAAAAGTCTTATGATCTCTATTGGTTTTTATTTTGTCTAATTGGTTTTTAATGTTTGTTGTCTGTATATGATTTGTCTGGCTAGTCATTTCTAATCTATCTAATTGTTCTTCTATAGTCACTTAGAACTCATTTGTATAATTGTTTTGTTTGATAATAAGTCAAGATTGACTCTGTGTAGCTGGTTCCTTGGGTGAAAGATCACTAGGGACTATAAAATAAGGTGTAGCTACTACTGGTTCTAGTCCTTCGCCTTTTTCTAATTCAATTCTAGTATTTGGTGGGTGGTTTGAAGTGATTTCTCCTTACTTGGTCATATATTTCCTAGGTGCAACTTTCATAATAACTTGACATTTGTTTTCGTAATGGTTTCTTTTAGAAAACCATATAAAAAAATGGTATTTGCTCATTTAAAACATTGATTGTTTCTAACCATCTATCTCTATATGCTTGTCTTTTAATTTTAGAATATCTAGTCTCATATTGGTCTCTTTTTTCACTATTGATGGAAAAATTGTACTCTCTAAGCAGGAAGTCATAATCAATATCTTCCTCCTTAGTGATTACATTGATTTCCATAAATTGTGGTATGTCTAGTTGAATTTGTGATCGGGTTGGTGAAAATTCTTCTTGTTCAGATTCATGGACTGGCCTAGCTATCTGGTCTTTTGTTATGAATATTCTAGATACTCCTAAAGAGGTTTCTCCAACTATGGATGGAATTCTGGAATTACTTTTCCTGGGTGCTTGTCTAGATGTTTGAAAATCAGTAGACTCAGAATTACTTGTCATGGAAGAACTAAAGGAATGTCTATGGCTAAAAGTGATTCCTAATGATCCATCCACGTACTCCTTAAATGTACTTAATTGTCGATTTGGAGGCTTAATTGTAGGAATACATTGTTTTGGTTTTACCCATTCTTCTGGTAATTCTATTTGGTCTCATTCTAATGGTCTCAGAACATGAACATTAACTTGAGAGGAAACCTCATAACAAATTGTCTGATTTGGAGGTATCTTAAGAGCTATATAATTTGAATCATTCCTGAAGTCAATAACCTATAATTGACACGATATATGAGTTTATATGGACAAGATCTCTGGATAAACTTGTAATTGTGAAGTTGGACATCAATGGTCAAGCATTTTTCTTTAGCCTCATCCACCCTAAGAGAAATACTAAAATCTGGATATACTGTAAATTGAATTGGTCCATACATCAATGATGTCTATGCCATACCAAAGATTGATTCTTTATATTCATTAATTCTTGAATCTCGTAACACTATAAGCATAGCATTATTTAATCATAACTTAGATATGAGTTTTATGGCTACTTGAACACTTCCTATATGAATATTATTGTAACCCATCTTTGTATAGTGCTTAAGACTTTTCTTATTTAAAAGATTTGTCGAGAATCGTTCTGAAATAAACTTTATATCTATTTCTTTAATTTTTTTGGTCCTAAAATTGTCACAAAATCAAAAGTTTTACTACGCCTAGAGATTGATTGTACATCAATATTAGGTAATTGCCAATTACTAAGTTCCTAGTCCGACAAATTAGATTCTAAGTTTAGTAATGAGTTTGTAACAGATTCTTCATGGTCCGGTTCTACACCGAAAGTTCTAGAGACGGCTGACATGGATAAAGTAATAGGGTTCACAGAAAGAAGATAAGTTATTTCTCACTATCTATAGGCTTTATGGGTACTATCCTCACCTCTCCTAGGTTTTACAGGCTTAATCAGACTATATATATATGGAAATTTATATAAAATAAATCAAATAAAGTTTAAAAATTCAAAACTAAACCAATAGAACTTTATTTCTATTTTTGAGCCACCCAAACTTTGATTTTCAAAAATAGACCATCACATCTGTGAAGGTTCTCTTCACAGACCGCCTTCACACCTTCATAGATCTTTGTAAAAGATCTTCACAGAAGGATAAAATGGTCAATTTGGTTCATTTTTGAAAAGTGAAAATTTGAAAGATTATTTTTATAAAATTTTTAAAGTTGGACTATATAATGTAAATAAAAGTTATAAAATAACAAAAATGAAAATAACCCATATATATATATAACATTTATAATTAAAAATAACTAATTAGATGGATGAAATTAAATTTTAATTTATTAATATTTTGAAATCGTCCAAAACCATTTAAAATCTTTCAAAAAGTAAGTAATCAGTTTTTAAATTTTAAATTCTTTTAATTATTAGAAAATCAATAAAATTCATAAAAAAATTTCAAATTTAAATTTTAAAAATCATGAAAAAGTTACACCATCCAAATTTTTTATAAAATTTATAAAAATCATAATTAAATATTTTTAAAAATTATAAAAATTATAAAACCATTTACCTTTATAAAATATTTAAAAATTATAATTAGATAATTCGTAATTTTTATAGAATTAAAAAAAAAAATTACGATTAAATATGTAGGAAAATATTACTTATTACACAAGGATGGTAATTTTGCTTAATATGACAAAATATAGATTCTTTTTGAAATTTTCCTTATTTACTTGTGTAAAATTTAAAGGCTGTGTATTGTATCAGAGTAATGAATTTGGAGTTGTAATTGAAATTGTTTTCCCTCTATTGCAAAACCTCACTGAAAACCCTAGAATTTCATCTCAACTAGTCAGAATTCCGGCTCTTCAATTGTGAGTTCTCCTCTTTTCGTTCTTGTACGTTGATTCATTCTCGTTGAGTTTTCATTACATTCTTTGAGAAGTAGTTTTGTCTGTCTGATTTGCTTCACTCTTCTCCTTTTTCTTTTTTTAATTTTTTTAAAATTTTGATTATTGAATTATGAGGTCGATCTTTTCGAGTTTCAATTTTGAGATATGGACTGTTAGAATCGCTGCCTTGCATGTCATGTAGTAGTTACGTTTTTGGTTTATTGATCATATTACAATAATGCTGTTACTGTCTCATCAATGTGGTTATATCTGCTTTATGCTTGTTTCACATTTTGGCTCCTGGTGCTTGATGTGTTTCTTTGATCACTATTGATTTGTTTTTGAGTTTTTTCTTAGTGAATTTATTAACAATTGGCTTTCATTTTAGTATTTGATCGAAGACTGTTGGAATTGTTGTATCTATTCTAGTGCCCAAATGAATTATGTTGATGAGGATGCTAGTTCGGGCTCTGGAGATGATGCAAACTTGCTGGATGGACATAGCAAGCGTCAGAATGTGGCAGCATCAGGTTCTGGCCGTCGCAAACGGAATCGCAAAACTGCCGGAGATGCCATTGTGGAGGCTATGCTTGAAATAGCAGCTGCATCAAAAATGAGAGCAGCAGCTATTATGAAGAATGAGGAGAAATTTTCAATTAGCAGATGCATTAAAGTTCTAGATGAGATGCAAGGTGTTGATCAAGGAATTTACTTTCTTGCTTTGGACTTGTTTGAAAACCCAAATGCCAGGGAAATCTTTATATCTCTTAAGAATGAGAAACGGTTGCTTTGGTTGCAGGGAAAGTGTAGAGCTGCTTCCTCTGGTTGATTAGTTCTACTGGCAAAATAGTTTGTTTACTTTTTTGGTTCCAAACCATTTTTTGTGGTCTATATGATTCTCAACTTATGGCTGAGGAACTCTTACAAATGTACTCTTTAGACTTAGACGGCTATCACAGTAGCATGATGATTTGAAAATATAACTCCAGTTTTCTGCTCTTCAAATCTTTCTTTGTTTACAGTTCATTATGGTTACTATTATTATTTTACGAAAAAAGTTATTCACCGTCTGTGCCGATAGTTTGTTTTGCTTTGTTATGTACTGGATTTTATTCTATCTCTACAGACACATCAAACAGCATGGATGATCCTGATGTGGATGATTTTGACTTGGAATTGGATGAGATGGAGGTAGTTGCTGCAGCTGTTGGCTACTATTACCATAATAGTATATCCAAGACACCTTGCCGAGCTGCATCACCTAGTGGAAGGGGATTTTTGACTGAACTGCTACAAGGACATGATGAAGTATGCCGGGATATGCTTCGGATGGATAAACATGTATTTCACAGACTATGTGATATACTTCGACAAAGATGCATGTTACGTGATACTGCTGACGTTATGATAGAGGAGCAGCTCGCTATATTTCTAAGTATTGTTGGTCATAATGAACGTAACAGAGTAATCCAAGAAAGGTTTCAGCACTCGGGTGAAACCATAAGCCGGTATTTTAAGATTGTGCTGAAAGCAATTAAGTCCCTCTCTCGGGAATTCTTAAGGCCTCCACAGTCGAGCACTCCTGCTGAAATTCTCGGTAACAAAAGATACGATCCATATTTTAAGGTTTAAGTCGACTCTTTGTTTTCTCTTTCATGGATTTTATCTGCTATTCTTTGCTTGATTTCAATTGTGTATTCCCAGGATTGCATTGGGGTCATAGATGGCATGCATGTCCCAGCACATGTCCCAGCAAAAGAACACTCTCAATTTCGCAATAAGAAAGGTTTATTAACTCAAAATGTGTTGGCTGCTTGTACTTTTGACTTGCAATTCATATTTGTTTACCCAGGCTGGGAAGGTTCTGCTCCTGATTCACGGGTTTTAAGAGCAGTTCTAGACAATCCAGATCAGAATTTCCCTCCTGTTCCTGAAGGTTCTTCCTATTGTAAAGAGATTTGTGATTTATTTTAAACTCTCCATAGGAGAGTCTGTAAGTATAAGTTTGCTTATCATCTAAATCTTCTGTTGCTGCAGGAAAATATTACCTGGTTGACATGGGTTATACAAACACTCAAGGGTTTATAGCTCCATACATAGGATCTCGATATCACCTTCATGAGTTCAGAGGTGCTAATCAATTGCCAAGAAATGCAAAGGATCTGTTCAACCATCGACATTCATCTCTAAGCAATGTAATGAAGAGGTGTTTTGATGTGTTGAAAACTCGTTTCCCCATTCTAAAAGTTGCTCCTCAATATGCATTTGATATTCAAAGAGACATAGTTATAGCAGCCTGCGTTCTTCATAATTTCATCCGTTGCAATGAAAGAAATGACTGGCTGTTTAGAGCCATTGAGGGTGTAGTGGTTGAAGAATTGCCGGACTTGGATGATCAATTCGACATGCAATTAGCTTGTTCAATTCCAGAGCAAATTGCTTCAGCATTCAGAGATTCCATCGCGACAGCTATGTGGAGTGACTTCTTAAACAATTGGGATGAATGGTGAAGCTATAGCCTATGTACATTTTGTGAAGGAATAGCAGCAGATTTTTGGGATGAATGGTCTGTTTTCTTTGTCCAATTATCTATGCTCATCTGTCTGAGATCCAAAATGCTAGTAAACACAGGTTTTATATGCACTAGGCAGTGTTAACAATATTGTATGAAAAGTGTAACTGGAACATGGCTGTTTTCAAGTCTGGAATTGAAAACTGGGGCAACAAAATGCATTAACTCTGTTGTAGAGTGTTTTAGAGTCTGCTAAGGTGATATTTCTCTAACATCTATTCCCTACAGAGATACATCAATATTTACCAACTAAATAATCATTTCTATACATGGAAAAATTGGTTTGAAGATTACATTTATACAGCTATATGGAGAATCCTTAGAGGTTTGACAATGCCCCCAATAAAGCCATTCTAACAGAGATCAAGTGTTTATACAATTCCTTCACTTTCCCTTCAAAGGGTATGATTCTTTCTTCCAATTCTTCACACCTTCTCTTCAACTCCTCAACATCACCTCGATCGCACAATCTCTCTCTACTCTTCAATCCAGCTCTCAAGTTCCGAGCCGCCTCAACCGTCCGATGCAACTCAATTAACATGATAGACGAACCAGATTTCAAATTCTCCTTCACATGCTTTCCCAATAGCTGAAATGAACCCATTGAACTAGCCCTTCTTAGTACTGCAAATCCACCCTTAATAGATTTCAAAGATAAAGCCATTCCAACAATGTCACACATCATTGACGTCAAAACCTTGGACCCTTTTAAGATCTCATCAAGTCTTGAATCTGTTGAAGAAAAACTGTGATGCTTGAAAGATCTCTTAAACCGGGAAGACTGGTTCATCAGCCTATCATGGTCAAACGAATCTAACAAGTCTAGCACTTTAGCTAATGTAGTAGGGTGAGGCTCAACATTTAAGCCTAATAAATGTGACACAATCTTTAACGACTCAACATATCGTTGAATCGAACCCAATTTGTCACACAACTCATTGCATGCATCAAGCAAATTGGCATTGAAATCTAGATAGTCTTGTATGGTTTCAGAATCAGAAGGATGATCAAAGGTAACACTAGAGAGCGACTTTAATGTGTTTTGTTGGGTAGTGATAGAGGCATCTAGAGCTTGTAACAACCAATTATCATTACACTGAAGCAAGGTATGGAGGAGTTGTTGTTGGTCTAATGAGGAGGAAGTGGAAGGTAAAGGCACAACTACAGAAGAAGAAGAAGAAGAAGAAGAAGAGTGTTTGAGCAAGGAAGAGAGAGCTGTGAGTATTGTAGATGTCTTCATGTTTGTGAGTAAATAAGCAAACCTTATGAGTGGGTCTTGTGTGTTAATATAGTCCTTGTATTGTAAGGCAAAACAAATGTTAGGTAGGTGCACCAATAATTTGATATTGGTTGTGTCCGATGCATCACCGTATTCCAAGAATTGGAGGTGTAGAAGCGAAACACGTGTGAAAAAGTGGTGTTGAGCTTTAGGGTATGTGCCCCTACATTCTTTGGACAGCATGAGCTGTTTAGATTTGGTTTAAGATATCATATATGATGATAGCGTGGACAGTTGAGAAACCACCACGTAGGTTGCATATAACATATAGGACCCACTATATCCACTTCAAATCATACTTGCCCACTTCTAATGTCAATAATACATGTACATTATATCTTGTTCCTCTTCTATCATCATTTTTTACTTATAGTTTCTGCAAAATCACAGACATCACCAACATTTCCAATCCATTATATATATTTAATTAAATATTTATCCACCTTTAATATTATTTTAAAATATAATAATAACAGTATACATCCATGTGTCACTAAAATCTACTTCTTCTGTGAAAATAAATAAATAAATAAGCGCGAACATAATCTTTAGTCCAGATTTTGGAATGTGAGAGAGACAGTGAGGGAGGGTTGTTGCCTGTCACATGCCACGCATTATCGAGTTTTCTTCATGTACTCTCTGGAGACTACGACTTGTGTCTCTCTACATCTCTCACTATATCACTGTTAATATATATATTGCAGATAATAATATTAATAATATTGTTATAAATAAATATTATTGAGTGATAGAATATGTCCCCTATCGCTGGTAGTATATTCAGTTTCTCAGTTCATTATTTTTTATAAATATTTTTATTAAAATTTAAATTAAAAATCCATAACAGCCAATGTCAATGAATAAGTTCATTTTCATCTACAATTATACAAGTTCATTTGAATAAAATAAAAAGAAAAATAAACAATGATCCACAACTAAAGACATTCAGGAATCTGGTAATAATGGTATAGTTTGAAAGAAAAGACCAGACCAGATAAAACAAGTACAGGTGGCTAAAAAGTTGATGAATAGCAAACCAAACCCAGATCTTACATTTAGTGAGATCCTAAAATCTAAAGTTGTCCTGCCGGCAAATATAATAGTAATACTCCATTCAAGCAATGATTGTGTGCAATTTGATTGTACGGCTAGAGCCTTGAGTTGATAATAATTGAGTTGTGTTATTTCTTTACCAGTAAACATAGATTTGGTTCTCCTTTTCTGATTAACTTCTCAGGTTCAATGTTTCTATTAAATTTACACCAAAAAGAAGTATGTGAATAAATAAGTAATACAAAAGTGTTTAGCATTCGCTGGAAATTAGTTGACCAGCTTTCCTCAACTAATTTAAAGATTAATTGTGTTTGGATTTAAATAAAATTCCAACTAGCTTTCCCCCCATAATAAATTAAATTAATATTTCATTTAAGGGATAATTTTAAAATACTTACCAACATTTCACAAAATTCTTAAAAAATTAATATATATTTAGAAAACTACAATTTACAACTTTTCCGTTAAGGTTCGTTACGATTATTGTTTATGATTACGAATCAACATTTACCTCCAATAACTAGAGCGGTACTTTCGAAATTTTAACTTTAATTATTATTTTTAAATTAAAAAAAAAAATTAAAGGCCCAGGAGATGCCACGTAGTGTGAAATTGGTTATGTCGTTGTTTGCTCAAAAACACTTCATCCCTCCACAAGACTAAAAGTTTGTCATTACTTCATTTTCCCTCCGAAAACCATCTCCCTCTCAACCCTTATAATGCTAGTAAGTCGCTATTTGGCCTCAAGGTTTTAGTCGTTTAGATTTTCTCCTTTCATCAGCTTCTTATTTGCGATGTTACAGGTGCGACAGAGAAGCCTGCCAGTTGTGTGAACATGAAGAAGAGGCTGTCATCTGGATTTGGTTAGAAGAACATTACTTGTGAGTAAAGTAACCATTTAGAAATGCATAATATTATCTTTTTATTAATTTTCTTCTTCGATTTCTCTGTCGATTGTTCTGTTTAGGGTTATTGTTAGGGTTTAACAGTGTCTGATGATATGTCGATAATTTAAGTCTTTTAGTATACAGAGTATTGTAGTGTTATTGAGGTTAGTAAGGGCGTATCCTATCATTGAATCGTTTTGTGCATTTGATTTGTTATTTTCAATCTGCTGCGCTTAGGGGTGGGAATAGGCCAGGCCAGGCCAGGCTTTTGGTTAAATAGGCCCGGCCTGTATTCTAATACTCTGGCCTGAGCCTGGCCTACAAGCCTATGATAGGCTTGTATTATAGGTTTGGCCTGATCTGCTTAAAAGCCTGTTAGGCCTGAAAGCTTGTTTAAAAGCCTAAAAACAACTAGTTATATTTATAAATAAAGTTTGGGCTTTATATTTATAAATAAAATATTAGATTTTAAACTTATAAACAAACATGTCAATATATTTATAAATAAAATTACATATAAATAATATATGGGCCGGCCTATTAAGTTATGAAGGCTTTTACCACAGCCTGAGCCTAGCCTATTTAATTAAATAGGCTTTTGAAAAAGTTTGAATCTGGCCTATTTATTAAATAGGCTAGGCCAGGCTAGGCCTTTTATAGGCCAGGCTGTAGGCCCCTAAAAGGCTGCCTGACCTATTCCCACCCCTAGCTGCGCTAGCATATTTAAGGGTTTTGTGTTTTTTAATGCATTTTATTTTTGCTTAGGTAGTAAGATGTTAAACCTTAAGGCTTTGTTTGGATGACTGACACTAATGTTTCGTGCAGTACAATTTAGTTCAATATTATTTCGTATAGTACTAAAATGTTGTTTGGATGGATGGTGTAGTTCTGTACAGTAAAGTCAAATTTTTTTGTTTGGATTGATGGTATTGTATGGGTTAAAAGGATGTAAATTGTCCACAATACCCTTGTGAATAGGATTCACACTAATTATTAATTTTAGATTATTTAATTTATTTTTTTAAAAATTTTTACCACATTATAATTTTATTTATTTATTTGACGGATTTGATAAAGTAAAAAAAAAATAATGTGTCATTTGTTTTTTCTTTTTAATATTTTAATCTATTTTTAAGTAATTTAGAGTTTTTTTTAAAATTTAATTTTAAGTGCTGAAAATAATTTTTTTTTAAAAAAAAAATTCACTTATTCTAATTAGATATACATATTTACTCATTCTATTTCCATATTAATCCATTTCTAAATTTTAAAAAAAAAACTGAAATTGATTTTTTAAAATTTATTTTGTTAATTAAATATTAAGTAATTAATAAAATAATTTTAGCTGATATTGTGAATCTTAAATTTATAAATAGATTTAAAAAAAAAAGAAAGTGGATTGTTCAATTTTTTATTTATTAAAGAGTAAAATAGTAATAAAAATATATTATATTATATAAATAGAATATAAACATAAAAAATAAACCAAATCACTTATTTATTTAAAATGACTTAATATTTAAAATTTGCAAATTAGATAAAGGACATAACTAAATATTAATATTTTAAATAATTTATTATATTTTAATATTTTACTAGGAATCATATAAATAAATTTTAAAAAGTATAAAATTAATAAAATAAAACAAACCATATTTGAAGATTGACCACAACTATGTCAATTGATCAAATAAAATATGTTTAATTTTTTTTCTTTTAAATCAAACAAACAACCAAAACTCTATTTCCAATAATCAAATTAAATATATTAAATAAAAACATAAATCAATTAAATCAAATTAAACACTCCCAAAATAAAAAGTAAAATGCACCCGTAAAATATCATGAGAGTGAAACAATGCATCATGATATTTGTGTAATATTCTTTATATTAGAAGGATAATTTTGGAAAATAAAAAATACTTCATCCGTTCTAAAATAGGTGAAATACTTCCTGCGGACACGCTATCCAATATTTATCTTTAACGGTAAATATCTTTAATTATATTTGAAAATTATCTTTAACTAAAAATTATAGTAATTTAATATTTGAAAAGTAGACATTAAGACGAATAAAACAAGATCCCACTTGACTATATTATTCCTTATACATAGAAAATAATATGCGAAACAAATTGGTTGATAAATAGTGAATACTATGCTAATGTTTCATCTATTTTAGAACGGAGGTAGTATAACCTATGGCAACACCTCAAATTGGTGGGTTGCAAATTTGATGGGACGAAACTCAAATGATATTAAAATTCATAGTTCTCAATCGAAATTCCTATCAACGTCTAATGTAGTATTTTAGATATCGTCTCCACAGGGATTGTAAGCTAAGAAGCATGATTGAGACTAAGATTTAAACTGAATTGCTAAAGAATCTATATACAAAACGAATCATAGAATCATAGAATCATAGAGTTGATGTGAAGTAAAAGTAACTCATGACATTCATTCAATGAAAACTCAAGTCAGCACTCTATTCTGCAATTGATCTTAACAATGAATAAACTGATTTGCTAGATCTGTTGTCAATTAACTTCTCATGCAAGTTTCATCTTAAATCACAGATTTACCTTCTAGATCATCATCAGTGATCTGTTAAAAGATCTCTCAATTCAATTTTACAGATCTTAATTATATAGTTGCATATATCTCTATACTACAACCTATACAATTGATGAGCACAATTTGTAGAAAAACAGATCTGTAGTTTATCTCTAGTACTACGATCCCCTGTTCTCAGATCTGAAACCTAATCGCCATCTCTGGTCTAAATCAAATCTCAGATTAACAATATTACGTAACTCTCGTTCTTATAATTCAATTAGCTCATGAAATCCAGTAGATCTGGCTATAATTGAACAAGAAACATTGCAATTGAAATGATAATCAACATTAAGATTCAACAAATCAACAGAGCTTTCAGCTAGCACATCTACTTCAGCATATTCAATCAAGTATAGAAAATCTTCATCGACATGCTCAAGATCTAAATCTTACCGAGGAAGATTGAAGCTAGACTCTGTCACAGTTGTTGCTTCACAATCTTCAAGCTAAATCTCAATGATCAACAGAAACAGAGCACAAAACTTCTTCAAGAAACTTCTCTGAAGATGTTGAATAATGCGTATAGAAGAATCTAGAATTTCTCTTAAAGTGTAACAGAATGTCAAGAGTGAAAATCAATCGTCTAAAACTGTTTTTCTCTAAAAAACTTCACACTCATTGCTTCATATGAGCTCCTATTTATAAAGTTTGGCTCAGTGGCAATTTTGAAATAAAATCGACAAAGAAACACAAATTGGCGAAGTAACATTTTTTCTCCATTTATGTCGCCTGTTCCTTCGCCTGAATCAAACGACTTCTTCAAGTCTCGCTTGTCCTGATCGCTAAGCTGTCAATCTTTCTATGCGAAATATCCTCAATGTTGCCACAGTACTCGCCTGATGTTCAGGCGAGTTGATATTTTTCGCCAAAACACTCTTTCAGTTAAGATCTTCTAGGCGATGTCTCATCAAATGTCGCCTGTGATAATCCTTAGATTTGGTGACATTTCTCCTTTATCGCCTCAAGGTAGGCGAAATTAAATCTTCATCGCCTAAATCTCTGTCAAGACGACGATATACGAAGGCGAGGAATTTCTGATTCGCCTTTCATGCTTTACTCTTCGAGGCGAAATCTTCTTTATATCGCCTGCTGCATCGCCCTTCACTCCAAATCATGGCGAGGTCTTCAGGCGAATTCTTTTCTTAGCAAAATTATCTCGCCAGTTTGCTGACTTTGGATGAAATTCTGATTTGGTCCTTCTTTCTTTTGAATTTGCATGTTTTAGTCTCTTTTTCATAGTTTTTCATCCAAGTCCCTGTCTCAACAATAAAAGCCTAGAATTAGTAGAAATGTAATCACTATCTCATCATTTAAACTCAATTTCATTACATTCAAACTCATAAAGTATGCTAAAACATAGGTAAATTCTAGACTTATCAAAATTCCACTCAAATCAACCTATGTATAACTAAACAAAACTAAACTATGTAAACTCAACCCATCATCCAAACATGGTATAGGTTATTAATAACCTAAACCATATCATACAAAATCATTATCCAAACATAGCCTAAGTGAATTGTTTAAAGTCAATGTACATATATATAGTTGAGATTACAGGCATTGATGTGCAATATTATTTGGGTTTGTGTCTGTTTAAACATAGCTTCTTGATGCTTCAGTAAGGTATAATGATGCTGAATCTTCAATTAAATATTTAAAGTCAATGTACGTATATATACTTGAGATCATTGTCATTGATGTGTTATATTGTCTATTTAGTTTGTTTTTACTAGTATTTTTGTCTTCCCTGAATGATTCAAGCACGTTATTTTTTATGGTTCTGATGTTTTGATCATGCTCTGTTTTGTGTTTGAAGGTTATATAGGATGTGTGTTCTTAAAGTATTTTTAACTTATTATGGGAGGAGATGGGGAAATTAATGGATTTAGATAGGATATGCTTACTTCAATTCTACAGTGAAGTAACTGGGTTTGACTGGATTAGGGCTAGGGATGTGGAATGTAGATGCATGCTCATATGGAATGAGAAAAGTAAGGTGACCAGATGTGATTGCTCATTGTGGGACACCCTTAGCCATTGGAACACCATTTCTGATAAGTTCAAGCCATTAAAGTTTAATGTATGGTTAGAGGATCTAGAGCTGTATCAACAGGAAAAAGAAAAATAAAGAAGGAAGGAGGAACTCTGTAATGCAGAGCCAATTCTACTATTGATGGACTGACCTTTTGAGGAGGAGGAAATAGTTATTTTGTCAGCTGGTGGTCTAAGTAGTCCAGTCCAGACATAATGTACCCTAGAGGCTGTTGGTGGTGCATATAGTTCAAGGGAAGCAGAATGCAACATGGAGGCCCATATACGAAATGAAAGTCCCAAAATAAATTCTCCAACCCAGCATCAAAGCCCAGCAAATATGGAGGTTGTTCATTGCCTAAATCTAGACCCGACAACAAAGACAAATGAGAATGATAGTCCAACATATGATGACATCCCATCACATGAGAAAATGAAATTAAACACAGCTGAGGTGGAGCCAGCTGTATCAGTATCTCCTGATCATGACATATGCATTAACAATACTAGCCCACCAGATCAATATGTTAGCAAAAGTGCACAGAATAATGCCAGCACTACTGCAGAGGCAACTGAGCCAGTGACCTCAGGTCCTTTCTTCCCTTTTTACCAGGATGGTTTTCTCGAAGCTGATGAATATGAATTTCGAAACCAGGTCGTAGAAGACCAACAAGAACAACTTAGACAAAGATTTAAACCTCATAATCCCTTTACCCAGCATGTTTCTTAAAATGGTGATTAAGATTTTGAATATGCTAATGAATTTTACTATGGTTTCAACGACTTCGAAAGTCCTCTAGTCCTTAATCTGTTTGAAGGGAATCTAGGAAAAAATAATTTAGTTGGGGGAGCAGATGTATCAAGAGATACAGATGCCAGTAAATGGGAAGGTTTAGATAAGTTTGATGAAGGAGATTAATGATGATTTTAGTGCGACGGTAATAAAGGATCTGCCAACTGAGAGAGGAAGTATAATGAAATGATGCGTGGAGATTTTCATGTGGTAAATCCAAGACAACCTATCAATTTTAAGGAGGATCGACTTTTTGACAATGTTAACATTCTAAGAGAATTGCTTAAAGCTTATACTATTCAAGTTAGAATTGAGATAGACAGGGTTATCAATGACCTTAGTAGACTATTGTGTAGGTGTAAGGGTGATGGGTGTAAATGGGTAATCAAGGCACAAGAAACAATATTTGGAAAAGCCATGAGGGTGTACGAAAATACCAAAGAACACATAATTACTGAGTAGTAATCCTGAGGCAAGGGTCAGATGGATTGTCAAGTAGTTCTAGGACCTCATCAGACACCGTCCTTCCATAGACATTAAAACACTATCACAATTACTGCAACGTGATTATAGGGACACAATAAGGAGAAAGGAACTATACAAGGTGAAATAAAGAGTTTGAAACAAGTTGATGTTTGAACATGCTGAATGTTTTACGCTACTGAAGAAGTATTGTGTGAGGTACAAAGGACTAATCTAGATTCAATGGTTATAGTTTGTGTATTTAGAGAAGATCCCCATTTCTCAAGAATGTTGTGTGTTTTGCAGCTCGGGGGGAAGATTTTGTACACTGCAAGAGTTTCATTGGGCTAGATGGATGCCATTTGAAAGGTCCATTCAAAGGTGTACTCCTCACTACCGTTACACTGGATGTTAATAGTTGGGTGCTCCCATCGATATTATAGATTTGGAGAAGAAGGATACCTGACAGTGGTTCCTTCAACATATGAGGAGTAGTTAAAGATTCCTACATCAAGGAGAATCTGCTTAATGAGTGACAGGAAAAAATGCATTTTGCATGCATTGGAGGCTGTTTTTAGAGACTTAGGCCATAGATAATCTTTTATTACAGTTTAGTTTAGGGGAAAGAGATGTGAACTAGCTGATGGATAGTTGTATTATGATAGATATTATCATATTTTTCTTGCAATTTAGTTTAGGGGAAATATATTTTAGCTAGTGGATCTGTTATGATACGGTGATGAATATAGTCATATAATTTTCTTGTTTAGTTTAGGTTAAAGAGATATGAACTAGCTGATCTTTTGTTATATTGAGATAAATATAGTCATATAAATTAATTAATTAATGTATGAGACAGTGATGATAGTTGACAAAATATGAAAAAAATTTTAATTAATTTTTGATGAATTCATATATGATATGAGTTTTATATATGAGCTGCTACAATGTTTAATGAAATGCTCTGAATTTGACTACACTATTTCAATAACAATGACTTTCTGACCATACCACATCTATTATAATTCTAGTATATATTATCAAGGAAAAATTATAAAATATGACATTTTCAAACTTTAACTTTAAATAAATAAACCATCCAAACTTTATTTAAATTTATAAACTTTTAAAAGTTTGAAACTTCAAAAATGAACCAAATTGACCAATATACCCTTAAAGACGCACTTCACGGCATCATCAGTTTGTGAAGCGCACTTCACCAGCCTTAAATTAGCTTGTGAAGCGCGCTTCACAGAATGCCGATGCCGTAAAACGTGTCTATAAGGGCATATTGGTCAATTTGGTTATTTTTTAAGTTTCAAACTTTCAAAAGTTTAAAAACTTAAAATAAAATTTGAATGGTCTATTAACTTAATTTAAAGTTTGAAATGAATAAAAATGAAATCATCATGATATGCGTTTCATATATGAGATATTATGATTAGGGGTGGGCATGAGCCGGTCCAGTCCGGTTTTACCCAAACCAATCCAAGCCTAGTTGTACTGTTTTTGTTTTTTTAAAGATTGAGACCAGCCTAATATATTTTAAATGGTAAAACTGATCAGTCCAGTTTTTGATTAGGTCGGGCCAAATCGAGCCAGTTTTGTCAGTTTAGGAATGCATGTTGGGCTTTTTTTTCTCTTCAAATTTGTCTCCTTATTCAAACATGTTTATTCATAAAATGATCTAAACTATAAAATCATCAAATCCATTCCAAACATCTTATATCCAAAAATCATAATGAAAAATTCAAAATACTAATCAATTCTAATCAATCAACATAAACGATCATCAATTATTCAAAACAAAAATCATATTAATCTAATTTAAATTCTCATATTCACTAAATAAAATCTAATAACAACATATAATAAATCCATAAAATCCTGTTAAAGCACCCATAAAAAAGCAACATATTACATATTCATTGATATCCTATTAAAATAACAATAAAGAAAAAAAAATTGTCTAAACATAAAAATTAGAAAGAGTTTTTTATTCCAATGTTATCATTAAACTTGGCAAAAGTAAGGGTTTGGGTCTACCCTTACCCAAACCCTTATTAGACCCTCAAAATTTTGGAGGGTGTAAATCCTACCCTTACCCTTTCTAGAAAGATATGGGTAAGGGTAGACCCTTATATTCAAAATGAAAGGGTAGACCCTTACCCTTAATAAAACCCTTCATAATCTGATATTTTTATTAAAATCATTTATATATGGAGAAATTTATTTTATTTCAAATTTAAAAATTCAATAAATATATTAATTTATTTATGTTATTTAGTTATTTTATTTTTCAATAGTTTATTTATGTTTTCAAATTTGTATATTTAGTTTAAACATAATATGTTTACATATTAGTAAATGCTACCTAAAAAAAACTAAACATTTATTTAAAATATTATTAATATCCAATAGAATGGAATCAAATCGATCAAAGTTTCATTTGAGAATATCAAATTAATTTGATTTAAATTTTAATTTTGATTCGAGTTAAACATGTTAAAATTAAACTATTTTCAATTTGATTTGATTTAAGTTATAAAATATGATTACTTACAATCAAACAATTAGAAAAAAAAAAAATCATCACAGTTTAATGATAATTATCCTATTTTATTTTAATTTTTTTTTTTAAAAATTTATGCATCTTAAATTATAATTATAATGTTAATGGATAAAAGTTATTTTAAATTTGAAATTATTCTTAAAAAAATAATATACTTATTATCAAATTAAATAATAACATTTTAAAAAATTAGAGGTTTTTTTTAAAAATTATAATAAGCATTAATTTTGTACTTTTTAAGAAGTGCATTACTTGTTCATTGAGAATTTAAAAAGTGGTATTTTAAATGTAATTTTTTTAGTATATTAATTACATTTACTCACATCTTAAATTCTCAATTAACAATTAATGCATTTACCTATATATTCCCATTTTTTTTCTTTTAAACATTAATAACATGTATTCGTGTCTTTTAAATTAAATTTACCATTTTAATAGATAATTTATTTCAAAATAATATTATTTTTAAAATAAAACAATAATACATTTACTATCAAATTAAAAGAATAATATTGTAAACGAAAAAACATAAGAATTTAAACAAATTAGTAATTTTTTATTTTAAAAAATAACCTGCATTAATTGTTTCTTCTTATTTTTTAATGCATTAGTTATTTATTTTATTGAAAATGTAATATTTTACAATAAAAAATTCATTTTAAATGCATTTATTAATTATATTTTTTACTCACTTTTTAAATTTCCAATGAGATATTAATAATCTCTCTCTCTCTCTATATATATATATATATTAAATAGGAAGATTAATAAAATAACATATATATAAAAAAATATTAATTCAAGAGAGAAGCATAAATTAATATATTAAGCTAATTTTTTTAAATCGGATAAAAAAGGATAAATAATAAATACAATATATTTATAATAGATTTATGATTTATAAAAATAAAATAAAATTAAAAAACCGATAGCATAGTTTAAATAAAAAAAGAATTTTTTTGTGTGTTAGAACTAGCAATAAAATCTAAAAAGATTTAATAGATAAAACAAACAAATAGAACCTAAATAGGGTAAAATTGCATTTAAAATGTAAGGGTCAAGATTGTAACGTCCGCAAATTGGGCCTAGAAGTTAGGGCCAATTTGAAATTCTTACATGTTTGATTTTCGATACATTCCACTTCGGAATAAGTTGAAATACTATAAAGGGCAATGATGAGATTAGAAAATTTATTTTGAAAAGAAAATACTAGGATCAAAAACCTTTATTTAATTTGAAATTAAATATTCAAAAACGGACTTTGAAATCAGAATTGGGCTTATAGGATAAAACTCGATTTAATTGGAAACATGGAGTCAAAATTATTTTTGGACGTGAAAAAGTATGAAATTTGAATCTAAACATCAAATTTTGGTAAAATTACAATTTTGCCCCTCTTAGCGGAAAAATTCGAATTTTTGAAATCGATGGTGATTTTTAATTCAAAACTTGAAAATAAATTTTGGAGAAGTACAGAAAAGTCGGAATTGAGTTTTGGTGGAAAACGGGCTCGGAATTGGATTGGGCCCGAACTTGGCCCAATCTAAAACTAAAGCCCACATGTGTGTGTATAAGAACACACCCACCACCACTCACTCATTCTCCCTATTCTTCTTCTTCCCCCTTCTCATACGTATCCTTTTATTCTCCATGGCCAAACCCTAGCTTTTATTTCTCTCATTTAATCACTCCAACCACCATCAATTTTCACATTAGTTTCATCAACAACATTCAAGGAGGTCATTAAATTCTATTTGGAAGTTTTGAAAGCTATATTTTTTATGGGTAAAAATCTCTTCTCTCTCTACACTTGATGATTTTTGAATTAATGATATGGGTTTTGTTTCATGATGCTTATAAATTGTTTTGAGTTGATTTTAAGTGTTAAACATATGCCATAGCTTCCATTAGAGTTTAGATGTTAAAAGCCCTAATTTTCACTATTGTTGTTTTGTTATTGCTTGAGGAGAAATGATTTTTGTTGGATAAATATTGTTAAATAATGATCCTAGGATGTTAATAAATGATTTTGGATTATTTCCAACCCATTTGTAGAACCCTAATCTCATCTATTTGTGTTAATGCCCTTAATAGTTATGTTATGTGATGATTGAATTGTGTTGGAGTCTTGTGATTATGATTGTGATGATATTATGGTTGTAGTGTGATAGTTGTATATTGGTGATGGCTTAGAACAAGTGAAAACCCTCACGAGAGCGGCTTTCTAACTTGTGGATCGACGGATGGGAGGTTCGTATTTCCGTTTTTAGCCCTACACACTTGTTTGTTATTGGTTGATGCATTGAATATTTGTTTACTTGTAATTATGCCATGAAATTGGTTAAATAAGATAACCATCCAAAAGTTGATATGAGGAGCATACTTGCATGTTAAGACGCTAGAGCATGTATGTAATGCATGTAGAATCATGCTAGGCGCTGTTTTGGGAATTGAAGTTTTGGGTGGACCGAGTCCACATTGTTTGCGGATATTGAAGGGCATAGGTTAGAGACTTATATTTCCGCTCTTGATTGTGGATGCTTGAAATGGTGTTGACATGTGTTTGGTAAGACATGTTTGTTGTATACATGACTTGATAATTATGAACATATTTCATTTATGACTATGTGAAAGTGCATGTGTTTGCCTTGTGGCTAAACGATTTCAAATGACAATGTTGTCTTGGTACCTCTAAGAGGTCAAATGTGCAAATGAAAGTTATAAAAGAAAGGATAAATGTGTGATTGTGGTTGAATCACTAAAACGGATAATTACCCTTATTATAGCTAGTTAGCGAATGTAGTGGCATGCCAGGGAAAAATGAGAATTCTCAACATGTGTATACATGAACGATAAATTGGCATTGGGGCCAAAAACGAACGAATTGAGTGACGACTTCTAACGGGTGTGACGGCACCACAGCCTTTTGGCCTAACGAACGAATCCAAAGGTAGATGACCGACTCGAGGGAGAGTAAATCGGCTCTACGGATTATTGGTCTTCGGACCCCAACGAGAGCTTGGCTCTAAAACGATGGCTTCGGCCCTAACGTCCCGTTTTCACTAATCAAGCTAGAATTAAGGGCGATTGCTTAAAAATGGAGTAATGTGTCTATTGAACTTGATTGTTGAGTATTTTGAAATTAGTTGGTCATACATTATGGATTAACTTGTCAAATGTTTTTGAACTAAAAATATTCCGACTTGGATTGTTTGAACTTGAATGTTGAACTTTAAATGTTTTGGAACTTGAATTGTTTAGAACTTGCAATATTTTAAACTTGCTTCATATTGAACTTGAAATGTCATTGATGATAATCTTGATGATGTATTGATATTTTCTTGCTAATGAACTTGAAAAGGTTCTTAAACTTGAACTTGAACTTGATGAGGAAATTGGTTAGGTAGTAGGAAAGACTTCCTAATGAACTTCATAACAAAATGACATTGTTATAGATATTGGAAATTTAGAATTGATATGAACATGCTTGGTAATCAAGATGATTAATGAACTTGACTAAATAAGAGATCATGACATGTCTTGTGCATAATCTTGATGCTTGGGAATGTTTGTTTAGTGAGCCAACCCTTAGTCCAATACTCTTGTCTAGTGGTGTGACCCTAATATGTTTTTGTCAAGTTAAAATGGGTCTTTGTTAGCTTAATTGGCTAAATTATGAATTGGAGAAATCATA
Source organism: Cardiospermum halicacabum (assembly GCA_031304145.1). NCBI lineage: Eukaryota > Viridiplantae > Streptophyta > Magnoliopsida > Sapindales > Sapindaceae > Cardiospermum > Cardiospermum halicacabum. The sequence goes on along the minus strand of CM062394.1, from coordinate 12,754,593 downwards.
TTGAATGTCTAATAATCAACTTGTTGTTGACTTGGTTGGCAAATGTTGGTTTTACTTGAATTGGTATTGGAAGGGTGGAATAAGTAGGAACTTAAAAATTGGAAATTGTTGTCTTGTGTTGCTGCTGCAACAAGTTGACCAAATAGGCAACTTGTTCAGTTTCGTTCGCCCAAATGGTAGGGTCTCTTGACAAATGGATTGTTTTTATATATTTTTTTATATGTATAGATGATGTGTTTAAAATTTGGTTTCATTCCGATGTCGTTTGGTCGGGTTTTGAAACTGAGCAAATCACTCAGATGGTGACCTGAGAAGTGTCACTATTCTGCCCAAGACAGGGCACGTCCGCTGCCAAGTTTTCCTTGTCCGCTGCCAGTGGATGGTGGCAGCCAACGAGGACAGCGAGCGCCGCATCATTCGCTGCCAATTTTCCTTTGTCCGCTGCCAGCCAACGCTGCCCGCGAATGGACTCTTGGAGCGCCACAATATTACCTTTCCAACTTGTCGGTCTTCGTTCTCCCTCATCCGAACTTTGATTTAGGTGCCGTTTGTGGCTATGAATTCGTCATTAAGTCTTTTTTTCAACTATGTCTTCAGATTTTGAAAATATGATCATATTTATATCCAGATTTTAAATCTCCTTCAAGTGTTCGTAAATTTCAGCTTTTGGAAAAATACGTGTAACTAGTATAAGTTTTGTATCCGGACTCCAAATTGAGTCCCGTTTGTTGCTATGAATTTGTGATGATGTCCTTTAATTGCTATATATTTTGAAATTATAGAAATAAATTAATGATATTGCAAGGATTTCAATCTTCTTTAAATGTACGAAGCATCCTATATTTAGGAATCGAAATTCTTGAATTAAAAACCTCTTGATTGAATCGTTTCCAAAACTTTTTGAATCTTTCACAAGTATATTTAACTGCTAGTAAACTCACCTACTTGTGACCATTTTTGAAAAGTTATTTTGTTATCAAATATCTTGTCGACGAAGTATCTTTAAAGATATTTAAAAACCATAAAGTCTTGTAACAGGAGAACTTGCAATGTGGTCAATTTGTTGATTGCTTCTTGTTCAAGAAATGACCTTGTATCTTTTAAATTGTTATTTGACACTGAACTGTAATTCGGTGTCTAGTTCGGTATCGAGTTCGGTTAGAGAGCATATTTGTCATCTTCATGGGTTACCGAATTATAATTCGGTAGGGAGCTCGGTATGTAGCTCGGTCAGAGGGTTTGTCTTTCAATTGTGTGTTACCAAATTGTAATTCGGTATACAATTTGGTGCTCGACAGAGGTTCGAGACATGCATTAGAGTCACTGAACTGTAATTCGGCATACAGTTCGGTATTGAATTCGGTCAGGGGCGTACTGCTGCATTTCATGTGTTATCGAATTGTAATTCGATATACAAATCGGTAGGCAATTCGACATAGTTTAGTAATGTGTTTAAAACCTGAAAAATTGAATATAATCGTGGCTTGATTAAACCCCATTGATTAAAGATTGAAATCTTCAATTGTTGGATTGATTGGTGATCTCCTTAAGCCGAGTTGTTTGGACTAAGCGGAGTTTGGCTCACAAGTCTTTTGTAATGATTGGTCGTCATGAGATAATTGTATTAATTCACATAATCGAATTGATCGTCTTGATTGACTTAATTGAAATGATTGTCTCGATTGACTTAATTGAAATTGGTTGTCTTGATTGACTCGATTGTATTGATTGTCGTATTGATCGCATTATTGATTGATGGATACATATGGTTAACGTTAATGAGAAATGAGATTAATCTCAAAGATTGGTAAACCATAGAATGAGCATGAATGTGTGACATAGCATGCCTCGAATGATACACTAGCATGATTGGTTGTTAGGAATTGGTTGTGTTTGACTTCTATGAGTTAAGGTGAGCTTAGAGATGCTCACTTTAGAATTGCATTGTGTGTAAAGCATCGCATATCGGCAGAAAGGTAAGAGCATTTGTGTGTGCTTGTTTGGGATATGGGATGTGAACCAGGCGTGTGCCTGACCCTTTCTTCTTCTTTTTTTCCCCGTAAATTGTGTTTCAGGTTTGATCGAGTAAGGCATGTGGTATTTGAGCTCTCATGATGAAGTTCATTAATGTTGTAATCACCCATACATGTATTTTAGAATTTTATCATATTTGTAAATGAGCTTATAATATATTTGAAGTATAGTTGTAAAAGGTGTTTTTTTTCATTTGGAATTTCTAAATATCACCTATGTATGATTTAAACCAAGTATCATATGTTCAAGAAAGTAACATCTTTATCCGTTTTCCGCACAAATATCATATAAACAAATCGAATTTTGAAATCTTCCTAAATGGTAAATTGCAACTGCATCGTTAATGTGGCGGTTCGGGCACCCGCTACGGTCTCAACCAGGGTGGGGGTTCGACGCTACATAGATAGGGTAAAATTTCATTTAGGATGTTAGGGTCTAGGTAAGGTAAAATATGGACCCTAGGCTATACCTTTACCCTACCCTCAAATAAACGAATTTTTTCTAAACCCAGTTACATAGGTGTTTTTAATTAAATGGGTAGGGTCTTATCCTACCCTTTTTTAGTTGGGTAAGGGTAGGGTCTCAAAAACCCTACCCACTTTGCCAACCCTAGTTATCATCTCGTCACTTACAAAATGCAATTAATCCACTTCAAATAAATAAACAAATATATATATATATATATATTTATAACATAATAAGAATTACATAAGCATAATAACCAATACAATCTTCAAATAAATGAACTATCAAAAGTGTTCATAATAATCAATACATATTTTGATTTTTATTTATTCAACTGGTTTCCTCATTTTTTAGGGTCCAAAACTGAACCGGAACTAATATAAATGGTTTTAAGCATACCAAGACCAGACTGGACCTATTCAACTCTAAAAACCGGCCGAAACCGGTTTGGGCTGGTTTGGACCGGCCTGGTTTAGTCAAGGCTCTATTTTTATGCCCAACCCTAATTATGATATTTAATGTAATACTCTAAATTTAAATGCTTTGAGATTATTACATTGTAGCGTCAAAACCCTTACCCCGGTTGAGACCACAATAGAAGTCTAGACTGCCACATTAACCATTTACAAAATAATACATTTTTCGAAAATCAATCAAATATGCGATATTTTAGCGGAAGACTAATAAACATATGTATTTGTTAAGTACTTTTTTTAAAACTAACCTCACTGTTAGTAGTAAAGTAGACATATGTATTTGTTTTCTAAATTAGTCCTAATTTATTATGAAAGTAGACATGTATATTTTTTATAATGGGTTTTTGTCTATGATGGTGAAGAAATTAAACATGTGAAATGAGGAAGATTCATGTGATGCATCTTATGTTACATAACAGAGGACCACAATCTATAAATAAATCGCCTATTATATTTATATATATATATATATTCATTCCACCTGCCTCCTTGCCTCAAGCATTCCAACAATAACCCTAGAAAAGCAAACCACCAAGAAAATGTCATCGTTAGATAGCTTAGAGCTTTGATTTGGACTCGAAAAGAGAATACTTTCTAACTCTAATGGAGTTTGAAGTGGACGAGTACTTCGTCAGAGGGCACCACTGCAAATGTGGAAAGTGACCCATCAGCGATGTCCAGAGTAATAGTATACATACAGACAAATGATTCTGGCAGTGCGGAAATAATGTGAGGCTAACTGTAGGTTAATTTATTTTCTTTACTTAAACCCTATCACATAATTGGGCTAAGCAGTGATATATTAATTCAGGTCGACCGATGCAATTACTTGGAATGGCAGGATGCGTGGTTATGTTGCAGGTTATACATATCTTACAGGAAGTCTTCCACCTAAACAACAAAATACACGAAACCACTAATTCAACTGTAGCTATCCAGGTTAAGAATGCAATATTGAAGATTAATTTGGAGAACTTGAAGAAAAAATATGAGAAAATGCAAGTTATATTCCAGTTTTCATTTGCAACAACCATCCTAATTTAGACATTTGTCTGGGTGTATTTTAAATTAGGTGTTTAACTTTTTAATTTTTGATGGATTTTCTCATTAAAGAACAAGTAAAGTGTGTTTTTGTTTTTGTTGTGTACTTTACAATATGGACAATCAAATTTTATGAATGATTTTTTTTGCTGTTATAAATTGTGTCCCACAAAAGTAGATAAAGCAAACTCAATCATTTCTATTAACCTCATGCGCATTAGGTGATCCTTCACACTCCAAAGGCAAAGGAAGCGTAATATAAGCATTGAAATTAAACTCCATTCCAGTAACCATATGTGTCTAGGGTGACTTTAACACACTAGAAGATGTAATCATATATACTTGTCAACTTATGAATCAATGCATGCTAGAAAATGGTAACAATACTTACAAATCTTTTAAAATTGGAATAATTGAGTTGTCAATCACATGAACCATCTAGACTTCATTTGAAGTATTTCCCACACCCTCAAATTTATTCTCAAAGTAACCTGACTTTTGCAACAGTAGTGGAACCATGTGAGATAGTTGCATGAATTGGTCAGCTAACAAACTAACTCCTTCAATGTTTGCCTTTATATCAATTACTAAAATTCTCTCAAAGTACATTTCAAGCACAGCAGCGATCCAATGCCCATAAAAACACATGAGCAGGAAAACAAACCTGCATAAAGCAGCGGATTATTAAAGCCATATAGCAACACATTATACTAAATTTTAAAACAATAACTTAAACTCCAAGAACATAAAAACTGACATAATCAAGATCCCAGCAAGGCATTCATTCTCATCTAACCATTTACCCACAACCATTTTTTTCAAACGTTCAATTCCTTTTTCCTTCGACGATGCATCCCTAAAACATTCCTTAGCTGTTAAGAAAAAAATATGTTCCCAGTATACCAAACTTAAAATCAACACTTCATTCAATTTCTGACTTCAAGGAAATCATGTACATATTTTTGTCTTCCCCACAAAACCATACAAGCTTGTCAAGCAATTTTTTTAACCTTATTGCACTCAACTCATTTTTTCCGAGATTGTACCTATTAATGAATTTTATAATAAAATAGACATTAAGTAATAAACATATGAATCTGTTAGAATCTTGAGCAACAAATTTACTAAATTAAATATGCGTTTTTAAGAAAAATTCACTTGGTAGAGTTATTAATATCCAAAAATGATTTCAGCTTCAAAGGTTCTTCAACTCTGCTATATGACCTTGGTTTTCCTAGAGAGGGAAGCGCTTTCCCTATTAATAGGGGAACTTTATCATTTAGCTTACGCAACTTGTCTTCCGACCAATGAAAAACTGTTTTTGGTGTTCTACTTCCTTTGTTCAGCACAATCACAATACATTCATCCGCCTCACCAACTTCTTCATCAATGGAAATTGTTGTAGCCTTCAAATTTTTAACTTTCTTCATCTTTTTCCTTCGAAACTGTGAGCCATGAGTGTTGGCAATAGCTGACCTTTTATTCAAACGTTCATTGCGCCTAAATGTCACATCCTATGAATGAAATATATAACAAACTAAACCGCAAGTAATTTAATTCTAAGTAAGGGTAAATGAGTATAATTTTAACTTTAACTATCCACGTATAACATATCAATTTTTATCGTCATCTTGGATGATATCTTCTTCTTCCCACCATCATCTTTTTGTTGTCCATCTACCTCCTATGTTAAAAAAATCAAACAATCAAACTATAAATAAAATTTTTAAACAACTGTAACTCTTAATAAATTAACTTACCTTATCATTTAATCTTTTGCTACTTCTAACCTTTAATACCTAAAACATAATAAAATTCAAACAATTCAAATATAAGAAAGTAGTTTTTGTTAAGTAATTTTAGACCACATATATTAGAAAGCTTCTTTATTAAGTAACTGATTTTTTGGTCACTTGTGATTGATTTCGTTCTATTCCAGTGTGGGCATAATCATCTGTTCTAACAGCAGCTTCCTCTGCCTCCGATTCTTTGTTTTCCTTTCCATCATTATGAACTTGAACCTTTATTCCAATGTTATAATCATCATCTTGACAATAAAAAAATTCAACCAACATTTATACAAGTAAAACTCTGTCCAACTCAACGACCAATCTAACTTCGGCATCTGCCTAACCAAATTCTTTAGGTGTTGCCTGGTTTACTTGACATTGGAAGTTTTCAAGATGCCACAACCGCTTTTCCTGAATATTATAATTTCTTCTAAAATTATCTAATTCCTCTAATTTCACCAGAGCCTCCTTCTTGAACTGGTCTAATTCTTTTAATCTCCTCATTATGTGACTCATACCATCTTACATTTTTAAACATAACTGATGTTAGTACTTGAAATTGAACAGTGTGTTCTATATAATTCAAATGGATTTACCTCTGACTAATAACCAATGAAACCGTCACCAGTATTGTTTGCACCATCTTCATTCACTTCTTCGTCCTCTAAAATTCATCCCAATTGGTTAATGATTCTACTTCTTCAATAGCTTCCTCCCCTAATCAGTTTATATGAGAACTGATAAATTGATTCCCATCAAAGTGATTCATATACCAACTATTAGCCTTTTCTTCTGTTGGCTCCAATGTGGATTCCCCACTCCTCTGTATTGAGAACAACATACGTTTCTTCACATACAATCAAATAAACAATTACTAAATTTAAATAACATAATATCGTTTACCATAATAGTTTCATCATAGTCCTTCGCGTTGACATCATGAAGCACCATCTCGCACATCTAGGCTCTTTTGATGCAATCTTGTTAAGTCCTTCAGTATTCAACAATTCTCTCATGTATGGAAATGCCTCAACCAACCACCACTGCATGAACATATGCTTAGATATGAACTGAATAACATAAATAGTTATAACAAATAATGAATACAATACATATATTTACCATAAATGCAAATGTGAATCCATATATTGTCCTCCCCCTTCGCGGATTATCTACAAATCCTAGTGACCACCTTCTGCAATTCACAAATAGTATGCGAGAAAGATAATGCACCCCATGGGAACCTCATAAACATTTTTAAATCATCAATTAAATGTCAAACCAACTTATTAATAGCCTTCTCCATTGATATCCCAAGCACCGAAACATGGACGACAACAACCAAAACTATTCTTTTACAATCTTTAACTTCAACCTCATTCTTCCAAAAGATACATGATTTTATTGAGACTCACGTAACCATGCTCATTAGGCCATATTCTTGAGCAAGTATTGGTTACAGGTAGCTTCTGGTTCTCAAGGTCCAAATCTTTTCAAACCATAAACCCGCAACTAATGAAAACTCTTGCTTTCCAAATATTTTAGTAGGCCCACCAATATGAAACCACATCTTATTCTGACTCTGATTAAATACACTAATCTCATTTGCTAGCACCCTAAATACAAGTTTCTCGTATAAAACTTGATTTTTTTTTTCATCGAATACCTCTGCCAGCTTAAAGAAATGGCAGAGAGGACACTTATGAATGAACTTACTCAATTTCTACTTGAGAACGGCCATTAACTAAATCTGCAAGGACATTTGGCCTGCACTTATTGTTAACTCTCTACTGTGAAATCACTCTTGGGACCGCCCACTTAAAGTCGAGATTGTAATTAACCTAGAAAACATTTTAAATATTTCTACAAATGGAGACAATGATCAAATAAACACCAAACTTTAAATAAAACAGCCTACCAATTTGTCGGCCATGTCGAATATATCAGAGGTATGTACAAGAATAGCTTGCATCCAAACTTACACTTGCACACAGTAACATTTATTAAAGTATGAACATGTAATACATCAAACAATATTTAATAATAAGCAACAACAATGTAATGAAAATCATAAAATAACCCACAAAATACAACTAAAAGCCAATATTTAACACATGAATAATCTAAATGAACACCTTCCATGAATTAGTAACCAAATTTGTGACCGGATAATAGCTTATTAATATTCCTTTCATGTGACCTTACCATTACAGTCAACCCCTGAATGTCATCTTATAGAAAAACAACTGAGGCCTTCAAGTGATGTACCCTACGTGGTGACCACATTAATGACAGTTAATGCATATCAACTATCGAATTTCGTCTGGCCTTATCTAAATATGTATTGCACGTAGGCCATTTCAGGTGACCTTACCTAAATTGTGGCCACCTAAAACATTTTAAGACAAAACACATATTAACAATTCATTCCTTTATCAATTTCATGCAACCTTATACTATTCCTAGAACAATCCTACGCCACTAAACTATAATCACTAGACCAAAAGACACCTTTCATTTGTCGTAAGCAATTTAGAGGCCACATGAGACGTATAATACCAAGCACTTACTTTCAAACAGGATAAACAAAATTAACATCATGATGACCTTATTATACAACTCATACAACATACTACACAATACAGATTTGATTTCCAACCGCAGCCAACAACAATATTACTAGTTGAGAACATTAGAAGACAAGAAAAACCATGCCAGAACAAGAAAAAAACCCGACTACTTCACACTATTTCTTCAGCTCGACAACAAGGAAAAAAACTAAGGACAAGATTGCATGTTCCAACCAAACAAATAAGTTAAACAGAAACCCAGAAACAGACCCCTTACAAGTCCACGTCAAAGTCAACATAAAAATTCTAACCCATCAAACCCTAAACCAAACTTCAAACTAAACTAATCCACAAGAAAGGTGAAGTACTTTTTTACAGCAATGTCCGCCATTGGTATCAATGGAACCAACCATCGATTTTCACTTTCGTAAACAAATATGCCCTAAATCAATCAAATTGAAAGCAAACACCATAGTTCTTACCTGGTTACCGACTGCCCTCGCTTTGAATCTGGTCGACGAATAACCTTTAACGGTGGCCGAAAAATGTATTACACGTCTATGAAGGTGGATGTGAAGCTTCGATGATATTTGTGAAATGAATGAAATGTTAAAACCTCCCAACAAGTAAGGGTTATTTGTCATTTTTCACAAAAATTTGATATATTTGAATTTATTCAATATAACGGTAAACAAATTTTATAAACAAGAGCATTTTGGAAATGTAGGCTCATTCCACTACAACCAAACTTTCAATTAGATCATAAACTTAATTGTAGTTTTTGAAGCCCGTAAACTTAAAGTGAACTTTCAATAGTTCACATTCTACCATTTTCCCAAACTATTTGCACTTATTCTTTTGCTTTCTGAAATTTAAATGAACTGGGAAAAGTTTTGGTGGTGAGATTACTCTTTCTTTCTTTCTTTCTTTTTTATTGGAATTGATTGCATGAGTGTTAATGGTTTTTTTTTTTTTTTTAATGTTGAAAATGATTACTTTTTCCTTACTAACCACTGAAAATTATTGTTCCAATTTTACCTTATATTATAGAAAAAAACAGAGTGCACGAGGAACATTATAATTCTTAAAACCATATCACAAGTATCCAACGTGTTGTACTTCATATTTCCTATTTTATTCTTTAAAAAATAATAATAATAATAATAATAATAATAATAATAATAATAATAATAATAATAACCTATTTTTACAAACTACCATTTCAGTGCCTTTAATCTTAGTTAATTTTTTAAGTAAAATAATATATTAAAATTGAAATGTCTAGAATTTCCCTCTACTAATCGGAGAGAAATGCTAACTGCTAGAGAAATGCTAACTTCATAAGCAGTTGTAATAAATTATGGATTTTTAAAGAACGCCAGTATATTTATATTTCGTGATTGTGATTGCCGGTCGCTTAATATATTTAAACGAGTCAAAGTTGGAGTTTATACACTAGTTCACTGGTAAGAACTATGACAACTTTTAGCAAACCTACACAAACTCGGACTCGAATACACCCCCTGCCTAAAAGAAATCCATAAACCAAATATTACAAATAGAACCGTGAGACTCCAATTTATTTTGAAAAATATAAACTAACATTGTTAACTGATTTTTAAGCATATTTTTCAAAACCAACTTCCCCGTCTACTTGATGCACCCTTTTCCCAAAGAAATTTTAAAACTTATGGAGGTACATTATTTTGATAAAGGAAGTTGGGTTAGAATCATATAAAAACAATTTTAATAGTTGTGATTTTGTAAGGTATTAGGGACCAGCACAATGAAGGAAACATTCTAAAATATGGGGAATAGGAACTTCCATTATCAGATCAATAAAAGAAACTAAAATATGGGCATTGGCATTGAACAAGAAGCGTCTAACTTATTGTCTGAGAATCTAGGGCAAGGATTACCTAAACTTTCAAAACCTAACAAGAATACAAATTACAACATTATTATCTACAAATGCTGATTGATTTGATTATGAGTCCAAAGAAAAGAAATGATGCAGCAGGCAAAACAAATTAATACTTCGTTGCAAAAACACTGTAACCATTTGCTCATTCATTCCAAGCCCAAAGTCTTCAGTAGCCTAAATAATGTCGCTGCCTCCCGGATGCGTGAAAATTCAATGCAGAATGCTTGGACTTCAATGAACAGATCCTTGACTGCAAGAAAATACGTCTCTTATGTCACAATTAAGTTATCCCATGCACATAAACCTGCAGCTATCTATGATATGATGTTAATTTCTAATATGTTCTACTTAGTGCACTCACCGTCGATAATTCTATTGCGGATAAGACTCTGCAAGAATACACATACAAGTCGGACCAGTCTGTTCTGCATGTATTTATCCTGAAAAAGACAATATTATTTGTCAGCAAAAACAATACTATCATTTAGTATTAGTACATCTCTACATTTTTTTTAAGCATAGCTACATAGCAATTTATATAAACTACACAATCTCCTAACTTTGAAATATTCGAAGGATAAAATACTGAACAGTACATATGGTTCAGATAATCAACACCAATGACTTGATTATTACAATATTAAGCACTACACAGTATATGGGACATGGGTTCAAATGAGCCGATACAGGCAATCAAACACATTCTGTATCAAGCAACCTTAAATAACAAAAAATAATAATAAAAGAGTAAAAAAGATTTAGTTAATGTACTTCGAATTTTTAACTAGTGTACTTTTAGACAATTGACACTCGATGACTTTGCCTCCGTAGGTCAGTAAATCAGACAAACTTGTAAGACCATAACTCCATTTTTTTTATTTTTTTTATTTTCAAATAGTGTCAAAACCACAAGTGTATTAAATAAATATATATAATTACATCCAAGAAGCTCATTGAGTTAAAATAGTTACTAAATACTTATAGCTCCTTGATAATGCTACATCTATCGGGATTGACTAGGGTAGATGTAAGTAAACATGATTTTCAAACCGAGGACTTGAATAATATTTTTTTTTAAAAATAGAATACAGAAGTTGAGAATTCAAAAGCCAATTCATTTGCACCAAGGCTTGTATTTGTTGTTGAAGAAGTTCAAATATTATTATCACATCATGAGTTTTCAAAAAAGAAAAAGTAAAGACCAAGGCACCACACACCTCAGCCAAGAAAAGCAAGATTTTAAACTAACAAATATAAAACCTGCTTTTTAATTTTTAATTTTTTTTTTTTTTAAATGTTAGTAAAATACTTTAAAGCTGAAATTGCACCAATATAAAGTCACTATTGTAAAAGATCATCTCTCCCCCTCTCTATGAGGGTCAAATATGTACTGACTAGTTAATTAACATTAAACCAGTCAAATCATCTATGAGTTCTAGGCCAACAGAAGATTTCTCAACTTGATTTATGCAAATCTTCAGTCAGCTTTGTAATACGCTTGATGTATAACGGCATTAAGACAGTAATATGCAAGCAGTATACTTAAGGGGCAATACCTTGATGTTCTGACAGGAAGATATACAATTAGTTATGTACATGCGTACAAATTCTTTTGGAAGCTCAACAGCTGTTGTAAGCCGATTCACCACTTCCATCGAGTGTAGACTCATGTCCATATTAACAAGAACTGTATAATACCTGTGAAAACCACACAGCCAAACACAGATACTTTAAATGTCAATAGGGAGTAGTTCATTGTAATATAGAGAAACTGAATCAATGCAACAAAAGCATACTCGGAAATTTCAGGCGAATTTATTAACTTCGTGAGAACATCAACAGCAATCAAGGGATTATTCTCCACCAATTCCTGAGAGCAAGAAAGGGGAGGCAATGAACCAATCTGTGGTAACTTATATATCAATACGACACATAACTTTCACATACCGGTAATTTCCTAGGTGTAAGTCCACAGTGATAAACAAGCTTTGGATCATTAGCCAATTCCACCACGACTTGCTGAACAAAATATAAATAATCAAGTCATCAAATGCTTTTCATGATTCAAATTGTACATGCATACATAGATCTCATTAGACAAGACATGACACCCAGACCCAGTGCCTGCAGTTTGCATTTTGAACTGACATAAAAAGTATATGTAAACTGAGCAATGGAATATAAACGGACAAAAAAGAGAGACAAGGTTTAAGCCTCTTTCCCTGTTCAATTGTGTGATAAGTCGATACCTAGGGCAACAAACAGGTTATTTAAGTGATAGAAATGATGATGATCATGACGACAATAGATGGAATTCAGCACGGATACAAATGATTTGAAATCTAAAATCCTAGAAAGAAAATGAAGAAACAACAAGAATACCTCTTAATGGATCAAAAAGATTTTCGAATTCTAATTAGACACTCAAATAGAAATCTGGGAACAGGAATCATATCAGAGGAAATGAATGAGCCAAAACTATTAAACTCTCCAATATCACCTGAAACCTCAACTAGCTTGATATTCTAAACACATATTCTGATGTTCATACCAGTTCAGTGTGGCTACTATTTACAACTTATTATCATCATATTAAAAGAATTATATTGTGAAACCTGCCTACAGTATTCAGATGAAAACTTGTCTTGACAGCTAACAAACACCGCAATTTTAGAACCCACCCAGTCTGGAATTCAGTTACAGGGTTTTGAATATACAATCAAGGTACAAGCCGGAGTACATTTGTATATCAAATTAATTTATAAGAGGATGTAAGAACCTCGTATTGTGCAGGCAGCAATTGTCCTTTTAAAGCTTTAGCAATCAAGTCTCTCACTGCAGCTCCTCTGCTGGTATCAGCACACATACCATGATCCCAAACAAGCTCATGGTTGTTATCAGGAATGAGCCACTCTAGCTAAAAACATGCTTCAAATGTCACAAATTTGAATCACACCAACAATTAAATGTAGATACTCCAAGAATTATACCTCTCTATCCAGCAGCGGGAACCTCGGAGGAAGAGGCCGGATCCACCTGGGGCCTAATCCCTTCAATGAAAGATTTGATAATAGACCAACTACAGCCTCATCCCTATCTCCTGATCCGAGTTTAGCTTTGGCTCCAGTTTGCAGCTCAAACCTAAAACATGATGCCACTCATCCATAAAACGATTTACAATGTACAGCAGAAAGAATGAACCAACATAAATAATTAATATGAAAGAAACAAACTGGAAAACTTTAAAATATAAACCACCATGAAGAAAACTGAAGATCAAAAATATTTCAAAATAAGTCCATCATCACATAAAAAACATACTCTGGTGAATTCACATCACAGCCACGGGGCACGTCAGGGTCTGGCAATACATTTTTCACGGAAACATTTAGATGTGAGCAGTTATTGGTTTCTGGATGGACTTTATCACAATATTGCTGCTGCAATTGTTCACGGACTGGAAAAGACTAAAAGAAAGCAGACAAAATCATCTATAAATTAACTAATGGAAAACACCAAACAACATCTTAACAATTGATATGGTCATATGGAATGAAGCTTCAAAATAAAAGAAAATACAAGTAAGCCTTACATGCGAAGAAGCATCAAAACTTCTTATGTAATCTGCAGCTGACTGCTTAAGGAACTGAAACAACAAAATAAATAGAAATAAATAAAAGCATAATCAGAAATCACAACTATGAAGAGCAACATTTACGTGAGATGATGACTTGTAGAATGTCAAATCACAGAACATATGGTCCAGACGTAATATTGATCATGATCTAATCAGCCCCAAGGGTACAAGGGTCATGCAAATCTCAGGCAAATAACCAACCATAATTGATTGGACTCGAGAAAATAATATTGTTTCTATTTCCAGCACTGTAAAACAAGACTTCAGCACAGTAGACATTTGCATGGTAAAAACAAATATAGAAGAAAAAAAAAATTGCTTTATAAGGCAATAAACAAAACAGTATATCTCATATTTAAGCTCAAACATGTCTAACATTAAATGCTCTAAGTCCAAATTAGTTATAGAATTTGTCAAGTAACAAGGAGCAGCTGGCCAAATTATTTAAGAAACCAGCAGTTAAAGGTCACATTTTAAACAAGCTTGAGAACACAAATGGCTCAGGGATTCACAAAGAAGTTCTCATTATTTCCAAAGCACTGAATTTGTCAGATTCTGTGTAACATATTATCAGGTTGATAACAGCAAAAATCACACTTCTTGATAAGACCCTCTGATGTAACAAACACTTGAGCAATGAAAAGAGATATAACCTCTCTATTACTAAGGGAGGCAGCAGAACTTAATAACTGGAGAATAAATGCCCTCTCATACTTCTCTACTTCATCATCGCATGCAGTCTGCAACATTCAAAGATCCATTAAAATTAATTTTTAGAAACTTGAATAAACAGCCACAGATCAAATGTAAGAAAAATCAACTCAATTACCAGGTTGAAATGTAAGCATGGTTATGGGATGAATATCTATAATTAATAAATAAATAAGTAAACAACAACACATACATGGACATAAACAAGCAAAAGATGACTTTAATAAATTATATCAAGCCCCTAGATTAACAAACTAATTAATCTTTCCTAACTGTTTCTCAAGATATAACATATCAAACATCTAAAAGCAACAATTATCTTTATCAATTGGATCCCTGATAAGACTTATTCTCACTAAATTCTGATAATGGCTCTGAAGGAAATGATCTAAGCTTTGGAGTGTTGATACTGTACAATGATGACAGTACAGAGGTTCAAATGTTAGTTATCACAAAAGGCGAATCTAATAACAATAATATATACTAAGGGTGTGTTTGGCACTGGATGTTACATTAGCGATTGAGTTAGCTGTTAAGGTAGCGATTAGCTGTTAGCTGTTAAACTAGCGGTTGAAGTAGCTGTTTGAGATGAGTGTTTGGTAAGACTAATGAGATGTTGAAGTAACTGTTAGATATAAAATGACATAAAAGGATAATATAGTTAAAGTGTATTTAAAAAAAAAAAAAAATCTAGTTCAAAAGAATAAATTTTACTAGGATATTTTTGTAATAATCAAAATTGGATAAGGGTAGAATGGGAGCTTTTTGATTAGCGATTTGTGGACAGCTACTTCAATTAGCTGTCAGGAAATCCCTAATTAAACATTTAACCGCTAATCAAAAAGCTGCTCCCAAACACCAAAATTTCCAAATCGCTAATATAAAATCTAATCGCTAATTAAAAATCTACCTACCAAACACACTCTAAAACCGACAACATAAAAGGTCCAAATTAACTTTAGAGAAAAAGTGCTGCAGCAAAACAAGTTTTTCTTGTAGCCTGATATTCTTTAAAAAAAAAAAAAAATTGTAAATCAAATCATAAGCTTTCTTTCAATCATCATTCAAAATATTAAAGTTAATCCATAGAAGATCATTTCACTATATATAGTAAAAAAAAAAAAAAAAAAAAAAAAAATTCAGTCACAATAATTAGGAACTAGGTAACTCCTCGTAACTCTTGCTTCTAACATAGTAGGCATAATTGAATGTAGGACAATGGTCCAGAAATTTAACCAAGGTCACGTATACTTTTCCTGTTCATGACTAACAGGTGTGGCATAATGCAATAATGCAGCATCCTCACTATATAATAAGCAATTTTTATCAAGAAACTGACATGTCAACATGCTTTCCCCATGCCCTGAAAGAAAGAAACTATAAGCAAGTTTGAAGACTTGCAAACAAGTAATAGTGGCTCAACACCAACAAAACAACATTACAAAAAAGAAATTTCCTAAATCCGAGTTTGCATCAAAGGTTATATGAACAACTGCGGCAAAAAAGTGCACTGAAATATTCATAGCAACATGTTATAATGATCTACTCTAGTTATTTGTGATAAAACTCTGATTACCTAAAATACGCTCAATGAACCTTGGTCCACACTAACAAATGACAACTTTATAACTGAAATATTTAGCAACATGTTATAAAGATCTACTCTAGTTATTTGTGATAAAGCTTTGATTACCTAAAATATGCTCAATGAAACTTTGTCCGCATTAAAATGACAAAAGGCAAACTCTATAGCAACAAGTATTACAAGAACTATCAAACTCAGCTTACATTGATAATTAAAGATATAAATGGGTTTGCAGAAGACTTCTGAGAGGAATAAGCCTGAATTAGAATAGCAAATGCTACTAAACGCTCAGTTGATTTCAGTGTCTTCTTATCCTGCAAGAACAAACATTGAACTTAGCATTTTTTGGGCACACTATAAGGCATTAAAAAAGTCAGGAGAACTACAATCTTAAAAAAGAACAAGCAAATTAGCTTAATTATAAAAGTTTATCAGAAGAAATCTTAGGCCATTTTACATAATCAAGGGGAGAATCACGTATATGCTATACAAGTGAACATAACAGTTAAAACCAATATTCTCAGGCAGTTTGAACTGTTCTGCTCTACCTTTATTTGTGTATCTCTTAGTCTGTTAATAAAGGTCCTCACCTTACCTTGTCATTCTGGCTAAAAGCCTTATTCCATCTAGCATTCACTTCTGTTAATAATAAGTAAATTTTCATTGCATTATATATAATTATTTTTCTTTAATTTTTTTTTCCTTCTAACTGAAACCTTATAAATTCAACTTATGTTAGTCCTCTAGATATTTGTAGTTTTCCCATAATGCTAACCTAGAATTTTAATCAGGAACACCATCCTTACAGTGGACATGATGCTTGAAGCCCTTTAATGAGGAGAGAAGCCCTTGAATGGGAACACGTAAAACAAATATAACAAATGTTAATATGAGAATATTGGAAGGAAGGTACTATGACTGTCACCCATTAAGTAAAGGAAGGTACAATTAGAAGTACTCAGACTTTCTAAAAGGACAAAAACAAGACATGATGATCACATAGTATAGGTCAAGTATAAACATGTTAGTAATCAACTCACATAGAGAATTGCTTCCGGGTTAAATTTCTGAGATCACCAAAATCCAATGATACATATATAAATATAGGATTAATAACAACCCCACATGATTTCGATTCAATATTTACGGCAATTAAATAATGAGTTTTTGGATAGAAGTTCATTCCCGGAGTAATATCTAACTTTTAAAATGATGACAGACTATTAACATTATTCAATGAAATGCATTTCACAGGATCATGAAAGTATTATTTGAATATGATATGTGCTCCACGTCCACAGAGAATGCTCCAAACTCTGAGATTTGGACAGGAAATGGGGGTGTTGCTAGTTGTGGAACACAGCCTCCGGCTCAAAATGCTAAATCCAAGATTAAATTAACCTCGCGGAGTCTAGACTAAAAAAATGACCCCAAAAAAATATGAACATTGTTTCAATAGGTAACTCAATGTCTTCCCTTTGTGCAGAAGAGTGCATCTCCAGAGTCTAACTTCATTCAAATTACTTTATTTCCACACTCCTTAAACTAATGTAACATTCCTTCTAACTCGTTTGTAATTGATGTTCAATCCCCATATTTATCTACTTAAATAAAGCTTACCGGTTCACAACATGTCTTTAAACAGCAAAAACTCACAAAAAATATTATAAATTGCCAAAAACATTGGGCTATAAGAAATCACCAAATAAAGGAGAAAATAATTACTTTTTATCAATCAAACTAAAAAGTATAATAACAAAACCTGAACAACAAAATTAGGGGATAAATAATACGAGAAACCTAAATCCATTCATGTCTACCAGGTAAAACATCACCTAATCAATAAAATACAAAACATATCCATCAGCACATCAACGGAAAATTCTAGCAGAAGTCATGATTATGGAACTTTCAATTGATACCTAGCAAAGGGCGGCATAAAACTAAGGAAAAAAAAAACTAACGACCTAAAAAAATAAATTAAAAAAATAAAAACATATAGAACAGACTTAAATATTGAGATAAACAAACCCTAAATTATGTTTGGAGAAAGCAAGTAAATTACCTCTAACAAGAGAAAAGTAGAGTAGCAGATAGCGAAATGGCGGTGCCGAGGAAATTTAGAGGTGAAATCAGCAACGATCTCCTCCACCGGCCTGTGTTCGGATTTCAGTAGCGCAAATATCCCACCCGATTCCTCTTGACTCAACATTTTTCGTCGACCCCTTCTCCACCTGCAAAACGACGCGAATGGAAATACACTATTAAACAGAAATATTTGTACGAGCTCAGGTTCTCTACTTTCAGTTTCTTGCTTGGGTTGTATAATAGCCAATTAAAAATTGCCACGTCATAGTACACCTGTCTGTCACTCGTGCTAAGATATGCTTTGCTGCTGGGTGGCAAACTCCGGATCCGGACTGGATAACCGGTAGACCGGTCTGCACTTTGGACGATCCCAATCAGGTTCAATCTGATTGGGCTTTTAAAGGGTTATTTATTTTATTTAAATATTAAAAAATGATTTTAAAAGAATTATATATAAATTATATTTATTATATTATTAATTTATAATTTTATAATGATTCATTTAAATTATTTTTTATATTTAATAAATTTAAATTAATATAATTAAATTATTTAAATATTAAAAAATATTATTATAAAATATGTATATATATCTCTTATTTATTTAATAATATATATTTAATTATTAATCGGTTAGGTCTAGTCCAATCCTTAGAGGTATGATACCGATAAATATAATCAGTTTCGATTTTTTTGGATAGGATTAGGACTATTCCGATTATTGACACGCAATTTTCAATCCGATCTAATCCGGTCTCGTTCGGTTCGAATTTTTTCCCTACCCCTACTCACTCTATTAGGCTCAATTTGGATTTAGAATAAATAAAGCAGTGGAATAGAAAGGAAATAATTTATCATTGGCAATTTGGTAACAGAATTGAATTATTTCATCATTCCATTAGTTGGATTGCAAATAAGATGAGAGGTATGAAATAAATTTTTAAATATTAAATTATAATTATATCTTTTCATATTCTTAACTATAAATAAATTATTTGTGGTTGGATAAATAAGGAAAAGCAAATCTTGCAAAAGCTTATTATATGCAGAGTTTTGAAGTTGTTCTATTGGACAAGGCACCTTGGAACATATTTTCATTCCAGCAATTAAAGCATTGGACGGAGAAAACATGTAAGGGGCAAAAATTTGTTAATAGTTACAATTCACGTTCTTCTAGGGAAGGCTGAGAATGTTGTTATGCTTGCTTCAGATTATCTTTCTGGTATTTTACTAGAGAATGATCCTACTCTGAAGAGATACATTGATCCCATGGATTCCTTGGCTAGATCAACCATAAATTTGGCTTCATGAAGAAAAATTGTAGTTAATAGAAGCTAAATGAGGAATCGAATGTGCTTGTTATGACTAGTGATGGGCTGTTTATCACATGACATTCTCTACATACTTTTCAGTCACGAGTTCTTGAAAGTACATTCAAAACTTTATCAAATTCACTTCCCATACATAAATTGTGAAATTATTCAAAATATTTTGAATAAAAACCTCCATATTTATGGATGTGGTAAAACTTATGCTTTACATGAAGATATATTGTCTTTATCTCGATGTTCCTTCCATATGTACAGAACTTCAAACTAATGCTAAAAGGACAACACAAAATGCATGTAATTCTAATTCAGTCAACTGATGATTATTCTAAGAACTATGTAAGTGGTTGACTTTGCATAATGAAAGTCCATATCATTCAACAAAATTAATAATAGTCGTAGAAAAGAAAATGTACCTTACAAATATATGATATAATTCCTATTTATATGTTCGAGATAGAAACTCAAAATAAATTACCAGTACAAGTTAGACTTGGGTACATCTTGATATATTAAATAAGATATAAGATTATGAGCAATTGTAAAGGGTCAGGACTAAAGATTGGTGTAAGCGCTCCACACTCCATATTAAAATCTGAAGTTAAACTTTGTCCTTTCTCATGTTGCTCTCAAAATAAACAGTAATGTCTTGGGATATAACCTCTAAACTCTCTTTCAATTTTTGCAACGTAGAAATCAGAGTCTAACAAAGATTATATCCTAGCATCATTAAAAGTTTATATGGTATCAGTTTGGGTTTTTTAAACACTTTTCATGTTAAAATTGGGCGAGAATTCAACCGTTGAGATATCCTCTCTTGGAGGCTTCAACGACCTGCCACCCAAATATCAAAATAACAAAAATGTTAGGAATTCTACGGCTAATAGCATAGGTTTGGTTGCTTGAAAAGATATATTCATCTCTGCCCTTAGTGCCCCACAGGTAGGGGTGTTCATTCGGTCCGGACCGAATCGAAATTTCGGTATTTCAGAATTTCGGTCCAGGATTGCGATGACCGAATACCGAACCGAAATTTAAAATTCGGTTTGGTCCGGACTGAAATATTTCGGTTCGGTCCGGGACGAAGACCGAAGACCGAAATATATAATATGTTTTTGAAAAAATTGTATATTATTTTAATAATTTGAAAATAATTAAGTGAATTTGTAATTTATGTGATGATGTTTACTCGATATTTAGTAAAACTCTTTTAATGTTCACAAATTTATTGATTTATCTAATAAATTTATAAATAAATTGAATTAAATTATTAAAAATAAATTAATAAAACTACTAATTCGGTAATTCGGTCCGGACCGAAAAATTTCGGTACTGTCCCGAACCGAACCGAAGACCAAATTTTCCCAAATATGGAGACCAAATACTGAACCAAATTAAAAAGCTCGGTTTATCAAAATTTCGGTATTCGGTTTAGTCTTCGGTCCGGACCGAATTGTGCACACCCCTACCCACAGGAGTCTTTAAAACCTTAGATTTTGGATTCAAGAGCTACGGCTCACATGTCAGGTGATACTAAAATTTTTAATAGCTTCGAGCCTTGCAAAAATAACTATAGTGTTAAGATTGCAGATGGGTCGCTATCAAAAGTCGTTGGCTATGGTTCAATTGTGATTTTGGACACCCTCACACTTTATTCGGTGCTTCATGTACCTGATCTAGACTACAATTTGTTGCAATACACCAAAAATGAGTTTAGATAGTTGTAAATAGATACCAGTTTCTCAAAATAGCTATCTATAACTATATATAAATAACAGTTCATAAAAAGCAGCTATCTAAAATAGGAATAAAATTAAAAAATAATTTTATAAATATTTATGTATAACAATTCTATATATAAATAATATGAAAGTATTGGCGCGAAGTTTATGAGGACAAATAAATTTTCTTTTTAATAACGGTTAATCTTGAAAAGTTATCTAATAATATCATTACATGCCAGTTATTGAAAAAGGCTATCTAAATGTTATACATTTAGATATCAGATATTAGGAAAAAAGTTATTAAAAGATTTTTTTTTCCAAAACTAAAATATAAAAAAATAAAAAATAAATAAACAAATATATCAAAAGTTTAACAATCCCCAAATTTCAAACTTTGTTCTTCTCAAAACACACGGCATTCTTCAAAAATCACTATTCATCTCTCGTCTACGTCACTTAAAATACCTCGCTTGTTCGTCGTTCGTCTGCTTGAGGGCGTTCCTCTGCTTGTTCGGTGTTGTTTGCTTGTTCGGCGTTCGTCTACTTATTTGTGGTTCGTCTGCTTGTTCTTTGTGGGTCTGATAGAGCTTATATTTTTATAGAAGGCAAACCCAAGTCAGGCATGCCTTAATTTTTATTTGCTTTATTTTTATTTCAGAACTGCAATTGTGATTTATATTGTTGTAGCACTTAAATGTAGTGGTAAGAGGTGAGTTTCCTTCTTTAGAGTGACTAGCAGATTAGTAGATTTTAGCTAGATTCTGAACTGATGAGGATTTCTGTGTATCTGATTGTGTTATATTAGTAAGTCTATATGCTATTATGATAACTATTTGTTGAGTTTGTGAGGATGGAAAAATTTACCTTTTGCTTCTGGTCTTAGTGCGAATGATTAAATTGCCGATAAATGATGTTGACTTTTGTATCTAGTTTGAAAATGTCCTTTCTCATATAGTTTCTTCTTGTTGCTGACAATTTGATGTGTTGTATGAATATTCTTACTTAGATAAAAAGTCTACAAGCAAAAGCTGGAGTTGTACCTAATCCTGCTACGCCTCTGACTGCAATAGAATATGTTCTTGATGGTGAAGTTTCCTGTTATGATTCTTTTTCCCCAATTTTATTTTAAATTTCCCCCTTTGTCTTGGTGTCATATAATTTAGTTGGGGATGCCAAATGAATGATCTGATTTCTTTCTAATTTATCTCAAATAAGAGCTCAAGTGTGGATGTGTATAGTGAGTCTCACCTATGGACATGATAAAAAAATCATGAAATTAATGTGAACTGAAGTCTCCACTCATTAGCAAGGGAGTGTGTTATATTCTTTAGAAAGGGAGTGATTTTTAGTTTTAAAATGATCTAGAAAGCGAAACTGAAAGGAAAGTATAAAGATGGAAAGATATTAGGAGAATGCTACTACCTTTTGGTTACTGATCTATTACCTTGTATTTGAGTATTGTTTATCAATTTATAACATATTCATTCTAATGACAGTTGTTGATCTTGTCCTTATTATGTTTGTGAGCCTGGGCTTTAGTGGATAAAGCTTTATTGAAAACCAAGTAAAGAAAATATCAGACATGAGAAGATTGTGTGTGGAAAAGGTATAATCTTCATGTTATGCTTTTTGTACGTGTCCATAGTAGGTGCATGTGCACCTTTATGGTGAAGTTTCTTGCTCATGTTAAATATGTTTGCTTCAACACAATGAGTTAACCCATGGATTGAAGTAGATGGTGGAGTGGTGATAAGTCTAGAATTTACCTATACCATGTGCACCTCTATGGTGAAGTTTCTTGCTCATGTTAAATATTTTTGCTTCAACACAAGGAGTTAACCCATGGATTGAAGTAGATGGTGGAGTGGTGATAAGTCTAGAATTTACCTATATTTTAGTATGTTTTATGAGCTCAAATATAAAGGAAATGAGTTTAAAAGATGAAAAGTTGAGTACATTTATAGTAATTCTAGACTATTAATTCTGAGACAGGGACTTGGATGAAAAGAAGTGGAAAAGAAGCTGAAAAGTGCGGAATTCGGAAGAAAGAGGGAACGTCTGGAATTTCATCCAAAGTAGATAATTGAGGCGAAATATTTGTTGTTGAAAAATAAACATCGCCTGTATGCATCGTCATTAGCTAAAAAGAGAAGGCGATGAGGGAGGCGAAGTTTGATTGATTTCGCCCTGAAGATCAGAACTGAGGCGAGTTACTTTCATACGTTGCCAATTTAATAGATTTTCTTAGGCGCTGAAGGTAGAATCTCGCCATGTTTAAGGCGATGTCTGAGGCAACACAAGAAAATGTCGCCAAAGTAAAAATGAAGGAGGCAACATCTACATTATATCGCCTAAGAATGTTCTTGAATAGAAGATTGATATGGCGAAAGAAGATTTTCTCGCTTAAGCTTTAGGCGACATATAATGGCTATTTGAAGAACATTTCGCCTCTGAAGAATTATGGCTTGGCGATCAAGATAAGCGAGGTTTATGAAAGTCGTTGAGTTCAGGCGAAGGAACATGCGACATATGTGAAGAAAACTGCTACTTCGCCAATTTATGTTTCTTTGATATTGTTATTTCAAAATTGCCACTGAGCACAATTCTATAAATAGTAGCTCAGATGTAGTGATAAATATCGATCTTTTGGAAAAATTTTCGATCTCTTGTGATCACCATTATTGAACCTTTTGACATTCTGTTATTTTTAGAGAAAAATTCTAGATTCTTCTATACGCTTTATTCAATATTTTAAGAGATGTTTCTTGAAGAAGATTCGTATTCTGTTCTTGCGATCACTGAGATTTAGCTTGAAGATAACGAAGTAACAACTGTGACAGAGTCTAGCTTCTATCTTCTTTGGTAAGATTTAGATCTTAGAAGCATATTGATGATGATTTGTGCTTTGATTGAATATGTTGAAGTCGATATGCTAAGCTAAAAGCTCTTCTGATTTGCTAACTTCTGTCGATGATCATTGTTCTAGTTATATGTTTCTTGTTTAATCGAAGTCAGTTTTACTTGAATTTCATGAGCTAACTGAATTACAAGAACGAGAGTTACGTAATCATGTTAATTTGAGGTTTGATTTAGACTACAGATGGCGATCAGACTCCAGATCTAAGAGCAGAGGATCATAAATCTAGAGATAGACTATAGATCTAATTTTTACAGATTATGCTTAACAGTTGTATTCGTTGTAGTATAGAGATATATGCAACCGTATAATTGAGATCTGTTAAATTGAATAGAGAGATCTTTTAATAGATCACTGATGATGATCTAGAAGGTAAAACTGTTATCTTAAGTTGAAGCATACATAAGAAGTTGATTGATAGCAGAGTTTAGTAGATCAATGTATTCATTGTTAAAATCATTTGCAGAATAGAATACTGACTTATGTTTTCAACGAGAGAATGTCATTAGTGTCTATAATTCATTTTGTGTTATGATTTCTATTATTCAACTTGTAAATAGATTCTTTTGGCAATTCAGTTTGAATCTTAATCTCAATTATGCTTCTTAGCTAACAATCCCTGTGGAGATTATATCTTAAATACTACATTAGATGTTGATAGGATTTCTGTTAGTTATTGTGAATTTATATGTCAGAAAAATCCTCATCAAGTGGGTCCCAAAAATGCATATAAGGTATGTTCTATATGTGATTATCTCCTTTTTATCTTAATGAAAGAATTGATTTATGAATCAATGTTCCAGTTGTTCGTAGTTTGCTTTGACTTATGATGGTATTTGAGTGAGAGTTTATAAAATCAAAATGAGCTTCTGCATACATCGAAAATATAATGCAGACTTGAAGCATGTTGGATGACATTTCAACATGATCTTTTATTGAATTCTTCTAAATCCAAGCTATTCAGAAATATTTGAGTAATACTTTTGGCTTGAAATAGATTATTCTTGTCTTCTATTCGGTCTTTCAACATTATTTGAATGATCTTCCTTGTCTTATAATGTTTATTTAAAGCAACCTATTTCAGTTTATTACGTTTGAATAAGAGAACAAAGAAGGGAAATGTCAGTGTCATTGTTCATTTGATTAAAATCTTAAACATAAAACTGTTTTTTCCAATCATATTTTGGCATCTTGTGGGTGATATTTGACACCTCATATGATGGTTATTTGATCTGAAATTTTTCAATGATAAAGCCCTATTATTGATCTCCAATTACATTTTTTTGTTCACTCAATATATGGTTGTTAAGGACCTAAACACAGTTGACTATTCATGCTATTTGGGACAGTTTTTTTACTTAAAGAAAATAGGCTGATTTGCATTTCCAGGCTGATTTTGGCCAGAATTATTATGTGAATTTCATCATTTAATAAATTGTATTTTGAGCTGAAAATTTCCAGATTAAGCTTGTTCTATAAACTTTGATATGAATCAAACTTCACCCATTTTGGATTTCATTAAGTTGATCATTAATGAGCCAGAAATAAAGTTGTTGGATTCTTAAATTTGTTTGAGTAAATTATTGGTTTTTGGACTATGTTTATGATAGTTTTTAGTGCATCTAGTATTGTTCGTTTGATCCGAAATTTTGTAGTGACGAAGTTTTATTATAGATCTTCAAATAAATATTTTGGTCTCTTGGAAATTCAATCTCTAAAAGTCCCAATATAACTATTTTTCAAGCATATTGTATCAGTTTTATACCTGCAAAAAAATAAGCTGATTTGAATTGTACATTTTTTACTGCATTTTTCAATATTTTTCATGTACTAAATCTGCATGGTTGATGCTCAAAATTTCTAGATTTAAAGTTTGTTATGTTACCTTCAATATCATACAAGTTCCATTGAATTTGGAGGTCATTTAGGGGTTGAAATAGTAGTTTAAACATAGAAAATTCATGCTGCCAAAAATGCTCTGCTATATACTGATTTTTTGGCTGATTTTCTCTATAAATTTTGTTAGCTTATACTTAGTATTTGAATCTCAAACTTTCTGATTTCAAGTTTGTTATGTGTTCCTTGAAACCATATAAATTGAATTAATTTTGGAGTTTGTTTGATAGTTTAACTCTTAGCTCGTAAATGGACAACCAAAGTTGTCAAAAGTGTGTTCCCCTATAAGTTCTTTCCTTTGTAAGCGGATTATTATATACTAGTAATCATTTATATCCACATTTGGAGGAAATAGATCATGTTTAGTTGAGTTCAATCAAGATGACATGTGTTTACTTTCCTTGATTCTTTATTTATTGATATGATTGGTTCTCACAAAAAGTAATGTATTTTTTTTTCTAAATGCAGGGTACCTTTTTCTCCATCAAGTTGCTCAATATCAACTAGTTGTTCTCCAGTTCTAGTCAAAATTTGGGATTGAAAAGATGGGAAGTGAGGATTGTCTTAAAGAGTGTTTCTGAAGTTGCTTAAAGCAGAATATACGCTTGAAAAAAAAATAAAAATGAAATGAAATAAAAAAAAAACCAATTCAATCAAGTGAATTGAGCATTGTTTATAAATAAAGAATTATATGAATAAAGTATCATAGAGTGGGGAAACACTAAAGAGTGATGATTTGAGGGATTGAGAGGAATTTAGTAGTATGTCCAAACTTTGATTCCTTGAAGAAATTCCTTTCTTTCATAAGCTAACTTGACCCCATTTTCCCTATATTTATAAATCAGAGATTCTAGGGCAGATGAAGAGGCAGTACTAAACTTAGGAACCTCTAAGTGTTGTACAGTGTATGAGTGAAGTTCAATGTTCGTGAGGTTCTTAAAATTTTCTTCATACGTGCTTGTGAAACACTAGAATCACATTTGCCTTGGTACATAACTCTGATTCTTGAAGTGACTAGTGTATTGAGTGAGTAACCTTTAGGATTCTGAGAGATCAAACACTTATGAGAGACTACAGTAAGGAAGTAGTTTCAATACTCAATTACTTGGATCTTCTCAGATATTTTGCTACATGAAGAAAATGACCAGTTTTTGAATTAGTTGATTGGAAATTTTGAAAGAAGAGCTGGTCACTGTTTGGAAATTTTCAAAATTTTACTTAATGAATTGCTTTGAATTATGATATAAGTTTGCATTAATTGCTGGTCTCAGTAGATTTTTAGTCAGTTTGCTTGAGGACAAGCAAAAGGCTAAGTTGGGGGTAATTGATAAGTCTAGAATTTACCTATGTTTTAGCATCTTTTAGGAGTATAAATGTAATGAAATTGAAATTAAAAGATGAGATATTGAATGCATTTCCAGTAATTCTAGACTATTATTGCTGAGACAGGGACTTGGATGAAAAGTTGTGAAAAATGAGCTAAAACGTGCAAATTCAGAAGAAAGAGGTACCAAATCAGAAATTCATCCGAAGTCAGCATTGGCGAAATGATATTGTTAAAGAAGAAAATTCGCCTGAAGATCTCGCCATGATTCGAAGTGGAAGACGACGTAGCAGGCAACATAGAGTCAATTTCGCCTCAAAGAGTTAAGCAAGGAAGGCGACTCAGAGATTTCTCGCCTTTGCATATCGCCTTCTTGACAGCGAAGTAGGCGATGAAGATAAAGCCTCGCCTACCTTGAGGCGATGTTTTAGGCGAAAAAAATGGGATGTCGCCAAACCTATGGATTATCACAGGCGAAATTTGAAGATACATCGCCTAAGGAGATGTTAACTGAAAAGATTGTTTTGGCGAAATTGGTCCACTCGCCTGAGAATCAGGCGACGTATTAAGACAACATTTAGGATATTTCGCCCGGAAAGAGTTGAAGCTTGGCGATCATGACAAGCGAAATAGGAAGATGTCGTTTGGTTCAGGCGAAGGAACAGACGACTTAAATGGAGAAAAAATGTTACTTCGCCTATTTGTGTTTCTTTGTTGATTTTATTTCGAAATTGCCACTGAGCCAAACTCTATAAATAGGAGCTCAGATGAAGCAATTGGTGTTGAAGAAGATTTAGACGTTTGATTTTCACTCTTGACATTCTGTTATACTTTAAGAGAAATTCTAGATTCTTCTATACGCTTTGTTCTATATCTTCAGAGAAGTTTCTTGAAGAAGTTTTGTGCTCTGTTTTCTTGATCATTGAGATTTAGCTTGAAGATTGTGAAGCAACAACTGTGACAGAGTCTAGCTTCAATCTTTCTTGGTAAGATTAAGATCTTAAGCATGTCGATTATGATTTCCTGCGTTTGATTGAATATGCTAAAGTAGATATGCTAGCTAAAAGCTCTATTGATCTGTTGAATCTTGATGTCGATTATCATTTCGATTGCAAAGTTTCTTGTTCAATTATAGCCAGATCTACTGGATTTCATAAGCTAATTGAGTTACAAGGACGAGAGTTACGTAATATTGTTAATCTGAGATTTGATTTAGACCAGAGATGGCGATTAGGTTTCAGATCTGAGAACAGATGATCGTAATACTAGAGATAGACTTCAAATCCGTTTTTCTACAGATTGTGCTTATTAGTTGTATAGGTTGTAGTATAGAGATATATGCAACTATATAATTGAGATCTGTTAAATTGAATCGAGAGATCTTTTAATAGATTACTGATAATGATCTAGAAGGTAAATCTGTGATTTAAGATGAAACTTGCATGAGAAGTTAGTTGAAATCAGATCTAGCAAATCAGTTTATTCTTTGTTTAGATCAATTGCAGAATAGAGTACTGACTTGAGTTTTCATTGAATGAATGTCATGAGATATTTTTACTTCACCTCAACTTTATAATTCCATGATTCTCTGATTCTATGATTCATTTTGTATATAAATTCTTTCAGCAATTCATATTAAATCTTAGTCTCAAATATGCTTCTTAGCTTACAATCCCTGTGGAGACGATATCTTAAATACTACATTAGACGTTGATAGGAATTTCGATTGAGTGTTGTGAATATAAATATCAGTCGAGTTTCGTCCTATCAAGGCCTTTCATTAATGACATGAAGGTATTGTGGAATACATGGGTAGAAATTTATGATGGGTATAAAGATGAGTCATTTATTTTGAAGGCTATGTTGTTTGCACCATCAATAATTTTCCAGCATACGGTAATTTATATGGATATAGTGTGAAAGCAAGATTGCCTATCCAATTTGTGAAGATGAAACTTATTGGGAATGTTTACCCTATTCTCAAAAAAATGTATTTCCTGGACTTAGAAGATTCTGGCCTGTAAAACATCGTTATCGAACTTGGAGAAAGGCCTTTAATGGTAATTCAGAAGAATGAAGAATTTCTATACCATTGACTGGGAAACAAGTGTTTGAAAAAGTCAAGGATCTAGGTATCGTATATGGAAAGCTATTTGCAAATAAGATAACTAAAATGGGTTGGAAAAAGAAGTCTATATTTTTTGAATTGCCATATCTGGAGTCCTTATATGTCAGACATTTCTTGGATGTGATGCATATTGAAAAAAATGTGAATGATAGTGTAATTGGGACGATACTCAATGTGCATGGAAAGACAAAAGATGGTATTAAGTCAAGAATGAATTTTTTGAAAATGGGAATTAAACATGAGTTCAACCCACAAAAGAATGGACATCGGACATATCTACCTCCTGCATCATATAAATTATGTAGAAAATAGAAGATTGCATTTTTTGAATGTTTGCATGGCATAAAAGTGCCTGAGGGGTATTCTTCAAACATAAGAAACTTTGTATCAATGAAAGAGTAAAAGCTAGTTGGTCTCAAATCTCATGATAAGTCACATTCTCATGGAATATTTGATGTCTATAGCCTTGAGATCAATTTTACCCAAAGAAGTTCGAGAAACATTGATTAAGTTGTGTTTATTCTTTAAACCATTGCTTGTAAAATGATATATTCTGGAAAATTGCCTGCACTACAAAGGGAGGTTGTGATACTCATGTGTAAACTTGAGATGTATTTTCCTCTTTCATTTTTTGATATCATGGTGCATTTTATAATCCACTTGGTCAAAAAGATCAACTTTTTGGACCTGCATTCTTAAGATGGATGTACCCAGTAGAGCGTTATATGAAAATTTTAAAAGGGTATGTAAAAAGCCGTAGCCGACCGGAGGGATGTATCGTTGAGCGATACATTGTAGAGGAAGCTATTAAATTTTGCGCATAGTACATATCTAATGCTACAAGTATGCTTTCAAATAGTCGTCATAGTGGAAGAACAAATGGAGAGGGTATGATTGGGAATGAAATAGTTTACATATCTCATTCAAAATTAGAGCAAGCACATTTGTATATTCTGCACAATATTAAGGAAGTCAGCCTATATATTGAGCAACACAAAAATATATTTAGGGTTGCAAACTCAACGAGAAATGAGAATTGGATATCAAGAACTCACAATCAATTGTTTAGGATGTGGTTAAGAGATCAAATTTATAGAGAGAGGAAAAGGGATCCAAGTTCAATTTCTGGAAGACTTAAATGGTTATCCGAAGGTCCGAATATAGAATAAGACATTACATTCTACACTAAAGAATAAGATGAATGCAGCACAGTGTAAAATAGTGGCGTTTCTCTAGTTGCTGAAGCTATGCACATATCAAGTGCAAAGGATTGAAATCCAATTTATGCGGAAATGTCATATTATGGTGTTATTGAGCGTATATTGGAATTAGATTATATTGACTTTCGTATACCTATTTTCAGCTGCAAGTGGGTTGACAATAATAATGGTGTTAAAATAGATGATTTTAGCTTCACACTAGTGGATTTGAACAAGACAGGATATAAATATGAGCCGTTTATATTAGCTACTCAAGTGTTCTATGTTACCGATCCTTCTAATAAAAGGTGGAGTATTATGTTGCATACAAATAAAAAGGTATCGAATATGATGAATTCGAAAATGATGTTGAAGATGATGAATACACATTTCCTGAACATATGAGCAGTGACGACACTACCGATATTGGTGATGATGATTATTACATAAGAGATGATCATAGAGAAGGAATATAGGTCAATTCATCAATACGTCGTTCGAAAGATCCCCCAATTTTGCTAGTACTAATCCACTGGGAAAAAGAAAGAGATGATATATGGTATATTTCTATATTTTAATATTTTTAATTCAATAATAATAAACTTGATTTATTCATTATAATATGGAATCAGTCTTTTATCCATAAGTAGTTTTATTTTACGCAAATATATTTTTAATACTCAGATATGTAACTGCATATTTTTAATATATGATTACTTTTATTTTTATTCAGGTAATAGTCATCCATTAATGCAATTGTGAAGCCAAAATCAATATCCAGGAGAAAGAAGATAGAATAAGAGGTGAATTCTTTTGTTTTTTTTTTCTTACTGTGATACAAACTATTATTGTAACACTCACATTTATAATTTAAAGTTTAGTGTATGTTTGTCTCTAAATCTTAAATTAGTTCTTTGTAATAACGGTTGAAATAAATATTAATTGTTAAAACAACTCATTTTTATAATAAATATATTTTTAATTTTTAAACTAATAATAAATTTGTATATTTCTCTCAAACACCTGCTTAGAGGGTATTTTATAAAAATTACTAAGAAAGTGGTGGTTGAGCGACTGTTACTTATCAT
Source organism: Cardiospermum halicacabum (assembly GCA_031304145.1). NCBI lineage: Eukaryota > Viridiplantae > Streptophyta > Magnoliopsida > Sapindales > Sapindaceae > Cardiospermum > Cardiospermum halicacabum. Next base: position 12,722,668 of record CM062394.1, on the reverse strand, counting down.
TTTGCTTGGTTTTAACTTTGAAAAAGGTTGAGCAACTATAAGTTCCAAATCTGTGCTTTGGTAATATTTAGAGCTGTTAAAGAATTTTTTAGTAGATTGATACATGTTATTCTGTCTTTGTTATGAGTCATGCTGTTGAGAAATAATATATGTTTTGTTATCAGATTCTTTCTTTGTATGTATACTAAAATGCTGTAGAAGACATCAGAGATTTGAGTTAGAAAGTCAGACTAGTATCTGATCTTATTGTTAGTATCGAAACTATTGATTGCTTGTGTCAAAATATGTTATGGGGGAGAAACATCATCACAAAATGATAGATTGTATGTGATCTTTTTATGGTTCATTCAGGGAAGAAAATTTGGTTTGTACGACTAGGTCATGTTGTGGTTTTCAAAATTAATGAAGTGAGGATTATGAGTGGAATGTGATTCTTTTGAATTGATACTCCTACTTAATAGAATGTGTTTCATAACCTTAACTGTCTGTATCTACTCTATCTTGTTGATTTTATTTTTCCTTCCTTATTTAATGAACCCATGAGGTTCACGATGTTTCTAATGAAAATAATTATTTTATTGTTGTGTATATTAGATAGATTTTTTATAAGACTTTCATATATCTGTTTGAATTATTCTTCTTCATAGTCAAATGAAGCAATAATGTTTTTCAGTTTCTCTCTGTCGATCTCAATTTGCGCTTCATTTTGTTTATATATGTAGGAAAATGGATCATTCGGATGAGCTCACTAAGGAGATAAGTAAAGACATTAAGAGAGGAGTTACGGTGATGCATAATATTTTAAAGATAAGAGATAGAGGTCAAATGATAGATGTTGATTGGAACCACATCGGACAACCTATTGGTGGTATGAAAGAAAACTTTGTAAGTTACATAGGTGTTATCACAAGGCACACTGTGGCAATTACTCATGATGAGTGGAGATACAAGGAACACACATGGGATGATGTATCGATAAACTATAATATTTCTTCTTATTTTTACCCCATGAACCTAAATGTTAGTGCTAATTATTTTTTTAATAATCTGTATTTCGGATCGAGGAATGTAGACGGAGATACGTGTACATGATTGCTGGTAATAAGCTAAAGACATTCTGTTCATTTTTACCTAGGAAGTACTTAAAAGATAAAAGTAAAAAATGGATGGAAGATCCACCTATGGAGCCGCATACTCTTTATCATTACATTCAGAAAGATGTGTGGGTGCAATTTGTGCAAAAACGAATGAAGGGAGACTTTCAAGTACTTTCAATATACAATAAATAGTTGATTTTTAAAATATATCATTCATCTTATCTATTAACATTTTATTTATGTCTAATAGAGTAATAGCAAGAAAAATCGTAAAATAGCAAAAAAAATCCTAAGTATCCATATAGAGGATCGCGTAAGGGATATCCTAAAATTGCACAGGAATTGGTATGAAACTTCAATATTAAATTATTACACTTTATAATTATCATTGACTTTATAAATATAGTAAAATACTACATTTTGTAGATGGTCTCAGGTCTATTCGTACGAGTTCACAAGTTTTAGAAGTTCCTAAATCTCAAGTATGGAAGCAAGCTAGAAAGTAAAAAAAAAATGGAATATTTGATAATGAAGAAGTAAAAGCAGTTGTGGACAAAATTGTGAGTATAAGTTTTATGGCTTATTATCTAAACTAATATGTATACATATGACTAATTCTATTTCTTATAATAGGATGCTCTGAATGAAAAGGCAAGTCAAGGTGAAGTTCAAGTTGAAGGTCATGATGACATACTTAGACATAGGGCAGAGAATTCGGTTAACCGAAACCGAAACCGAACCGAATTTTCGGTTTTTGGTTAACCGAATCTCAAATTTTGCTAATCGAAAACCGAACTGAATTTTAATCGGTTAACCAAAAACCGAAACCGAAATTTTTCGGTTAACCGAAATACTAACCGAAAACCGAATAAATTGATAAAAAATTGAATTTTTTATTCATTCGACTTCCATAAATTCAATTTTGATGCTCACATCATTGAAGAAAAGATAAGAATAAAAAGATATTAGTACAAGAAAAGAAAAGAATAGGTAACTTGGTGACTAAATAGTGAAAAATAGAGAAAATAAACTTAAAAATTAATATTTTTGGTATTTATTCGGTTTTTCGGTTAACCGAAAATTTGGAATACCGAAACCGAAAACCGAACCGAATTAACCGAAAATAGCCATATTTTCGGTTAACCAAACCGAATTTTTTTTTCGGTTTTCAGTTCGGTTTCGGTAAAAACCGAATTCTGCTCACCCCTACTTAGACAAGCCATTTGGAAAAAGGAACATCCTGGTTGTGTATGTGGTGTTGGATTTGGAGTGTCGCAAACAACATATTTCGGATGACAAAATTCTTCTAGAGAGAATGCTGAGCAAATGAAAGTTATGAAATAAGAGATGACAGTTCTCCAAGAACAAAAGTCTTTGATGGCGCAACAGATGGCTAGTATTGTGAAAGAGAAACAAGTAGTAGAAGAAGTAATAGACAGTCGCCATGCTAGCTATACGGTCGTACTATCAGAGGTAATTAACATAAGTTATTAAGATTTAGAGAATAAAATAGTTTGAATACAAGTTTTAATAATGATAATATTTTTTTAGGGAGTTCATAAATGTAAGCTTGCTTTAGTGGAGCCAGAATATTGAATTGTTGCACTTGGAACAATGTTTAAAACTTCAGATTCTATGACTATTCATACTCAAGCTATCCCTCTCAATCACACAAAAGTTTCTATTGATGTAGTCAAAGAAAATGATGCTTTATTACTAGTTCCAGTTAAAGCAGATGATGTTATGACAGTTGGTAATGTGCTTGGAAATTTTGTTGCTTGGCCAAATGAGCTCATTGTTATAGATTCTACGTAGGGTTGACAATTATACCCACGTACCCGCTTACCCTTGGATACCCGCCCGCTATGGGCGGATATGAATATATCCATTAAGGTTGGTGGGCTGATATGGATAGAAAATTTATACCCGTTAAGGATACAGATAAGTATATGGGTATGGTAAAATATCATTACCCATATCCTCTACCCGTAAAATAAAATATAATTATAATTCTATATTATTAGCGAAACCTATGTCCACCAAAATTTATTTTAAACAAAAAGCCCTTTTAAAAAAACTCATAATTTAAACCCTTAAAAAGTTATGTTATTCTATTTTGCAAAAAGGTGTTGCAGATGTCTTAAATTTGAACGTGGAACTCTTCAAGTTTATTTTTTAATTATTATCCTTGATTATGATGTGTTAATTTTGACTTTGTGTACGGTGGTAACTTGTGGTGAGAACATCAAATTCAAATATTAATAAAATTTATATTTTTTGATATTTTTATTGAAATTTTAGTTAAAAGAGAGTCAGTATTGTTATTTTATTTAAATTTATTTTGTTTATAATTTGAATTAATTTCTGTAGTGAATAAAATTTTATTATATTATTAATTAAAAAATTATAATGAGGATATGGATATACCCATGGATAAATCCAGATCCGCAAATATATACCCGTACCTATATCCGCTTAACTTAAAAGGATATGGATACTAAAAAAATAGCGGGTAAGGATATGGATACTGGCATATCTGCTCATATCCTGCCTATTGTGATACCTACAGAAATCATTGGATTTTGTTGACAATTAATATCAATTCAAATGTGGTATATTTTATGGACCAGCTTGATGGCAAATACTCCCAACAGCGGACATAAAGAATATTATGGAGACGTATGATTTCCTTCGACTTTAATATTATTCTTAACTTTTATTATTTTACTTTTTTTTAGTTATTTTTTATGTTATGCAAAATGTTTTTAGTGCATTACATACTATAGCAATGAGAGCAGTAAGACGTCATACATCTGCTAACTGGATTAAGATAACGGTAAGTGATTTTTATTTTTTATGATTTAAATCTTAGACATTCCTTATAACTAAACCACTTTTTTTATAGTATCCAAAACAACCTAATAATATTGATTGTGGATACTATGTCTTGCGAATGAAGAAAGAGATTATCATTAATGGTCAAAGTGAGATTCCTATTACATTAAGTGTTTGTATATATTTTCAAACTTAATAGAAGTATGCAATATAATGTGTAATAGTTTTATTATACATAGATTTTAATGTATTGCATTTTTCTTTGTAGTGGTACAGTAACTGGCCAAGTTCCATATAGTCAGCAAGAGTTAGATGAAGTTCGATCTGATTGGGCTCAGTTTGTCATTCATTTCTTTGTATAAACTTTATATGACATAACACAGAGATGTTTTATGTAGCTATTTCTTACATTAGTTATGTGATTCCATTATTAATGTACTATAATGTATTAGTAATAAATATTACCAGCACTTTAACAAAGTTATATATAAACAATGTTTTTATATATATAAATTTTACATGAATTGATTTTTGTATTGTTCTTTAATTATTATTTACAATTTTTTTAATAACAGTTGTCATGACTATTTTGATTATCGATCTATCAATAAATGAATATCGATTGTAATAGAGATATATTAATTATATATATAAATATATATTCAAAGATAGCTATTTTTTTAAAAAAAATTGTTATTAAAAGATAGCAACCTTAGATAACTGTTTTTAGTAACAGATATCTAAAATTATCTATATAGATAATTGATTGGGTAATTAATTGATGATGATATAAGGGTCACATGTTCAAGCCCAAAACTTTAACAAATTAAAGTCTAAATGAGATGCACAAAGCCCACCTGGATGAGAGTAAAAGAAAATGGTGGGACCCGGTCAAGAAGTCAACTGGAGGGAATCAAAACAACAAGGAAAGAGGTAGATCGAACATCATAAATGCCAAATCTGATCAACATACATATCGAAACATACACCATAGGATGATTGAAACAGAGACCATTACAAAAAAGAAGAAAGATGGTCTACTCCAAATAGAAGGTCAAACAAGGAGTAAGAATACAAACATATCGACATGATAAAAAGAAAATGACAGGGCTACCACATGAGAATCGAGAAAATCAAATGAGAGGGACCTGTGGGAAAGATGAAGACAGAAAGACGTCTCTATTTAAAGAGGAAGAGAAGTCAAAGGGAATAGGCTTTGGGAGAGAGGAGAGAAAAAAGGGAGAAATTAAATGGAAAACTGTAATCTAGAATTTTTGTAAGTCGAATTCGACTAAAACAATAACAATTATTAAAAATCGTTATCTAAAATTATCTGTATAGATGATAATTATTAAAAACCGTTATTAAAAGTGAGTAACCTTAGATGACGGTTTTCTAAGCACTAGTATCTAAGATTCTATATTAGATAACATTAACAAAACAGTTATCTAAATATTAAGATAACATTTTTGGAACAACTATCTAAGGTCTATTTTAGATACCAATTTAATAATTGTTATCTAAGGTCACTCCCCTTAGATACCACTGCATAGATAACTATTAAAACTATTATCTAATAAGTAAAATAATAGTTATCTAAATCTACTTTTGGTGTAGTGTTGTCATATTTAAAACTTACTAGAGATGAAAAATGTGTGATACAATTTTATTCGTCGTATTGTGTTTTTCAAGATGTGACCTCAAGGAAGACGATTGGAACTACTAAAGAGTCATATGGTCTCTACATTCTTAATGCCTTTGCTCCAAAGAGTACACAATACAATTATGTCAATTTTATATCATCATCCAGTGAGTCTCATTACAATAAAAATAGTGCAATCATGTTATGGCACTATAGGTTAGTTCATTTGAATTTTTCTTATCTTGAGAAGTTGTTTCCAAAACTATTCTTGAATAGAAGTTCTAAATTTTTCCATTGCAATATCTGTGAGTTTTCCAAACGTACCCATTCTTCTTATCCTCCTAGTAACTATAAAGAGTCAAAACCTTTTTCTTTAATCCACAACGATGTTTGGGGACCATCTAGGGTTTCTAATGTCACAGGAGCGAGATGATTTGTAACCTTTATAAATGATCATACTAGAGTCACTTGGGTATTCCTGATAAAGGAAAATTTGATGTCACCAATATTTTCAAAACCTTTAGCTCAATAATTCAGAACTCAATTCCAAACAAAAATTCAAGTTTTAAGATCGGATAATGATAGAGAGTTTATCAATCAAAATTTAAAGACATACTTGTCAAGTGAGGGTATCATTCACCAAACTTCATGTGTAGATACACCTGAACAAAATGGGGTATCAAAAAGGAAAAACAGGCATTTGTTAGAGATTGCTAGATCAATTTCATTCCACATGAGAATTCTTAATAAATTTTAGGGAGAAGCTATCTTGACGTCAACTAACTTGATAAATAGATAACCTTCTAGAGTCCTAAACTTCAAAATCCCATTCAAATTCGGCTTAAAGCGTACCTATTTTCCAAAATCTTCGAACATCCCTCTTAAGACTTTTAGTTGTACTGTATTTGTACATGTTCATCCACACGATATGGGAACACTAGATCCTGGAGCACTAATGTGTCTCTTCTTAAGATACTCACTTACTCAAAAGGGGTATAAATGTTATGATCTTATTTCTCATAAGTGGTATGTGTCCTTTGATGTCACATTTGTTGAAGATCAGCCTTACTTCCCTCAAACTAAAATTCAAGAGGTAAATTTAGATGAGTCTCATCAATGTCATTCTCAAGTTTCTGTTTTTGATCCTTTTATTTCTGAGTCAAATCTAGTTCCCATGTCTCCTCAACTAAAGCCTGTTTGTTAACCATTTTATTTATGACTCACATACCACTCCTGACTACACAACCTAGCACCTGTACCCCGAAGTTATTGTTGTAATACCAAGTTTGCGAAGTCAAAGTTATTGTATCTTGAAGATTGCTATACCTCTAGTGTATCTAAAGAAGAAGATCATTATATTATTATTGATTATAGTGGAGGAATTTCTGGACAAGGTCCTGTGGTTTTTCTCTTCACATTGAAGAGTCTCCACATTAAAAATCTGATGTGTCAATCTTTAATAATCGTATTTGTCTTGTTATCTGTTATTAGCATTGGTTTTGTATTTACTATGTTTGTTGTTGTAACGCCCCCACCCCCGGATGACCCGAAGTGCGGTGGCTGGGCGTCATTTGATCACCTTACTGGTCTTAAAACTGACCACTAGCCCCACAGACCACCATTACGCTTTCTAGCATGCTTTGTCATACTCGCATGCTTTTCGGAAAAACTTCCCGGAAGATCACTCATCCCAAGATTGTTCCAAGCTAAGCACGCTTAACTTTGGAGTTCTCAAGTTTTGGGCTCCCAAAAAACAATGTGCACATTAGTGATATGGGTAGCAATTCAATTCATTTTAACCCTGTCTCAATATGGGGTGTTACAATCCACCCTCTTAGGACATAACGTCGTCGTTATGGTTAGCCCACATCGTTCCCAGAATCTTTACCCTCGCTAGACGAATACCTTGGGCTCTTTCGTCTACAAGCACACTTGCGGTCACAGGGTTACTCTGATACCATTTGTAACGTTCGACCCCCGCCCTATGACCCGAGGCGCGGTGGCTGGGCGTCACTGATTACATTACCGGTCTTAAGGCTAACCACTAGCCCCACAGACTACCATTACGCTTTCCAACATATTTTGTCCTCACTTACATGCTTTCTGGAAAAACTTCCCAGAAAGCACCCATCCCAAGATTATTCCAAGTCAAGCACGCTTAACTTTGGAGTTCTCAAGTTTTGGGCTCCCAAAAAATAATGTGCACATTGGTGATATCGGTAGAAATTCAATTCCTTTTAACCCTGTCTCAATATGGGTGTTATAGTTATGCCTATAGATAAGATTAACATCAGACTACAAGACCCTTAATTTTGATAGGAAGAATATGCGTAGACAATAGTATAAAGAATTTCATAGTAGTAGAGGCTTCAACTTGAGTAGAACCCATCATACTTGACTGTCTAGAACTCATTTTGTACCAGCTTCTCGTGTGTCAAAATGGCTTCCTAATACCCTCTCATCGTCACTCTCCTCTCTGAAACTTATCTTTCAAATTCACTGACAGCAAATCCTTTTCCCATAAACCATCATGGTCGATTTGGATTGCCAACGTAGGTTTTAGCCTTCAAAAACACTTTCCCATAAAGAAATAAATATCAATTTCATTCTAATGGCTCCTATTTCACTTCTAGTAACATAACTAATTACACCAAAAAATATCATAAATTGAAAAGGTAATGTCAATGCATTACATGAATCCATAACAAGCAAAAGCTGACAAAGCCTAATATGTCTACTGCTACATAACTAATTTAGTATCTAGCACACAAAAGATCCTAATTGATTTAGATATTCTAATCTTAACAACAAACATAAAAACCAAAGTGCACCTACATAAAACTAAGTATGAAAACTCTTCTTTTGTCGGCAACAAAGTTAAACAACAAGTCAACATACACATAATCCCCACAAATGGTTTTAGCAGCCTTGTATTTATCTTGACCTGCAAAACCAAGGTGATCCAACTCTTCCAAAACCTTAGGCATTCTAGAACACTTTCCTTGAATCCTATTAGACATTGATGCAAACTAAGAGCTAACATTTTTCATAAACCCAGCAACTCACTCGGTGAATAGCTTCAACTCTACATCTTGATCGGACTTGTTCTTCTTTGAATGCTTGCTAGCTTTTAATGGACAGCATTTCTTTTTCTCGCTTAAGGCACTTGCATAGGACCCAGTAATTGGATTCTGGTCCATTTCAACCTCTTCTGTAATGGACGAAATTCGGTCTGGTATTAAAGTGTTTATTTTTCGATCTTATTAGGGGTGAAACTAGTATCATTTGAGTATTAGAGTTAAATTTCATGATTTCCTAAATCTAGGAGGTGTGTTTCAGTATTTGCCTTGGTATATTAACAAAGGTAAACTTAAATTGATAATTTTCTCTCTTTTCACGAGTTTAGAGTGTCTTAAGGTGTGTATTTCGTAGAGAGGATAGAGTGCTAGGATTTTGAATTGGGGTTTCTTAGCTACAATTTGAGAAGGGCTTAGTAAGTCTCGTTCCTCTCTCTTTAAATTCGGTTATGACCTGTTTGGGTCGATTCGGGTTTTGATCGTTCAAGTTCTATATTGTATAGGTTCAGTAGCTAAGGGTTCAATTGTTAAAGATTTCGGCCAGAGACATAAAAAAATCCGATATGTTCGTCATTGTTCTTCGAATAAGATTAATGTTGTCTTCGTAGTATACTTCTGATGGCGAAAAACTCGACTGAAACTAATAATTACAGTATTCAGATAGAAATCCTATAAGTGTCTAATGTAGTATTTAAGATATCGTCTCCACAGGGATTGACAACTAAGAAGCATGATTGAAATTAAGATTTAAACTAAATTGCAGAAAGAATCCTATATACAAGGTGAATAATAGAATGTAAGAGATTGATGTAGAATGTAAACACTGATGACATTCATTCAATTAAAATATGAGTCAGTACTCGATTCTGCAATTGATCTCAACATTGAATAAGATGAATGCTAAATTCTGCTATCGATTAACTTCTCATGCATGCTTCAACTTTAAATTACAGATTTAATTTCTAGATCATCATCAATGATCTGTTAAAAGATCTCTCGATTCAATTTAACAGATCTCAATCATATAGTTGCATATATCTCTATACTACAATCCATACAATTGATAAGCACAATCTGTAAAAAACTAGATCTATAGTCTATCTCTAGAACTATGATCTTCTGTTCTTATATCTGCAACCTAATCGCCATCTCTGGTCTAATTAAGCTACTGATTAACAATATTACGTAACTCTCGTTCTTGTAATTTAATCAGCTCATGAAATTCAAGTAGATCTGACTATAATCGAACAAGAATCATGCAATCAAGGTAATAATCAACATCCAATCTCTAAATCTTACCAAGGAAGATTGAAGCTAAACTTTATCACAGTTGTTGCTTCTCAATCTTCAAGCTATATCTCAATGATCAACAGAAACTAAGTACCAAACTTCTTCAAGAAACTTCTCTGAAAATATTGAATAAAGCATATAGAAGAATCTAGAATTTTTTTCTCTAAAAAAGAATAGAATGTCCAAAAGTTCAACAGATTCAATAATCCACACATATTGCTTCATTTGAGCTCCTATTTATAGAGTTTTAGCTCAGTGGAAATTTTGAAATAAAATCAACAAAGAAACACAAATTGGCAAAGTAATGTTTTCTTTTTCTTCATTTATGTCGCCTATTCCTTCGCCTGAACCTTAACGACTTCTTCAATTTTCAATTGTCGTGATCGTCAAGCTAACATTCTCACTAGGCGAAATGTTCTCAGTAACCTTTGTATGTCGCCTGATATCTTCCTTTAGCTTGGCGACATTTCTCCTTTATCGCCTCAGTAATTGCCACAAGGCAGGCAAAGTCCAACCTTCATCACCTAAATTCTCTTCTAATGATGGCGAAATGTGAAGGCAAGAATGTATTAGTTCGCCTTGTATGCTTTAATCTTTAAGGCGAGGTTTTCAATATATTGCCTTCTTCATCGTCTTCCTCTTTTAGCTTGTGGCGATTTGTACAGACGATATCTTTTTCAGCATAATCTTTCGCCATTTAGTTGACTTTGGATGAAATTCTAATTTGGTCATTCTCCCTTCTGATTTTGCATGTTTTAGCTCCTTTTCAAAATCTTTTCATCCAAGTCTCTGTCTCAGCAATAATAGTCTAGAATTACTAGAAATATAGTCGATATTTCACTTTGAAAGCTCAATTTCTCTACATTTAAGCTCATAAAATATACTAAAATATAGGTAAATTCTAGACTTATCAACTTCTGATCCGTAGAGTTGTATAAATAGGTTTCCTATGAAAGGGTTGGTGTAATTTGGATTTGGGGTGCAGAGTTCAGTTGGAGTGAATAGGGATTTTTCATGGTAAGGTATGTTAATCTAGTCGATGTGCGAATTAGATAGTCTAGGGTTCTGTCTGGTTCAGTTGAGGGTTTAATCCATTCGGGTCAGGGCAAGTTTTGCATTCTGGCATTTGGTTAATTTATTTGTAATACCTATTTTGTTCTATAGAGTGTCAGGATGAAGAGACTAGTCGGGCAGAGGAGTAGACGAACTAATTTTTCTATATTCTGCGCATCTATAATTTAGCAGCTTGTTTTTAGTCCAATAGATTGCTTGATGTACTGTTGTAGTATGCTGCTTGAGTCATGTATGTATGTTGTTATACTTATCCCCGAAATTGCCAGCGTGGATACTATAGCCTGATTTGTTAACGAGACTAGTACGATAACCGGTAAAACAGATTGAAAATTGGAGAAATGAACTGGAAATTTAATAACTAGATTAAATTATTGCCCTTAGGATAGTTGTTTGGTAGAATCTATGGTATACCTAGGGATAGAGGATTCTTACACTAAAATAATCGCCTTGAAGTGCAAATACTGATATTGATATTGCTCTGCTTCGGCCACACTAATAATGTTATTAGGCTTCGGCCATGCTATTACTGAGTTGTTATCCCGTTTTTGCTGACTTTGGCAATATTTTGGTTAAGCTAGAACTTAATAAACTTCTGAGTTGAGATTTTGTTGTTTCGGTTTGAACTGTTGGCTGTTGTGTTGGATAATTTAAACTTTTAAAGGGTTGGTAATATACTGTTTGATCATTGAATTAGATTTAATGAAGTGGACATATAATTTTGTGTGCCTTTTGCTGCTGTTTTCACTTAAAAAATACATAGTTTAAACTAGGATCCGAACTGGCTAAAAATCTGAAAATTATGAAAAACTGAGTCGGAAATGTTACAGAACCTACCATTAAAAATTTTAAATTTTTTTCTAGGGGAACCGCCAAAGACTCAATCCTAGTGGCCAACAGGTTAGCTGATTAAGCATGAAATTGACATTATTCCTACACTATTTTGTTTATTATTTTTAGATCTTATTGAAGATTTGCTATTAATTTGTTGTTTTTGTAATTTTGGATAGATTGGAGGCAATTATACAAATATGAAGGTTTTTGAGGATCATTGACAACAATTGCTAAAGTAGAGTCAAAGTCAATAAGATTTCATCTGAATGCTTATTTAGAAAAAAACTGATATGATTTTTAGGATTTCATGTTTTTAATTTAGAACTTTTAAATAAGGATTCTGAGGAGATTTTTTAATGATTTTTAGTTTTGTAATAGAGTATATATTTACTCTGAATGATCAGAATTGGTCAGTTTTTAGTTTTCAATAAAAACACTCTGTTTCTTCATTCTTTGTATTCAATTTTATTGAGACGATGATGTTCGTTGTGCCCATGGGGTGCTAAACTAGTCTCATCCAGCTAAGTCATTACACGTGTTGTGAGAATTGTGTTTTAATTTATATGCTTGTTTAATATTTGTGTATTCTCTATGGGCATGGTTAAATGCACATGTTATTCTAATTAGTTAATTAAGTGCGCAATTGATTGGTTAATTAGGATTAACACATTGCATGTCAAATAGCTCGTAGTTAATTTGACCTAGGTAATGTTGATAGTGCATAGTCATAGTTCAAGAACTGTCGTACTGATTCAATTGGTTATGGTCACGGGTCTTTTCTAGTTCTTAGTGCGGTCTACTTTAGATTAGTGATTGATTCGAAGGGTCGTACCCGGTCAGTCTAATAGCTAAGGAAAAGATTGGTTATTAGGCATGTTGTCAATAGCTATAACTGTGACTATTAAACTGCATATATATACTTAGTTTCGATGATCAACACTATGTTGAATAAGTTGACTTAGCTGGATGTTTAAATATCATTTTTAATATTTTATTCTGTTAATTTTATTTTTAGTTTAATTATTCCTATATTCTACACCCCCAGTTTTATTTGATTTGGTCTTAACATTTACATTATTGATTTCCGTTCTCTGTGGGATCGACCCTGTTTACTGCAAGTTTATTTGTATTTCAGGTTAAATTTATATTGACGGATTCGACACCCGTCATTAGCTGAGATTTAAACTGCCGAAAATTAGACCCTCTAGATAGTAACCTGGTGGAATCGATAATAATAAATGAATCCGATTAACGGGTGTGGCTTAATCACGTAAATCAATAATTGGCTGGTTGGTAGGTCTATTTGATGTGTCGTTTGATTTAGCGGATTCTAAGGAATCCGTAGAGACTTGCATTGTGTGCTTTCATAGTTAGAGTCGAGTCTAGGACATTGTTGGTGAATGTTGAAACGTGGGTTGTTAACTTAGACTAGTTCATAGTCGCTGCTTTTTCCCTTTCTTTTCTATTTCTAATCTTGGAATAAAACCCCAGGTTGAGTACAGGTATATCGATCGATTGTGTGTTGTTTCACTTCACGGAGCACGGACATCCATCAACATGTTTTATCTTTTGCTGTTTTTTTACATTTAGTTGTATTTTTGGATTTTTAAACTTTGAGTTTTATTTTAGAATTGATATTTTCTGTTGCTGGCTATTTGGACTTGTAAACACTTTGAGGTATTGTTATTTTTTTTTTATAAAAGGTTTTGAGGTTTTTTGGTTAATATTTGTGCAATGAATGTAGACTGCATAACGTTCCAGGATAATTGCATTAGTTCTGCATAGCGTAAGACACTTGATCCTGTGTTTATAACAGGGTGGGGTTTGACTGTTACATCTTCATCAGAAAAATCTACATCCATCACATTTATGTTATAGGCTACCGTGAATGGATCTTCAGCAATATCTCCTGTGGCTCTATCATTTCCATACACAAATTCCAGCTCAGCTAGATAAGGAAATGCAACGTCATACAAACCCTTTGCATCTTTGGGGCTCTGTAATGTATAATCACAAATAATATATCAATGAAGGTTCAAAATAGATCATAATACATTATAAAAGCTCTAATATTGCATTAAATCAGTAAGTATACCTTTGCCCATGAATCGTACTAAGCACGCTAGCAAACTATTTTCTTCTTAACATCATTGAATGTGTACCCACTGTGCTTGCACATTTCAGTAATCTTAAACTTTGTCTTCATATACTTGAACCTTGACTCAATATGCTTCGCATCCTTTGTAAAGGAAGGAAGCTTCTCAGTTATCATCTTCTTGACCTCGGTCCTGTAATTGTTCCTAAAACCTCTATCCATTTTCCATAGCAGATCAAGCGTCATTTTCCTGCAAACAGTTTACCAATGCCCAACTTTCTTCCTCGCTTCAAAAGTACTTGTTTTTCCCTCTTCCACTAGGAGCATCCCTGGTCTGTTCCTTAATGTTTTCTACTACAATGTTATTCATCCTAAAGTAGAATACATATCAAATGGCAGCTCATGTAAAGCCTCACAAATACAGTAGTAATCATTATATGAACTACTCAAACAAATAAAATGTATTCAATTATAATAGATTCATCAAATGATATCACATGCAAAGACTCACAAATGCAGCAATAATCATATTATAAACTACTCAAAGCAATACAATGTATTTAATTAAAACAGCTAAATTAAGACCTGTTTGACGCCATAGTAGAAAAGCATGCATGACTAATTCCTAAACCGTATAGCCACTACAAGTCATAAAATCATTCTAAATCTAGTGTCCTATTTCTCTTACCAGCAAACATTTCATGTGCTAGGTTGTTCCTAAAAGCAATCCGTCCATCAGTCAAGGCAATTGTTCAGATGTATTCAACTTCATCCTCCTCATCACTATTTCCATTGTTAGTGTCATCATCTTCATTCACCATAGCCTCCATAGGATCCCGATTAATAAACTTTCTAATCAAGTTATGAAGCAAACAATAGGCGATAATAATATGGACATGAGTCTGAATCGGATAGGAGGAAGGTGATGCTAGTATTTTCCACCGGCCTTTTAACAATCCAAAGCATCTTTCGATGACATTTCTAGCTCTAGAATTCTTCATGTTGAAATATTCTTCTGTGATACGAGGTATCATTTGATCTTGAAGAACACGACCATCATGAGTAGAACCTTCCCAACCAGGTTATACATAAAAGAACTGCATTTTCGAGCAACATACTCCTAGTACATTTGTTGCAATACTTCATTTCTTGTACGATAACGTTATTTTTCTTCTTTTGGAGGAATTACTTAGATAAAATTTTCATCCAAAGCACCTAAACAATCTTGCAAATTTTCACACATTAATGTACTATGTAATTAAAATTTATATTAGGGAAATCAGCTAAACATATACCTTGAATGATCTCCACCTCTCTTCTTCACAATCCTTGATTATAAGTTCCAGCTTTTGAAGTAATACATGGTGCGGTTGTAAAATGTCCCAAAGATAGAGATTAAATTGGCGACTCATAGTCTCTTTACTTCGTTTAAAAAGTAAAGTAGTTGTCTAACTCTTTTTGTGATGTGTCAAAGTGTAGATAAATTGAAATACAGTCTCATCAATAGATGAGTTTCTTGAAAAGATGGCAATGTGGCAGGTCCTAAAGATATTGGACCTGCCCTGCCGTCTTGAACTACGACCTGCCCCACCCCGCAAGGCAAGGCAGGTCCTCACAGAGTAGGCCGCGAGTCCAAAATTTTTGTCCTGCAAGGACCTACCCTGCACGCGGGGACTTGCCTTGCCAATTTGTTGTGCTATTTTAGTTTCAACTAATTTTTTATTTAATAAAATAACATATCTACCTTTAATATCAATGGAAATAATTAATTTTTAATATTACTTAATGCTAAAAATAGTTGGAATGGTTTATATATTAATATTATTTATAATAGGGAGATAAGTTAAAATTATTTTAAAAAAAATAAGAATAAAAAATCAGAAAAATAATTAATATAATAAGGTATGTCTAGGCGTCTGCTGGACTTGCACTTGTCTTACTTTACATGCGGGACAGGGCGACCATAATCTGACCCATCCAAAAAAGGGGCAAGTCGCGTCAGGTCGGGGCAGGTCAGGTCCTCGGGTCAGGGCAAAAATTGGCGTCCCTAGTTTCTTGTCGATCTCAACCCCCCCAACATCTTTTACCATTTCACATAACCTCGTAAATATTCTTCTATCCATTCTCAGCTCACTAATACTTATCGTATCACTCTTTGTCGTAAGATTCAACATCCATTGCATACGTTCAATTCTTTTTTCCTCTCTACTCTTACTAATTGCACGAATTTGACCCCATCATTGGGTAAAAAGTACAATTTGATACATTATGAGTACCATGCAAACCATGAGCATCCCATACATATTGCACAAAGCACACATTAACCTTCATTTTCGCACATCTCTACATGGGATTGAGTGAATTCGTGACTCAGTGAGGAGGAGTCAGATATTTATGTCTTCTTTGTTCTAAAGGAGTTCATGCCATGGTTGTCTATAACACAAAATCAAAATATTCAAAGAAATGACCAGCCAAACCCCCCATACCGGTAAGAAGTGGAACACAAATATATCAACCCAGCTAATAAATACCTCCTAAATCAAGATAGAAAACTAGTCAAACCCCTCTACCGTACTGTACAACAATAAAACAATTAACAACTCTGAGAAATTACAATCCCTACTTAAGCTACCTAATCAAAACACAAATATGGTGTACTCATTAGTGATTTAGAAGTCAGCTGTAAATACAACCCTCTGTTTTATTGAAGCATAACAAAGATATACAGATAGTCAATGATTTTAACAATGAGGGATGAGTCTAACAACGTCACTTAAACAGAACTATGGACATGATGTTAAAAAATAGAATAATACAAAGTACCAGACTCACAAGCCGCATGTTAAGGTAATCAATAACACAATAAAGACACAAGCCCGTTTTGAACGCAATACATAAATTTTCCAAATCTAACGCAATACAGGTTAAGGATTCGATCTATAGGAATAAATGCCAAATCTTAATTTCCATTCCAATATACTAAACATGTGAAAAGGAATGAATTTTACTTTTATGGAAATAAATCTCAAATCTTAATTTCCATTCCAATGTACTAAGCATGTGAAAAAGAATGAGTTTTACTTCTATAGAAATAAATTCCAAATCTTAATTTCCTTTTCAATGTGAAAAAGAATAAATTTTACTTCAACTGTCATTCCATTGTTCCAATACTGTATATACTCTCTTATAATTTATTATAATAAAAAGAAATTCAATCATTTATCTTAATTATTTAATCCGATTGCATGAAACAAATTAAACAATATGTTTTATATATTAGTAAAAATTATAAAAATATTAAATTATTGGTGAGCATGAGCTTATTTACACATGAAAAAAAAAAATAAAAATGATAGGCAGCTGCGAATCCATAAATGTATTCGCAACCTGCCCCGCCTAGTCACCCATTTTGTCAGCATTAATTTAATCGCTCATTAAGAGTGAAATGTTAGAGATCCAGAAATTTCATATCTGGATTTATTTTTCAAAGATTTGATGCCGATATTTTTCCTGAATGGGCAGCTATTCTTAATAATTTAGAAAACAAAACCTACTGTACATGATATAGCGTGTACAAAACATACAGAATGGGCACCATAGTTACTCATCCGTCCACGAGCACACGCGCGATGCGTGTGCAGCATCAACCCACCACCACAATAAATGCGCCACGCGTCTCTTCAATCCGTTGGCTCATATAAACAAACCAAGAAAGCACACTTGTCTTTCTCGTGAATCGCGACACGCAAGATCCGTTCGATTCAATATCTCCTCTCCGATTTAAACAATAATGAAATCCACCACATCCGACGACCGTCACCAACCAACCAAACCCTCCCTCCCTTGGAAGACCAGACTCGCCGTCGCCGTCATCTCACATCTAACTGACACACTCAACAAACGTCTCCTCACTTTCTTCGATCTCAAAACTCCTCCAAGTTCCAAACCCATCCACTCCGTCACTACTTCCGACATCACCGTCGGCGACCCCTTCCGCCGTCTCTGGTTCCGTCTCTTCTCTCCCACCTCCCCCGACACTACTACTCTCCTCCCTGTCATCGTCTTCTTCCATGGAGGAGGCTTCACCTACCTCAGCGCCGCCTCTCGCGCCTACGACGCCGTCTGCCGTCGTTTCGCTCGGAAAACCCCAGCCGTAGTCGTCTCCGTCGACTACCGTCTCTGTCCTGAACATCGCTTCCCTTCTCAGTACGACGACGGCTTCGACGTCCTCAAATACCTCGACGAGAATCACAAACGAGTGTTACCACAAAATGCTGACGTGTCGAAATGTTTCTTAGCCGGAGACAGCGCCGGCGCCAACGTGGCTCACAACGTGACTCTCAGAGCGTGCGGGTCTGAGTTTCGGGCCCTAAAAATCAAGGGGCTGATTTCGATCCAACCGTTTTTCGGAGGTGAGGAGAGGACGGATTCGGAGCTGAAATTACCCGGTTCGTTCATCGTTTCGGTGGAACGAACCGATAAGATGTGGAAGCTGTTTTTGCCGGATGGGTCGAACCGGGATCATGTAGCGTGTAATGTGAGTGGACCCAATGCTGTTGACCTATCGGGTTTGGATTATCCGGAAACGTTGGTATTCGTAGCGGGTTTTGACCCATTGAAGGATTGGCAAAAGAGGTATTACGAGTGGTTGAGGAAATCGGGTAAAGAGGTGACGTTGGTGGAGTATCCGAATATGATCCATGCTTTTTATGTGTTTCCTGAATTGCCCGAGGCCTCCCAACTAATTTTGCAAGTCAAGGATTTTATCTCTAAACAGTTGGTCAAGGACACAAATTAAATGCTTACTATGAATATGAAGATTGCTATTGATTCGCTATACTATGGTAGTACTGCTAGATCTATGACAAAAGAAAATTTAGGTAGGTGAGAGTAGTGGTGGTAGAATAATTTATGTTTATCATGATGATGATTATTTTATATGCATTAGAGAGGTTATTATAGATTGGAATGGCTTGAATTTCAATTTCAACTTATGACATTGATTGCTGGTAGGGAAATAATGCACCACCATAATGAGAGTACTTTCCATATTTTATTAATAATTTATTTAATTTAAAAGTAAAAACCACATCATTTTAATTTTTCTTTAAATAAAGCAGATAATTCTTTTAAAAAAATAATTAATTAAAATCATATAATTAATTAATTTTATTTGTTTTATATGACTATTTTTTAAAATTCTCATTTTCAAAATCAATTATTCTCTAAAAGCATCGATCTTACTTTCCGAAAATATTATCGTTCATATTAATAATGGACTTACAAGGAAATGCTGTCAATAAAGTAGGTGAAAATTTATGTAAGCAGCACCTAACCTTCAGAGGGGAGTTGTTGCAAAGACGGATTGTGTTTCTCTTGTGAAAATAGGACAAACAAGTGCATACGAAATGTAGATCCAAGCAATCCGTTCTTTCTTCAAGTAAATTGGTTAGGTTACTACAATTTAAACAACTTTCCGGTTGTCTTTGCTAGTCTCCAATGCGATGCGACTCTCTCTCCCACAGATCTCCATTTGAGGTCTAAAGTTATATTCCACTAAAAGAAACTTCAATAAAATATTATTTTTTATTTTAAAAATAAAATGGTAGAAATATAAAATGGAAATTCAGGTTGACCTCTATTTTTAATGCAAATCCGAACCACTTGTACTAATGCAGGTGACATGTCCCTCAGCTCATTAAGTATCTTTATATATATTACTAATGCATTTTTAAAATTAAGTTGAATGATGGCTTAGTTGGTATAGTAGATAGGGTTAAGTTATGAGGTTGAAGGTTCAAATCCTTCTAATGTCAAATCCTTCCAAGTTGACGGTGATAGGATTGAAGAATTGAAACATAACTTAACTTATCTAAAAGTCTAATAATATAGATATAGGATTGAAGAATTGAAAACCGTAGAATAATAATAGAGTTTAACATATTGCCGCCTTAAAATAATCTATAACTAACACATTTGATTAATGGATTACATATTCAAAAATCATTTAAATTATTTCTCAACGTATATTATATTTGTTTACATCCCATTATTGACTTCTCAATTTAAATTTATGGTTAAAGTATTTTCTTTGATCGTGGTGATGAGGGCTACTATTGTTATGATTCAGATGATTTTTTATGTAAAGGGTGTGAAGGACAAATGTGACACATGTGAAGACTATGTTTGAGTTACATTGTTGTGAAGTAAGTTAAATCCATGGGAAGATGTGATATTTTTATGTGAAGAAATGTTAATTTTACTTTTGGTAAAGTTATTGTCTAGATATGACATATAGACTCTTATGTTAACCAAGATTTATGTAATGTGAAGTGGTGTTATTATTTTGTGAAAAAAGAATGTTTTAGTGTGAAGGAGTGGTATTTTCTGATTGAGTGTTGTCTTTGTGTGAAGGCTTTCAACTTTTATATGCCGGATGTGATGTAGGTTTAATCTTATGTGATGAAGGATTATTTTTAAATGAAGTTATTCTGTATGTGAAGGAGTTATAATATTATGGGATGGGGTTAAAAAATTATATGAAGGATGTGAAGTAGTGTTTTTTTTTTTTTTTTTTTTTTTTATGAAGAAAATAAATTTTAATGTGAACCGATTTAGATTTATTTAATTTGAATGGGGTCGGTGCAATAACTATCAACCTATATGAAGAAGGGTCTTAACAATGGGGCAATTATGTAATTAACAATAATATTCAGCACCCTTTTGTAACCTAGTCAAAATTAGGTCCCATATAAAATCTAAAGGTCGCTGTAATTGGAACACCACTTAAAGCTCAACCTAATTAAACTAAAGACAACTTTCAAACCAAATTCAACCATGAGCTCGTCTGTTGCCTCAAGTATCGAAATTAAAGACAGGAGATTTTTTATCCACCACCTGGCATTCATCATCCGTATCATTTGCGGTCTTAACTTTCTTTCGCTTCTTTTTCAACCTAATAAGACCTCCCTCGTTATTAGCTTTATTCCCGACTACCTTTTTTCCCTTTCGACCACTGCGTGTGTACGAAAATTTCTTATAGACTGACTTCTTTCCAAGCCTTTGACTTCTCCTTCGACTTACTTACTATACTCAACATATAATGTAAAGGTTACCATTTAAATCAATGAAAATAACCTTAGTAGCATCAAAATAATAAACATAATATAGAATACGCATACCTCAGCAGCCATCTACATAACACCTCTGCTGCCATTGCTATCTTCCACATTGTCATCTACAGATTCTGAAACATCTTCAAGTTTAACCTCCAATTTTCATTCAACTTGATCATGACCAACATTTTTCCCTTTCCTCGCCCTCACATCCTCACCACTAAGTGGTTCTTTAATTTCTTTGACTTTCTCATTTTCAGCCTCATCATGTTCTTCGCCTCCAATCTCCATGGCATTTTCATCAATTTCCACCATTTCTCTGCATCCATAGCCTTTTCTTTAGCCTCATTTGCCTTCCAATCAAATTCTTCACTGTCCTCATACTTATCAGTATTTCTCCCTGCTACAACATTACAACGATCACTTTCCCTCTCAGCAGCTCTTTCATTTAAGTCTAACGATGGAAGAGGCCTACTTATCCCTCTTGCTCCAGACTGGCCACCTTGTACTGCAGGAGAATTTTTTTTCCTTCCCAGAATTTGGCCTCTTATATCCTCCTACCGGCTCACTATTTTCAATCACTATTTTTTTAACCATGCTAGCTATAGTATCCCCATCAACAGCTGCTTGAGAAACACCAAAATCTTTACCATGGTAAACTCTTTCTACTTCATTTAATCTTTCTTGAAATGAAGTATACGAAGATCCAACTATTCCAGCATTTTCCTCCAATCTCTGCAGTCTAAGGTGATTCTCAACTTCAATGGCCAACTGTATTCCACGAAACTTTTCTTGTTCTTTATTCCATTGCAATTATACCTTCCATCTCTCATCCTGTTCTCTCTTCCATTCTTGTACTTGTTTCAATCACTCTTCCTCTATTTTCTTCCATTGTAAATAGTCATAAGGGTAACCGTTTTCCTTCTTCCTATCCTATATTTGGTTTAAGAACATATAATTAAATAAATATGCTATTAAAACGACCAAAAACACAAACAAATGGACTCATCAATTCCATTAATTTTAGTAAATATACATGTCCATCAACACAATCAGATAAAGTAGATGATTTGCGATCTGGTTTCAAAAAATTTCTAGAATAAGGCTTTCGTCGTTCCTCTAAATCATGATCCACCAATGGCTCCCAATCACTAAATGTCTCTTCTTCTACAACATCCTCTTCAAAATTGTTTGGATCAATTATAATTTCTGATTTTGCTAAATAATGCTTCAAGTACCAACTTCCTTTCTCCTCCTCCCATGGTTCTAGTAATCGTTCACCCCTAACCTAAAACAATTGGCACATTAGCATTTACACTTAATACTTCAATTGCAAATATAACATACACTATATATGACTTACCTGCATAGCTTCATCAAAGACCTTCCAACCAATATCGTCAATCGACCATCTCAAACACCTTGGTTCTGTTGCAGGAATCCTACTCAATTCCCTAGCCTTCATGATTTGCCTCATATGAGGGAAAGCTTCAGCCAACCACCACTAATACAAATAAAAATGGCTTATCAGTAAAAATAATAAATGCAACTAATATTGAATTAAAAAAGTTTTAACCAACTTACCATAAACACAAATAAGCAACCTCTTGTTGTCCTTTCCCTTTTTGGATTATCCAATAGCTCCCGGGTCATCAAAGCTTTCAGTACAGTTAGTGTATTTGAGAAAGCATATGTACCCCATGAAAATCTTTTAAATCGGTACATATCATCTACCAAAAACCACACCATATTGGAGACCACTCTATTCTCCCCATAACCTTGTAAAACGACATGCACTGTCACTACCATAACCAGTTTTTCGACATCTTCAACGTCCAGTCTTCTCCTCCACAACAAGCTCATAACTTGTTCAACCTTTACATGTCCCTGTCTCCGTGGCCAAAGTCTATTGCATATATTACCTCTAGGGAGTGTTTGCTTCTCTAACTGTAAATCTCACCTCGGCACCTTTCCAAATATCAAACCGGTTACTAGTGCAAACTCCTGCTTCCCAAACTAGTGAAAAGCACCATCAAATTTAAACTATATCTCATATGCAAGTTGATTATCCAATTCTACTTCACCTGCAAGAACCCTTAAAACTAATTTCCTATGAAAAATATGGTCTTTATAACCAGATTGTTCCACTAATTCAAAAAACTGAAGAAAAGGAGACTTCTTAATGAAGTTTTGCAACTTATATCTACGAACTAGTCCGTTCAGCAACTCTACAAGCTCATTTAGTCTGCAGAAATTGTTTATCTTCTGTTTAGTAATCACTCTAGGTTCTTCCCATCTAAAGAATAACAACAGATCTCAGCTACAATTCATTAAAATGATATCATTAAATACAATGACTTAAATGGAATTAACCCATTTACCGTACCTGTTATTCAGTCATTTTCAGGTAGTCTGCAATATCGAATAAGTACAGCTTGAAAGTAAGGGGCATTAACGTTTACGATGTCACACTAGATGTTATTAAATATCATCAATAACTCATAAATTGACCCAAACTTATGCAGCAATCATGATACATCCAAATGTCTATAAATTGAAACTCACTCTCTACACACCACATACAACACATACTATTTAGGCAATTAAATTTCAGTTAAATATGTTTCACTAGGACTTTAAAACTGCAAAACCACCAAATCCTTCTACTATAGCATCTATTATAAAGCTATATAAGTCTTTCAAAATGGGTTCAATTTATAATGGCGACGTTGAATATATACCAATCAAGAAATGAATTACATACATATCTAATTTCAGAAGTAGTTTGTTCTTTCAAAACCACCTCAAACACATTCCACTACCTCCTTCAAAAGCATTCATATCTAGTTCGACATGTCTATAAATCCTGTCCAACACAACAATTAAGTTCCTCTTGAACATTATGTTCTAACTCCACTAAAAGTACAATTACACTATGTTGTGCAACTTACAATTAAGAGTCAGTACAGTGCGGTTTGAAACAACATACCAACTAACAGACATCAACAAGACATAAATTAGCTTAACTTTTGAGTGATCAAAACCCACTGCACCCTAATACACTTCATTATACATTATATATCTAATTCACAACAACAAAAATTTATTATCAAATCAAATCAAAAACTCAATCAACATTAAAATTCTAATCTGGATTATTCAACCACAAACACATACAATAATAGAATTTTCAAGGAACCAGAGTTCCATTTACTAACATACAACACAATAGCTTCTACCCAGTAAACCAAATTCATTAAAAGCCAGATTAAAGAACTCTAATCAAAACATCAACCAAAATCAAAGTTAACTGAAAATAGCCCAATTTTAACAAGACCCACAACTTAACAGACAGTAATTTCACGAACCCCACAAACATCTCGAACTCACCCTTAACCTCTCGAACCACAGCAGTTCGACTTTAATACATCCAATCGTGGGATAAGGGGCGTACCTGGAGGTAAAGTAAAACAGTTCACCTTCCAACACAAGAGCAACTACAGATTCTCACTCGACAGCACCTTCAAACACTGTATCACAACCATTTCAAATCCGAGATCAGGTAAGTCTTTTAAAAACCCTAATATTGGTGCAGTTTATTCCAATCAAGGGACAAGTTTTTACCTGCAATTGAAGTTGAAGGGTAAGGACCGAACCAAATGAAAATAACAAATCTCGTCGATTTTGGCTGATCCGTCGACAGTTGTGCTCACAACTGTATCTGTAATTATTGAATGGGTTATCAGTTTGATTTTCTAAAAGGCTAATTTGGTAATTCAGCAAAGTACTTAATTTTTTCTTACCTTTTATTACTTTTAAATACCAGTTTTGTTATTTCAATGTCTTGATGAGGGTAAATTGGAAATGTGGGCTTATATAATGGAAATCAATTTTTGGCAGGTTTAAAAAGTTAATTCATTCTTTCATGGACTAATACCTTAACTCAAACTATGAGTGGTTTACTTTTTATATTTTTCCCTAATATAAATTTTATAGTTTTTCGTATTTGACTGCTGCCTCTTCAGGCCATTGTTGTTCCTTGATCTTCAACCGTGATCACAACCCAAAATTCACTGCTTTCCTAACGAATTCTTCTTTAGAAGATATGGGATATGGGATGTGTTTTTTTTTTTTTTAATTTTTTTTAAATTTAAATTTTGTTTTTCAGGCTAATCATGTAGAGTAATAATGATATTATGTTTATGAATTATGTTAGTTACTATTTGAATTATTTTGGACGTCTTCATGCGTCATTTCATGGACAAGTTTTACTTGGTTCTTTACTTTGCAATTTGAAAATGGGTTGACACCGTTTGATGGTATTCTTTTAATTTTGAGTTTTTTTAGCGACACATGAGTTTCAATTTGATGTTGAGTTTTCTCCATCAGTCAGCTTTGTGTGGCAGCTGAAAACTTCACCCGCTAAAGATTTTAAATTTATATGTATATTATTTATTTATTCACTATTTTCTTTTATTCATGGATGATGGTTTTCTTTATTGGTTTATCTCATGAAAAAAATAAATACCAAAAATATTATTTTGATTTGATTATTTACGGATCTACTCCAATTACAATGCTAATGTCTGTTTTGAATATATGGAGAGGCATTGAGCCACCCTCCACTAAAACTCACATAAGCGTTTTGCTATAAAATGTTTGTGGTTGTTTTGCAATAAAATAGTTAAGGGTATTGTGAGCTAAACACATGCTTTCCATCTCTTTAAACTGGTGAAAATTTAAAGTTTTTAATAAGAAATTTAAACAAATTATACTTCCTCCGTTTCTATTTAGTGGTAACATTTCTCCACGGCACATTCTCCAACACTTAACTTTAACGGTAAATATCTTTAGTTATATATAACTAAAAATTATGATAATTACATATTTAAAAAATAGACATTAAGACGAATAAAATAAGATCCCATTTGACTATATTTTTTCTTATACATAAGAAACAACATATGAAACAAGATTGATTAATAAGTAGTGTTTACTATGCTAATGTTGCCACTAAAAAGAAACGGAGGAAGTACTATATTACTTATAAAAGACATGACAAGAATATATATATATATATATATATATATACGAACTACTAGAAAATAATAATGTAATTTTATGAATGTATAACGTACAATGAAAACAATAAAGAATAATAGAATCGCACAATAATATGGATCTATGACATGAGAAGGTTTGAATTCTCACCTGATAATTACTTGTCGTCATGATTGCGGATTAGAGATTTTGCCTATTGGAAAAACACCGTCGATAATAATTAAAATAAAATAGCATATAAAGTAAAATCTACTACCTCCTTCTCAAAATATAAATCATTTGAGAGTGTTTTTCACGTTTCAAAATATAAGTTGTTTGCAGTTTTCAATGTACAGATTTGACATATTTTCCAAAAATACCCTTATCTTTATTTTGAAATAAAGGTAATGATTGGTGAGTTGGAGAGAGAAATGAAGATAAATAGGACTTTTTGTTCACTTTCTTAATAAGTGTGTCCAAATTTAGAAAGTCTTATATTTTGAAACGAAGGGAGTATGATATAAAGGAAAAACTTTCGGTGGGCCCACCAAATTGACGTGGTAGTGCCGAAAGTTCTCCATTGCGTTGAAAAATAGAAAAAATAGAGGATTTGAACATATTTAACCAATAATAACATTACACGTGTACTGACTTTCTCAATGTCACTTTTTAACTTTTCAATTAATTTCGTCACTTTCTCTTCCACAATTGCATCTAATTAGTTTCCCCTTTTATTTTTTTTTTTTCTCTTCTCAAGAACATTCATTCCTATATGAATTTATAAAATCTCCTTAGAAAAATACTGAAAATGGATAGTTTTGTTTTATTTGTAATCTCTCACATCTCTCATCACTAGAAATTAAAAAAGAATATTACAAAAATTTTTAAAAAATTTAAAATTATTAAAATTTTATTAATTATATCTCATTTTCACTTTATTAACAACTTGTAAAATGACTCGCGCTTTGCGCGACATATATTTATTTTTAATTATTTTATATTTTAATTTTATTAATATTAATATATTTTTCGTTAGGTATATAAAATATATTTATATATAAAAAGTTATATCAATTAATAAATGTATTGATTACTTTTTTAAAATTTTTCCTTTTAAAATTTATTTAAGATATTTTATAATGAGTTGATTCATTTTTTTTTTTTTGAAAAAAATCATTCAAATATTATTTATTACTTCTTTTATATTTTTCTATTGATTTAATTTATTCTATACTATTAAGAAGTTATTACAAATATATATAAAAAAAAAATCTTTTGAAAAATACTCTCATTAATACATATTTATCTTTTATTTTAATTTCTACGTTCATAAAATTTAATTTAATAATACAACTTAAAATAAGTTGTTTATATATATATATGTATATATATATATGTAAACGTGATATAACATAGATAGACATTAAACATAATTTAATTTGTTTAGTTTTAATTATAAATTTTTGGAATTATTAAAGTCTAATTTAATCATTATTTATTTATTTATTTATTTAGATATGAACAATTACCTAATTGGAAAAAAAATAGAGATGTAAAAAGAGGTTAAATAAATATATAAGTTTATATGTTTCGTTTACGAAAAAAAAACGTTATTAATAAGTTTTTTGAAAACAATTATTTTTAGTTATACTTAAGTATTTAAATAATATTTAGTTGGTTAGCACGGACAATTATGTGTTGTATTTGTGAAAAAAAAATTATTTTATATATTTTATTTTATTTTTAAAATATAAATACAATTATGATATTTTATTAATACTTTGCGAGATATTAAATGTAATATAATATATTAATAAAAATATTAATTTTATTATAATATGAATTTATTTAATTTAAGTGATCAATTTAGCATTCTACATGTAAAAGAACAAATTTTACTAAAATTTATTTTTAAAAAAATTGAATAGTAAAATAAAAATTTAAAAGAGAAATAATTTAAATGAAAATTTGAGATAAGAATAAAAAATATATAATACTTGTTTCTCATTATTACATGGTATTCTAAAATAATATTTGCAAATATGAAATTAATTTTTTATATGGAAATGATTTATAATATTGTTTAATTTTTTCTCCAATATTATTATTTAAATACTTAAGTATTATATTTATTTATTTATTTGTTGATTTTGAAATAATAGGAAACATATATTAATACAATTCTCTCATTAAATTTAAAATTATTCATAAAATATTTTTAATATACTCTTCATAATATATATTAAGTTTTTCTAATTAACGTCATTAATATTATTTTATTATTAACTTCGTGATTATTAATGTATAGTTTGTATTTAAAATGTCTTTAATTAGTACGTATATTTTTATTATATTTTTTCTCAGCGATTTTATAAATATTTTAAATATTCGAGATATTTTTAATTTATTTTAAAATAATATCATTAAAACACAAATATTTATTTGTCTAAATTTCAACTTTTCATTTTGTATATGTTAATTCTCAATATTGATTGTCCAAATTATCATCAATTATTATAAATTATAATTAACTTTTTAATTGAATAACTTGTCATTTGTATATTTAAAGTTTTATCATTATTTAACTATAAAAATTTGAAGTGATTAAATTAATATATTTATTTATTAATCCAATTTATAAAAAGATATAATTGGATTAATTAATCAATTTGACCTTTTCAATTTTATCAGTCAATTTAATAATTTTACATTAGTTATAATTAAATAACCACTTTTTTTATTTATAATATATATACATATATCATGATAAATATTAATATATGAATTGATTCAATATATCATCAATCTTCAATATATTAGCTAAACTCCTTGAATTCTAACTACAAATTGCCAATGGATTCAAAAGATGGAATGCTATAGAAATTGTATAATGAAACGAATGATTCAATACTTTCAGACTTGTAACCAATCAAATCATTATAATCATTAGTTAACTATACCATTATTGAACATTAACCTAAATCAACAATAGTCTCATTAAAATAAAAATAAGAACAATGGACAAACCGAATTGAATGATTCTATGATTGGTATACATAATCATCTCAAAATACTCAACCTCGTCATAAAATACAAACACCACGATATCAAAATATCCCAAAAATCACAAAACCACTTAACTATTTAAAAACCACAACAATCAAATTAAAACAGAAAAATGAGTACCTTGACAAATTTTTAAAGCTTTATCTACAATTAGCCAGATGAGAAAGAAATCTATATTACTCAAATATGTTTATAAAAGGAGATAAAGATGGACAATAATGCACCGGGCTTTCGGCATTGATTTTGGGTATGGAATTTAGGGCCCAAAATTGACTGGTTGAAGCGAAACGACGATCTGAATCAAACTCATCGCCTTTGGCGATGATCTACGATGCATTTCGGTGTTTCAGGATTGTTTAGAGGGTTTTTTTGAACTTTTATTATTTTAAGGATTTTTTTCGTAATTTTGGAATTATTTTGTCAGGGTTAAGAGTAATGCCTTATAAAAAAGGTGTTTAGGGTTTCTAAGAGGCAGACTTGATATTATATTTTTCAGTAAATCAATTGAGCGAACTAATTGTTCCTCTTATTCAATTCGCAATACTCTTTCTACCAATTCACACACGTTTCCGGCATCAGACAATGACGCATATAGATATTGAATTATGAATTTGTGAAGAGTTTTCGAAGACAAATAATATTATTGTCATTACTGTGCAACTTAAATAATAAAAATAATCCTAATTTAAAGATGAAATCAAGGAAAATAAATAAATAAATAAAAATAAATCAAAATTAAAACATACCAGTTCCATCATCGATCACACCCTACTGATTCGGCAGAGAGTCAAAATAAAATTTAATGTATTAAACTACGACTTTGCCTTGGATCCTTTTGGTGTTAAGATGATTTTTTCGAGAATTTGAATGTGAATGTAATAAACAAAGCTCAAATTGGTATATTGTCTATTTCAACAAAACTCAAACTATAAACACAATACATGGTAAACAAATTTCATTGCTAACTCCAAAAATACCCAAAATGAACAAAACAGAATAACAAACATTTCAGTTTGACATTACTAGAGTGAGCAGCGGTAAAAAGAGGTGTATCATTGAGAAATCTCTAAAATGAATGCCAAATTTATCAACTTCGTCTTCTCCGAGAGAGACTCTAACATTACTGATCTCTCAATCATTGCCACAATTCCAAAACAAACAACACTCACAAATTAAAGCTAGTGAAAAATAATAAAGAACAAAAAAACTAAAAAAATTAAGCAAACCAACCTGAAGAGTTAACGACGACATAAGAGGAGTATGTAGCCACCAAAGCAAAACTCTGTTTAACCTCCTCCATGAATCTGTATTAAAACTCTCTAATACCTCAATTCACAATATTCGGTGATGGATTTATAGCAGGATGTATTATGTGGAAAAAATGAAGTGTTTTAGGTTTTTCATTTTCACAAATTCAAATGGAAGATTAAAAAGGAAAAAATAAACTTTCTAAATGTGATACGAACAGTCAATAAAGTATTAAATCTAGAGTTTTAATTATAAAATATAATGATGGTTGAGAAATACTAATAGTTTGGTATTCTGGTTATGGTTGAGAAATACTAATAGTTTGGTATTCTGGTTAATTAATTAATTGAAATAAATAGGAGGAAGATAAAATATAACGCAGAAAATGAAAGTCATATAATTACACGTGCCATCATTTTATTTGCAAAATAGAATCAAAAATCAAAATTATTCTGGTTAATTAATTAATTGAAATAAATAGGAGGAAGATAAAATATAACGCAGAAAATGAAAGTCATATAATTACACGTGCCATCATTTTATTTGCAAAATAGAATCAAAAATCAAAATTACTCATTTTGGGTGTTTTTCAACCCAACACTGAACTCTCAATGCGTCCACATCAGCTAGTGGGCCCGCTGAGAAGTTCCGCTTTATATAATATATAGATGTTTTATATTTCTAACTATTAATTTTTTTTAATTAATTATATCTTTTTTCCATTTTATTAACAACTTTTCATATTTCTAACGTCTCTTAGGTTTGTATTTATATTTCTTCCCTTCTCAACCAAAAACTCAACAAACTGGAATTGCAATAAAGTGAAAATCGGTAATTATTCTCTCATTTCCCATTTTTCTATGTAAATGTTTGCATTTATATATTATCTCTTTTTCTGCCAATTCCAATGTAAATTTAGCAATATATTTTTGTGTTGCTAGTATAGTGATTATAAATATTAGTTCTCAATTTTTACTTTTTAATGCTTTGCTTATTATTTTGTGTAAATATATTCTGTGTTCTTACATGATTGTGTGTTTTTAGTTTTATATACGAAATTGTTAGGTATATCATCAAAGATGTTGATTGCCATAACTAAAAATGGTGAGTTATCATTAACTCATATTTATGCAATTTTCAACATTCGTTTCATTTTAATTATTGTTTTTGTTTTATAATAAGATTTGTGAAGTTTAAAATTTCA
This sequence comes from Cardiospermum halicacabum, assembly GCA_031304145.1. Lineage (NCBI taxonomy): Eukaryota > Viridiplantae > Streptophyta > Magnoliopsida > Sapindales > Sapindaceae > Cardiospermum > Cardiospermum halicacabum. The sequence continues at coordinate 12,691,054 of CM062394.1, read as the reverse complement.
ATCAATTTTCTATAGTCAAATAAAATTTTAAAATTTTAATTTAATTTTTTTTTTGATGTAGAAGTAGATAAATATTTTAAAAAATATAGAAAAATGTAAATGTCTTGAAAAAATAAATAAAAAGTTAATTTTTATTGTCAATTAAAGTAATAACAAAATTAAAAATTATTTGATGTTTTCTATTTTCTAATTTAATAGTTATTTTTTTCACTTATGTATAAACATGTGGCACTCAATAATTTTAATATGTTTAACTTTCTTTTGATTTTATTGTCTAATTATTTTTTTTTCAGGTCTTTTAAATGTAAGAAAACATAAAATTTTAGAAAAACAAAGAAAAAGTTGTGATATACACTAACTTGCTTTAACGGCGAGAAGAAAACTATTATAGTTAACTGTTTATTTTTAATTAATATAATACTAATTATGTACAAACTCTTATTCAAAATTGAAATATCGATTTATTATGTTTTTCTCGATTAAAAATTTTATGTTAGCTAATTTAGTGATATAGACTACATTTGAAAAGTAAAGAAAAAAAATGTTGATCATTATCAATTATTTTCTGTTTAAATATGGTATTTTATTTTCAAAATTTTATTAGATATTTAAAGATTTATTTACTTACTTTTTTTTTCTTGTATTATCTTTAATGAATGATATCAATCTATTAATCAATCATTTTAAATGTGATAACTTTACATTATTTTTTAAAATTATAATTGTTATAATTAAATGCTAAGTTCATTACATCCATTGATGTATATCATGATACTATTGGTATAATTAATTACAAAATATGTATATATATGTATATAATATACAAATTTATTTCATTGTTATATTTTAAAAAAAATTAAATAAAAAAAATTATAACTAATATTCTCGACCGTCATAATTGTTTGTATTTTCTGAAGTGTCATTTATTCAATTAATAAATGAAAGTATTTTTCATAATATTAATTGTCATCATAGTTACTCATTTTAATTATGATTGAACATGATTTGAAAAGTTTCAAAATTTACTATATTTATAAAATAAAATTATTTTTAAAAATTATTGATATTCATTAAATACTTTTGAATTAATAATATAGAATTTACACATAAAATCATATTTTTAAAATCAATAGAGAGTATGAATATATAAAAAGAATTAAATCAATCATAAAAAAATATACACCTTGATGGAGCCGAATTCCTCTGGGACTTCGAACCCCTCAAGATTAGGGCTGTGATCTCTAACTATCGTCTCCGGAAATTTCGTGATCCATACCTTTGGGTGTTTTCCTTGTTTATCTAGTTTCCATACCCTCAAAATTATCTTAATGTTGTGTTCGCTTAGTTCAACGGCCCACTTTACCATTCTTCCCGATAGTTCTGGTCTGTGAAGGAGCGCTCTTATAGGGTGTTATGTTATAACTACTATAGGATGTGATTGGAAGTATGGTCTGAGTTTTCTGGCCGCGGTTACGAGAGTCAGGACCAATTTCTCCATTGGCATGTACCTTTCTTCGGCTGGGAGCAGTCCCTTGCTTATGTAATACACGGGTGCATGCTTTGTTCCCTCAACACGGGCCAAGACTGCGCTGACGACTGTCTCTGATACGGACAGGTACATCAATAGTTCTTCTCCATCGAGTGCTTTGGATAGGACTGGATTGGTCGACAGTTGCTCCTTGATGGCCTTTAACGCTTCCTGGCACGTTTTGTCCCATTCAAATGGGACTCATTTCTTCAGGAGGCGAAAAAAAGGACGGCATTTCTCAGATGAGGCAGGTATAAACCTGTTCAGTGCTGCCAGTCGACCTGTTAGCTTCTGGATATCTCTCTTTACTTTGGGTTGTCCGATATTTTCTATTGCCCGCACCTGGTCTGGGTCCACCTCTATGCCTCTTTTGGTGACTAGGTAGCCTAGGAACTTTCCTGACGCGACACCGAATGAGCATTTAGATGGATTCAGCTTCATGTTGTAGCGCTCTAATACTTGGAATGCCTGCTCTAGGTGGTCGAGGTGTTGCTCAGCTTTTAGTGATTTAACCAACATGTCATCGATGTATACTTCCATGGTCTTCCCGATGAGGTTAGCGAACATGCGGTTGACGAGCCTCTGGTGCGTGGCGCCTGCATTTTTTAGACCGAAGGGCATCACTTTGTAGCAGTAGGTGCCTCTCTCTGTTATGAAGGCTGTCTTTTTGGCGTCCGTAGGGTGCATCAGGATTTGGTTATACCCGCTAAAGGCATCCATGAAGCTCAATAGCTCATGGCCGGCATTGCGTCAACTATGATGTCAATGTGCGGCAGAGGGAATAAGTCTTTGGGACAGGCTTTGTTCAGGTCGGTGAAGTCTATGCAAACCCTCCATTTGCCATTTTTTTTGCGCACGACAACGTTGGTTAGCCAGTCTGGGTATTGTACTTCTCTCACTGACCCGATGCTCAAGAGTTTTTCCACTTCTTCGTTTATGACTTTGTTGCGGTCGGGTGCAAACTTTCGTCTCTTCTGCTTGACAGGCTTATACTTTGGGTCCACGTTCAGCTGATGTGTTATAATGTTCGGGTCAATGCCTGTCATGTCTTCATGGCTCCAAGCGAAGCAGTGACTTTTGGCGGATAGGAAGTGAATGAGCTTCTCCCTAGTCGATGCGTCGAGTCTAGAACCGATAAGTACCTTTTTAGTGTTGTCAGATGGGTGGATAGGTACTTCGTCTAACGTGTGCTCCAGCTCTTCAGCTTGTGGAGCGCTCTGTAATTGCTATGCTGACGCAGAGTGGAGTTTTAACCCGTTCGCGTAGCATGCCCTGGAGGTGGCCTGTCGCCTTTTATCTGCTTGATTCCAAACTTTGTTGGAAATTTGATCAGCTGGTGGTATGTAGAGGGGACAGCTTTCATATCGTGCAGCCATGGGCGGGCTAGGATGGCGTTGAAACTAGAAGGGCCTTCCAACATACAGAAGCGGGTGTACTTATTGACGCATTCGGCCCAAACTGGGAGTTCTATTTCGCCAATTGTGTGTTTCGCCTCTCCGCTGAAGCCAACCAGGACCATTGCTTGTCTGGTTATCTTGGACTCCTCTACTTGCATTTCTTTCAGTGTATCCATGTAGATGATGTTGACCGAGGAGCCGTTGTCTACCAATATCCTTTTAATGAGGCAATTAGCTATTCCCAGAGAGATGACCAGGGCATCATGGTGTGGGTTGAGTATATCGACACTTTCCTTAAAGTTGAAGGTCACTTCCAGCTCGTCTTCAACTGAGTGTGCGCTTTCAGCCCTGCCGCCGACATTGTGTACATGGCGCATGCTTCTTTTGGCGGCTAGTACATAGTTCCACACTCAAGTGACCCGCCCATGATCACATGGACGGTGCGCACCATCTAGGGCTCTTGTTGTTCAGGTGGTGGCTGGTTGTTGATCGGCGTGTTGGTTTGCACTAGGAATCGCCTGAGGTGACCTTGTTGCAGTAAACGATCTACCTTGTATTTGAGTGCTACGCATTCGGCAGTTACGTGGCCGAAGTCATCGTGGAAGGCGCATTGTTTGGCCGTATCTCTTTTCTTAGGTCTGACCGTAACTTCCTCGGCCATCTAATAGTGCAACCGAGTTTTCCGAGTTCTTGCATGAGTTGTTCTGTTGAGATGGTTAGATCATGTCTTGGTGGTTGAGGTCGCATCTTGGCCCTTACCGCATTGGTCTGATTAGCGTCATGCCTTGGTAGTGGAGAGCGTTCGTATGGTGCGTAGCGTTGCCGGTTGCGTTCTCTGTTTCTGTGTCCGGTTTTGGGTTGTGCACCGACTGTCGGCTGACGAGGGGTTCACGGGGGACCCATCTATCGTCCTCTTCCCATCTTGCTTGCGCAAAGGCCCGAGAAAGTGTTTCCTCCATGGTTCTTGGCTTGTACTTGATCAAATCTGCATAGAGATCTGACCCCTGCAGCAGCCCTTTGGCAAATGCGCGTATCGCCGTATCTTGATTGCAATTTGGTATTGTTATCTTTTCTTTATTGAATCTGGCGATGTAAGCTCTGAGGGACTCACCGTTCTTCTGTCGAATGGCGTAGAGGTCATTAGATTGTTTTTCTAGTTTGCGGCTGCAGGCGAAGTTTTCTATGAACGAGTCTGTCAGCTGTGAGAACGACGCGATTGTGCCGATCGATAGATTCACATACCACTCTAATGCTGGGCCGGAGATGGAGTTTCCAAATAGTTTACAGAACCCAGCTTCTCGTATGTCCCTGGGAAGCGAAGTTGTTAGCATTGCTTGCCGGTAGTGAGCGATATGATCGTCTGGGTGAGTTGTGTCGTCGTACATCTTGAATCTCGGGGCCGTGAACTTGTTAGGTAAGTCCACCAGGGCGATTTCGTCGGCAAACGGTGTCTCTGTGAAGGAGTTTTTAGCGGATCTGCATAGTGGGGGTGGTATACCTGGTAGAAAACGTATCATCTCTTCCATCTCCTCCAACCGTTTGGTCACTTCTTGGGGGAGGTCATTAGTTTGGGGCCGATATCCTTCCGTTCGCGGCCGCGGAGGGTTGGCTGCAGGTGCTGTCGTATTTCTTGGGTAACTGACCCGCAATCTAGGAATTGCGCGCTGCGATTGCGTGTTGACTGTTTCCGCCGCAGCCTCTTCGGTTCGTGGCTCAAGCGGCCTCCTGATCGTGTTTGGTGGTGTATCAGCCAAGATTTCTTCTACATCATCATCGTCGTCGAAAGCCGAAACGTCTAGTCGTCGTATTGGCGATGCTACACCTTCATTCTGTCCCAAGATATGCCCCGTATTCGCTAGCAAATCACGACTCGCATTCTGGTTGTCACTGGGTAGTCTTCTCCCATCTTTCTTACTGGTCTTTTCTTGTCTGAGCGCAGTCTCTCTTTGCGGTGGTTGCATCCCTTCGACAGCCACCTTGAGATTCCTGTTTTCTTCCTCCAATGCGGCCATCCGAGCCATGAGTTGTGAAAGTGAGTCCGTTTGTTGTGATTGATCGTTTGGTGTCGACGGATCTGCGGCTCCTTGAGTGGTCGTCGACATATTTTTGGTTGTTTTTCTGGCTTCGTAGATCTGCTCTGTTTGGTAGTTGTTTGTTGATTTGGAGACGGAGAAGAGCCCCCACGGTGGGCGCCAAACTGATGGAGCCGAATTCCTCTGGGACTTCGAACCCCTCAAGATTAGGGCTGTGATCTCTAGCTGTCATCTCCGGAAATTTCGTGATCCATACCTTTGGGTGTTTTCCTTGTTTATATAGATTTCCTATAAGCTCCTAGAAATCCTAACTGATTTTTCTAGCTGAAACACCGAGATTCGCGGATATCAAATAACTGCTCCAGCTCAGCCTTCTAGAAGCATTCTCTTCATTCGGCCGCAAATCTAAAACATATCTTTAGGCCGAATTTCTCTAGTAGTGTCCTCTGTTTAGCTTGAATTCAAAAGTTCTACCTTATCCATTTCGGCCGAAATGAATCAGAACTCGTGGGCTTATCTCCTATTTATTTTGACGATATATTTCGGTCGAGACATATGAGGCTTTATGGGCCCAACCTCACAGGAGGACCGAATTCGGCCGAATTATATAAGAACAGAATTGCGGCCGAAGTTACGGAATCATATGGGGTTTTATGGGCCCATCTCTTAAAGAGGGCTAGTTTCGGCCGAATGTATAAGATAATAGGCTTTGGCCGAAATTGTAGGGGATTGGGAACCATTGCCCTCCATGTTCCGGCCGCAGGCCTCAGGGTGACAAAGTATCCATCACACCTCATGTATTTGAAAAATACATATAAATTAGAATGTGTTTGAGAGTAATTTCAAAAATTTATTCTAAAGTCTTTTAAATTTAACATAGATTTAATATAAAATTTTTAAATTTATTTTTATCTTCGACTTTTCAAATAAATAATTCATAATTTTGTCAAATTAAATATCAATTTCTCAATAAAATATAAAGATAAAATATAATAAAAGTAATTGTAATTTCAAAAAATTACATAAAATATAAACATTAATTTATATAAAATTTTATAAACACCCCGCAACACGCGGGCTATTCACTAGTTACACTATAGACAAATGTAGTAGAGGATTGCTTGATAGTAATATACTTAAACAGAATTTTCCCCCTTCTATTTGTTGCTTAGAATTTGAAAGAAGTCTGTTCCCAGAATTGAACTACAAATACTTATTTGAAGAAGTAATTACTTGAACAAGTATGACAAAGAATATAGAGTTTTAGAGAGACAGGAAAAAAAATTAAAGAAGAAGGGTTTTAATTTTTAAGAACTTTCTTTTTAATATTTATAATAACTAAATATTATAATTAACCAACATGACTAATTAATTAATCATAGTGTTTGAAATTAAGGGTAATTTTGAAAAATAACCGGATTTTTCAAACTTTTTATTTTGAGCACTTGGTTTCGGTAAGTTGATCAAAACCACACCCATTTTAAATATTTTTGGTATTGGAAAGTAACTGTTTATTTGACGTTTATTAGAAAGGATTTATTTGTAATTTTCTCATAAGTCATTTTTTAATTATTTGAAAAGATAAGGGACTAACATGTAATTAGGCAAAATTTACTAAAGAAGTTTTGTCAATTTAAAATCGTGGTTGAATATGGAGAAGACACGTGTCTAAACTTTTTGGAAGAGTAGATTTAGCAGAAAGTTCTCTGACACATGTATTCCAATGCTTCTCTCTCCTTTATCTTGCGCCAAACTCACCCATCAAAAGAGAGAAAGACAAGGTACTATTACTTACTAACCCTTCCATCTTCCGATGACTAACCGTTCACCTTGCATCATCATTGGTCAATGTAAATAAAGCATCGAAAAAACATTCGACAGAGCTCGAGTCATCAATATTAACTTTTTTTTTATATACTTTCTGGCATTCTATTGATATATTTCTCTTCGAACCATTGTTTGCTTCTCCTTTTTTTTTTATTTTTATTTTTACTTCCTTTCTATTTCATCGTTGCTTCATCAACCACAATCTCTCTAATGTTGTTGTGTTTTCACAGCAAACACCTATTCGATCTCATCTGTTTATATTAGAACTTTTTTATATTGTCATCTATATCTTACTTTTATGGTTACCTAGTGTATGTTATTATGATTGTCTTTCGTGTCATGTTTAGGGTTAGTGTGTGATATTTCATTTGATTATGTTAAAATTTGTATAATATGCTACTTTAGTATTGTCTAGGTTTTATTTTTCTAGCTGGTCATGTATTGTTATTGTTTCTTAAAGTTCAGGTAGTATTTTGTTTAGTAAGTGTTTGATTTCTTTTTATTGATTCTACATGAATACTGACAATAGTGTTTGTTGTTGCAGTAGTGGAGTTACATTCAACAAGTTTGTTGTTTGCTAAACCTGGCTGCACATCCCCAGTTTAAGATATTTTTTATTTTTTGTCTTGTTCTTTAGGTATTTTGTTCCCACAAATTTTTTGCCGCGTTCTTCATATAGTGTACTATTCTATTTTGCCATGGTGTATTAAATATCAATTTCTACTAATGGGATATTAAATGTTTATGATTTCTATTTTATGTGATTGATATTATCTTATTGCTATGCCAGTATTCAAGTCAAGGATTATGTTGGATGCTTTTGATTTTAGTTCTGTATTGATGATTTGTTGGTTTTATGACATGAATTACTACTTAAATTTATTATAGCTACTTTAATTATGCAGAGTGTGATGTCTGAAACTTTATTATTATCGTGTCCATTTTCTTTGTTGAATTATACTGCTCTTAGAAGACAAGTTGTGCCTGATAGCCATATTTAATTCTTGTGGGCCAACTGATGGCCTTATTTTACCGTATTGAATGCTTTGGTCAAGTAATGCCCCTTTTTTTGTGAGTCTTTTTGGATATTAAAAATGGTAGTTAGGTATACAAGGCTGATTTGTTATAACTTTTATGTTTCTCTAAGCAGATTATCAGGTAACCAAAACTTAAGAGATATGGATCATTATTTCGACATATACACCAAGGCGGGGTCTGCTTTAGTTCGATTAGGTAGATTAAACAATGATACAATGTCTCTGGTGGTTATTGTTAAAGCTCTACCACAACAAGGCTAACTATCTGAAGGACTTTTAGAAATTCCAATGAGTATTCCTTGCATCTAGAGTTCTCTATTAACAAAAGCATGAGGCATATTACATCAGACACGGAGCTATTGGTTGTAGTTGATTTGTTCTAACAAAATAGACTAAGAAGGATGGTGTTTATCGTTACACCCAGTGACAAAGTACCTGCCTACCTACATATATCAGATGAAGAGGATGTTGATAAGGGGAACCCTGAAGGTAATGAATGAGTTTTAGCTCAACAAGACATAGACATTGAAGGCGATTTCGAAGATAATGAAGAAGAAATCCAACCATTTCAACCTACAGAACATTTGTCAGAGGAGGAATTGTTTAACTATATGCGGCCAGATGGTGACAACAGTGAGCATGATCTTAAATATGATTCTAACAATGACTAAACTAGAGATCAGGCAATGATTGATGCATTTTGGAACGATATAACATTAATTTTGAAAGAGAATGTAGGTGGAGCTCGGAGACTTCTGGCTTATTTACAAGTAGAGGTTTCTTCTAACCTGTCAGAGTTGCAAACTTCTGTGGGTGATATTAGTAGGTTACTTAGTTCATCAGTTATCCCAAGTTGTGGCATTGATAATCAAGAGAGTAATCCAACCCCAAATGTGAATGAAGGTATGAAAGTAGGGAAAATATCGAATGTGTAAGAAGCTCATAATGACAATAATGAAGCTGAACCTTTGGGTGCTTACAATAAACAAGCAAATGTGCCAGGGATCGAAGATGAATTAATTAGAAGTATAGAGAATTTGGGTGCTTTAAAGGAATATGAAAATGGTGATGAAGAGGACTTAACATTTCCAGCAAACACTGATCCTGACATAATTGAAGAGGTTGACAACTTGGTGAATGAGGCAGTGTACCATGTAGAACCAAATGGCATAATAAGGTTTAGAGTGGCTCAAACACATGATAGTTTATATGCTCTGAGACATGCAATAGTTGACTACGCAATACAAACTAGAATCACTTTTAGAAAGAATAAGAATCAGCCTAATAGATTAATGTGGAGGTGTACAGCTAAAAAATGCCCAGCTTAACCCATGCAAGTTTTTTTTTAAAGGGGGGAACAATGAAAGTGAAAATGTATGAATGTATTCACAAATGTCACAAGTCATCTAAGTCAAAAGGAAGCAAATGCTTCTTGAGTTTGCAAAAAAATTGCAAGTTTGATTATGAAGAATCCTGATATAAGGGTAAGGACTTACGTCACTCATTACAAGAAAGATAAAGGGTTCAGGTTGATGAATTCATATTGTATAAAATAAACATAAAGTGGTTTAGAAACTTTAGAAAGAGCATGGTAAATGCTTTCTTATCATGAGAACGTATGCAATGATGAGACTACTAACCAACATTGGATTAGTGTTATAATCTTAACCTGGGAGCGTCCATGACAGTCGACAAGATGTTTGTCTGCTATGATGCACAACGAGTGAGATCCGTTCAAGTTGTTGATCTTTCATCAGAATAGATGGAAGCTGCTTGCTAACAACTGTCACATTGGATGCTAATAGTGATCTCTTTCTAATTGTTGCTGGTCTATGTGAAAGAGAGTCAAAATAAAGCTGGGCATGGTTTCTGGAGAATTTGAAGGAGTTCTTGGATTTGCCTATTGACAAGCCTATTTATTTGATGTCAAATCCAGGAAGTGGTATTTTGAAAGTCGTACCAAAAGTTTGGCCTAAAACTTCCCACAGGTTTGCTGCTGAAAACCTATTGTTTCTACTGGTGTTATTTTTATGCTAGCTAGTTAATGGAGATTGTGTGGTTATTGAATCTTGGGTAATTTAGTTCGATTCGTTGTTATATAATAATTTCAATCTATTATTATTGTGTGTAATTTATTGAATATTGGGTAATTTATTGAATCTATTACTATTTATTTGTATGTTGTAATATATATCTCTGACTGCATTGAGTAACATGTTATAAGTCTATATACTTTTGCTAGAGGTTGTTTTGTTAATTTATAAATCTATGAATAAACTTATGTATTTGTATAGACTAGTGCTGGAGATTTTGTTGGGATTTATGTATGGTCAGTGGATTTGATTAGTTCAAATTTTATTGGGTTGTCTATTTTGATTTGGTATTTTGAGTTGTTTAGTTGATGAGTTTCTGTACACATGAAAGTGAATCATTTATTTTATTCACCCAAATATTGGATAACATTGTTAAGTTATCGATTTGGTATTAAATTTTATTTAATGATATGGAAGTTATTTGAATTAGTAAAGATGAATTAACATACTTCGTTATTTGTATTAGGTTGTGTGTCAGACTTCTTTATGCCAATTTTATGGCTAAATTTTCAGATCAAAGACTGCAGAAGTTATTTTGGATTACTTCTAGGAGTATTTCTGAAGCAGCTTGGATGGAGGCTATGCAAAAAATAGAAGCACTTAATCTAGCTGCAAGGATATTCCAATATGCTATAGAGACGGAGAGGTGAGCATTTTTTTGCAATGGGCTCCTGCATTAAATGTGAACATGTTATCAATAACATGACAGAAAGCCTAGAGGAGGAACTTGGGATTAATAGAGAAGTAAAGAAAGCTCTTGATGACAAAAATGGTGGAGAGAGAGCAGAAGCCTATCAGAAGTGGGAAACTGATGTACCCCTAGTGGTGAACAAAAAGGTTTATGAAGATATCTACTAATGGAAGGGATTTTCTAGTTATGGAATCTGGTCAGGGAATGTTTGAAGTATATAACCATAAGAATATCACGTAGTATATTATCGGTCTATAGCTTCAGATACTGGCAGATGTCAGGTATCCCTTGTGTTCATGTTGTTGCAAGCTTAGGCATTGTCTTCTGTTTTACTTACTGCTTCATGTACCTTATTCTTATGCTTTAATTTAGTGTGCATTGTGTGCATAGCTTCAGAAAATTTGGCAAATTTTTTTTGTAGCAAACCAATTATCACATTTAATTATATTATCCCTTAACTTTGACTTTGACTCAATTCCATGACCCAGCTGACATCACATTATATTTATGTTATCACATTATCTCTATGTGTTCCTGTGTCTCTCTCACCCTGATTCAGTGTGTTCAGTATTTTTGTTAATTCATCAATCACATTATGTCTTCTTGTCTATATGGAAGGTCTATCGCTCACTCAAGTGGGTACACTTATATAATCACGAATCTTTACACTGATGCAGGTCTTCACTATGAAGTTTATATATTCAAGTAGTGTGTGTTTGTTGCTACTACTTTTGTGCTTTTTGATAGACAAAACAAACATAAAATTTATCTCATGTAATATATTCTCGTTGGTCTATTCAGATGTATCAAAAATACATTATTTGTATAACATATGGTTTTTATCCAACACACTTGAATTTATACTGAATGTGGAACAACTTGTAGTAGTAGAACCTATAATATATATATATATACTAATTTTTTTGGGACCTTCTAGTTAGGTTTGTAAAGTTTAGGTTGGAATTTGAGGTGTGGATTGCTTATAATTATAATTTTCATCTTTAATCCATTTTAATATTAAATATTCAATTTAGTCACTTTCATACATATTATATGAGAAATAGGGTACAACAGATGGAGAATAGCTTTGAAAAAGCAAAAAAATACTTAGTGGTTGTATTAGCCAATAATCATTTATTATGTTTTTTTCATCCTCAATGTTGCAGTATTGCTTCATTTCATTTTATTACTTAATTTAACAATTTTCAGTATATCATAATTTTTATTACTTTGTTCAAAATCAGTGTTGCTCCACAATTATCACTTTCATTGTTTATAAGTTAGAATGTTTTATTTATTTTATTCACTCCATTTTTATCTACTGACAATTGTTTATGATCAATTTATTCTATTTTTTTTATAAGCATCAAAACATGATATCGATAGATTACCTGATGCTTTAAGTAATTACGTTCATCTTATCTCTATAAGGTAGCATACAAGCAAACCTATTATCGATCAATTCACTTAGTTCCCCAATCTAATAGACGAGCTCATAACCCTATTACTAGTCTAACTCTTCCAACTTATAAAAAACAAGCTGGCCACTGTACCAAGAAGAGAAGAAGAGAAGCAGGTGAATCTCCACCTAGTCAACATTATGGTCATGTTACATGAAGATTATGGAACACGATAAGTCAAAATAAAAAAAAATTGGCCGAAGGATCCATTTAATGTTCATCAACTATAACAACATGAGAGTCTTCAGGAGTCACGAAGAGACAGGTAATGTATATAGTTTTGGTTATATGTAGATTAATAACTTTATACTTAATTTTATTCATCACATGTAATAATACCAAAATTACCTTAGTTAGAAGGAAGCTTGGGAGGGAGGAGCAACATCTACCATAGTTCAGAAGATATAAAAACAACAGCAAGAAGGTAATTTAAGTTACTTTCGCTTGCCTTGAATTACATTCCATTAGCATCTAAAAAATGCAATTTTTGCAACAATCTAAGCTGCCTGACAAAAAGGAGAAGCAGAAAACTAAAAATAGTGCTGGTGCGACCAAAGGAAAATCAATAAAAAAGATAAGTAAGATTTATAAAGCAAACATAACTAATGAGTATTGAAATAAGGCTCTAGTTTCATATTAAATTTTAATTTCGAATTACTAACCATAAGTATGCCACATGGAAAGAAAAAAACCTCCAAAGGATCATGCTCAACTTCAAAGGATAAGAAATCGAAGTTGGATGATAATGAAGGACCTAGAGGCAACACTATAGTGGTAAATCCATGGCATCATTTATATTTATCAAGTAACTTAGAATTATTTAGTTATTTAATTTTTATATACACTATTGGTTGCCACTGATAATTGCTATACTTATTCATGAACTTGCAGAATAGGATCTACCAATTTGGATGTTCGTAGACCAATGGATCTCAAATAATAGTACTGTTGTGATCATCACTCAAGTTATATGCTACCACTAAGCCATCAAATAGTTATAGCCAAGTGATTATCGATGCTGAGGAACAACTTACAGGTTCTAAAATTCATTTTTTTTTTGTTAAGGTTGCATACTAATGTAACACTAAATAGTGTCTATATTGGGCTGTTACCTTAATTTTGATTTAATCAAATCTAGTTTCATGAAGATGAAGGCTACTAAATATATTACGTTTGTTGCTAACCTTCTAATATCTTTGAACTTGTGAATACTTTGGATGATTTTAACTTCAACTATTATGTGATTAAGGCTAAAATATATATTCGGATGGCATATTATACATCACCCTCAATCTTACTTATTTTTTGGTACACATAATGGGACTTGTTTTACTTTCCTAAACATGTCAACTAATTTTAATAACATATTCTGTATATCTTGTGCTATGTTGAATCTCTACTCACATTCATTGCTATATTTCACATTCATTTATATGTTTTTGGGTTTATTAACTACATTACTAGGCTGGGATATTTTTGGTGTTGTGTGAAGATTTATCTTGCCTTGTATCTCATATTATGTTAGGAGATGTATTAATACTTGTTTATAGGATGTTCAGTAGGGAAATATAACGATTACTTTGATAGAATTATGCATAACCACAACATACATGTGTTCATACCTTCATCATCTTTTTCTTATTATCCATTGCATACATAAATTTAATTAAGGTATAGTCACATGTTAATGAATAAAAAACCACACTAATGCTATACATATAAAAAACATTATAGTGGCATCAGTAGTTCTACGATCTATATTGTACCCTTATTGTTCCTCAGTCATGAAATATCTTTCTAAAACACTCATGTCAATTTCTAACTCATAAGGTGTCCACCATCTATATTAGTTGCATTCATGACAGTGAAAATTAATTTGTTTGGATTATCCAGCGACTTTAAAATTTTTATCTGAGCTCGCTTTCGGCAGTAATATCGTCTATTCTTAAACTTGATAACCCCACCATTTAAATTGTTTCTCAGCATACCTCTGCACCATAAGAAAAAAATCTAAGGAATAGGTAGAATTAAAGGTTGTATTCTCTTAACCTTATCTTCTCTTATTTTTCCTTTGTTTCACTGCAATTACATTTGGACGATGCTAATTTTTATTTTAAATACAAGTTACTGCTTGCTTCCTGATGCAAGTGATGGTCAATATTCCTTAGTAAATGTTTGAGTCTTTTAATTAAAATTTTAATTAATACTAATAATTGTTATCTAGTGAACCTCAAGAGTCATCTAGGTAATTGGAAGGTTATTTGAAAGTCATCAATCCTAATCCTATATATTAAGAGTCATGTAAGTCTTTTGAGACAGATTTTGAATATCAATATTAAGTTCAGTCTTTATCTAATCCTAAAGGTGTTTCTTGATTTCCCCTTAAAGAAATCTCGACTCCGACGGTGTTTGGAGTTATTTCTAAACCTTAGGGTTTACCCATTTAAATCAATTGGTATCAGAGCCTAAAGTGGATTCGTGATTGTTGCGAATCAATGGCAGGAGAGAATTCATCAGTGGTGAATGGACCAACCAGGGAGGAGTTTGCTGGTTTACAACAGCAAATTCAACAGTTGTGCACGAGATTGGAACAAGCAGGAATCTTTGGCGAGGCTAACAACAATAATAGAAGACGAGAGGAGCAACCTTTCCGAACATATCAATGGAGGAATCGTGAACGGAAGCCCACTCCTCCTGAATCATCAGATGATGATGATGACAGAAGTTTGCACTTCGAGAGAAGAGCCTTTAGTAATCGCAACATGGATCGGGATCGGGATCCGCGAGTTAAAGTGGATATTCCTGATTTTAGCGGCGAGGAGCAACCGGAAGAAGTTTTAGATTGGCTGAATGAAGTTGAGAGGATATTTGAATTCCTTGACCCTTCGGAACACAAAAAGGTCAAGTTGGTAGCTATAAAGTTGAAGGGTTATGCATCATCATGGGGGGAGCAGGTGCAAATGACTAGACTTCAGTCTGGAAAAGAAAAAATTCAGAGTTGGACGAAGATGCAGCGACTCATGCACAACCAATTTCTGCCATTGAACTATAAAGGAATTATGTTCCAACAATATCAATCTCTTCAGCAGGGATCACGTGGTGTACGTGAATACACTAATGAATTCTACAAGATGTGGACTCTAGTAAGATTGACGGAGACAGAAGTCCAGGTGATCCATCGCTACTTTATGGGATTGAAGCCACACATAAGAAATTTGGTGAAGCTGCAGCCCTTGTTGGACGCTCGCTAATGCTGTTCAGTTGGCTTTAAAAATTGAAAATCAATCTCAACGTGCCAACAATCAACCACAACAGAGCAATAGAGGATTTACTTATCCTGAATCCAATCAAAATCGAAGAGACAGCAAGCAGAAGACAGCGGTAATAGCTGATGAGACTCAAAATAAGTCATCAGCTAACTTCCAAGGTTGCAACCAAGTGTCAACTCGTGCGACAGGAGGAGATGGTGCTCGCAAGAATAATATGTGGGCGAATTATGGCAAGACACTTTGCTTTAAGTGTGGAAAAGAAGGGCATAAATCTTCTGAGTGCAGAAAACAAGCTAATAGCTTGTTTGTGAATGAAAGAGATGATGCAACCGATGATGAGGAATTTGACAGGGAAAATCAGGGTGATGAAGGATTGTTGGACTTCACAGAAGATGAAGTGATTTGTGAAGATCGGGATCTACCAAATTTGGTTGTAAGGTGGATGATGTTGTCTCCAAAAGTTCCAAGAGATGATTGGCGTAGGAACAACATATTCAAAACTAAGTGTTCCTCTAATGGACGTCTTTGCAATGTTATTGTAGATGATAGAAGTTACGAAAATTTGGTGGCTAAAGAGATGGTAACCAAACTGAATCTGAAGGTTATACCACATCCGAGGTCATATCGGATTGCTTGGTTTAAAAATGGTGGTGAAGTAGAAGTGACGCAGCAGTGCAAAGTTCCCTTTTCAATTGGGAAACATTATTCTGATGAAGTATTGTGTGATGTGGTGGATATGGAAGCTTGTCACTTGCTTTTGGGGAGACCTTGGCAATTTGACAACAAAACTATCCATCATGGAGAAAAAATATTTATGCTTTCTACAAAAATAGGCGGAAGATTGTTTTAGCATCAATGGGAGACTGTGAAGATAAGGGAAGGCAAGAGGAGGAAAACTCATTTCTAGGCCCACAATGCTTCCTAAATGAGGTTGAAAATAGTGGAGTTGCATTTGTGCTTATGGCGAAAGAAGTGGTAGAGCATGAAGAGAGTATGGCACCAGAAATTAAGGAACTGTTGACTGATTTTCAAGAGGTATTTCTTAATGAATTACCAAATGGATTACCTCCCAAGAGAGATGTTCAACATCACATAGACCTTGTACCCGGAGAGAGCTTACAAAATCTGCCACATTACCGAATGCATCCCAAAGAGTATGAAGAGCTTCAGAGGCAAATTGATGACTTATTGAGGAAGGGGTTCATAAGAGAATCAATGAGTCCTTGTGCAGTTCCAACTCTTTTGACTCCAAAGAAAGATGGATCATGGCGCATGTGTGTTGATAGTCGAGAAATTAATCGAATCACCATAAAATATCGGTATCCCATCCCAAGACTTGATGACATGTTAGATATGTTATATGGTGCAAAAGTGTTTTCAAAAATTGATCTCAGGAGTGGATATCACCAAATTAGAATTCGTGAAGGTGATGAGTGGAAGACTGCCTTCAAGACGAAGGAAGGACTTTACGAATGGACTGTGATGCCTTTTGGTTTATCAAATGCGCCAAGCACATTTATGCGTTTGATGAACCAAGTGCTAAAGCCATTCATCTCAAAATTCGTGGTCGTGTACTTTGACGACATCCTTATCTACAGCCCATCTAAGGAGTCTCATTTGCAGCATTTGAAGACAATACTTGAAGTTCTGAAGGAGAAGAAGTTATTTGCCAACATGAAGAAATGTAAGTTCTTCACTGATTCTCTTTTATTTTTGGGATATGTTGTTAGTGTAGAAGGCATAAAGGTGGATGAAAGCAAAGTGGAAGCAATCAGAAGCTGGCAAATTCCAAAAACAGTAGGGGAAGTTCGAAGTTTTCATGGTCTGGCTTCATTTTATAGGAGATTCATAAAGAATTTCAGCACCATTATTGCTCCACTAACTGATTGCATTAAAAAGGGGAAATTTCAGTGGTCTGAGCAAGCTGAAGAAAGTTTTCAAAAGATTAAAATTCTGCTAAGCACCACACCAGTTTTGGCACCACCAGACTTTGAAAAGGTCTTTGAAGTGCAGTGTGACGCTTTTGGAATTGGAATTTGAGCAGTTCTTAGCCAAAATGGTAAGCCAATATCTTTTTACAGTGAAAAATTGAATGATACAAGGAGGAGGTACAACACTTATGATCAAGAATTTTATGCAATTGTTCAAGCTCTAAAATATTGGGAGCATTATTTGATACATCGGGAGTTTGTTTTGTACTCGGATAATGAGGCTTTAAAATATATTAATAGCCAGCAAAAGCTCAATAGGAGGCATGCACGATGGATCGTGCTCTTGCAGAGGTTCACATTTGTGATAAAGCACAAGTCGGGGATAAACAATAAAGCTGCAGATGCTCTTAGTTGAAGGACCATGTTATTGACTAACATGTCAATTACCATTGAAAGCTTTGAAGCTTTTAAGGATCTCTATCCAAATGATCCCTTATTTGGTTCCATTTGGAAGAGTTGTGTTGACTGCCCAGTTGGAGTCTACTTACTGCATAATGGTTTCCTTTTTAAAGGAAATCAACTTTGTGTTCCAAACTGTTCGTTGAAGGAAAAGATTATGCAAGACATGCATGGCGGAGGTTTGGGAGGTCACTTTGGACAAGATAAGACATATGCGGTTATCGAAGAAAAATTCTTTTGGCCTAAGATGAGGAGGGATGTATTTCGCTTTGTTAAAAGGTGCCAAGTATGTCAAGAATCAAAAGGGAAGGTACAAAATACTGGTTTGTACACCCCGCTGCCAGTTCCTAAAGCTCCTTGGGAGGATGTGAGCATGGACTTTATAGTGGGACTGCCAAGAAGCCAAAGAGGTATGAATTCAATTTTTGTAGTTGTGGATAGATTCTCAAAAATGGCACATTTTATTTGTTGTAGAAAGACGATGGATGCATCAAACATTGCAAATCTGTATTTTCGAGAGGTGGTACGCTTGCATGGAGTCCCAAAATCAATCACTTCAGATTGGGATTCAAAGTTCTTATCACATTTTTGGAGGACATTATGGAAGAAGATGGGGACAAAGCTACAATACAGTACTTCATATCATCCACAAACTAATGGGCAGACAGAAGTTGTTAATAGGAGCTTGGGCAATTTATTGAGGTATTTGGTTGGGGACAACCCAAAGCAGTGGGAAGGTGTTGTAGCACAAGCTGAGTTCGCCTATAATTACACCAAAAATCGAACAACTGGCAGAAGTCCATTTGAGATTGTTTATGGTAAGCAGCCTATGAATTTTTATGATCTTATGCCATTACCAAATAATGGGAAGACTAGTTTGAAAGGAGAAGACATGGTTGTCACCATGAAAGAGTTACATGAAGAGATAAGGGCAAAAATTGAAGAGTCCAATACAAAGTATAAGGAATATGCTGATCGGAAGAGGCGTGCAAAGATCTTCAAGGAAGGTGATATGGTCATGGTGTACTTGCGAAAGGAGAGATTTCCGGCCGGCACCTATTCAAAGCTAAGCAAGAAGAAAATAGGGCCATACAAAATAGTCAAGAAGATTGGGGAGAATGCTTATGTTGTGGATCTGCCAAAGCACATGGAATTGATCCAACATTTAATGTTACGGATTTAAATCTCTATACATGTGGAGAAGAAGTTGAAGAAACTATTGTTAAGACTTGAGGACAAGTTCTTCAAAGGAGAGGAGAATGATGCAAGTGATGGTCAATATTCCTTAGTAAATGTTTGAGTCTTTTAATTAAAGTTTTAACTATTACTAATAATTGTTATCTAGTGAACCTCAAGAGTCATCTAGGTAATTGGAAGGTTATTTGAAAGTCATCAATCCTAATCCTATATATTAAGAGTCATGTAAGTCTTTTGAGACAGATTTTGAATATCAATATTAAGTTCAGTCTTTATCTATTCCTAAAGGTGTTTCTTGATTTCCCCTTAAAGAAATCTCGACTCCGACGGTGTTTGGAGTTATTTCTAAACCTTAGGGTTTACCCATTTACATCACTTCCGCAATTGAATGTTATTCTTGATTTTTGTTCTGGAATCTTAAATTAGGTTGTTGTAGAATCAATTGATAGCTTTCATGGGTTGCTGTAGAATTAGTTGATAGCTTTCTTGGGTTGCTACACTATCAGTTTGATTTTTTATTTCCTTTTGGCTACCAAATCATTGATCTTAAAATGTTAGTGTAATTAATTTGTTGTTTGATTTGTGCTTAATATGTATATAAGGGTTTTGCATCTCAAAAGGTACTAATATGACTGTTGCTCAACATAAAAATTCAATTTTTTTCTTCTGAAAAATTACTTATTGACTTTGTTTAGTGACATTATGTAATATATATATTTTATATTTCAATTATTTAAAATGTTTAAATAAGGAATTAAGTACTGATAATAGCAACAACCAAAAAATAAGTAAAATTTAACGAGGAGTAACTTTGTAATTTTACAACATATTAAACCGCAAAATATTTTGGGTAATGGAAACCATGAGTGGTTTTTAAAATGGATGTGCTTTTGGTCAACTTACCAAAACTAGGTGTTCAAAGTAAAAACTTTAAAAAATCCAGGTGTTTTTGGTAAACTAATATATTAACTGACACAACTTCTCATTCAAATTAAAAATTAATTATTAAATTAATTTTTATAAAATTTGAAACAAAAATTAACTTGTATCATCATGATAAATCCAAAACCCAAGAGCTTGATGGCGAAAATCCTAATAATATAAAATGATGCAATTACTAAGACTTCCTACACGCAAGTGCACGTGATCAAGTAGTAAAGTGAATTAAATTCAGGTTGTCGAACCCATAGGGACTAAAGCTAATCTATTATCAATTCTATAAAATTCCCTATATCTAAGCGCACAATTTATAGCAGTGAATATTATGAAGAATTAATTAAAAATGATTTCTTAAGGGAAGGATTCAATATAGAATTTAAATCCCAGGTCTACGAATTCACCTCACCATTAACCCATCATGCCTAATATGTCAACAAGCTTTTATTCTTATTCTCAAGGTTTTAATATTCCTTAGGTTTCTTCCAAACTCACATGAGACTATCTACCTATCCTGATTCCATATTCCTATGTGAATAGACTAGGCAGATGCATTAAGAAACACCTATCCCTGAATATATGAAACAGTGAAATAATTCAAGAAGACTTCGGTTAAAAATAATTCCTAGTGTGATTAACCGAATAGATTTATAAAAAAACAATTATTTTTAATCACATTACTAAAAAAAATATTAGTAATAAATTGATAACTAATTGTTATAGTTTAAATTGTACCTGATATTGAGTTATGATTATATAGAGAAATATGTTATTATATTCTAATCGTTTAAAATTTATTATTTATAAATCTATTCGGTCCGATCTTTTCAATTTTTCCATATCAAGTACCGAACTAACCCAATTAAACCAATTTTTTATCTTACGGAACCGACCCGACTTGACTAGTGGAGAAAAATCGACCCGAACTTGTCGGTTTGATCTGGTTCAATTCGATTCCGTCTGATTTAATTCGGTTCCGATTTTTATGCCGACCCCTAAGTATATTATTAGTAATATGAAAGTTATATTTTTTTTTATAACGGTTGGTTGAAGCACTTCGGCATATTCGTCAATGTTTGTAGGTGATACAACTTAATCGACTGATACTAATGGAATCTAGATGTATGAAATGGTCCCCTTAAAGTAAAAGCGTGTAGGACATTGGTAATGTGTTTGATGATAACTGGAATATGTAGTACTTTTTAGGCCAAATTTCCTCATCTTTTCCACTGATTTTTGTCTTTACTTATCAATTTCCTTGTAGTTTTGTAGGGAATTGTTTAGTCGGAGGAAAAGATGACAAAATGAAGAAAAGTAGAAAAGGAAGCAAAAACAGTATAGAAATGAGCAAAAATAGCATTGGGAAGAAGAAACTAGAGGAACATGTTTATGACCAATTCGGCTGCACAATTATATGGAAAACTGCATTGATCAGTTTGTAAAATACTAGTTAGAATAGCTAAAACATGTATCTAGAGTATTTCAGACTCCCTCTCTTTTGTAGTCTAGGCAAGAAGACTAAATGTAAAGTCCTATCTTAGGGTCTATATTTTTCGTTATTTTTTAGTCAATTTTGAATTTTGGTCAAAGTTTGAATTTTTTTTAATCCCATATGAGAATAAATCAAAAATTCAATTTAGGAGCAAAATGGTTATTAAAGACTATAAACAGAAACATAAAGTCACAAATGGTATAATCAAAACTTTTTCAAATTATTTTCATAAAATGGGCTTTAATATAAAATCAGGAGTTTTGGGCAAAAATGGAATTTTAAAAATTAAATGAAATTTTTTCAGATATAGGTAAATCACTTTTTAAAACCAAATTGACATTTTCGAAATCGGAAGTGAGTGGAATATAGGGACGGGAGGTAAATGGGCTGACTATTGGTGTAATGGTTAATTGGACAGAAAAAAAACCCATTCAAGCCCACCAACACCCCTCGATCCTTCTTTTCACACTCCACCATGAACCCCCAAAACCCTTCTAAACCCCTAAACACCAAGAACCCTCTCATCTCCCCTCATATGTCCCCCTCTATCACATAAAAATACCAAATACATAAAACACGTCGATACCACCACTCTCTCCTATATCAATTACAATCTCCACTCAAACTCACTACAAAATCATTTCTCTAAACCATTTGTTAGGATTCTCAAGTAGAACTAAAGCTCACTCTTTATATATCTCATTAGGTAAGCATTTAAAACCCTCTTTAATGGTGTCTTTAGGATTATGGTGTTTAATTCTTAGTTCTACGTGTTAATGGGATGATATAATGTTATTATATGCTTTCGATTTGTGTCTACGATATCTGATTAGTATTTTTGGTTAAACCCTAAAGTAGACACATGTATATGGCGATTGAGTTTCAATAGTGTTTGAGTGATTATGTTGGTTTAATTCTAGGCAACTTGGATGTTGGTGAGAATCCGCCCGTAGAAGCTTAGCTTTAGTCTTCAGAAGAAATATTAGCAATCTCTTTTTAAGCTCTAAAAATTAATTGATGTTTGTTTTATATTTGATGCATTGAAATTGACTAAATGCATTATCACTATGGTTGAATTTTGAATGAAATGATATATTGATACATGGACTCAGAAAACATTGTTGTTGACATTCGCTAAGGTTAGATAGTATGATGCTTTTTGAATTTAGGAATATTATTGTTTGCATGAAATGTGTTATTTAGACATTGGGTTGAATTTAGGAATAATAGATGTTACATGCCTTGAATTGCTTGCCTAGACTCTTTCAAATGTGCTTGTGTTAAATATTGATCTAGGTGAAAGGTGGTAAAGGTGCCTTGTTGTTAAATGTGTTAATAATGATGTTATTGTGTCAACCTCATCTTTAAGATGCTAAATGGATAAAATATTGATAAATGGTTAAATTGTATTAGTGAGACATGTTATAGGATGATTACCCTTATTTTAGCTAAGTTAGATAATGTAATGGCATGCCTTGAATTCTATTAGCTAATAGGCTAAATGGATAACACATTTAATAATAAAATACCTTTATCACCCCACAAATAGTTCAATATTCAGCACAATCACATTTGGAATATTCTAGGCAAGTGATTCAAGGCATGTAGTATCTCTAAGAGGCTAAATGGATCAAATATTGATAAATGGCTGAATTATATTAGTGAGACATGTTAAATGGTGATTGCTCTTGTTTTAGTTAAGTTAGAGAATATAATGAAATGCCATAGGGAAATCTAAAAATTCTCAAAGATATATTTTATATGTGTAACTATGGCAAAGTGGTCAAATTCAAATAACTGAGTGACGACTCCTAAAGGGTGTGACAACACCACTGCCTTCAAGCCTAAAGCAAAGAATCCAAATTGTGGTTGTCTTACCCAAAAACAGGTACAATCGGTTCAACGGATTTAGTCTTTGGACCCTAACATGAGCTTAAACTCCTAAAATTTGGCTTCGGTCCTTCAGTCTTGTTTTTTCATTACCTAGGTTAGTGTTAAAGGCAGTTGGTTAAAATTAGCTATTTATGTGTAGAACTTATTGAATGTGAATTGCATACTTTTGGGTATAATAACTTGGTTGATTGAGAATTGTAGTATTTTTAATCTTGATTGAGTAAATATTGGCTAAATATTGTTTAGTGTGCTTGTATAACTTGATAGAAACCATAAATCGTAACTAAATGGATTTTTGAAACCAAAATGGTGAATTAGAAAGTTGTTGTTCGAAAATTTTCTTATTCTTTTTATGTTTAGTAATTACTAGGCTTCTTGGTCGGCGCCTTGCTCAGGCAGACCAAGATGTGGTGCAAGCCGTCGGTAACCCTCGCTACATGTCTGGGCGCCTTATTTAAGTAGACCAAGCTGCAAGCTGCATTCGTTATGCTTCTAGGTACCTTGGCTAGCCGCTTGATCACTTGAATTAGGTGCATATCAAGTCGCCAGAAACCCCCAGTACCATATCTGGTGGCCTGGTCGGCGGCTTGGTCAGGTAGATCAATACATAGTCCAAGACACCAAGAACTCTAAGTACCAATTTGGGCATTTAGGTCTTCACCTAGCAGCTTGGTCAAGGCTACCAATGTGCAGACCAAGATGCCAAGTACCTTCCCGAGCCTTCAAATTGTGAGTTCATCATTTCAAAATTCGTGTTCATGTTATTTTGTTGATTAATGAGTAACCTTGTTGTATTATGTGTATTTATGAATACGATTAATCAAGACACATCTCTGTGGCATTAAGTGATAACTTGGAAAAATAAACATACATTAAGGTTGTTTTTGTTTTTCTTCACTTAACATGTAATGCCACTTAATTTGATCAATTTTATGACTCAAATGTTTGAAATTAAGTGACATCAAGTGGTAAGATGGAAAAACAAACAAGCACTAAGAAAGTTTGCTTGTTTCAGTTTATCAAATAAATCATTTCTATATTTCACAGTTTCATGTTCTTTGATTATTCTAATATTTTTGGAAAGAAATAGTCAAATATAAGTTTTTTCAAACTTTAATTTTAAGTAAATAAACCACCCAAATTTTATTTAAATTTATAAACTTTTGAAAGTTTTGAAATTTCAAAAAATAACCAAATTGACCAATGTATCCTTAAAGACGCCAGTGAAGTCTATAAAAGAGTTGGTTTAGTCTTCCCCGACCAGTGAAGTCGTGAAGCGCATTTATAAGGATATGTTGATCAATTTGGTTTACTTTTTAAGTTTCAAACTTTCAAAAGTTTATGAACTTAAAATAAAATTTGAACGGTTTATTAAAATATTAAATTTATTTTTTAAAAAAATAAATAAAATTTTATATTATAAATCATATAATTACAATTAAATTTTCCATTTATGTAATTTATTATAGGCATAAGGGTCTCAGGAGCCCCCGAACTTGGCTATACTTTTCAAGCTAGCCCTCAAACTTTACGGAGGGTCAATTTAGCCCCTCAACTTCCAAATGATGGGTCAATTAAGCCCTTTTACTGATGTGAAGGCTGATCTGGCTGCAAAAAGTGTTAACTTCAAAATGTCATTATGCCCTCCACATCAGCAAAAAGGGCTCATTTGACACAAAACTTGAAAGATAATGGGCTAAATTGACCCTTCGTGAAGTTGGAGGGTTAACTCGAAAAATATAGCCAAGTTCAGGGGCTTCTAAGACCCTTATGCCTTTATTATACTATTAGAACTAATAATGATGCATTTAACATCAAATTATATTTAATTATAAATAAAAAATATTATAAATAATAAAAATAAAATAAACTTAAGAGATAATGGCATCTATACCCCTCCAACTTGGTACATTATTTCATTTAGACACATCAACTTTTCGAGGTTTCAATTAAACACTCGAACCCGCCTAAACCAATTCATATAAACACTTGGAGCTGACGTGGACAAATGCTTGTATTACAATTGAACTAAGGCGCGCATATACTAATATAATATGGTGTTTGTTTTTGGATAATAAAATTGAAATATCAACTGACATTTAAATAAAATAAATAAATAAATAAATAAATAAAACCTCAATTCAAATTTTCTTTCTTCTTAAACTTAATTTTTTTTAAAAAAAAAAAAAAAAAAAATCCCCAAATCATGTTTCAAATATAACCATAAGATGCAATAAATAATCATTTTGGAATAGCAATCAGCTTCAAATATTACATTTGCTCACATAACAAATTCAATCATCAGCAGTCCGCTATTAGCTACAAGCTTATTGCCAAAGAAAACAACAATTTACCAAGAATATCAAAGATGTATAACTTCAACCTGCTCAAGTTATTCTGTTGATCATTCACTTGTAACGAAATTTAGGCCAAACTGAGATCACTCCTGGCCTTGCCTCCTCAAATCGATATCTACAATAGAAGATAAACCAATAAATCAATAATCACAGTTTTGTTTTGTGCAAACGAGACACGGGATTTTGAGACTTACTCTTTTTCGCTGAGGAAACTCTTAACTGCTGTTGGAAGTGATGCTTGTCCTTTGCTATGCTTGCCTACTCCTGTAGTATAATTGCACTTATAAAAAATATCTCCACAATGAACAACAATTAGCAATCTGATTGTCCGCACCTAACATAAACTCAGTTTTGTTTTGAGGCAAAAGAGATGAACATTGAACTTCTTTGCTATTATTTCATAAACAATGCTAATAGTTATAGGAACAAAAAACAAATTGAGCATGCTCAAAAAAATAAAAGATGGGAGCCTACTCAAAGCTCGACGTTCTAATTTATTTGTATGTTTTGTAGATCAATAACCATACCTGTTATAACCTGCAATGGTGTTTGTATCTGCCTCAGTGAAGCAAATTGCTTATCATCATTCTCAATGTCCATACAACTAGTATGCATTCCCTTTTTCTCCTTAGCTGTTAACCGATTCTTAGATCCCTGCAACTCAATTGTTTGCAGACGATGTTGAAGGGCTTGAACAGCTTCTGCTACATGTAGACCATGCAAGTCCAATTTCCACATGTCATTTTCAGAATTTCGGATAGTTAATATTTCTTCAGCAGCTGTAGAGTTGAGCCTTTCAGCTGTCAACCATTCTTCTTGGGCTTTTAGTGAGTGCTGACCTGCAGAGAGATGGTCTCCTCTTAAAAAGGCATTCTTTGCTGTCTTGGCATGCTGAGAGGCTGATCTGTTCAGTTAAGGTTGATAATTCTCAGTTTCATGGTGGCCGTCAGTCAATAACATGAAGAAATCTTTAAGCATTGACTCTTAAACATAAGGGTTCATGCAATACTTAGAAGATCAAAGACAAGTGAAGGGCATATTCATTACAACTAGATAAATAATTCTACTGTTACATTTTACCTATTATACAAATCATACATAAATACATATTACAATATAAATGTTCGCATATCATATATAAATACTTACACATGATACGTGCATGTCGATTAATTACATAACAAACAACTTAAAATACCAAGCATTAAGATTTAACACACATTATGGGGGTGTATGCCATCCACCAAGACAAGTTAAAAGTAAAATTCACAAACAACAAGCTAAGACAAAAAAGAGGGAATCTCCTCAGATGGAATTTAGCTCTAGAGATACATTCTGTGTGAAAATTCATTAAGTTTGGACATATATCTCTCGGGTTATTTCAAAAAAAAAAAAAAAACACACATTTTTTCAAACGTTTTACTTTAAGTCACGGTTTTGGAAAGTTTTGCAAAACCACTTCAAATCCAAAACAACTAGTGATATTGTTTTGGATGGATGGTTTTAGATAATTATGATATTTTAATCATTTTTAAATTTTTAGTTAATAATTTTAAATATTTATTTTAATATATTAATACATCATAATATTCCAAACCCCAAAACCACCCATCCAACAACAAAACTGCTGGATGTTTTCATTTTGGGTGGCTTTGTAAAACTTTTCAAGACCAGTGGCTTAAAGTAAAACGTTTGAAACAGTGAATTTTCTTTTTTTTTTTTTGGAAATAACCTATATCTCTCAATTACCAAGAACACCCTCTAGAGCCTATCACAACTCTACTGAGATTCATGAGATAATAATAAGCTTTCAGTTTTATAAATAAAAAATAAATGAATGAATAAATTACAAAATAGAAGAAAGTTGAAACCTCACTGGAGAAGTTCAATTGTGCATGTACAGTTAGCATTTCTACTGAAATAAGTTGTTTAAAGCAATGGTGCGAAGTACGGATACTGCACCCGGTACGGCCGTAATTCAATACGTGATACGGGCGTATCAATACGGTTGATACGGACCCGTAATACGGAAAATGGCTCAAAACATAAAATAAAAGAAATAAAAATAAAAGTAAAAAGTAACAGTAACGATAATAAGAATATGGTGTTCTAAATTATTCTTCATAATACATCTATAATTTAAACTTAATAACATTCATAACTAAAATTTATCTAAAACTAAGCTTAAGTTCAAATATCTTGAAAAAATAATAATTCTAATCCAGTTAAGTTCAACTTTTCTAGATTTAGGTTTGTTTTCTCGTATTTTCCTAAATTAATTCAATAATATTTAATTTATATTTATTATTTCTTTATTTTAAAATTTTTTTTTTTACCGTATAACCGTACATACGGTATACGGCTAAATACGGCCCGTATTACGGATTAAGATGCTTATAAAGAATAACACTTTAAATACGACCGTTTCGAAACGGATTTCTATTCATACGGCATATAAACCGTTTAAACGGCCATATCACACTGTAAGTGAAATG
Organism: Cardiospermum halicacabum; assembly: GCA_031304145.1. Classification (NCBI taxonomy): domain Eukaryota; kingdom Viridiplantae; phylum Streptophyta; class Magnoliopsida; order Sapindales; family Sapindaceae; genus Cardiospermum; species Cardiospermum halicacabum. Next base: position 12,662,959 of record CM062394.1, on the reverse strand, counting down.
AAAATAACAAAAACTCAATCTTGCTTTATAAAATTAAACATTTAGTGGATCTGGCATATAAGCTCAATGTTTCACTTACCTCATCATCTTTATTGCCTCTTTTCGAAGGTTCAAGTAAAGGTCATCCTCTTCCCACTCAGGCTCAACAGGTACCGAACATAGAAGCTCCATCATTGATTCCATATTACCGGCAGTATTAGAAAAATTTACTCCAAAAGTGGTATTTATACTGGCCAATTCTGAAGGCTTTTCTCCATAAGAAGTGTTGATATCTGTCAATGCTTTGTATTTGTCTGCTGGGTCATCCTCAGCAGCAAAATCTAATCTTTTCAGTGAAAATTTTTCATAATACATCTTGTCACATTTCATGCAACCATCATCAGAACTCATTTCTGCTATTTTTGCTTCCTTGTCCTCTCCAGAGCTGGAGTCCATCCCATTCAATATGGCTGAGGCCTTCTCAATGTCATTATCAACAGCCAACATAATATCCTCAATCAAACTACTGTCAGCCCAGGAGTGAAGCCTGTTGAGTTTTTCAATAGTCATATCATGACTAGTTTCCTGAATGACCAAACTCCCACTTTGTTCCTGGGAAGTAGAGTTGGCAGATAGCATAGGATTTTTACTATCTTTCTTTCTTGCTGAAGTTTGGGACTTCACAGAACAAGGGATCACTGAGGAGAAAGGCCTCACTTGAAGATTAGGATTTCTTCTTATGTTTTGACTGTTATACAAAGAAGAGTGGGAGCTAGAAATGGGTGGGTAAGGGTCCCTATCAACTTCTGATTCATGACCATGAGTTTGCTGCTTGAGAGTAAAAGCAGTCCAACCAGAGGACTTTCCCCTTGCCTTCGATGTATTCATATTGCAAGTTCCAACAGCTAAATAGGTGATCTTCTTTAGTTGCGTCCGTACAAGTGGAGAGATACTTCTTTTAACCAACCTCTAGAATTATATCTCTCCACTTAACTGAAGTGATCTTTAATGTAATCTCACAGCTAGTCAAAGGAACAACTCATGGACTTACCTACATTGGCACAGAATTATTTATTCTTCAATTTCCGTTCGATAAAATAAAAAATAATAATAATAATCAAAAAATAAAAAATACAATTAAAAATTCGAACAAGTAACAACACTCAATAACATAAACCACACCCTCCCAAGCGCTACATGTGTAGGTCATAAACCATTACTCCTCACATACAGACAGTCCACAAAAATTTGATACAACATTTTAGCAATACAGACAATGTCACAACCTACTCTACAATGTCACACCCTATTCTCTATACACAGTTTTGCCTATTGGACTCAAAACTTAGTTCTCACTATAACTTTAGCCAAAAATAAAAAATAAAAAATCTCAACTGATTATATAAACTTTTTCTTATAAGTTAGAATTTAAAGCTCAATCTTTTATGTTTGATGCTAAACATATACAATCAACTAAATTGAACTATTATTTAATCAATCTATATAACATCTCTAGACGCTACAAATACAGAGTCAATTAAATATATTTTCAATGGTTATAACAGTTAATTTCCGAATATACTTATATGCAATCGCGCTATAAAAGAGATTGTTCCACCTGACTCACTATTTATATATATATATATATATATATATATATATATATATATATATATATAGCATAAAACCCTAGGTACATGAACAACACCAAGGAGACTTAACATCTACAGATGAAGAGATTGCAATTACCTAGGTTATTTGGGAAGACAAGGTAACCAAGGCGTGATGTTGCAAGAAATCAACGAATAGCGAGAAGAACAGGAAATCTGAATCCTTTGTGGAAGAGAAGCGGCAACCTGCGATGAATCTCCGAGTCGTGTTCTGCAACTGATTAGATCCATAAAATATTTGTTTGACTTCGTGCGATATACGGAGCGCTTCAGAGAAGCAGAAAAATAGAGCAGGAGGAGGATTCAGGTTTCTGACTTTCCTCGCTTCTTCTTTGTCGGCTGACAAGAAAGAAGATGAAAATGAGATGAGACCGTTTTATTTTTATTTTTCTTTCTTAAATAAGGACGAGACCGTTAAAAGAAACTATTTTATAGCTTATTTACCAAATTAGCCTTCTAAGCAACTGTTCATGATTAGCATTTTTTTTTTTCAATTTCTTCCAATTTTGTTAGTCGACCGAACCGAAATTAAAACCGAAACTTAAGATTTTACGGTTAATTATTAACCGAAAATTAAATAATTAATCTGAAAATTATATATTTTTTAAAATAATTAAAATTTTTAAATAAATTTTAAAATAAATCACCAAATTTTTCAATAAATTAACCGAAAACCAAATAACAATATTTCTACTTATTTTTTAAAAATAATTAATTTTTTTCAATAAATTTTAGGATGAAAACCTTTAAAATTATAATTTTTGATTAAAAATTCGGTTTTCGATTAACTGAAAACCAAACCGCAATTTTTGGTTAACCAACCGAACTAACCGAAAACCGAAAATATACATATTTTCAGTTAACTGAACCTAATTTTTTTCGGTTATCGGTTCGGTTTCGATAAAAACCGAAAATTGCTCTCCCCTAAAGGCAGGTGCTGCAATTGTTTATTTAAATTTTTTTTTTCTAAATTACTAGGACAGTGGCTTACTAGTGAGATTTTGAACCTTGATACTTTTATTTTTGAGAGAATTGTTTATTCTTCACTTCACATACGATCTTCTACTAATTTTTGTGCATTAGAATCCCTCGATAGGGTTGTTGATTTTGGCAGGTGTTCCTCAAGTGCATGGGACATTGATTAGGTAATCTAGGCAGCAAGGCAAAATGTGCAGAATGACGTGGGCATCGTAAGAAAGAGCGAGCCACAAAACAGCCTAAGCCTAAAGCATGTCCTAAAACCATAACGAGTGAAATCCTGAGCCAAATTGCAGCCAAACACTCTGAGCTATTTATTGTCCTTATTTAATCCTAGCCAAGAATTCAAGGTCGAAATTCGGAGAAATTCGAAGCCGAAACTCGAGTTCTAAACACTTACCTACGTGGGAACTCGTGAAGGGCACTCAAGAAAATAAGTTGGGGTATAGGGAGAGATAGTGTGCAACTGGAACTTCCGAAAGGTTAGAAAATTGTTGAAGAATTATGCACCTTCTATTATTTTTTTTCTCTGTATTAAAAAAAAAAAAAAAAAACTAAAAGAAAGTTCTAAAAGTGCATAGAAAATTTTGTTGCTCAAAGAAAAGTTATGGGAAATATTAAATGAGAGAGCCATCGTGATCAAAAGATGAAAGAGTTCAAGTTGGGGTGAAGCCGATCACGAGTTCAAATTTGTATCCCTCCAGTAATTCATTTTTTTTCAGAGCCGAGCCTAACATTGCTGAACCTTGAAAAGACCCGCTGACTCACATGGAGCCAAACTAGTCCAGCACCTTGAGATCTCGAAGTGCAATGCAGCATCTCGTCAACTCTATTGGTCGCGAGGGTAAAATTCACTATTCTTTTATCTCCTTATACTGAAATTGAAGCGAAAACGAAGTAGTTCTCGACATTATGTCAACATTCATACTACTTAGTATTGCTGAGAGTCCTTAGGATCTAAGAGAAAATATTTGAGTGAATTCTGAGAAGAGTAGATCAAAGCGAACTAGATTCCTAGACTTGCTTGAATAGGGAGTTAGACTTTCCGAAAAGGTGGTTAAAAAAACATCATAGTAGGATGAATAAGTTTTGAGAGCTGGAGCTGAATGTGTTCTATTGTTCTTTTCATATAGAAATTACAAACCTGATGATTTGGTTATGCTCTGGTTTTGAATTATTGTGATGTAATATGTTTGTGGGTGTCATACTAGGTAAACCCTTAGGAGACTATAACTCCTCCTCTGGGGCCACTAAAAGGTTTAAAGGCTTGTGACATATGTTAAATGTCATAGTGTGTCCTACGAAAGTGGCTAGGTTATTTTTTGTTAATATTACTGGGATGTTTTCCGTTTATTTGAAAATCGTTCTGTCTTGATTGATCCTTGTTTGTACTTTATTGCACGCTCGAGGACGAGAAAAGGTTTAAGTTGGGGGTTGTGATAAGTCTCTGACTTATATGAAATTTAGTCAAAATTGTGTATCTTTCCAAATCTTAATCCAGTTACTAGACCAAATTCTTATTTTCAAAATCTACGTGCACTACCTCCCATATAAAACCATAGTTTGTCATCTTTTTGATTTTCAACAAATACATTAGCCTAAGGATCTTAAGAACTAAGTTGCCAAGAGGTTTTTATTTTTATTTTTTTTTTTATTTTTATCTTTAAAACCGAGTTATTTTCACTAATTTATAAAATTGATGAAAATAAGTTCCGCAGATGAATTTTCCTAAATTCTACTTAGGAACTGGCCTTCGTAATATTTTCTTAAGAAAATTAAGCATCCCTAAAATAACCATTCTTTTATTCGTGATTACTTTAGAAGCATTCTAACCGTAGATAGGAACCGCAAGAACCTATAAGATAATGAATAATTAGTTCAAGGAAAAACACGGCTATTACTTTTTATTATTACCAATCAGTTTTAATAAAACTTACTTCATCTTCTGCCATGAATTTGTTAACAATTTTAATATATATATATATATATAAAGGCTGCATGACATGTCTTACTGATAAGTTTAGAATTTACCTATGTTTTAGCATACTTTATGAGCTTGAATGTAATGAAATCGAGATTAAATGATGAGATATTGAATACATTTCTATTAATTCTAGGCTATTATTGTTGAGACAGGGACTTGGATGAAAAGTTGTGGAAAAGAAGCTAAAACATGCAAATTCAGAAGAAAGAATGACCAAATCAGAATTTCATCCAAAAGTCAGCAAACTGGCAAAATGATTTTTGTTGAGAAATAAATTCGCCTGAAGACATAGCCACGAATTGGAGTAGAGGGCGATGAAGCAGACGATACAAAGAAGGTCTCGCCTCGAAGATTAAAACATGCAAGGCGAATCAGAAACTCCTTGCCTTCATACGTCGCCATCGTGGCAGAAAATTTAGGCGATGAAGGTTAGACTTTGCCTGCCTTGAGGCAATTGTTGAGGCGATAAAGGAAAAATGTCGCCAAGTCAAAGGATAATAACAGGCGACATTTGATGAGATATCGCCTAGAAGATTTTAACTAGAAGAGTGTTTCGGCGAAGAATATCAACTCGTCTGAGCATCAGGCGAAATACTATGGCAATATTAAGAACATTTTGCCTAGGGAGATTGTTAGCTTGGCGATATGGACAAGCGAGATTTGAAGAAGTCGTTTGGTTCTGGCGAAGGAACATGCGACATAAATGAAGAAAAATATTACTTCGCCAATTTGTGTTTCTTTGTTGATTTTATTTCAAAATTGCCACTGAGCCAAACTCTATAAATAGGAGCTCAGATGAAGCAAGAAAAAGCTTTTTGGAGAGAAAAAGTTTAGATGATTGATTTTTACTTTTGACAATTCTGTTATACTTTAAGAGAGTTTCTAGATTCTTCTATATGCATTATTCAACATCTTCAGAGAAGTTTCTTGAAGAAGTTTTATACTCTGTTTCTATTGATCATTGAGATTTAGCTTGAAGATTGTGAAACAACAACTGTGACAGAGTTTAGCTTCAATCTTCCTTGGTAAGTAAGATTCAGATCTTAAGCATGTCGATGATGATTTTGTATTTGATTGGATATGCTGAAGTAGATGTGCTAGCTAAAAGCTCTGTTGATTTGTTGAATCTTGATGTTGATTATCATTTCAATTGCAATGTTTCTTGTTCAATTATAGCCAAATCTACTTGATTTCATGAACTAATTGAATTACAAGAACGAGAGTTACGTAATATTGTTATTCTGAGATTTGATTTAGACCAGAGATGACGATTAGGTTTCAGATCTAAGAATAGAGGATTGTAGTGCTAGAGATAGACTACATATATGTTTTTCTACAGATTGTGCTTATCAATTGTATAGGTTGTAGTATAGAGATATATGCAACTATATAATTGAGATCTGTTAAATTGAATTGAGAGATCTTTTAACAGATCACTGATGATGATCTAGAAGGTAAATCTGTGATTTAAGGTGAAACTTGCCTGAGAAGTTAATTAATAACAGATTTAGCAAATCAACTTATTCATTGTTAAGATCAATTGCAGAATAGAGTGCTGACTTGAGTCTTAATTGAATGAATGTCATTAGTATCTTTTACTTCACATCAATTCTATAATTCTTATGATTCATTTTGTATATAGATTCTTTTAGCAATTCAGTTTAAATCTTAGTCTCAATCATACTTCTTAGCTTACAATCCCTGTGGAGACGATATCTAAAATACTACATTAGACATTGATAGGATTTCTGTCTGACTGCTGTGAAAATTACTGTCAGTAGAATTTTAACCATCAATTTCTTGGCGCCGTTGCCGGGGATTGTTCTTTGAAGATTAGGATTTATTTTGAACTGCGCTAACACGATTTATTAATTTCTTTTTTAGTTTTAAAAATTGTTTGTTCAAGTGTGTAGTGTATGCAAACATGATCTAAAGGTACTTAAGACTTGCAGTTTGATCCTGAACCAGAAAGAATTGTTAGACAATCTAGATCACGAACAAGATCAGCAGCGAGAACTGAGTCAAGAGTAATAATGTCTGGAGACCGCTACAACAGAAATAATGATAATGATGTACGAGGAGATCCTGAGAGGATGACTCTTCGTCAATATTCCATCCCACCAGTTGATGGCATGCCACAGGCCATCAACTTACCAGCAATAACAACTGAAAACTTTGAGTTAAGATCTGGACTCATCCAAATGGTTCAACAGAACAAGTTTGGAGGAGGAGCTACTGAGGATCCTAATCAGCATCTGAACACATTTCTTCATCTGTGCAGTACATTTCGACACAATGGAGTCTCAGAGGATGCAGTTAAACTTCGCTTATTTCCCTTCTCACTGAGTAACAAAGCTCACTCCTGATTATACTCATTGCCACCAGGATGTATAAATAGCTGGGAAGATCTAGTTAAGAAGTTTTTAGCCTGCTACTTTCCTCCCATGAAGATGGTGAAACTGATAAATATGATTTCTTCTTTTCAATATGTGGATGGAGAGTCATTATATGAAAGCTGGGAAAGGTTTAAGGAGCTGATCAGAAGATGTCGTCACCATGACATAGCATCTTGGAGCATTGTGATGACATTTTATAGTGCCATGCCTCCTTAGATCAAAATGCACATTGATTCCTCAACTTGAGGATCAATAATGGATAATGAGCTAGGTGACGCTCATGACTTCATCGAATTGTTGGCAAACAATGATTTTGGATCAAATGAAAGGGAAAAGGCTGCAAACAAGAAGCAGTCTGGAGTTTATGAGTTGTAGTCTTTCAATGCATTATCTGCTCAGATAGCATTGTTGAATAAAAAGATGGACAATATGGTAGTCAATAAGGCCCATCCAAAGATGACTTCAGTTAATTCTGTTGAAAAACAGAAGACTACTCTGGTAGATTATGCTCAGGAAGCAGCATTTGTTGATGATGAAGATGAGCCAGAGGAGTCAGAACAAGTAAATTATGTGAATAATAATTATGGGAACCAGCAGAGGCCATACTATCAACAGAGGAACCAACCCTACCCAAATCAGGGTTATTACCAAAGAAATTCTCAACCTAGTTACCAACAACAAGGACAGACTCAATATCAGCCCATGGGACAGAAGAAGCCTAGTATGGAGGATCTTCTGATTAAATACATGGAGAAGACTGATGTTGTTCTTACCAACCATACCACTTCAATTAAAAATTTGGAAACTCTGATGGGGCAACTTATGCAAGTTCTGAATCAAAGACCCCAAGGAGCACTTCCAAGTGACACTGTGCCCAACCCAAAGGTTAAAGATAAATCCAAGGAGGAAGCACAAGTGCATGCTATTACACTGAGAAGTGGGAAACAACTAGAGAACTCTAAGGAAAAGAAAAGTTATGAACCTCCTGCACAAAATAAGGAAAATGAAGAAATCAGCAAACCTTTTGCAAAAGAACAGGAGGCTGTGAAGATTGCCTTACCTTTTCCTCAAAGAGAGAATAGAAAGAAGCTGGATAAGCAGCTTGAGAAGTTTTTAGACATGATGAAGCAAATCCATGTCAACATCCCATTCATTGAAGCATTGAAACAGATGCCTGTTTATGCTAAATTCATGAAGGAGCTGTTGTCAAATAGAAGGAATTTAGCTGATGTGGGATGCATTAATGTGAATGAGAGTGTGAGCCAACTTGTCAAGTACCACATTCCTAGGAAAGAGAAGGATCCTGGCAAGTTCACCATACCTTTGACCATAGGCAATAGATTCAAAGGGAGAGCTCTCTGTGACTTGGGAGCCAGTATGAACTTGATGCCTTTGGCCATCTATGAAAGGTTGGGAATAGGGAATTTCAGACCTGATAATGTCTTGTTGCAACTTGCTGATAGGTCTTTCACTCATGCTAAGGGAATTGTGAAGATGTGATAGTCACAGTAAACAAATTCATGTTTACATTGGATTTTGTAGTGCTTGACATGGAGGTAGATGAAGACGTGCCTTTGCTACTTGGTCGACCATTTTTGAGAACTGGAAGAGCATTGATAGACGTGGCAAATGGTGAACTCACACTCAGAGTTAATGGAGAGGAAGCAAAGTTTAGTCTTTTGCAGTCATTAGAATTTCCATACGATTTTAATGAAGTCAACAATTGGAAGCTGATACAGAGTTGATGGATAAAATTCTCGCATTGAGAAGTTCTGATCCACTGAATAATGTATTAATCAATGATGTGGATATGGATATTCCAGAGGAGAGTGCTTACAGTGGTGAGCTGGAATGCATGACTTCTCATTTTGTACTCAACATTAGTAATATACAACCATCTGCCGAGCCAATGCTTCCCTCAACTGAAAAACCACCACAGTTGGAACTGAAGGCACTTCCAAGTCATCTCAGGTATGCATTCCTTAACTCTAAGAATTCTAGTTTACCTATTGTGGTTTCCAATGATTTAACAAATGAACAAGAGGAAAGCCTCCTCCAAGTGGTGAGGAAACACAAGAAAGCCATTGCATGGACGTTAGCAGATATTAAAGGAATCAACCCCATTTTCTGTATATACAAGATCATCTTGGAGGACAAATATACACCCAAGATCCAACCTCAGAGAAGATTGAATCCAACTATGAAGGAGGTTGTGAAGAAGGAAGTACTGAAACTCTTTGATGCAGGTATTATTTTTCCAATTTCAGATAGTGAATGGGTTAGTCCAGTGCAGTGTGTGCCAAAGAAGGGAGGGATTACTGTGATTAAGAATCAAAAGAATGAATTGATCCCTACTAGAACTATTACAGGCTGGCTTATGTGTATAGATTATAGAGTTTTAAACGATGCCACTAGAAAGGATCACTTCCCCCTTCCCTTCATAGATGAGATGTTCGATAGGCTGGCAGGACACTATTATTTTTGCTTTTTGGATGGTTATTCTGGATATAACCAAATTCCCATTGCTCCTGGTGATCAGCATAAAACAACTTTTACTTGTCCTTTTGGAACCTTTGCTTATAATAGGATGCCATTTGGACTATGTAATGCACCAGAAACGTTTCAAAGGTGTATGCTAGCCATATTTACTGATTTCATAGGTAAGTTCCTAGAGGTCTTCATGGATGATTTTTCCATTATAGGAGACAGTTTTAATGATTGCTTGAATAATCTAAAGAAAGTGCTTAGAAGATGTTAGGAAACTAACCTAGTCCTCAACTGGAAAAATGCCATTTTATGGTAAGAGAGGGTATTGTTTTAGGCCATAAGGTGTCTGTTAAGGGATTAGAAGTAGACAGAGCAAAAATTGATGTGATAAGCAATTTACCTCCTCCTGCCAACGTAAAAGGCATTAGAAGTTTCTTAGGACATGCTGGGTTCTACAGGCGCTTTATTAAGGATTTTTCAAAGATAGTTAGACCCCTGTGTGTTTTGTTAGAAAAAGAAAAGAAGTTTGATTTTATTGATGACTGTTTGAAAGCTTTTGTGTAGCTTAAAGAAAAGCTTGTTTCACCACCAGTCATAGTCCCATCAGATTGGAATTCTGAATTTGAAATCATGTGTGATGCATCTGACTTCGCTGTAGGTGCAGTGCTAGGACAGAGAAAGGAGAGGCTATTCAGGGTAATTTATTATGCTAGTAAAACATTGGTGGAGGCTCAGAGAAATTACACCACCACTGAAAAAGAACTACTAGCAGTAGTCTTTGCATTGGATAAGTTTAGATCATATATATTAGGGTCTAAGATTATCATCCATACTGATCATGCAGCATTGAGATACTTATTTGCTAAGTAGGAGTCTAAACCTAGGTTGATAAGATGGGTGCTATTGCTGCAGGAGTTTGACATAGAAATCGAAGACAAAAAGGGCACTGAAAATGTAGTAGCTGACCACCTCTCAAGACTGCACATTAAGGATATGGAGGCTCAAGTTGACATCAATGAAAAATTTCCAGATGAGCAACTTTTCCTTTGTGAGGTAATATTTTATCCCTGGTATGTTGACTATGCAAACTATTTGTCATGTAAAGTGTTACCTGAAGATTTAAACAGTCATCAGAAGAAAAGGTTCCTTCATGAGGTTAAAAGGTACATACGGGATGAACCTTACCTGTTTAGGAGATGTACTGATCAAGTGTTAAGACGTTGCATCCCATATGAAGAAACATTGGACATCATCAAGCACTGTCATTCATCAGAATATGCTGGTCATTTTGCTGGAACAAGAACAGCAGCCAGAATTCTGGAATGTGGTTTCTATTGGCCATCAATAATCAAAGATGCACATGCTTATATGGCCAGCTGTGATAGATGCCAGAGAATATATCCTGGAGGTAATATTTCTAAGAGGCAAGAAATGACCCAAAATTATATCCTGGAGGTTGAGCTATTTGATGTCTGGGGTATTGATTTCATGGGACCATTTTCTCCATCAAACAAGTATGAGTATATACTTGTAGCAGTTGATTACGTATCCAAGTGGGTAGAGGCTGTTGCTTGTGTTACAAATGATGGAAAGGTAGTGGAGAAATTTCTTCAGAAGAATATCTTCATTAGATTTGGCATACCCAGGGTACTAATTAGTGATGGAGGGTCTCACTTCAGCAATAAGCTGTTGGAGAAGGTTCTTAAGAAGTATGGAGTAATTCATAAAGTTACTACAACTTATCATCCACAAGCGAATGGGCAAGTGGAAGTTTCAAACAAAGAGTTAAAGAGAATCCTGCAAAAGAGTGTAAATGAGTCCAGAAAAGACTGGAGCTTCAAGTTAGATGATGCTCTGTGGGCTTACAGAACAGCTTTTAAAACTCCCATTGGAATGTCACCATTTAGAATGGTGTATTTCAAGGCGTGCCATTTGCCAGTGGAGTTGGAACACAAGTCGTATTGGGCTGTAAAACTTCTGAATATGGACTATGAAAAAGCAGGAAAGCAGAGGCTTCTACAACTAGATGAGATGGATGAATGGCGTCTCGAAGCTTATGAAAATCATGAGATGTACAAGCAGAAGATGAAAAATTACCACGATAAGAAGATTGTCAAGTGAGAGTTCAAACCTGGACAATATGTATTGCTCTACAATACCAAACTTAGCTTATTTCCAGGAAAACTAAAGTCTAGATGGTCCGGACCATTTGGAATAAAGAGTGTTTCCCCATATGGAGCTATTGAATTGTTTGATAACAAGTCTACTGAATACTTTGTTGTGAATGGACAGAGACTCAAGCATTATTTGGGGGGAGACATCTACAGGATAAGAGATATCCTTTACATCTCAGATCCTGTAGATATAATGGAAAATCAATAGCAAACTTGCCTTGGTCGATGCTAACGACCTTAAACAAAGCATATTCCTTACACAATTATTTTTTTTTCTAGAATTATGCTATGATCAATCAATTGTGTAAATTTTTAACTAAAAAAGTTCATGTTTTGCAGAATAATTGTTGTTTTCAGATGAACTTGAAGTTTAAAGAAGAAGGCGAGATGTCATTCTTATTGCCAAAATACTCGCCAAAGCTGTTTATCATTTGGCGAGGAATAACTTCATTTTTCCTGTATGAATATTTTGAAGATGGCGGATTATGGGATGTCGCCATGCATGGTCGCCATGCATGGTCGCTTGGGTGAAGACGAGAAATAATAGTCATGCCAAAAACTTCGCCTATCTTACTCTTGTAAAGGCGAAGAATAACGAATCTCGCCTTGTTATATCGCCCAGTGACAAGTAAAGTGAGGCGAGAATTAAACACATTGTCATTTTATCTCGCCAAACAGGTATGTTTTCTGGCGCTAAGTTTTAATTGTGCCAAATTTCTTCGCCTGGAAACAAGTTAAATTTGGCGAAGTGTGATTTATTCGCCTGGAGAATCGCCTGTTTTGAAAATATATTTTTGGCGAGGTAGTCTCTTTTCGCCTCATTCTTTCGCCTGAAATTCTTTGTGAAGGCGAAGTTATAGATATGTCGCCACATTATATCGCCAGTAGGTAAATTTTAAGGCGAGTTTATCCTCTCTCGCCTAGTTCTGAATTTTGTCACGCCTACACTTTTGGCGACATAAAACATTTCGCCACTTATATCGCTTGCACTTTATGAAGTGGCGAATTAATTAGGTGATACGTAGGCGCACACAAATATTACCGTTGTATGACACGGGGCGAGGCAGGATCTTTACGCCTTCTGCCTAGTTCTTTCATCATTGCGCATATTTTCTGATGTCTTTATAAATCCAATTCGATTTTACCGTTACTATTACCTTGCTCTCTGAATTTTCAATTTTTTGAAAACCCTAAATCGCGAATCTCTCAGTTTGTTTTTGCATTTCAATCGATTTTCATCACAGTAACCTAACAAGGTATGTTTCTTTTCTTTCTCTCTCAGTTTGTTGCAAGCTGTTAGTTATCTTTTGTTTATCTGTGTTGATATGTTAATCAAGATTGTTAGGGTATTAATAGAGCATTGTTTAATGGTAATAATGGTCGAATCTCTGTGGGTTTTACAATGAACATGAATGATTTTAGCTGGGTGTTTCATTTTTGCAAATGTAATTGATTACGTTGTTGACAGTAGTTGTTAGTGTTTAAGCTGTAAAATGTGGTTTAAGGTCTTGATTGTTAAATGTGCTTGATAAATGCTAAAACTATGTTGCAATATACTGTCAGTTGTTCATTATTGATAATGTTGTTGCTTGATTGATTTTTAGTTCTGTCAATTTGATATTTGGTTATAACCGTTGAGATGTTGTTTCAAATTGCAGATAAATGACCAAAAGAAAGAGTGACAGTACTCCTAGCCCATCTAAGAAGGGCAAGAAGGCAAAGACTTCGGCCAGGCCAAAGATCTATGATGAAAAGAATTACCAGGTCTTCACAAAAATCAAAGGAGAAGACTCCCAAGACCCCTTCTACTTCAACTGCTGTTAAGGGGAAGACATTTAAAGAAAAATCTGGGAAGTTTTTTGGGTCAGGATCGGTTATGGGTCCTAAACAAAAGGGAATTCGGATTGGCTCATCTGGCTCAACCAAGAAGAAGAGTTTAGAAAATACACCTACAACCCCTTCTACACCAAATGCTGAAAAGGGGGTGTTTTAGTTGATAAATCAGTTTTGGCTAAGAGACAAGCTGCAGTAGAGTTTGGGGTTAGTAAAAAAGGTGAAGCTTAGTTCACCTAAGGTTATCAAGGATAAATCTCAGGGTAAGAGCCCACTACAAAAGGAAAACCTGCAATTTTGGCAGGAGAAGGGGATTTTGATGGATGAGTTGGAAGATAAAAGGTTTGGAAATTACCTCTACAGCTGGTTCATGAAGATATTGGTGGAGCAACCTAAGAAGGTTAATGCCACCTTAGTAGAGGAATTCTACAATGAAGCTCCAGAGGAATTAGATACACCTTTTAATATTAGAGGCCATCAGGTGGATGTATCTGCAGAGACCATTTGCAGCTATAATGGTCTAATGGAAGCTCAACATCAAGGTGATAGAGGAATGGATGCTGCAGAATTAACTGTTGAAGACTTGAGGAGTCTCAGAAGGTTTTAGCATCCAACTCAAGGTTCTGAAGAAGATGTCCTGGCTAGTGAATTAGACATTCGCACAGCCATATGTTTAACATGGCTAAGGGATAATGTGATGCCTAGAAACAAAGGCAGTCGATTCACTTCAGATGAGAAGATGTTTTTGCGAGATTTCAACAAAGGGGAGTTTATCCATTTGGGACAACTGATATTTTCTGAGCTTCTGAAGAGGGTGTGTAGTCTGAGGAAAAGTCCAGGCAAAGGACTTTATATTTCCCATCTCTTATAACGGGTTTGTTGGAAAGATATGGAGTTCAGAGTAAAAAGAAGGATGTGTGGCTAGCAGATTCTAAGCCTGACACTGGTGGATTAGAACTCCAAATATGGGAAAGTAGAGGTGGTAAGGAAACCACCTGTACTGAAGCAGTTGAAGGAGTTCTCAAGTTGAAGGCAGTAAGGAATGCCAAAAGCTCAAGTAAAAAGAAGAATAAATTTTCTTCACCTGTTCCAATTACTAGATCAGTACAAGAGTCTACTCCAGCTCCTATTCACAGTTCAAGGATGGAGAATGAAAGGGTAGCTGATTCCTTATCAAGGGAACAGCTAGAGGTTATAGTTTCTGAGATGGTTAACAGAAAGGTTGAAGAGAGAATAGCCGAATTCTTCAACAACATCTCAGACCCACAAGAATTTTTGGAGGTTGTGGGAACTACAAAGAGCTAAGAAGGGTGCATCTCCAGTAGGTGTTATAAAGTTTTCAGAGGGGGTAAGCATTAGGGAACCTGTTGAGCATGAAAGAGAAGAAGACGATCACCAGCCTCCTCAATTTGAACAAGAAGAGTTGATGGATAGCCAACCTGAGTTCAATGATCAACCAGAAGCTCTGATTTTACAGGAGGATCACCTACAGAGGAATTTAGGTGATCAATTTGATCTAACTACTGAAAAAGTTGCAAGTCAAATCATGGACACAGATGAAAAATTAAATGAGAAGGGCAAAGCAAAGGTGGTAGAAGCTACACTTGTTGAAGCTAAAGATGTTGATTCCTCGGATTGTGAAGAGATTGACACTGCAGAGATTGAAGAGCAAAGTAAATTGCTGGTTTTTTATGCTGAAGCTACAGGTAAACCATCATCAATTCAGGAGGCAGGTGCAGGATCTAATTCTCAGTTAGAAGTAGAAATCCTACCTGTTGAAGAAGAACAAACTGAGAACAGAACAACTCAATTACTATGTTTTGCCACATGCCAAGTTCCTAAAAGCTTCAGATTTGTCCAGTGTATATATAAACCTCTACTACAGACTACTGAAGAGTATATTCCAAGGCTGCATATTTTTCATCCTGAGGTTCAAAGGATGGTAAATATGGCACAGATGGGGTCATTTTCTCATAACATCACTGTGGATCGGTCTGCTGATTCCATGGCTTTGGTTCCAATCTACCAGCCTGAGCCTATCTCTCAACTACCATATATTGAAGATATTGAAAATTCATCTGAGTCTGATTCTTACATTGGTTCAGACTGTGATTTGGATGATAGTGAAGTTAACTTCATTTTCAATGAGGATGAGTATGCTAGAGAAGTTATTGAGAGAAATAATCGGAAATGGTCTCATTTTCTTGCTCTTGTTTTTGTGGGAGATGACAGTGATGAAGATAACTGCCCTGTTTTGGAAGCTCTCCTAACTATAGTAACAATAGATCTTCAAGATTCTACAATAGAGATTAGTTCTATTTTTGTTTGGGATTGGAAGTTTAACAAATCCCCATAGAACAAGGTTTCTGCTCTGGTGATTCCAAATAAATATAGAACTGATTTTTTCCTGCAGGTTAGGGAGTTCATCAGCAGAACTTACATTCCAGTAAATCCTCCTACAGTAGGAAGAAAAAGGAAAATTCTTGCTTTGGAATCCGAGGAAGTTAGTGAAGATGAGGGCTTTATGCTAGCTGTTAAGGAGAATCAGTCTGCTCCTATGCAAAACAAGAAGACATCTGAGAAAAAACAGAAGCAAAATCTAGAAAACTCTTCTAAAAGAGTCACTAGATCAATGGCCACCAAAGCTACTGCTGATGCTGAAGCTGAAATCCGAGTTTCTGTTTTGGAGCATTTAAATTTGAGGGTATCATCTCCCAGTATTAATGCACCTACAATTTCATCTCCAGAACATTCTCGTCCACGAATAAAGAAGTTGATCATAAAGTCTAAAAAGGGTTGTTCAAATACTAGTTTAGAGGGCTTTTAGATTGATAAGTTTAGTACTTTACTTTTGTTTACAACCTTTATTTTGTTTTCAGTTCTGTATAAGTTTTGTCAATATAAGAGTAATGTGTTTACTTGAGTCTTTTGTTTTTAATTCTTTTTCATTTTTGAATACAAGAGTAATGTGAATGCAGTTGTATCTTTTGTTTTGTCTGATAAAGAGTAATGTGATTGTTGGTTTTAATTGTTACAGAGAGTTTTCAAGTTTTGAGTTGGGGGTCTTTTTTCCCTAACAATGTGAGCTGTGTCTACAGGAGGAATCATTAATTGTGTAATCATTTCTCACCTTGACTTTTGAAGTTTACAGATCATTCTGCAAGGGTTTTAATGAAACATTGTTTTGGGCGAGGTAGGACCCAAATCGCCAACATTTTCGCCTTGACTAAGGCGAGATCTTTATTTCTCGCCTGGCTGGTAAGTTCTTTAATATGGTACAGGCGAATGATTGAGGCGATACATCTTTTATTTCGCATATTTCCTGATTTCCTTTATGGCTACATTTCTATCTTGTCTAATATTTCGCCTGCAGGATCTGTATTTCACCATGACATTTTACCTCAATATCACTCTAATATGGCAACTTTTATATTTCGCCTGGGTATTTCGCCTAAGGTTAAGCGATCATGTTATTTATCGCCTATTCTTATTTCGCCTAACTGGTTTTCTTCTTGACTTTAATTGGGGCAACTTATCATCTATTAATGGCGACATTCAAGTATTCTGCCTAACTCTCTGGTTCATTTTTTTATATCCCTTTCTCCCCGTATATTCTTTTCTGTTCTCTTACGCATTGAGGATGTAACGGCAAACCCCCACCCTGGTGGAACCATTGTTAGGAATCTGATGCCACACAACAAATATAGAAATTAAACAGTCGAATAAATCAAAAATACGAAAAATAGTAGTAATATAGTCCAAAAGTCCAACAGTCCCCAAAAATAGATAACAATACTAATGTCCAGCAATGTCCAATACAACTCCTCAAATAAAAGTCCCAAATACAATCCATGAATCAAATGTACGAAGATAACCTAACAGTAATAAAAATAGAATGCTGATGCATGTCGTGATCCGTAAATAAGACAGCGCCTAAACAATCGGGGTACCTGCACTCAACCTGGGATTTAGTCCCAGATTACAGAATAGGATGAGATAAAGAAAAACGTTAGACTATGAATTAGTCTAAGTTAGTGCTCATGTTCCAACGTACACATACAGAGTGACCTAGACTCGGCTCTAAACATGGGAGCACACAATGCAAGGCTCTACAGACTCCCTAAAGTCCACTATTTCAGTCAACACACCAAACATCCTACCATTCAGCAGTTTATTGTTTATCTTTCTTTAGTTGAACCCAAGTTATCAATTATCCACTTATTCGTTCAAGTTCAATTATCATCCTAAAATAGGCTCCTAAAATTCACGGTCTAGGTTCCTAATATTCTTATAGGGCGCTAGGATTACGTCTTCGGGGGTCCCGTATCTAACAGTTTAAGTCCGATTATTTAACCCTTAGGATTATAGTTACAATCGACCGAAATATCAACTTGTTTGTGATCACTTAATTAAGTCCAATTCAGGCATCAAACACAGCTACTTACCATCCATTAACAGTCCATTAACATAATCCAGCAACTAGTACAGATTCTTAATTACAATTTAACCAGTTATTTAATAGAATTATGCCCAAAGCAGCTAACAGTGGAAAACAGAATTATAGTAGCAGTAACAGTATGGCCGAAGCCCAGTAAACAGTATCAGTATAGTAGTTTCAACTACAATCAGTATAGGCACTTCAAGCCAATTATTTCAGTAGTGAGGATCCTCTATCCCTAGGCATGCCATATATTCTACTAGTAGACTGACTAAGGGAAAAACTCACACTTTCGTTTGATTACCGTTTAAACCAAATTTATTATGTACTAGTTTCCAATTCCAATATATGAATTTTATGAAATCCGGGTACAGTGCAGTCTATATCGTTATTTCATTAACTCAACAGGATATTTATCGTTTATTAATATCATTGTTAATTGGGGCAGAGTAGGTAACAGTTTAGAAACCAGAAGTACACGACACATGCAAAAACAACCAACATACAACAAGCAATATTTCGGACTAAAAACGAACCACTAACATAACCACAGATCACGACAGTCCGAGCAGAAACCCGAACTATGCCGCTGCTTGATCAGCCTCTTCGTCTGGTGCTCCTACAGATTGTTACACAAATAAATAAGTACTACTGCAGCGAAGCAAAAAACAATTCGAACACCGGTTCGACAGACCAGAACCAACCCGATCAAAGCCCCTTAAAACTCATATCCGAACCCTAACCCTCTTACCGTGATTCACACCACTGTGATTACGATTACCCTCACGAACTCAGAATCTGAACGCTTAAAGTCTCTCGAACAATCGAACCTGAATGACAGAACCCACTTAAAACCCTGAAAGAACAATTTTCGTTCAGCGAAAACCTAGAATGGTACGAGAGAACTTACCGAGAATTGTCTGATTTTGAATAGAGAGAGAGCTCTAACCCTAACCAAGCCGCGAATAGAATAGAACAGCACCTGAATGAACTCAAAATCAGGACCGGAAAGACGCAAGAAAACAGACAAATCGAAGCAGAACAGGACGGAAAAGACTTACCCAAGACACGTCGAAACTCTAAATCGGAATCACTTCGCCGGTCTCCTCACAAAAGTCTCTCTGCCTCTCGATTTACGTATTTGAAGAGTAATAATGAAACCCTAATAGAAACCCTAACGTTAAATACATATATATAACATGTCGAATAACCGACTAACCCCCTCTAACACCAGAAAATTGTATTAACCCTACTGACTCAGGAATAATTATAAACTTAACCAGAATTCTAGAAAATTTCCAAATAAACCCCAATATTTCGTCATAAACTACTAAGCCCGAAAACGGTCCGTTACAGAGGACACTACTTTCTTTTAAGTTGGGGTGGGGTAGCAATCACATTGCTGTTATTTTTGCTTAGTTTTTTTTAGGTCTATTTTGGGGTTAGTTTTTGTTTAAATTTTTTAGGATATTAGGTTTGAGTGCATGATTGAGCCTACATTGTTCATAATTCAAAGTGATTTAGTTTTTCATAAAATGAGATTTCAAACAGAAAAATAAGTGTTCAAAACAAGCAGTTTTGATGAGCAATTTTTGATAAATTTCTTTGAACACTGATGAAGATTCTGGTTAGATTTGAATTATGAATAAGTTGATGAGTTTTGATAAGGAAAGAGTGGAGAAAACCTTGGGTGGTGTGTGAGGTTTTAAGCTTTATTTTGTGCCTTTTTCTTCATGAGAGGGGTTATTTTTATTCTTTTCCTTATTAAACACATTTATCTAAAAAAATTTATTCTATAGGAATCAGAACCTTCATAGGTTTGCTTTGAATTTCTCATACATTCCTCAAGTGTACAGGGCATTGGTCGGGTAAAGTCTGTCTTTAATCTGCCAAGGAAGATGATCTGATTTGAGAGAGTGAGAGAAACTACTAAATAGCTTTTGCCTGCTTGATAAAACCAGACCTTGATATCTTGTGAGGTAAACAATTTTTGTTTCCATTCTCTTTAAAACCTTTTCTTTGGTCCCTAATCCAGTCCAAACCATATAGAGAGAGATATAATCTCAATCCTACCTTTTGGATCTACCAATAAATTTGGGATAGAAAAGATACGGAAGTGAGGATTATCTTAAAGAGTGTTTTTGAAGCTGCTAAAAGCAGATATATTGCTAAAAAAAATATGAATGAGAAGAAAAGAACAGACACGAATAAGTGAAAATGGACAGTGTTCATAAATAAAGTAGTATATGAAAAAAGCATCATGGAGTGGGAAACACTAAAGAGTGAAGAATTGAGGGATTGAGAGGAATTTAGTGGTATGTCCAAACTTTGATTCCTTGAAGAAATTCCTTTCTTTCATAAGCTAACTTGACCCCATTTTCCCTATATATACAAATCAGAGATTCTAAGGCTGACAAAAAGGCAGTACTGAACTTAGGAACCTCTAAGTGCTGTTCAGTGTATAAGTAAAGTGCAATGTTCGTGAGGTTCTTAAAATTTTCTTCATACGTGCTTGTGAAACACTAGAATCACATTTGCCTTGGTACGTAACTCTGATTCTTAAAAGTGACTAGTGTATTGAGTGAGTAACCTTTAGGATTCTGAGAGATCAAACACTTATGAGAGACTATAGTGAGAAAGTAGTTTCAAAGCTCTAATACTTGGATCTTCTCAGATACTTTGCAACATGAAGAAAATGACAAGTTTTAAGTTAGTTGATTTGAAATTTTGAAAGAAAAGCTGGTCACTGTTTGGAAATTTTTCAAAACATATTAGATGGATTGCTTTGAATTATGATATAAGTTTGCACTGATTGCTGTCTCAGTAGATTTTTAGTCAGTTTGCTTGAGGACAAGCAAAAGGCTAAGTTAGGGGTAATTGATAAGTCTAGAATTTACCTATGTTTTAGCATACTTTATAAGCTTGAATGTAATGAAATTGAGCTTAAATGATGAGATATTGAATACATTTCTATTAATTCTAGGCTATTATTGTTGAGACAGGGACTTGGATGAAAAGTTGTGGAAAAGAAGCTAAAACATGAAAATTCGGAATAAAGAATGACCAAATCAGAATTTCATCCAAAAGTTAGCAAACTGGCGAAATGATTTTTGTTGAGAAATAAATTCGCCTGAAGACATAGCCACGAATTGGAGTAGAGGGCGATGAAGCAGGCGATATAAAGAAGGTCTCGCCTCGAAGATTAAAACATGCAAGGCGAATCAGAAACTCCTTGCCTTCATACATCGCCATCGTGGCAGAAAATTTAGGCGATGACGGTTGGACTTTGTCTGCCTTGAGGCAATAGCTGAGGCGATAAAGGAAAAATGTCGCCAAGTCAAAGGATAATAACAGGCGACATTTGATGAGATATCGCCTAGAATATTTTAACTAGATAAGTTTTTTGGCGAAGAATATCAACTCGCCTGAGCATTAGGCAACATACTATGGCAATATTAAGAACATTTAGCCTAGGGAGATTGTTAGCTTGGCGATCTGGATAAGCGAGATTTGAAGAAGTCGTTTGGTTCAGACGAAGGAACAGGCGACATAAATGAAGAAAAATGTTACTTCGCTAATTTGTGTTTCTTTGTTGATTTTATTTCAAAATTGCCACTGAGCCAAACTCTATAAATAGGAGCTCATATAAAGCAAGAAAAAGCTTTATGGAGAGAAAAAGTTTAGATGATTGATTTTTACTTTTGACATTCTATTATACTTTAAGAGACATTCTAGATTCTTCTATACGCATTATTCAACATCTTCAGAGAAGTTTCTTGAAGAAGTTTTATACTCTGTTTCTATTGATCATTGAGATTTAGCTTGAAGATTGTGAAGCAACAACTATGACAGAGTCTAGCTTCAATCTTCCTTGGTAAGATTCAGATCTTAAGCATGTCGATGATGATTTTGTACTTGATTGGATATGCTGAAGTAGATGTGCTAGCTAAAAGCTCTGTTGATTTGTTGAATCTTGATGTTGATTATCATTTCAATTGCAATGTTTCTTGTTCAATTATAGCCAGATCTACTTGATTTCATGAGCTAATTGAATTACAAGAACGAGAGTTACGTAATATTGTTATTCTGAGATTTGATTTAGACCAGAGATGGAGATTAGGTTTCAGATCTAAGAACAGAGGATCGGAGTGCTAGAGATAGACTACAGATCTGTTTTTCCACAGATTGTGCTTATCAATTGTATAGGTTGTAGTATAGAGATATATGCAACTATATAATTGAGATCTGTTAAATTGAATTGAGAGATCTTTTAACAGATCACTGATGATGATCTAGAAGGTAAATCTGTGATTTAAGGTGAAACTTGCATGAGAAGTTAATTGATAACAGATTTAGCAAATCAACTTATTCATTGTTAAGATCAATTGCAGAATAGAGTGCTGACTTGAGTCTTAATTAAATGAATGTCACTAGTATCTTTTACTTCACATCAATTCTATGATTCTTATGATTCATTTTGTATATAGATTCTTTTAGCAATTCAATTTAAATCTTAGTCTTAATCATGCTTCTTAGCTTACAATCCTTGTGGATATGATATCTAAAATACTATATTAGACATTGATAGGATTTCTGTCTGACTACTGTGAACATTACTGTCAGTAGAATTTTAACCATCACTTACAATTCCATAAATAAATAAAATAAAATGTTTCATATAAAATGTCTTGGGAAGCTTCTAAAGAGACAAACATCATGGAGGCGTTTGGTTGCGAAATTCACCGCTTTAAAGAACAAAGTTCTTGATAAAATATTTTAGATGCCATCTCATTGTTAAAATGACGTTTACAATTTTTTATCAGGGAGTTTGTTTCTCAAAGTTGTTAATTTTATGTTTAAACATCTTAGCCAATATCTTCATTTCAAGATGCTTATACAAACGTTAAGTTACAAAATTTTGAACTTGGGGAACTAAAATCCACTATAAAATATCCTAGGTGTCACTTCACAATCGAGATAACATCTAAGATGTTTTAATAATGATTTTGGATCCAATGTCTCAAAATATGACTTAAAGTCTAAACCGGTGTCTATTCCTTCAAAGCATATCGAGGCATTAAGTATCAATTTTTTGTTTTCATGTTCCGGCTTCATCACTTTTTCAATCTCATTATGTTTAACAAATCGTCTAATAAATTGTCTCAACCGCAAGAATTTTTCTAATGCATATTTTCTTAAATTGTGAGATTGAAAATTATAATCGTTGCTACACCGCAACCTAATTATTTAGGGTTGAAACACAAACATCCATTGATAAACATGCACTATAATGTTTCAACAACAAAATATAACATTAACAACTCAAATTCATACAATTTTGTAAACCCCTAACTATTGCATTTCAAAATTAGGACACTAAATAACAAAGACATGCCAATTTATACATTGATCACAAAATTGCATGCCATATGAAAAAAGGAGTTGTAAGAAGAGAATGATAGCAACAAATAATGTCATAGAATGTATGAGTTTATGTTGTTTTGTGTAACAGAGACTCTACATTTCGTATACTAAAAAGATTACATAGAGTAAGGTTACAACAACTATATTAAGTAAGATATAGCTAACGAACACATAGCTAGGCTTGGCAAAAAAATCCAACAACCCACGAACCCGTGGATACCCATCCATACAATCTATATGGATTCGGGTTCACGGGTTCGTGGATTAGTTTTGGATTTAATACATTCAATTGAAATGAATTTGGATTTAGGTTTTGGGTTTGGATATAAATCCATTATAAATCCGCAAACCCGTCAATTTTTTTAAACATCTCCATTTCATAAAATGACGCTATTTTCAAGCCCTAAACCGTAAATTTTTTATTTGAATTTTGGTCCTCCTTTCAATCGTTCACAATCTCCTCCGTTCACAATTGAAGATTCTCGACACTCTCGCTTCTATCTCACTACATAAAGATATATAACCACCCACACTTCAGGTACAAAATAAATCACTCTGTTACGTGATTGTAGTTCTAGGGTTTTTATTATTTGTTTTTGTGTTATGTTGATCTGTTATAATGACTAAGTTAGGGGGGTTGTTTCTGCTTTCAATTTGTATTTTAGTGTGTTGGTGATGATGAGTGATAAGGAGTTTGGTTATTGAGCCGGTTCAGTTGGTGGATCTTCGTTAATGTTTACTTTTATATTGTTTTATATTTATCAGGCGTATGAGAATCGTGTGGCTTATTGGAAACTTTGTGAGTTATGGCTATATTTGTTGGTGTTGTGATATTATGGGATTTGTTTGATATTGTAGACAAGTAAAAACAAAAAGCTATGGAGGTTTGGAATTATAAGTGAACTTAGTGTATACCAACCAACTGATAATACCCAATCTCTGTTTCCTTCCAAAAACAACCAACTGCAAAACTGTGAACCCCACAACCATCATTCCCAAAAACCACAAACGCGTCTTAAAACCAAAATGATAGCACCCAATCTCTGTTTCCTCTAACTCCACCACTCTGCTTCTCCCCATTCTCTTCAATTACCCACGTCACAAATCTCAACCCAACTGGATACAATGTGTTCCCAAGTAAGATTTGTGGGATAATGATTAGAAAAAGACCTGAATTTTACTTAAAAACCATCATGTTTTTTATTAGTAGGAACAAAACTATAGTTTGAGAAAGATGAAACTATTGTAAAGATTGAAAATGTTGATATTTTAATACCCTTTAGGTCCAAGTTTTGTTTAGCTAGTAAAGAGACTTTGGAGAGGAGACTTCCAAAAGTCATTTTGATGTATATATATATATAGACTTTTGATATATCAAAAAATGGATCTTAGTTTTTGCATGTGACTGTCCAAGTTGAAGGTTAGATGGCTCCATTGTTATTAAGAGTGTTATTTTTATTTTATTTTTTTGAACTTTGTATAAGATGTTTGGTTGCACTTGAATTGGTTTCCTTAGAATTTTGATACAAGCATGAATTATGAGTTATTATTATTAGTAGTGTCATAGGTTTTCCAACTGTGGTGGTGAAGGTTTTTATAAAAAGGTTTTATGAATTATGGTCTAACATTATGATTCATTTTCAAATCACACTGTTTCTCTATACCTAATGCACACCATGCTTTATAACAAGAAAATAAACCCCACACCATTTGTAAAACACCACCTAAACTTCACAAATATTTTGTTTCCTTTGGCATGATCAACCAACATGTTCTACTAGAATTGTGTTGTATAAATAAATGGCCCGTGGAGTGCAAAAATAACAAAGTTCTCTGTAGTTCTCTATTATTATATTAATAATAATATAATCATTTGATTGAAAATATTAGGTATTTCATTGATGATGCATATTGTCTTCTGCCAGTATAAGTTTTTCTTAATTCGCCTATTAAATACACATGTTAAATTTTCTGTTAAATTCAGAAATTAATAATCTATATTTTGCAGGAGGATTTTTATAATGTCAACATCTCAATCCATCCTGAAAAGTGTTTTTCAAGGTCAAGGACAGTCATTTGAAAGTTTTGATCCAACGAATTCGAGTCAAGTAGAGGTAAATACATTTGAATCAAATGATAACGAAAGCAATGTGCATTTGGATAGGAAAAGAAAACTCAGTTCTCAAGTTTGGAATCACTTCAAAAGAGAAAAAAATAATGACAAAGTGACAGCTGTATGTAATATGTGTAACAAGCGGATGTCAGCTAAATCGAGTGGCGGAACCTCACATTTACGCAATCATGTACTAAATACGTGTCCACAAAGAAATATTCCAGATGGAAGACCACAATTAAGGTCAGGGCCACCCAAAGATGAAAGATAAAAAATGGAAATGGGATCTTTTAGTCAAGAAGTTTCTTGAGAAGAATTAACCAATATGGTGGCATTACATGAGTATCCACTTAGCATTGTGGAACATCATGGCTTCCGTAAATTTATCAAATTTCTCCAACATTCATTTAATATCCCTTCTACAAACACAGTGAAGAATGATATATTTAAGATATATGATGATGTGGACGACAAGAAACCAAAGGAAACGATTTGCAGCAATTACAACACATTTTGTAGACAACTCTTGAAAACTCCAAAGTCGAATTTTGAGGTAATTTTCAAAATGAATATATCTATTTATTTTAATTACCTTTAGAAATTATAAGTTACCTTTACATTTAATAGCTATTAAGTTTAGTTGAAATTTTTTTTATAGGTTTGCGTATGTTCCAAGTCCACATACAATTGAATATCTCTCTAATGTGTTGATTGATTGTGTTATTGATTGAAATATTGAGCAGAAGATTTCTAGTTTAACTGTTGATAATGCTACTACTAACACTGCAATGATTCAAATGTTAGTAGAAAAGCTTTCTATTGGGTCTATGGTTTTTGGTGAAAAGATATTTCATGTGCGTTATGTTGCTCATGTCTTGAATTTGATAGTTAAGTCAAGATTGGAAGTTATTCAAGATATCATTAATAGGTTAGAGACAGTGTGAGTTATTGGACATTGACCCCTAATAGAGAAGATTTTTTTTTTTGAAATGGTGCGCCTAATAAATGTGGATAGTGTAAGAAAGTTGGTTCTCTATTGCAAAACAAGATTGAATTCAACTTTCTTGATGATTCGTACAACTTTAGTATATAAAAAATATTTTCCCAAGATTAAGACAAAGAGATCAAAATTATAAAAGTGTGCCAAGTGAAAATGATTGGTCACTAGCTAAAGAAATTTGTGATAAGCTTGAGGTGTTTGATGTTGCAATAGAGAAACTTTTTGGAATTTATTACCCCACTGCTAATTTATATATGCCAATTGTTTGTGACATTAGGCTTGCAATCATGGAATGGAATGATTCTTCATTTCAAGTGATAAAACTTATGTCTTCGTGTATGGCTAGAAAGTTTGATGATTACTGGAGAGATCATCATGGACTTATGATGCTAACAACTATTTTAGATCCCCGTTATAAGTTTAATGTGATGGATTTTTATTTTCCCACTCTTTATGGTGAGAACTTTTCCATGGAAATTGACAAGGTTCGAGAAGTTTTAATGGTCATAGTTGGTGAATATGAAAAGAGGTTGTAGCCAAATCCAATGACTTCTTCATTGTCTAGCATCCATCATTCAACTTTGGCATCAATTACTCTATCACCATCATCGGTTCACTTGACTAGATATGAAAGGCATATGAGAAATGCCCCTACTTCTTGTGTTTAAGTGAGAACAGAGTTGGATACTATTTAGAGCAGCCTGTCATTCCAACAACTCTAGATTTTGATGTATTGAAGTGGTGGAAATGAATTCGAACAAATTTCCTACTTTACATTGCATAGCTAAAGATATTTTTGCTATTCTCGTCTTTATAATTGCCTCTAAATCGGCGTTTAGCATTGGTGGAAGATTTGTAACTCCTCACCGCAGTCGACTTAATCACAAAACTCTAGAGACGTTAATGTGTGTTCAAGATTGGTTTTGGGTGAAACTCGATGGTATGTTTTGTTTTTATTTTGTATTTCATTCACATTTAGAATTTATTTTAATTATATTTATTGTTTTTAATTAGGTGTTCCAACATCAAAGTAATTATCATTCGAAGATGATGAAGGGGAGGTAAGAAAAATTTATAATTATTTAAATATATTTTTTTAATTTGACTAAATTTTTTAATAAATTTGTGGAAAACAATTGTCATTTAGTTCCTTCAGGAGGAAGGCGATCGATTTCATTCCAGAGGGTTGTTTTGGTAATCTCCTTATATTGCTACTAGAGTTTTTATACCGTTGGATGAATATAATCACCATGAGACAAAGGAATGACAACATGTGTTGTTCCTCTCTCTCTCTCTCCCTCCCTCCCCCTCCCTCCCTCTCCCTCCCTCTCTCTCTCTCTCTCGTTTTTAAGGCTTTGAAGTTTAATTGTATCGTATTGTTTTTAGGACTGCTGTTTATTATGGTGATTTTTTTTTGTGGTTTGAACAATAAGTATTATCTATTTTGAAGCCTTTTATGCTTACTTTTTTCTGTTTGTTATATAGTTTGACTTGTATTTGATCAATGTTTGGCTGCGAATTAGTTATTGTTTTGAGTGTGTCATGTTGGATATGGATTTATATGGTAATTGCTTGTTGGTTAGGTTCAAGTGATTAGTGATGGACATGACTGATTTTCCTTTAAAAAAACAGTGGGAGAATTGTATATTGACTATGTTTATAGTGTTGTGAAGGGAACATAGTCTCCTTGTTTTCTTATTAGACCTTGACTCATCCATATTATATCAGATATTAGTTTTAGTGGGCTAAAGTGCAAAGTGCCCTTATTTCTACTATGTTGTTAGTGAATCACTTGCTAGACATAAAATCTTCACCTGTTGCACTTGAGATTACTATTTACATGGGTCTTGAATGATTATGAAGATTCAATTGTGTAGCAATGCAAATATGAATTTAGAGTGTAAGTCTAGTTTGTGGTACTGCATTTGCTAACGATGTTTGTTGGGTTTTAGAAATGGAGTTTTCTAGTACTAAAGTTGGATATTTGAAAGTTAGTGTATAACCATAAGAATGGTAAGTTGGATGTGTTATAGAATTCTATACCTTTTTTATTTATGGAAACTCTATGCAACTTGCTAATAGAAATTCATATTACATATTATATACAGTTAAATTAATGATGCATACGACAGGAAAAAGATTTAATTTTAAAGTTTTTTTTTTCGAGCACATGCGGGTTCAATCCATACCCGCGAGTTTAAACACGATTCAAATCCATTTAAAGTAACCGGGTTTGGATCGGGTTTATATTCGGGTTACATTGATCAAATTCGGATTCGGATCGGATTTCAGCCCAATGTCATTCCTACGCATAGCACATCTCGAGTTTATCATATCCAAATCTAATCGCATCAACATAATTGAGTTTTAATGCTCGTATATTATTTATTTACATTCTTCAAAAGTAACTAATATTAAAAGGAGCGACAATCAAATACAAGTCATTTTTCCTTAGGAAATGTCCTTGAAAATTTTCAGCCATATCAACTTCAATTCCACTTAGAACTTTTCAATCAAAGAAATATAGCAATGAAACTAAAAGAAATTCTCTACAACAAACAATATGGGTGGACATATTCTCTTTCCTGCTCTAAATGGAATAAATTCAAAAGGATTTCATATATTAGTAACAACTTTGGTTACTTTGTGAGTTCGGTATCTATTTATATCACAACTCTCCCAACACTCTCTGAGAATCAATAAAGGAATAGAAGGGTGTAGTTTAAGAATTACATTATGGTAGTTTTTGAATATCTTGTTCTATTATATTTTCTCTTCTTCAAAGGACATGATGTAACACAAATGGTCCGTATTATAAAAGTTATACTTACCAGAAGAATAGCTTTGATGTCTCTGCGAGTAACAGGAACCTCTGGGTGGCTGTTCTTGCCTCTTCAATGAGCACAAGAAATGAATTTAGCAAATGGTGCGAGTTGCTTTTGATTGAAAAAAGGTGATGACTTCGACTTCAACTCCAATTGACACGCACATGCATCTTATGGATTGCTTCACTCCTTCACCTCATAACACGTTGATACTTTTACACTACAAGCATTTTCTACTACCATGCCTTACAATTAAATATTTAGTTAATTCTAACATGTAAAATTAGTTAGTTTCTACTATCGGTTCAAGTAGTAAGTATAAAATGTTAAATTATTATTATTATTATTATTATTATTATTATTATTATTATTATTATTATTATTATTATTATTATTATTATTGGTCTAATTTATTTTTTTAAACAATACCAATGGGTTCTTTCATTTTTAAAAAATATTTTTTGATTATATTAAAAAATCACTTTTTTATTATTATTTTAATTTCTAATAGAAGTACTCAACTAATTTTATTTATATATTTTAATATACTGATTTAAATCAATTATCGAATTTACATTTCGAGCGAGTTTATATATATATATAAATAGTAGGGCAGGTCATCCCAAAACCTTTATAGTATTTAAGGAAAATTTTAACCATTCAGTCATTGATACCATTTAGTATAAATAAGGCACCAATACCCATATAATGAAATTTCAAGGAGCTAGGGGGGCCATGGCACCCACCAGCCCCCCCTTGGCTCCGTCCCTGAGGTCATGGTTCTAAGTTGGTTTGGTCTGGTGTTAACTATTTCTTTAGAAAAAAATTTAAAAAATAAAATGATTTTTACATAGAATCAACCCAACGGAAAAGTAAATACATAATTCACTCAAATAAATTTTACTATTTTAGTTTGATCCAGTTGGGTTTTCTTTAGTTTTAAAAATTTAATTTATTATTAAAATTATTCGTCATATTGTTAATTTTATAAATTTTAAAACTCAAAAATTAATTGTATAATATTTTATATTAAAATAAGTTCCAACCACATTTATAAATTTCTACTGGTATATAAGCACATGCGAGACATACAATTATAATTTTTATTCTGAAATAATGTAATATAAATATAAATATATAAATAAAATTTAAATATTATACCGTATTTCACAGAAAAATCCAGAATTTAAAATGGACTTTATGTTGATGGATAGTCTAGATTTACTCTTATTATATAGAGACAGTTGAGCCCATGATTAATTAAAGACGAAATGATATGAGAGTCAGCAAAATAAAATAAGTAAAGGGTTTAATATTTTTTTATATTAAAAAATAATTCTATTATGATAAAAGTTAAAATAAAATATGTGAAAATCAAAATTTTTTTACATGATAATTGTTACTAATGCCATATAAAAATGAATATGTACAAATTCAACTATGATTAATTTATTTTAAATTTTTATTATCTTTCACTTTTCAAAATTATTAATTTATTCAAAAAGAAAATAAATATTTTAAAAAATATATTACTATTATTTTCTTCGGTAAAATAAAATCAAATTAAAATTTATTTAATATTTGATTATGTTTTAAAAACCGGAGTTTATTTTCTTCCTTTCTAACGTATTATGAAGTTTGTGGACATTGTGGTCTACCCGTAAATCTATAAGAGGTAAACTTGAACATTAATATAAAATCTATTTATAAAATGGACATGTCTAACTTGGACTGTTTTTAGAGAAATTTGTAGAATTGAACCAGACTGAATGTAACGGCGAACCCCCACCTTGATGTAAAACAAGATGGAAGACCTGATGCCACAATGCAGATGTAACCCTATAACATAAATAATACAAATTCTAATGCCAGTAATAGATACCCAAAAGGTCTCAAAGTTCCAAAACATCATTAGCAACAAGGATTTCATTAAAGCAAAAATATCCAACAATCTGAAAGTTTAATACAAAATCCAGAAATCAGTAAAAGGTTTACAATTCCCAAATCCAGCAATTAACATAGTACTGTAAATACAAAATGTCTGAACAATCAATATGAAGTGAAATGAAGACAAAAATGAGGTGTGCAGATGTAAATGCATGCTCGTGCTCTAGATATGATAGTCATTCTTTAATCGATCGATGTAACTGTACCCGTTCACAGATTTCAACATAACAGAAGAAACAGAAAAGGATGAAAGTACAATATAATACTAAATAGTCTAATTAGCAACTCAAGTTCCAACAGATACACACAATGCCTCTAGACTCGACTCTAACATGTAGGAGCACAAAATGCAAGACTCTTGGAGTTACCTAGAACTCCCTATAGCATAAATCACACCAATCAAGCTACAACCACCAGATTATGAATTTAATCTCATTTAACCAATAATCATATATGATTCGTTTACTATATTTTTCAGTTTATGCCAAACTAATAGAGGTTTTAAATGTCAGTGGTTTGGGTCTTAGATAATTATAGGCCACTAGGATTACGTCATCGGTGGTTCGGGTCCTAACTTTTTTGTGTAGTTTTTAAGTGGGAAACAACTCACAAAATAACACATATGTCCAGTCTACAAAATTACATGTCCACTTTGTTATCATCAATTCAATCATCAAACAATTTTTTTAACCAACCTTTATAGATGTTAGATTAACACAATAACTATCACAAAATAATTAAGCATCAGCACATATTCAAATTTAGCTCAAATGTTGAATAATGCCCATAGTAGCTATATAGAGAAAGCGGAAAACAGCTCAGATAACACATATATTGTAATACCCAAACCCCCGCCTTACAGGCACATGCAGGGAGATGGACGTCACGAAAGAAAATATACATATTATACATATTCTGAACAACTATCAAATATCCAAATAGAACTTATATTACTGTAACAGATAAAATAATAATCTGGATACTTAATCAAAGACTGGACTTAAAATCAGTTGAATACAAAATCATAAGAAATCGAAGGCATAATATTTCAAAATCTGGTTACAACTGAAATAGTTTAATAAAGCTTAGAAGTTCAATACATAATATAAGCGGAAGCAAATCTGAAAACCAATGTCATAACTGATGCATGGAGTGATATATGTGTGCCTTGCTATTCCACCTGACTGTCTGAACTCAGCATTTTCCATATCGGTTAGAAAAATTAGCATACAAAACAAAAATAAAGAAACAACAGGGTCAGACTATCGAATGTCTGGTTAGTAAGCCAATGCCCAACATCCACACACATACAATAGTTCTTAAATTAACAATTAAGCATGAACATACAACATATGCAGCTTACCTGACCACCAGAGGCTTAAAACAGAAGAAGACAGAAGAGTACAGAAGAATTCAAACAACTCTATAAGGTTCTAAAGCTTATTAGGTTCCTTAAAGTGTAACAAATAAATCTATTACCAATAATAATGATTAAACAGATTAATTACACCCTGAAAATGTTTTAAACTTAAAACAGTCATTACTTATTCGTTTTAAGTGCGAATCAGGCTTATAATAACTTTTCAGAAAGGGAAAATCAAGAGGAAGAAGTTTGGAAGAAGACTGGCGAAGAAAAGTGTCATGGCGAAATGTTCAGGCGACATAAAAGTATTTCGCCTCAATTCTTGGCAACATTTTAGGCGAGATTGAAACATTTTGCCTCAATCTGGCGATGTGTTTGGCGACAATTATTTCAGTGAGAATTTCCTGGCGACTTATATTTGGAAACATAGAAACATTTAGCCTCACTTCTAGGCAAGGTGTTGTTAGGCGATGATTTTTCAAACTGAAATTGATTTTGGGCGACTTGTTCTTGGTAACATAAAAACATTTTACCTCACTTCTAGGCGACTTGTTTGGCAATATAAAAACATTTTGTCTCAATTCTAGGCCACTTGTTTGGCAACATAAAAACATTTTGCCTCAATGCTGGGCGAGGTATTTAGTAAAATTGAACGACTTAAACACTGTTTCGCCTATATCTTGGCAAAGGCACTTAGTGAAGAGTTAAAATTTAAAGAGATTTTGCTTGACTACTAGCGAAGTAACTTAGCGAGATTTTAACTTAAAAAATGGGGTATCGTATAAGTTTTGGCGAGATTAATAGGCAATGGACACAGGGTGTTGCCAACTTATTACCGAGCTTGGCGACAAACTCTGGTGAATGTTCAAAGTTTTGCCTGCAACCAGGCGATGACACTGGCGAAGGACAGAAGGAGTCGCCTACCTTACTCTAAGCTTTGGCGATGTACTTAGGCTGAGTAATTAAAATTTTGCCTAAGTCTAGTTCATTTTTATCTCAACTTTTAAATCTTCTTCAACTCAACCAATTAGGCAATAGCCAATCTAAAGGCAGTATGTTATCCCAATGATGGTAAGCAATTCAAAAATACCAAAACAACACATCAAACAAAATCAGTTTAGAGTACACTTGAGATTTCAGATTTGCAGATCATATACCAAATTACATATCAGACATCAGATTTACAGAGAATGACAGATATATAGACTAGAGTATAACAGCTTGTTATGCAGGTTACAGAACTTAACGGATGATGCCAGATTATGCGTTCAATATGCATAAGATTTCAAAGATTTCTTAGCAAGTTCTTATTAAACACGGAAAACATCAGATTATAGATTATTTGCATGTCTTTAGTTTGATAACAAAATCAGGAACAGAAAATAGGTCATAGACCTCTTACTTATGAGCAAAGCTCCAGACAAATAGGTCAGAGACTTCAGACAGATTGAGCAAAGCTCCAGACAAATGGATCAAAGATCCCAGAAAGTGATGTCGTCACATCCAGAAGGCATTCAAGGCCTTTACATTTTCACGTATCGATGTATACATCTAATATCCCTACGGTATGCCGGTATTATCGCTATCATACTTTAGACTGTGCTTAGTTTTCATATTATAACAGAGTATAGCTTTCAGCATTCAACAGATATTGTATCAGTTCACATAATAGCCATTTATCAGTAAGTTGAACAACAGTTTCACAGCAATAAACATATCACAGAGTCCAGATTCAAATTTTTAGATACATTAAGTTTAGCCCATATTAATGCAACACAAAACATACATTAATAGACATAAGTGAGGGCTTAAATATGGCTACTAACCGAATACGCTAATCCAACAACAAGACTACCCTGGTTGACATTCTCCTACTCCGTCGCCTAAACAACGGCAAACCCAAAATCAATAACAGACTCATTCAAACTAGAAATTCGAAGGTTAGAGTTTACAACTTGAGAACAGAAGCGACATTGAAGAATAGACCCAAAAAAATCATGAACATATGAAATTACCTTCACGCTCGAAGAATAGGTTCAAAGGAAACTTTCGAATTGACAGTAAAAACCAATGTAACAGTGAAAGAGAGTTTCTGTTTGAGTTTTCCAAAGTTCAGAGAAAAGAGAAGAAATAGGTTCTGGCGGCTGAATGATTGCTGGTGGGGTAACCTAGGTTTTCACCTAACCATAGATAAATTGTAAACAAGCCCAGTAGAGTTCTTTTAATTTAAAACTTTCCCCATGTCAAAAGTATTTTCAAAATTAGTCAAATAACTAAATAAGTTTTAATTTGGCCCCATTTATGGACGTGACATATATGGCCGAAGCCGATCACATATATATTGGAACTTCAAGCCGATTAATTCTATTACTACGAGGTACTCTATCCCTAGGCATGACTAGAGAAACTCTAGGTGTATCATAGGTGTATCATAGCCAATCCCTAGCTATGACTAGAGAAAAAGGTAAAGGAACTTTAGGTATAAGATGAGGGAACACAAAAAGTCGTGGTTTCTCATCAAATAGTCAACATTTCGATGCAAGCTTCTTATCTCATAATACCAGACATCAAGACAACTTCTATCTTTTCCCATTAAGCCACAACAACCCAAACTGCTGCACCTATAAGAGCTCTTATCACTATAAATCATACATCTTCATATGTGACAACCCAAAATAACAACTCCAAACTCAGCTAATATCCGTGAATCTCAACTCCTAACAACCCATGAACTAGTTACTACTGCTACTAATACTAAATCAACAGCTCCAAATTTAATAGTTTAGTGATATACGATAGTAACAATACACTAAGAACTAGGTCTGATAGTGATATTACTAATAGAAGGACAAGTCTACAAAAAATGCAAATAACATATGCTACCCGAAACGTAGAGGGAAAATTTTATCTTTCAGATATTTCACACAAGATAAGTGAGACAATTACAAATAGCTTAAAAGAAAAGTTGGTTAATGAGGGTTTGCGAGGGAAGCTCATACCAAATAAGATGAAAGCATTCTACTGGATGGAGTTCAAGGTATATGAATTAACTATATTTATTTGAACTAATAGCTAATTTTGTTGTCTAAATATATTT
The DNA here is from genome assembly GCA_031304145.1 of Cardiospermum halicacabum. Lineage (NCBI taxonomy): Eukaryota > Viridiplantae > Streptophyta > Magnoliopsida > Sapindales > Sapindaceae > Cardiospermum > Cardiospermum halicacabum. The sequence goes on along the minus strand of CM062394.1, from coordinate 12,627,251 downwards.
TTCATGATTTGAATTTGCTATATTTTTACAGAAATTATTTAGATGAGACCCTGAAATCGAAGGCTTGGTTAGAGCTGCATGGCTAAAAAAAAAAGCAGCATCATGTTATAAAGACATTATATGCAAGTGGAAAAATTAACTTCAAGCATAATTCATTGAGAAAGATGTTGGGATGCATGTCATGAAGCATGGAAGACCCCAGAGTATGTGAAACTTTCCACCCAATCATTTAAAAATAAAAAACTGAGGTTACAAGGGAAGCGACTAATCTTTCTAGGTACACTAGTGATCAATTTCATTTGCCAAGCAATGTTAGATGCATGGTAAGCCCTTTTTAAAATTTGTTCGTCTTCTTATTTTAACTTTTACATGGTTAGCAGAAATCTATTTTTCATGGTAAGCCTTTTTTAAATTTTCTGTCTTCCTAATTTATTTTTACATTGTTGGCAGAAATCTATGTTCCATAGTAAGCATTTTATCTAGAAACTCTCTTTAGGAAGTGAAATTTGTATGTGTTGGAGGTAGAAATCTATTTTCCATTAGTGTTTGTAGGTCCATTTATCTCTCTCTTTTTGTCTATTAATCCAGATCCGTTTGTGTTTGTAGCAAATTTTAGTATTTTTATGAGAGTTTTGGACTCATCTTATTTTCTATTTAGGCTCTAATTGGTGTTAGTTTCATTCCAGAAGTTTTAATGTCTTTAAATATTCATTTTCTTTCATTTTTCTAAAAACAAACGTAATTAACTCTAAACAAGAAAGAAAGTAAGGAATGTCAAGTTTGTTTTAAATTTTATTTTAATTTAATTCTTAATTATTTAAAAATATTTATACATTAATTCAGGTTAAAAATAGAAAGCGGACCACAAGTTTTTTTTATTTTTTTAAAATCTAAAGTTACTTAAATCGTAACTCTGTTATTTACAATGAGTTTTTTTTAGGTCCACTATCTGTACTATTCATCATTCAATGGCTTGGTTAATATTATTTGTATTCTTCTTAAAAGATAGTTGATGGTGATAATTAGGGGTGAGCGAGACCTGTTAGAGTACTGGTACTGGAATCGAATTACCGATTTCTTATTTTTAGGCATCAGTACTGGTACCATTAGTTCTTGAAATCAATACTGGTTCCGGTTCGGTTCCATTACCAGTTCTGGTTCCATTAGTACCGGTTATTTATGTACAGTTTTGGAAAAATAATAAAACTTTTTACAATTAATTTAATTATAAAAAATAACTATTTGTCAAATTTAAATTTTAAAGATAATCATTCAAAAAAAAAAAATAATAAAACAAACCTTTGAGAAAGTTACTAATGTTCTCAATCAACATAATCAATTTGTTAAATTGGTTATGCAGTTGCACCAACAAATTTCAAAAGCTTCACTAACAAATTTTAACTTAATTTCTATATGAAGAAATAAGTTTAAAAGTTCCATTACCTTACAAATAAGTTGTGCATAATTTTAAATATTATTAAAAAATATTTTAACTACATACTAATTATTTACTTTTTTTATAAAATTTATTTATTTAAAATTGTATTAAATAAATAAAAATTGAGAATAAATGTTGCAGAAATTAAATAAATAAATATATATATATATATATATATCAAAGTATTATTATTTTGTTTGACTAAATTATATAAAAAGAAGAAAGGAATGGTGAAAATAGACGACATATCAATTTTTATCTAGAAAAGAAATTGGCCATCACAAATATATTTTATATTATAAGAAATTGATTTTTTTCAATTAAGAAATCAAAATTTCTACTAGAAAATATAATTTTCGATACAACTTCCGGTCCAGTTCTTGATTCGGGCGTTCCAAAAAGAACCCGGGTTAGTGTCGTTGCTTATATATTTCATAATTTATTGGAAATGTAATTTAAAGTTTGTTAAAATGAACTCTTTCTCTTTCTCTTTCTTTTTCTTTTTTCTCCTTCTTCTTCTTCTTCTTTTTCTTTTTCTTTTTATTTTTATTTTTATTTTTATTTTTTTAATATAAGTACTTGGTGTAACATGTGTATGATAAGTTTTTTAATAGCTCATGTAATATGTGGGTTGTCTTTTTATTATAAAATAATGTATTTTAATATATGCGCCAGTTTGGTGCTAATAGTTTAATATTACACCATTAAACTATACATTTTAGATGAGTAATTACTAAAAACATCTCAAGTTTTGAAATGTTTGATTTTCCGCCACCATTTTTCAAACGTTGCTTTAAACCACTCTATTTATAAAACCAAAGCTATTTTCTGTTATAATTGGATGGTTATGTTAATGGGGGCGGTTTGACACAAACGTTTAAAAAACAGTGGCAAAAAATCAAACGTTTCAAACTTGGAGGATTTTTAATAATTACCCTTTATTAATTCTCTAAATGATATTGATATGTTTATCACATTTCTATCGGAGGATATGTTATGATTTATAAATATAAATGTTATATTGTTTAGAGGTTTTTTAAAATATAAAAATTTAAATTATTTTTAAAAAAAATATTTAACTAGTTAGATTTCAATCGTTCCACATTTTATTTCATATTTTATTAAAAGTAGTTTAATTCAAAAATACCTTTTTATTTATTTTTAAATTTAAATATTTAAATTAATTTAATTTATTAACCTATTTATTTCTTTAAATTTGATTTTTTTAAAAAAATTATATATCTTATTATTATTATTATTATTATTTATATTTTATTCCATTAATTTTATATCATAATTTTCAAAATTAAAATAAAAAATCATGACAATATCAAATACTTTTAAAATAAAGGAATAATTATTCTTCATTTTAATTATAATATATATAAAAATTAATATTAGAAATGATAAAACTAAAATGGTAAACAAAATATATTACCAATTAGAATGATATAAATATATAATTTATAATTAATATGCATTTATTATTACTACAACTCTAACAATTACTAAAACATGTAAATATCTATGTTATTAAAGAATAATGGACTAACAAAATCTACCACTAAATTAAACTTAATAAATGGGGAAAAAAAAATTTAATTGCGCATTATATATCTTCTTCAAATACGAAAAAATATTGCAAATTCTTCCAAGTTGGGTAATCACGCATTATATATCTTCTTATTTTTCAAATATTGTTCTTCTCAGCTGAAATTATAATCAAATATTGTTTATACTCACTTGCTATTTTGATATTTAAATTTTATTCCATTAGTTTTATATTATAATTTTATTCTTTATAAATAAAAAAATTAACGATAATATATATATATATTGTTGGACCCTCCGGAGCCGCTCCTTAACTCCCACATTAGTATGATATTGTCCGCTTTGGGCCGGGGCGAGCCCGCACGGATTTGTTCTTGGGTACCACCACCCAAAAGGCCTCATACTAATGGAGTTCTCTAGATGCTTTATATACAAGTCATTATCTTCTTGTATTACCGATGTGGTATTGAGTTTGACACCCTAACAATCCTCCCCTTCAAACCAAGGGTCACATCGCCTCCCCTCGAGTTAGTCCACCGATCCTCCAAACCAAGGATCACTCGTCAGCCTCCCCTCAAGATAATTCACCGGCCTCCCCTTGAGATAATCTACCGATCCGTCAAACCATCTTGTACCGCCATTACTACCCAACAGGACCCGCTGCCTGAACACCATATTTTCAGGAAGACTTTCGACACAAAGCATACCACGGATCTTATCACGGGCTCCATCTCTGAACTAGGCTCTGATACCACTTTTGTTGGACCCTCCGAAGTCGCTCCTTAACTCCCACATTAGTATGATATTGTCCGCTTTGGGCCGGGGGCGAGCCCGCACGGATTTTTTCTTGAGTACCACCACCCAAAAGGTCTCATACTAATGGAGTTCTCTGGATGCTTTATATACAAGTCATTATCTTCTTGTATTACCGATGTGGTATTGGGTTTGACACCCTATACCAATTTGTTGGGTCGAGTTCCCTCTTATGTTGAGGCCCAACAAGTAAGGAACCCTAGTATAAAACCTAAGGAGTTTAGGGTTTATTGGGATAAAAGAATAGAGTGAGAGCAACCACCGAAAGAAGAGAAAAAGGGTTGAGAGGAAAAGAAGAAAACTGGTTGTTCTTCTTCCACGCAGTTTGAGGGTTTTGACGACTGCTCTTAAACCAACCGTTGGATCGTGCTCAAATTTGAAGCATACGTGGAAAACACATATTTCTGAAGATTGACCGTTGGGATCGTCGATTGGAGTTCTAAAGAAGAAGTTATACAGCCGGAAGTGAAGGCTGTCGGATTCCCGTTACAGCACATTGCAGTCGGATTCAAAGGAGCTTATCTCTTTCATTAGCCGTTGGATCGAGCGGAATTTTGGATATGTTGTTGAGAACATATTGAAGTGTATTCTGGACGGTGGAGATCGGATTTGGAGACTTCTGTAGAGAGCGACATTCATCAGAACAGAGGTGTTGGTTTGGTTTGTGTTATTTCTCTTGTTGTTAGATCCTAATCTTGGTGTTATTAGGATTGCTGCTATTGTTGGTTCCCTATTTGGTGTTGGAACATTGTGTAATCTCTATCTTTGATTATAGTGGAGTTTTGGAGTGGACTACTGTCCCGTGTCCCGTGGTTTTTACTTCTCACATTGAGGAGGTTTTCCACGTAAAAATCGGCTTGTGTTATTTGTGTTATTTATATTGCTTTGTGTGAGCATGGTTGATGGTGTGCTTTACTTAGGTTGATTAGATCGTATTCATCTTAGGGAGAAAGGATTTCCGCTGTTTGTTTGATTGATTGTGTGTGCTTCTCTCAACATATATATATATATATCATTTAGAGAATTAATAAAGGGTAATTACAAAAAAATCCTCCAAAATTTGAAACGTTTGATTTTTCGCCACCATTTTTCAAATGTTTGTATCAAACCGCCCCCAATAACAGAAAACAGCTTTAGTTTTGTAAATGGGGGCGGTTTAGTACAACATTTGAAAACTAGTGGCGGAAAATCAAATGTTTCAGAACTTGGGAGGTTTTTGGCAATTACCCCATTTTAGATTGAGTATGAACATTGGGGGTGCGCGGAGTAATTTAAAGAAAAGGTAAGATTATAAAAGGATATTTGTGAATTTTTGAGTTTATCTTTATTCCATTCCTAGTGTCGTGGCTACAGAACGGTGCATCGTAGAGAATAAACAAGGATCAAGTTTTTGTGGCCAGTAGTGTGGAAGTGAGAGAAAGGTGGTGTTATAGGCCATATATACTTTCACCGTCATTGAAAAAATACGGTTAGATTTTATACTACTTATTTAATAAATTGGTGATCCATTACTGTAAAAACGAGTATGAGTAATTGTGGTGGGAAAGCAACCATAAGGCTTCATAGGTGAAGGTCAAAATAAGCAAAGGAAATCAGAGCCCATAACCAAGCTCGACCGAAGATGGATCCAATTGCCCTACTCGGCTGAAAGGGCCTAAGTCCGGAACAACGCCCTGAGATCAGGCTCAACCGAGATGGCCAAAGGCCCAAAGATAGCCCAACTCGGTCGAGCCCAGCAAAGCCCAAACCAAAGCATACCAACCCAATGAACTGTGACCAAACCAAACACGGATTCTTGAAACCTAATCGACAGAGGAAAACCTATCTCACTGAGACAAGGACCCCTGAAACCTAATTGACAGAGGAAAACCTATCTCACTGGATCAATGACTCCTAAAGCCCGATTGATAAAGGAAAACCTATCTCACTGGATCAATGACTCCTAAAGCCCGATTGATAAAGGAAGACCTACCTCATTGAAAGAAGGAGACCAAGTCCTAAGGGAAAGAAAAGTCCTAGTCCTTCTAGAAAGGAGATTGATAACCCCTATAAATAGGGGTAGAGACAATTGTAAAGCATCCGATTTTTGACTCATTAGAACTAAACTCTGTGAGACCATATCTGTAAGTTTAGCTATTGCATTTAAGCAATCTTAGCCTAATATTTGGCTGTGGTTTATTTGATACCACAGTAATTATAAAGTAAATAAATATATACAAGATAAGAAAATAGAGACAGAAAAAAAGACATAAGATTTTACGTGGAAATTTAAAATGGGAAAAAACCATGGCCGTGATGTCAAAATTCCTGTATAAGAGAATTTGCTTACGCAAGTGTTCGTTATCAAGTAATATAGAGAACTTAATTGGTTCAGGTATCGAATCCACAGAGACTACGTGAACTCTATTAAATTTGTAAACTTTCTACTAATTAGACGCACAATTCTTTGAAGTATGAAAGAAACGGTTTAACTAAATGATTCAACTAATAATAATAAAAGGTCCTAGGTTTACGATTTCACATTCCCTGAACTCTAAGTACACTCGTAACAATGGATGATTACCTATTCTCTAGATTCATATGTATTCCTAGGTTTTTCCAAATCCTAGCAACCTATCGATTAATTTCATCCATATTCCTATGCAACTCCATCTAATCGATGCGTTAAGTATTCTATCCTTGAATATATATCTCTCAAATCCTATCCCTAGGTATTCAATTGATATATTTCTGAAACCCTAGGTCTAAACTATAATTTTCTTCCGAACAATTATAGGCAGCAGAACAAGATAAAGATGGCCAATCATTCATCAAGCTTTAAGAACAAGTTTCAAAAAGACAAGCATCAATAACATTAATCACGAGTATAACGAGAGTTTAATGGGTGGCTACATCACAAACCTAAGAACAGACTTAGTTAGACATTATCATAGAAGCAACCCTAACTAACAATGCTATTCCTAACATAGTAGAGAGAGTTCACCCCTGATCTTCTCTTCCAATCTCTCTAGATGAAATTGCGTGATCTTCGTCTGTCTTCCTTCGTCTATTTCTCGATCCCCCTATTGTGGTTCGTCAAATCCCTTTTATCATCCTCCAAGTCCCCAGACGAGATTGCCCTCAAAATACTCTTGAAAACCCAAACTTGCCCTTCATGTCAGTGTCGACCGCTGGCATGTTGAGTCTGCCCGCTGGCAGCGGACTCTGGCGGCGGATGGCTGCAGGAAGCGCCGGTTTCATCCGCCGTCACCATGGTCCTTGCTCACTGGCAGCAGGTGCTGGCGGCAAGCCTCTGCAGGAAAAGCCGCTTCCTGCAGGCTGTCACGTTCCTTCTGTCCGCTGGCAGCGGGTCTTGGCGGCGAACCTCTACAGGAAGCGTTGCTTTCTTTTGCTGTCACATTCCTTCTGTTGGTTGGCAGCGGAGACTGGCAGCGGACGTGGCCTTGGATTGGCACTTTGTTTGCTATTCATAAACCCGTAATTCAACTTCTCCCGCATAGTCTTCACTCCAGTTTCATCTTTGATACTTTATTAGCGTCCACCATCTCCTTTTCTATTTCCATACACTCTAAATTGCTTGTCGGGATTAGAATCTGAAATCACTTGTAACAACATTAGTTTCACCAGAAATGCTCTCGAATTCATCGCAAATGTCTAAGTTTTAAGGGAAGAAAGTATGATAAGTTGCAGACTTATCAGGCCGTCGGGACAACGAGAGACTTATTCGCTGTTTAACAATAAAGTAACAGTTACAACCAGAATACCACTCTCTCACTTCTTAATCCAATTACATTGGTCACAGTCTCACTGTTCTCCTCATATGGCTCTCACAGGATAACAGGACTTGATCCTAGAAATCAAGATCTCCATGGTCTCCACGGTTCCCAAGCCCCCAAGGGGCACCTCTCAAACCTAACCAAATAGATCTACATTATTCTCTCAGGATATCTAATAATAGATACAAGCACCATATTTATAGCATTAGGTTACTTAATCACAAAGTAATCCTAAATCATTAAGAAAACCTTTTCCTATTTAGGATTATCAAGGATTTCTTTTTCCTAATTAGAATCCACTTTACGAAATACCATTTTTAATCAAATACAACATTTCCAAAACAGTATTCGAGTGTTTTCCTAATTACAAACCAATTATGGATTTATGCAAATTCTCGATACAATCCTAACAACTACAACAACAATTGAGAGTTGTTACTCGTGAGTCACTGGCCCTCTAGAAATTAAGTAATATTTGGCTAGGAAATCATTAAACAAATAATTGAGCAAAGTATGGAGTAGCTTCATAACAAAAGAAAGTAGACATGTACCTTCCTTTATAAGAACCCACCAGGAATATATTCCCTCCCTCCGAACTGTAATATTATTTTCCTTACAAAGTTGTGTGTGGTTTTAGCAATGTTCATTTTATACTCCATCTCCGTATTTATCTCCATCAGCATCATGGCTAAGCATAATCTACTATGTTTTAGTTAGAAATTTATTAATAGGATAATTAAATTATTAAATAAAGCTTACTTGGTTGTGACACAGCTGGTGCTGCAAGGTGGATTCCACCAATTTAGATATGTGTTTATATGCAGTGGTTGTGTGTCTATTGACACGCAGCTCCTTCTGTTTGTATATATATATATATATATATGTTATGTATCAGAACATAATGAAGAGAGTGTTGTGTGGTTTTGTTTTCATACGTTGTGTTGTGTTGTTCTTGTTTTGTTTTATTTCCAATTTTGTTTCTAGTGTTTTTCATTCAAAACCTCCAAAGGTTTCCAAGATTATCAGGTAGTTTTTGATCCGAATTTATTTTCTAGTTAGTATTAAACTGTTTTCTTCTACCTCATTCTATTTTCTTTTACAACACGTATATTAAACTGTTTCCTTCTACCCCATTCTATTTTCTTTTACAACACGTTATCAGCACGAGTATGCTCTCTAGTTGCCGCTTTGTCGGATCTTCAAGATCAGAAAGTGTCTGGTGATGATGTTTTCTTTCTTCTGTGTGTTCTGGGAATTTCGGAAATTTTTGGAAAAATACCATTATTCACCTGAGTTGAATAAATGGTGGATCTGGAAAGTTTGAAATGATAATATTATTCACCCGAGCTGAATAATTGAATTTTTTGGAAATTGAATTCTGGATATCTGGAAATTTAAAGAAAGTGTTCGTATTTTGCAGAAAATGAATCAATACAAATTCGAGCCATTGCTGGAGCAAATTATATGAGATGGTTGAGTGATTGTGGGATAAGGTTGAAATCCAAGAACCTTTATGGAACTCTAGATAAAAATAATGAAACAACTGAGCAGCAAAAGAATAAAGCTTTGATTGTAATCCGAACCCATCTGAATGATGATTTACAGAATCAGTATATGACTGTCACTGATCCTGCAGATCTGTGGCAAGCATTGATTTCTACATACAATCGCCAAAATGAAATCATGTTGCCTGAAGCACGTGATGAGTGGGCCAATTTAAGGTTCCAAGATTTTAAAAGCGTGAGTGAATACAACTCAGCCATGTATTTGATTGTGAATAAGCTAAAAATGTGTGGGGAAACAAAATCTGACCATGAAATGTTAAATAAGACATTTACCATATTCCATCCTTCCCAAACAATTTTACAATAACAGTATCGGGAAATGAAATTCCAAAAATATGATGATTTGATTAGACATTTGAATATTGCTGAAAAACACAACCAGTTGTTGTTGAAAAATAGTGAAAGGCGCCCTGTTGGCACCCAAGCATTCCCAGAAGTGAATGCACATTATAATGAAAATCCAGGCCGTGGTCGTGGTTGTGGTTATCGTGGTCGTGGCCGTAATTCTAAATTATGGAATGATTTTGGAAATAGACGTGGTAATGGCCGAGGTGGTCGAGGTTCTGGAAATGGTGAGGGACGTGGTCGTAATAGGGATTATGGATATCCATATCATTATCCAAATACTCCCCAGAAGTGGAATAATAATAATGCTAGTTCCAGCAAAGGGAAAGAAGTTCAGGAACCACCGAAGTTCAACGTGGTCCATGTTATAGATGTGGTTCCCTCACTTGTTATTCGAGAACTTGTCGTGCTCCCAAACATGTAGTTGAAGCTTATCAGAAGCTGAGGCGTGAACAAGAAAAAGAAAAGAATAACGAAGCAAATATGACTGATGTTTTTGGCGATGTTGATACTGGTCCTGTCGACATATCAAATCTGGAAACTGCTGATTTCTTTGAAGATCCTGATGGGAGGATAGATCACCTGATTGGTGATAGAACTGTTAATTACAAGTGAATGTATTTCCTTGTTTTTGGGATGTAAATAGAATGGAATGTAATTTTAGTTTTGATTGTAAATATTTGTAAATAGTTATGAATATTATATTTCCATTCAATTAATGTTATGTTTCATTTTATTAAAGGTTATGGGTTTGAATCAAGATTTAGTTATACCTGGAGATATATGTTTAGCCGATAGCGCTACAACCCATACGATTTTGAGAGATACAAAATATTTTCTGGAATTGATTCCAATTCAAGTTAAAGTGAATACCATATCAGGTCCAGTAGATCTGATCGAAGGCTCTGGAAGAGCTTCAATTGTGTTACCAAATAACACTAAATTGGAAATCGAAAATGCATTATACTCTCACAAATCCAGAAGAAATTTGCTCAGTTTCAAAGATATAAGAATGAATGGATATCATATTGAAACAGTTGATGAAAAGGGTGTTGAATATTTGTGTATTATTTCGAACAAATCAGGCCAGAAACTTGTGATTGAAAAGTTGCCTATTTCATCATCTGGATTATATTATACAACCATCAGTCATATTGAAACCCATGCTACCGAGAACCAGAAGTTCTCTAATCCTAAAATATTCCAACTTTGGCATGATAGATTTGGGCATCCGGGATCCACAATGATGCGAAGAATAATAGTGAATTCAGAAGGGCATCCACTGAGAAATCATAAAATCCTACTGAATGATAGGGACCTGTGTATCCCATGTTCCCAAGGAAAATTGATAAAGAAACCATCATTTACGAAAGTAGGTTTTGAATCTCCATCGTTTTTACAGAGAATTCAAGGAGATATATGTGGACTCATTCATCCACCTAATGGACCATTTCGCTACTTTATGATATTGATAGATGCATCTGCAAGATGGTCCCATGTATGCTTGTTATCCACTCGTAATGTTGCTTTTGCAAAATTGCTCGCACAGATTACTCGATTACGAGCTCATTTTCCAGATTACCCTATTAAGAGTATAAGACTTGATAATGCTGGTGAATTTACATCGAAAGCATTTGATGAATACTGTCAAGTATCTGGGATTGATATTGAACATCCAGTTCCGCATGTTCATACCCAAAATGGATTAGCTGAATCATTAATTAAGCGCCTTCAATTAATTGCGCGAATATTGTTAATGCGCTCAAGATTACCCGTTTCTGTTTGGGGACATGCTATATTGCATGCTGCAATTTTGATTTGTATCCGTCCAACTACTTATAATCAATATTCCCCATTACAATTGGTATCTGGGAATCCTCCTAACGTTTCACATTTGAGAACATTTGGGCGTGTTGTATATGTACCCATTACCCCAACTCAGAGAACAAAAATGGGACCCCAAAGACGTTTAGGAATATATGTGGGTTTTGATTCCCCATCAATTATTAGATATTTGGAACCAATGATAGGAGATTTATTTACTGCTAGATTCGCTGACTGTCATTTTGATGAAAGTAATTTTCCATTGCTTTGAAAAGGAAATAATTCTCCAGAAGAGAAATCTGAATTAACCTGGAAGGTTCCAACTTTGGCGCATATAGATCTGCGTACCCCACAATGTGAACTCGAAGTTCGAAGGATCCTACATTTACAAATGATAGCTAATCGAATGCCTGATGCATTCAATGATACTTCGAAAATAACCAAGTCTTATATTGAAGCTGCTAATGTACCAGCAAGGGTAATTGTCCCAGAAGGACAATCTCAAAAGAAAATAGCAAATGAAACTCCTATCCCTCGCCAGAAGCGTGGTAGACCCTCTGGTTCAAAAGATACAGTTCCAAGAAAAAGAAAGAAAAATGATCTGGATCCTAAAACCACATCTGACGAAATTCCAAAAGTTGATGAGATTCCTGAAAATAGCCTCCCAGAAGGAGAAAATAATACGGGAATACTAGAATTAAAAAATGAAGAAATTTCCATAGACTTCATCCAAGAGACTTGAAATCGAAATGAAACAATCGTTGATGATTTATTTTCATATTCAGTGGCAATTAGTATTTCATATGATGATTATGAGCCACGTAATATCCAAGAATGTAAAAATAGGCATGACTGGAAAAAATGGGAAGAATCAATCCAGGCATAATTAAATTCGTTGAATAAACAAAAAGTTTTTGGACCCATAGTCCGAACACCTGAAGATGTTCAACCAGTTGGTTACAAATGGGTATTCGTTCGGAAACGAAACGAAAGAAATGAAATTGTGAGATACAAAGCACGTTTGGTTGCACAAGGATTCTCACAAAGACCTGGAATTGATTACGATGAAACGTATTCCCCAGTCATGGATACAATCACATTTTGATTTCTGTTAAGTCTTACTGTTGCTGAAAAACTTGAAATGTGTTTAATGGATGTAGTTACTGCATATCTGTATGGATCACTTGATTCTGATATTTACATGAAGCTCCCAGAAGGACTGAATCTCATCGATCAAAATCTTGAAACTTGTATTCCATAAAGTTATAAAAATCCCTGTATGGATGGAAACAATCTGGGAGAATGTGGTATAACCGCCTGAGCGAGTATTTGGTTAAGGAAGGATACCAGAATAATACGATATGTCCGTGTATCTTCATTAAGAAATCAGGGTCTGGGTTTGCAATTATAGCAGTTTATGTGGATGATATGAATATCATTGGGACTCCAGAAGAGATCCAACAAACTGCTGAATATCTAAAAAAGGAGTTTGAAATGAAAGATTTGGGAAAAACAAAATATTGTATTGGTCTGGAAATTGAACATAAACCAAATGGGATATTAATTTATCAATCAGCATACATTGAAAAGCTTCTGAAAAGATTTAACATGGATAATGCCCATCCGTTGAGTACACCCATGGTTGTTAGAAAACTTGATCCCAAAAAGGATCCATTCCGACCGAAGGATGATGACGAACAATTACTTGGTCCTAAAGTACCATATCTGAGTGCGATTGGTGCGTTGTTATATTTGGCTCAATGTACGAGACCAGATATCTCGTTTGCTGTAAATTTATTAGCGAGATATAGTTCTGCACCAACCCGTCGTCATTGGAATGGAATCAAACATATTTTGCGTTACCTGAAGGGTACGAAAGATTTGGATTATTTTATACGAATTCTGATAAATTTCTAGGTTTGACTGGTTATGCCGATGCTGGATACCTTTCGGATCTACATAAAGGACGTTCTCAAACTGGCTATATTTTCACGTATAATGGTACTGCGATCTCCTGGAGATCTACGAAACAAACTTTATTAGCCACGTCCTCGAATCATGCTGAAATATTGGCATTACACGAAACCAGTAGAGAGTGTATTTGGTTGAGATCGATGATCCAACATATCCAGAATTCATGTGGTATCTCCGAAACTACGAATGGGCCAACTGTTATTTTTGAAGATAATGTTGCATGCAGCGCCCAAGTTCGGGGAGGTTACATCAAAGGAGATCGAACCAAACACATTTCCCCAAAATTCTTCTACAACCACGAGCTTCAGAATACGGGTCAAATCGATGTGAAGCAAATCAGATCCTGCAATAATCTAGCCGATCTATTAACGAAATCGTTACCGACATAAACGTTCGAAAAGCTCGTTTACGATATCGGAATGCGAAAGCTCTCCAGATTAGTAGATTAGATTATGGGTGTAATTAACAGGGGGAGTTTTTGTAATTGGATTCACCAACTGTACTCTTTTTCCTTTGTCCAGTTTTTTGTCCCACTAGGTTTTTCTGGCAAGGTTTTAACGAGGCAGTCAAATATCGAAAATGGTAAAATCCAAGGGGGAGTGTTGTGACACAGCTGGTGCTGCAAGGTTGATTCCACCAATTTAGATATGTGTTGATATGCATGTGGTTGTGTGTCTATTGTTTGACACGCAGCTCCTTCTGTTTGTATATATATATATATGTTATGTATCAGAACATAATGAAGAGAGTGTTGTGTAGTTTTGTTTTCATACGTTGTGTTGTGTTGTTCTTATTTTGTTTTATTTCCAATTCTGTTTCTAGTGTTCTTCATTCAAAACCTCCAGAGGTCTCCAAGATTACCAGGTAGTTTCTGATCCAAATTTATTTTCCAGTTAGTATTAAGCTGTTTGCTTTTACCCTATTCTATTTTCTTTTACAACACGTATATTAAACTGTTTCCTTCTACCCCATTCTATTTTCCTTTACAACATACTTTAAAATTTTATAACTGTTTATATAATTTTCATTTATTGTGTCTTAAAGAGTTAGCCACTTTGTGCAGTAGTTGAGAACCATTTTAACTTGCCGATTTGTACAGCTTAGATTTATTATAAAATAGACTATTTTCTGGGTAAATATCTTTGTTTTTTTTTTATTTATTTGATAAAAGTGCAGATGATTGTTGAAAAAAAAAAAAGACAGATGTACTTATGCTATACTCTAATTAATTTGGCTTTGGATTTATTAGTTATGTCAAGATATGCTAAATTTTGGTAAAATGTGTATGTGCCATATATTTTATGTCTTATTACAATTTGGCAGAAGGAACAAGATATTGAAAAAAAGAAAAAAAAACCTCCCAAAAAGAAATGTCATTCTTGATATGCATATGGGAAAGATAAAGGAGGGATCCATTTGAGTTTATTAATAAGCGCTCTTAAACTATCTCTATAAGTTCAAATTCCTCTAAATCATTATAATTTTAGAACTTTAAATTGGAAAATTTTAATTGTACATTTATATTGCAGGAGAAATTTAAGAGACTTAAAGATACAACTTTGGAAAACTTAGAAGTTGATTTAGATATGTTGATAGCAATCAACAGGATGAGGACTTGTTATTCGTCAAGGTAGCATATGATAAGTGTAACGCCCAACCCCTAGCCACGGTGGAACTGCGAACGGAGACCGGAGCGTCACATTACAATCAATCATTCAATTCAATAAGTGTAGAAAAAGACATTTAATGGTAAAACTAATTTGCAACGTAACAATCATCCAATAACAGTTTACAATCTTCAAATAGTAATATGTCCAAAACATATGGACCCAAGAGTATTTAAAAGTTTACATGTAACGTCCTAGGCCGGGACATATGGACCCAAGAGTATTTAAAAGTTTACATGTAACGTCCTAGGCCGGGGCCCAGCCATTACTGTGCACACCCGGTTAAACCTGAATCGTACACCAATCAATACCGATACAATCGTTACACAATAGGTAATTGGTAATCAGCATGCTTTCACAATCCATATATCCCTAAGGTTGTAAGTTCGAGTGTGGTAGAGGCGAAAGAAAGTGGGTGGGATCCACGATATCCTATTGTGTAACGATTGTATCGGTATTGATTGGTGTACGATTCGGGTTTAACCGGGTGTGCACAGTAACGGCTGGGCCCCAGCCCAGGATGTTACATTACATATTCTTTGAAATAGTCAAAAGAAATAACTAAAGAAAATCCTAAATAAAGTCTAAAAAATCCATGAAGACTCGACATTCTTTTTATGCAATGTTGGACCTTTAATCTGCTCGATCACCTATTTCACATTTCAATAGATAGACAAGGGAAAATGGAAGAAAAATAATGTCAGACTATCAATGTCTGGTTAGCAAGTCATACTCCAACAAACACAAGCAATGCGTCTATTTAACAATACTAATATGAAATGGCACACAAAATGCACCTAAACTATCATTCAAGGATAGAGAGAATACAATCCGCCCAAGTCCGTTACTATTAACAAGTTCAACAAGGTATAACCATCTAATTCTAATTATGTCATTAAGCATATTTAACATTATTAGATATCCAATTGGGTTTCCTAAATTCATTTACGAACCCTCAAAGCAATCAACTATCCACTAGCATCCATCACACTATAGTAATCACATTAAGGTTCCAATTTTATTTGACTGCCACTAATCTAGGATTAATATTAAAACAGGGCCAATTAGGTCGAAGCCACCAATATGGTCCGACGATCGAGATCCATAGAGTCATTTATTCCCCCTCGGGACGAACTACTACCTTAGAATCCCATCAATTAGGTTCGAAGACCACCAATAACAATATGCCCGCAGGCGGTGGTGCCGTTACACCCATTTGGAGTCGTCACTCAATTTTCAATGTGGTTAGCTAAACCAAAAATCCTATGTTTCAAATAGGTCGAGATATATCTAGGGTACCCTTAATGATATGTCATTCCATCACTACTTTCAACCATGACTAGGGCAATCATTGTTCAATTAGTTAAGTGATCAAACACACAATTTTCATTTAACGGTCAACAATTCCATCATATCAATTCATTTGCTTTCAATCAATATGTGTAAGGTACTTTACTAGTGCCTTATCCAATTATTTCCAGCTCTAACTAACCAGAGCTTAAGTTTAACATATAATAGACTTATTAGAATTTCTATATCGACAGTAACCAGTAATACAATAATCAATATCCCATTCTAACATTCACTATCTAATCTATCTAATTATCAATTCATGTGGTTATCTTGTTAACCATTTTAATGCACAATTCATAAAGCATACAACAACTAAATGTAGAGTTTAAAACGACATTACTAACCTTTCTTCTGATGATGAGCTTAGCTAAGCGTAGCCGACATGATCCTCGGCACCGTCCGCTTCGCCTAACAACAATAAAGGACAACATTAGGTTTAGACAAATGGTCGAATATATGGCGCGTGAAAAGCGAAACCTATTCTAATTGTAAAGAGACGATAAACGAGCAAACAATAAACCATATTGATAACACGATTAGACCAAACCCCACTTCAATTCCATGATTTAATCCTCCAAGTCACTTTCCCCCAAATCTTAGGGTTTCCAACAAAAACCTTAACTAATCAATACCTAATTAGCCCTTAACCACTATCAATCACTTCCAATATCATCATCAATCATGCTTAAACTCAAAGCAAAGAAGATTAGGTTTGATTGGCGACTTACCGGAGACACCCAAACAGAGAGATCGCGAAGGAGTCGAGAGAAAAATCGCTTACAAGAAGAGAGGATTCGAGAGAGTGAGAGAAAATGAAAAGACTCGGCCAAAATAGATTTTAAAAACCTGATTACGGTGATTGGCGACAAGGCTGGCGACATAGAGCCCTTGTCGTCAATTGATACAGCAACTCGACCAAAATTTCACATAGAATCGCTCGCTGGCGACAAGGTTGGCGACATAAAGCCCTTATCGCCAGCGCTGACGACATGCTTGGCGACATAAAACTTATGTTGCTAGGACGATCAATGTTGAGCACTTTCGTTCATTCCTTCATTTGACTTCAGTTTCGCTTCGGTTTCGACGAATAATCAAAATAACGTCGATAATTAATCTTATAACATTTCAATAAACACCATATCATTTCAATCAATCATGAATGGTTTAAATCATTGCTAAAGATTTTTCACATTCCAGAAATTAAATTTGTTCAAAAGTACAAAAATCGTTTAGCTCCAAAATCGGGACGTTAAAAATTGCATTTATGGCCTTGCATCTATTAAGTGTGCCTCGCATGGTTCAAGAACTTTATTAAATTCATCGAATTCAACTACACAATAAGAAATGATTAATGCAATTAGTGAATTCCGAACAAAACTTTAAGAGATGATGGGGGAGCTTATAAAGATGGTAAAAGAAGATCGAGAGGAATCAAGAAAAAAAGTGTGCAGCATTTGCATCACCGTCACCTTCACCGTCATTTGAGTATGATGATATACGATCACTAAATAACATCTACTATAATGGTTAGACATTTTAATGTTATTTCTATATGTTTAGGTTTTGTATCATCTTAACTTTTCTAAGATTGACATTTGATTTTTACTTATTCCTTTTAGTACTATATTTATATTTTTTTTGACTTTTCTATATGTTTACATTTGAAATTCATAATATGAGATGACTTTGAAATTTAATGTTAATTATAATTGTTTTTTCATATTTTTAAAGTAGCATTTTAAATAAATAGCTTAAATGTTAGCATATAATAAAAAAATATTATTTTTTGTCATCACTTCCGATTAACTATAGATTTACTAAGGAATTAAAATCCAATAGCTATGAAAGTTTTCAAATCATAACAAAATAGTAGCAATTAAGTTATCTGTAGCAAACGACATTAACTACGAATTTGCTTCCAAATGTTGCTACGACAATGTTATGGAATTTTTTTTGTAACAAACAATAGCAGCTACAGATTTACTATGGGAATTCAGCTATTATATTGCTACAAAATTGATTTTGTAGCAAATGGCATTAGCTACAAATTTTCTTCAAAACTTTACTATGCTATTGCTATAGATTTTTTTTCATGTTTGCTTTGGAAAATTAGATACGAAATTGCTACGAAATTATAAGCTACAAATTTGCTTCGATATGTTAGTTACATAACATATTTGCTATAGACTTTTTAAGAAATGTGGAAAATATTTTTACTATAAATATATCGTAGGTAATTCGTAGTTTGGTTGCTACGGACATAAGTTTCCATAGTTATTATGATTTGCTACGATGTTTTAGCTACATTATATTTTTAATAGAAAATCTGTAGCTAAAATAGTATAAGCTACGGAATAACTACAAAATTGACTGCAGCAAATTTTTTTGTAGTGCCCAAAACACTACAAAGCCAAATTCACTTCCCTCTTTTACATAAAACACATTATACTCTCATACACCCCACTCAACTCTCATTAACATCAAAACCCTCATCTTATACCACTCACAACTCGAATTAGTGGTTTTTAAGAGAAATTGATAAGCTTTTCCTTTACTTCTTCGATTGGGTAAGGTTTCTTCAACCACCATGGATGGTGTTTTGAGTTTGAAATAGTAAATGTCAATTTGTGATTATTGATAGGATTTATAGGTGTGTTTATATGCTCATTGATAGATGTTGATTATGACTATTGTCTCTAATGATTTTTTTTATTAAACCATTAAGTAGATATAGTCGTCTCATAGCAATTATGTGTAAGTCATTGATTGGTTGTATTGGTTTAATAAGGTGATTAAGGCATTGTTGGTGACCAAGCCGGAGAAATCTATCTTACTCATCGAAGGAAAGGTTAGTATTTTCATTTTAAGCTCTATATGTATGTTTGATGTGTGTTGATTGCTTTGATTGCATCAAATGGATTAATTGCACGATAATATGATTTGAAATGTGGATATTGGTATATAACGATTGTCACGTTCTAACCCCCGTCTATGGCGGACTACAAAGTAAGAGACAGAAAGCCACACACACATGCATGTACATTCCAATCAATATCATTTTATCGTTAATGTATATACATATATTCAACTATAATAAAAGAACATATATATATATATATATATTAGTATAAAACTACTCATTAGCATATCCATATGATTAATAAAACATCATAAGTAGTAAAGTTCAAATCAACATATAACATCGTTATACAAGTCTCACAAGTTGCTTAAAATTAATTTTAACATTCAAGGAATCTCAATTCCCAAAACAAAATTAGAGCATGGAAATTATGAAAGAAAATGTGAGGATGCACTATGATTTCTAAGATAACTCCATAATATGCAATCCTATGACCCTATCTCGCTCCATCACCTATTAAAATTCAAATTTGAAACCACGACAAAAAGAAAGAGAGGAAAGTGTCACGATATCGGTACCTGGTTAGCAAACTCTTACTCAAACAATCACACACAAGATATACCTTTCATTTAAATTTTATGTTACACAAAAATGCATTCTAATTACTCGCATTAACCAAATAATCCAAAAAAATTTAATCCATTAGAAAATGAGAAGGAACGGCTAAGGTCTTGAAAGTTACCAAACAATAGGTCTTAATGTAATTTGAATCTTTCAAGTAGAGCTAAGTGGAAGAACTGATTGAATTGTGTACTAGATTACTTACCGAAATGTAATTCTGCTTATATGGGGAAATAGACTGACTCAGGCTTCTGTCCAAAATTTGTACCAATTTACATACACAAATATAGCTCAGGCACTTGACAATACCCACTTTCTCAGACTCTGTACCCGAACTGAATACCGAGTTACAGACTGAATTGTAGTTCAATATCGATGACCCAATGAAATAGTCTCTCCCCCGAGCAACATACCGAGCTACACACCAAATTGTAGTTCGGTATCCAACTACACACTGAAACAGGCTCTTTGCCTGAGCTGCATACCGAACTATGCACCAAATTGTAGTTTGGTATCCAACCACACACTGAAATAAACTCTCTGCTCGAGTTGTGTACCAAGCTACACACCAAACTGTAATTTGGTATACAACTTCACTCTGAAATGGACTCTCTATCTGAACTGCATGCCAAACTACTTACCGAGCTGTAATTGAGCATGCAACTTAATACTAAAACAGGCTCTCTGCTTGAGTTGTGTATCAAGCTACCCACCTAAACAGGTAATTTGACACATGACTACACCCTAAAACAAACCTTCTGTCCGAGTTGTATACTGAGCTACAAATAGAATTGTAATTTGATATATAACTTCATACTGAAATTAAGTCTTTGTTGGAATTCAGTAGCGAGCTACATACCAAACTGTAGTTCGGTAGCGGAAAAATTTTGCCCAGGTCTGGGCAAAACAAATCTGAATTTTTCAACTCAAAACCATAAAAAAATCCAAAAATGTTTCTGACTCACATAGTGACATAATTTGACAACTTTAAGCCAAAAGACATATACAATTCAATATAACTCATGTATAAATCACTACCAAACTCTTTTTCCAAATTACATTCACTCTAAACATTTATAAGATCGAAAAATGTCAAACGTCACATAGTTGAGAATTCTCATTGTTACCCTATGGCATGCTACTACCTTCACCAATTAGTTACAGATAAAGGCATTTGGTTCTTTAAAAAGTCACAACAATACAACACATCCAACAACCATTTGTTTGTGTTCAATTTACATTTCTTTAACCTTTTAACAAGATGTGGATTTTGTGCTCACTTATCCAATGCATTTAGTCATAATATATCATTTCCAAATTCATGTATCCATTTCCACACAACACACATATATGTTCTCATGGTTATATTTAAGCAATTAAAGTCCACATGTACCAAATTTCTCAAGTTTCAACAACCATAACTAATTTTAACACTAGCATTAATAATCAACGTATTTAAGTCAACATTTCATATCACATGAACATAAGGCATTCATTGTGAGCATGCTATTATCTCAATTAATGGCAATCACTCAACAAACAAAAACCAGCCAACATATAGAGCTTTAAAAGAGCTTGCTAACATTTCCTCTGAAGATCCAAAAGCTAGCTTGCTTCCATTTAGTGCACTCTGTCATCAATATTGCCTATTGGTAACACACAGAAATAAATCAATAACACTATACCAGATAGCATAATACTAATTAACCAATTGGTGAAACACATCACTCTAGGGTTCTACTCAATGGTGATTAGGGAACTATCAAATCAAGACTACTCTATGAAAATATCTTTTACACTTAATACCCTTGATTGTAATTAAATGGTGCTTGAAAACCAAAACCTTTAAAAACACCATTAGAGGGATTTGTTTTCTTACAAAAAAAGAATTGAATGATGAGATTGATGAGCGAAGACCTTCTTGGAGTGTTGACAAGAGTTCTAGAGTGTTGGATGAACGTGTGTGGAGTGAGTTTTGTTGCTTAGAAGATGATAGGTGAGGTTGTGTGGGTTTTACGTAAAAATGGTGTGTAAGTGGGGAGATGAAGGGTTTTCATGAAACTGAGGGGTTTTGGTGTGGTTTAAAAGAGTTTGGTTAAAGTGTAGTTCAGTGTAGAGTATTAGTGTGAGCTTAGAGTGATATTGGTGGGGTTTTGGTAATTAATGGATTTGGGTCAATTAATTGATCTGTTGACCTTAATGGATAGATTCCTGCTCCCCTGGATCCTTATTATGTTGAAATAATTGCAAGTCATTTACCCACACTTGAAAATATGTTTTTGATTGAAAATACATTTTTATCCTAAAATTTCCAAAATTATGATTTTACCCCAACATCCCAATTTATCAAAATCATTTTTTAAAATATTTTGATTAATTTGTTTTAACCTTATGCTTTTGATTAATTTGTTTTAACCTTATGCTTCCATATACTAGTCCCTGATTATCATTTTTACTCTAAAGTGAATTTTCGGATCCTTCCTACTTGGAAATCTCTGAAAATTCAACCATTCACCAAAAAGTCAACCATCTCAAAATAACGAAAATTTCTAAGCCAAAAACTGGATGTTATAATGATGATAATTGAAAATGGTGATCAGATGGTACAAAATCATGTCGGTGAGTTAAATTGTGAATGAGCTATTTACATGAGTTATGACATGATTTGGAAAATGTGGAATGTATGATTGCATGTATGGAATTAGCCTTGTGGCCCCATGTTGAACTTTTGCTATTGATATGCTAAATGTATATTTGAAAAGGATTTATATGCTATGAGAATGAAAAATGAGCTTAATTGGATCTTGGGTGTGTTGAAACCACATAAATTTAATCTTTTCGTTAGTATAACTTAGTAGGGAATAATTTTCATGCCATAGGAAGAAAGATGTTTCTCACATAAGATTCCACATGTAAAACTAGGGCTTAGTATGAAAACTAGAGTGACCACTCTCAAAGTGTAGGACAACATCATTGGCCTTCGAGTCTACATGCTTAAGGATTCAAATGTGGTTAACAGGCCTAGAACGGGTACAATGAGTCTCCATAACTCTGGTATTATTATTGAAAGTGAATATTGGTGCTGATAATCGACTTCGATCTTATATATCCATTCTTGCTAATGAAAATTGATGATTTTTGCTTGGGTTGTTTGATTGAAATTTGAACTATTAAATGATTGTCAATAATCTATGAAACTTGGTGGAATTTTGATGCTTAAATGAGTTTGACTATAACTAATAACTAGTTAAGTGCATTGTGGCTGCTAATATTGGTTGTGCTTGTCTTAGAAACACCTTATGAACAAATTGAAATTGATTTAAAAGATGAATGAGTGAATTGGTAGGAAAATCACTTAATTTGGTCTTATCGGGTGTATTAGGCATCTTGATTGACGCCTTGGTCTGGTGGAGCAAGGTGTAGGCCAGAGTACCAAATACACCTGGTTCACTTCTAAGTGTATGTTTGGTGCCTTGGTCAAGCTGAAAAAGGCGAGGGCAAAGATACAAGATGCTATCAATATACTTTTGGGCCTGCTGGCTAATGGTTGGTCCTATGGGTCAAGATGTGGGCTAAGACGCTAGAAGCTCTTGGTACAATTTCATGCAACCTAGCTGACAGTTTCGTCTTATTCCTATAAACCAAGATACCGGTAAAGATTCTAACAAGTCTCGGTACCGATTCTAGAGTCCTTATCTCACTTCTCCCTACTTAGTAAAGGCTATAAAAGCGCAGGGTTCTTATATGAAGTTTTAAGTAACTAGAATTGATTTGGATTACATGTTAATGCTTGATTATGCATTGTCAAATGATCCAAAATGCATTATGAGTGCCCATGTATAGTCATAACAAAGAAGCATACATGTATGTGTTTATTTGAGCATGAAAATGTTAACTAGATATCATTAGATTGACCCTACTTTTTCGTTATTTTTCCTTTACTTTTTATTATCAAATTTGAGTAGGCAATTGAGTGATTTTAAAGGAACCAAGGTTGTATTACATATCTTTTGTTGAATTAAAGATCATCTATAGTTTCACTTTATTTTATAAACTCTTTACATGACCTCTTTCTTTTAATAAAATATTTCTATTGAACTTTGAGAAGAACCTATACATTTAGATAATTTCAAGATTTTTATTTGATTGAGTTTAACTTTGAATCAATATGTTTTAAATATGTTTAAAGATAAATAGTTGAATATGTTTCCAATGAAGTATTGACATGTGTATTTGGCCTCTTTTGAAATATATGTACAAATATACTACATGTGTACATGTATAGAAATATGTTGTAATATGGCATCCGAACACTGAGCCGTAGGTTCTTTGCGGGCAGGGGGTCGAATGTTACAAATAGTTGAAATGTGTAATCTAAGCTTCTATTACAACCAATTTTAAATACAATAGTTGTAACGGCAAACCCCTACTCTGATAAGGATTAAGATGCTGCGCCGCCCATTACGCAGAATATAACATATAACATTACAAGACATGTATAGCTAGTATTAACAACATACATATTCAAAATCCAAAATTTCATTCTTAACAGTTTAAGAGAAGATAATAAATATCTTAATATAACTATTCAAATGAAACTTCTATCCCCCATGAAAACAATGTTCCAATTTATTTATTCATAGTCAACTAAATAAAACATCTTAAAGTCTCACAAGATAAATAGTCGCAAAGATGTATGAGGTGATAATAATGTCGATGCATTGTTGGGCTTTGATGAAGTATCCACATTGCCTGACTAGTTATGATACTGGTACCATCAAGGATTTTTTCACACAACAGAAACAACAAAACAAAATGAGAAAACAAAAGGGTTAGACTATCATTAGTCGGGTTAGACACATACACCTTCCAACATATATACACGTATGATCCTAAACTTAGCTCTAACATGGGAGCACACAATGCAGCTTCTACAAGTCTTCTAAGACTCCTTTTAACATCCATAAATTTTTCCTACAACCAGCAAATTATGTTGTTTCTTTTTATTAAGCAACAAATAATCTTTACCATGTCATTTCTTTAATAGTCGATTTATTCAGGCCTATTAAAGCTCTTATAGCAACTAAGAAGGTCATCTAATAGCCGGTTTAATATTCCTGCTACAAGCAGTTCCTCCATTTGGTTCAAAATTTCAAAATGGTGAAAGCCTAGGCTCGACATCTCCTCTTCATTAGCTTGCCAACCTTTCTGTTAAAAAGATTTTTCAAATGGTAAAAAAGACATCTCGACAATGGCTCTCCATTATACTTGCCAACCTTTCTGTTAAATTTTTTTTTTGAAATGGCAAAAGAGGATTCTCAATAATGGCTTGCCAAGTACAGCGTTGTATACTATTATACAGGTCTGAGAGTTGATATGGAACCTTGTTCGCCAAGTACTCGTCATCAAGTTTGCTAATATGTTCTGTCAAATTGATTTTCAGAGTTGACGAAGGAAGCCCTTCGATAACCACCCGTCATTAAGTTTGGTAAACCACTGTGTGAAGTTGCTTTTAAAGTTGACAAGGTTTTCCATTTGCCCGTCATTTGCTCGCAATTACCTACTGTCTATCAGAGTTTAAAGTTGAAGAAGGAAACCTCTCGACAACCCTTTGTCAACTACTCTATTATGTTAACTTTTAAGGTTGACGAGCAAATTTCTCGACACTGTCTTGCCATTGTCTCGTCATTGCCCTCTATCACATGATTTTTTCTAGTTTCGCAGGGCACATGTCTGCTTTCAATTTTACTCGATAGTGTACCAATTTTTAGCTACTTATTAGCTTCCTCAAACTTATACCACACCACAGCAACAAATTTAAGGTGTTCACTTGATTTTTGTCCAATTCAACAATTCAAATAATTTTTGAAGTAATAATTACAATAATTTAAGTTTTCTACATATTACATTCATTCCAGACACATCCACACAGTTTATCAAATCTGAGTTGTACAAGTTATCTTATTTATATATCTTTTTAATTTGTTTTATTAGTAACATCAGAATGACCAAAGCCTAATATATCTGAAGCTCAGGATGGACAAAGCCCATAATAGTCGAAGCTCAAAATGCAATAATCTATGGTTATAATTGGCACTTCATGCTATTAAATTCATATTTTCAGTATGAGGTTATTCTATCCCTAGGCATGCCATAAATCATACAAATGTTGATATCACAAGGGAATAATATTATATCCAGATTATTTAGATTATCTCCATATTTCATCATTTGTTTACAACAAATTTTATAGCACCAGATTTATAATAGTATAACACTTATTTAAGAACATTCTCAAATTTCAAATTATTCATAGTTTATACAAGTTATTGTAAATAACCTAATTACACATGCAAAACATACACAAATAAATTCTGGAATTTAAAACGAGTATGCCAATCTCACTTTTAAAGTCTACAACAAGTCGACTAAACTCCTGACTAAGTCTCCTCCATAATTTGGTTTCCTACATATGAAAAAAAATCACACAAAATCAAATACAAGTTGTCAACACCAGTAATCCCCAAAATTCTAGGGTAAGAGTTTGACAACCATTACTAGGACAATATGACCTCTAGTGATTACATCATTCTAAGACACTAGTATGAATAAGTTACGAGACTAAAATAAATTATGAATTCCATTTACCCACTCAATTACAACCCTCGGAAAATAAAAGAACCTATATTACTTACAAGTAAAACTTGAATTCAAAAGGGAATGATACAAGGTCTAACATCGCGATGGTTCTAAGAAAACACGTCTTTAGAAGAGTTAATTTGTTTTGTTATTTCAAGAATGATAGGGTTTAGAATAGAAACTAAGGTTTATATATGTATGTCAAATTTTAGATACCTTTCCTTAATTTAGAGAAAATATTATTTTAAGAAAAATCTCATGTTGCTTTACTAGATGTCCTAAATTGATCCGAATTTAGACATCTATCTACTAGACCTAATTTCTGATCATTACAATAGTTATTGAATATCTTGTTCTATATTTTTTTTTCTTCTTTGAAGCACATGTTGTAACTCAGCTCGTGCTTTGGCCATCACTCTCGAACTTTTCATTAATTTCATCTTTGTCCTTATTATTACATCACTCTTGGATTTTTCATTAATTTAATCCTTGTCCTTATTATTACAGATATCGTAATGGTAGTGCCTCTTATTACCATGTCCATTCTTAAACTATCACGGTTAGTTTTGTAAAATATATATGGTTCATATTTTAAATATTATAGTTACCAAAAGAATATCTTTGAGATCTTTCCTAGTTAAAGGAACCTTAAGGTGGTTGTTTTGATGACTCAGATGTATGTTGACAAAGTCTTCTTTTGCCTCTTCAACCATGTTAATACTCTCACCAATGATTTCATTTATAGTCTTCATAGCCTCCTCATATAGTCTAATTGGTTAAATATTAAACATGCTCAACATATGAACAAATTCTAAACAAGGAAAAATATCAGCTACTTCGGGTTCAGTTATCATGACAATTAATTTATCTAGTATTGAAAATAATTCCTTTTGCTTATGTTTGACAATAAATACTGCCATACATATCATCGAGCTTGTGAAATATGAGATCTTTTCACTCACATTAACAGTTGAGTTTAGCTATGCTTGTTGATAAATGGATTGGATAATCATTGAAACATCACATTCATGAACAGTTAACAATGATCAAACCCTTTTGTTGCATAAGAACTCCAGAACACATAATTTTGAATCCTTCTCCTAAAATTCCATATGTGAAGATGTCTTGACGTGCATGATTTTCTAAGAATTTGAAGAATAAAAAACGATTTCTATTTCACACACTAGTAGAAAATAACCCTTTAGGAACGGACATCCTTATAATAGGTCTAAAATTTTTTCTCAAAAGAATGTATAGGAACGGTTTTTTGCAATGCCTCAAAATCGTTCTCAAAACGTGTTAATGGAAACAGTTTTAAGCTGTACCAAATAAGAAGAGCAAAACCGTTCCAGAAAACATATTAATGGAAATGGTTTCACACCGTACTTCTTAAGTACAGAAAAGCAATTCTCTAAACCCATTTTATTGAAACAGTTTTTCGTCATACCAAATAATAAGAGTAAAACCTATCTAAAAATGTGCATACATAAACAATTTCGAGCCGCACCCCCATTATTTGATGAAAACCATTCATGATTGAAATTTAAGATACAATTTTTTGACCGTTCCCCAAGTTTTTACAAAAGCATTCCCAATAGCATGTCTGATTAGAGATTTTAGGTTTCTAGAATTTCAATTTTCCGCCAAAGTATCTTCTTAATCCCTTCTTAAACACTTAACTTTCACTACTATCACACTCGACTTCACTTACCACCGCCAAATCTCACCAAACCTCACTGCATCACACTCAACTTCACTCACCATCACCATTCACCTTATTAATTTATTGGTCACATCTCACCAAACATCATCATCATTCACCGCCCTAATCATGAAATATTGGTTCTAAAGACGTCTAATTCTGCTAAGAGAGTTGCAGTGAGGTTTCTAGATCTGGAACTCCAAAAATTTGTAATGAGTACTTCTAAGAGAATTAAAGATATATCTACCAGAGGTTTCCAAATCCGGAGTTCCAAATTGTTTTCTTGGCAAAAGGGTGACTGATGTTTTGAGTTAGACTTCAATTCGCTCGCTTTGGTTCTTCTTCATTCTCACTTATTCTCTTCTCTCAATTGAAACTCTCCGGAGATTTCACAGTCATGTGATCCTTCTTCGAATTCAATTCCTATGTTATCTTTTAAGATTTTTCGATTTTACTTTTTGTTTATATAGACGAGTTTAGGTCACAACTTTGCTATGAGATTGAATCATCTCTTTATTACCATTTACTTTATGTTTTGTAGTTTAAATGAGAGATGGGTACTCTTGTTTACGAGTATTTTACATGTTTTTGGTTGCAAAATTCATTCTTGAGTTTGAGTTGAAAACTCTAATAGTGGATTAAGTACATAATTTGGGGTCAATGAATTTTTAGTATTAACCCCTGTCACAAAATGAGGAAAACATAATCAGATGTGTGTTTATTTTTGATTTATAGTGCAAAGAAGGGAGAAAATCTGGTGTATATATATATATATATATATGTTATAAAGAGTAGTGTTTTCTTTTTTGCGTACCAATGGCGAGAATAGCTATTATGGTAGATATATGAAGGAAAAATCCAACCCTTGCTTTGTCTTCTTCTTCACATGCCCGTCCCCCATCTTCTCTTCTCTCGGCGTCCTTTGCCACCACCATTTCTGCCCACTTTGCCTCCCGCTTCTTATTCAGGTATAGATTTTCCTTGTGTTTCTACAGTAGTTTTGGTTTGATTTGATCTGATGTGTGATGATTTGAGGGTCTGTGATTGTATGTTTTGGTATTGGTTGATTAGTATATTAATTGATGTCATTAGTTTTGAGTTTTGTTATAGTGATTAGATTTGATTTTGTGATTTCTCTGCACATAGAATGTGTTTTTATTATGATTTAGAGAGTTTGGTTCTTAGTTTGGCTTAGCATTAGCTTTTAGAGTAGTTGTTATATTGATGATAAGTCTAAACACATAAGTTATTATAGAAGGTGGTCGTTAAGCTTGAGAATGTCAAGACAAAGCATCCACAGTTATTAAATGAATCTAAGTTATACAGAATTCTCCAAGGAGGAACTGGGATCCCAAATATTGGATGGTTCACTGTGGAGGGTGGCTATAATGTTCTGGCGATGGATTTGCTTGGACCTAGTCTTGAATATCTATTTAATTTCTGTAGTAGAAAGCTCTCATTAAAGACAGTCCTTATGCTTGTAGATTGGATGATCAACCGAGTAGAGTTTGTTCACTCGAAGTCATTTCTATATCATGATATTAAGCTTGATAATTTTCTCATGGGTTTAGGAAGGCGTGCAAATCAGGTCTATATGATTAATTTTGGTATGACTAAGAAATATAGAGATAGTTCAACCCATCATCACATTCCATACAGGAAAAATAAGAATTTAACTAGAACTGCGAGATATGCTAGCATGAACACTCATCTTGGAATTAAGCAAAGCCGAAGAGATGAATTAGAATCTCTTGGTTATGTCCTTATGTATTTTCTGAGAGGAAGTCTTCTACGACAAGTATTGAAAGCTGGAACAAAGAAGTAAAAGTATGAGAAAATTAGTGAAAAGAAGGTTTCTACTTCAATTGAGCCTTGTGTAGAGGTTATCTAACAAAATTATCATCATACTTCCACTATTGACACTCGCTGCAATTTGATGATAAGCTAGATTATGTCTATCTGAAAAGAATTTTTCGTGATCTATTTATCCATGAAGGTTTGGAATATTTGTTTTTGACATTATAAAACTTTTATGGGACTTAAACTAGCATATGTATTCTTTTATTTATATTGATAATGTTTGATTTCATCTCTTGATTGCACTTACTTGTCTTACTGCAGGCTTCCAGTTTTACTATGTATTTGACTGGACAATTTTGAAATATCAGCAATCTTAACGTGTCACACCTCTTGCTCGTGCCCTTATAACTGTTCTTGTAGACCTTTAATGAGTCTTATTTTGGTCATTGTGTATTAATATAAAAATATTGTTCTCATTTGGTCCTTGGTGCTAGAACTAGTTCAATAACTCATCCTATATTAGCTAGTGGACAAACAGGTAATTTTATTCTGTGTTCTTTCATTTTCTTTTTATTGTAATTGTCCTTTTCTTACTCCCTTTATGGGTCACCTTTTTGCTTTGCGTTCATGTTTGCTACATTTATTGTAGGTGGTGAGCCTACTAGTGTTACTCCAATGGACTCCTCACGGCGAAGAACATCAGGACTGATGGTTAATTTTGCTAGCTTTTTGAAGCAGAAGATTCCTGTTGTGAATGATCCAGCAATGTCCAAAGAGGCTATGGTAGGTTACATGTGGTTAAACTTTTTTTATGATGTTCTATTGCAATGGGAACACGATACTGGCTTGTGTTTTCCTTCTTGGTCATTGAAATTTGTATCATTTGAATGCCTTTTATGCACTCTGTTTATATAACTTCTAGTCCTTAAAAAAGTCATTGTTTAGACTAGTTATTGGTATAGTTATTAATGATCATTAGTACTTTAGTATCAACTCTATTTGGTGTATTTCTGTATACTTATTGTATATACTCACTATTTTAGTTCTCCAAAAGTTGCTTACTGTGATGTTGGAGCTCCATCAACTGATGATTACACTTTGAATATACGAAAAAGTATCTACAAACATAATTCAGAATGAATTTTTCAAATACACTCCCAAGGAGTACTACTGTTGCAGCCTGAAGTGAACACGGAAGAAGATGAAGAAGACTTCTTTCAGGAACTACAAGAAGAACGCAAAGTAGATCTTGTTTTTCCCTTCAAGAAATCGGTGAAGAAAATTGGCCGCGAGATGATTTTTGTAATAGGTTTTGGACCCTTGGTTAGCTTGTCTACGTGTAGTTGTTGATTTGGTTTTCTCATTATGATTTATATATTGTTAAAGTGTTATTTGTGAAATATGAATCATGTTATATGCGAATGTGAGGTCTGATTCAGTTCTATGTGTGATGTATAAAAGCTTTTATAAATTTTATTATATTGTGTGAACCATCTCAGACAACTGTTGTGACAACTAGACGAATTCATTGAAACCACAAAACCGTAATCTAAAATTTTAGTATTAACCGTATTGGAAAACCTAAAACCATTCCCTAAAGTCTTAGTATTAACAATTCTAAAAACCCCTGAAAAAATTTTCCCAAAAGTGTTAGTTATAAGCGTTCTAAAAAATCCCTAAAAAACCTTTCCCAAAAGTGTTAGTTATAACTGTTATAAAAAAAATATATAATTGAGAATGGTTCTGGATACTATTACATATAACAGCCAAAACCATCCCCCAAACCTATAGAAATGGTAGTATATAGAACAGGTTAGATATGTGTTCCATATAATATTAGAACTGTTACCATACTTTTAGAGAATGGTTATCACACAATTGGAATGGTTTTGGCACCGTTCCTAAAGGGTTATTTTCTACTAGTGTAAAGTCATATCGTTAGATTTCATTACTTCTTTAACCATTTGATAAGGTGATAGTACAATAGTCCCTACTATTTTGAGTTAGAGATGCATAAGATCTCTATATTTGTTTGATAGTTTTCTTAGATGATGATGATGTGGTAGTCTTAAAACAGAAATAAGATGAATGGTGCTTCCGATAAGAAAAACTTCCTAACGCCGGGAGGTAATTTGTGATTTGTTATGGTGTAATGTTTGAACTATTGGGATATCTAACCTAATACCACATCGGTAATATAAGGGGATAATGCCTTGTATATATAGTATCCAGAGAACTCGATTAGTATAAAGGTATTTGGGTGGAGGTACAAAAAAAAAAACCATGCAGACTCGACCCTAGCTTAAAGTGGATAATATTATACTAATGTGGGAGTTGAGGAGCGACTCCAAGAGATCCAACAAGTGGTATCAGAGTCTTAGTTCGAAGATGGAGCCAGTAGCTTAGCCATTGCTTATGATGGTATAAGAGGATTTGACGGATAGGTAGATTATTTCGAGGGGATGATTGCTGAGGAGTCAAACCATACCACATTGGTAATATATGGGGATGTTCCTTGTATAAATAGTATAAAGAGAACTCCATCAGTTAGAGGTACTTAAGAATAAACATGTGCAGGCTCAGCCCTGACCTAGATATGGAAATTGAATAGTAGCTCCAAGAGGGTCTAACATGGTGAACTACATTAATATATTATATGAACTAAATTCATGGATTATGAACATGTTCAGATATCTTTGAACTATGGAGGGGTATTTACGAAAATTAAGGTTACGAAAATTAAGTTTAATATTTTAAAAGTTTTGAGGGAAAGGTTAAACTTTAAAGAAATTATAAATCAAACTTTTTAAAAATAAGTTTATTTTTTCAAATCAAATTTTATGACCTATAAAACATAATAATAATAATAATAATAATAATAGAATTTTGATATTTATTTTTAATACTTACTTTAACCCGTAGCAATTTTAAGTATGGGATTTCCTTAATAAACTATCAACAACTTTGTTGTTTGGCCACTTGTGATTCCATGATTTGAGTGATTTTGTGGATACTTTGAGCCAACTTTCCAATAGAATCTGATTAACTATTGCTAGTCTCACCCTGTTTTCCTGCATTATCTTGAGGACATGATAGTCTTTGGATGAAGTAATGGACAATTCACAATCTTGAGGACATGATAAAAAAAATTGTAATTCAATTACTTCATAATCATAATAGTAGTTCATAATAACTGTCAAGATATATATATATATATATATATGATTGAGAGTAAGGAATACGGTTCTTACCTGTTAATATTTGAAGTCTTTAAAAATCTTTGGGTGTAGTGAGAGACAATTCACAAACTTCAGTACTTATAGTTATGATGAAAAAAAGTCCACAAATGTTTATAAAAGTCTGTAAGGTATGAAAGTCTTTTTAAATCATAAATTTTTAGATACACCAACACTTTTACAGACTCTATAAAAGTCATAATTAGTTACCTCACGACTTTTATAGACTTTTAAAATATATATAAAAGTCATGATTAGATACCCCCAGATTTTTATAGACTTTTTAAAAGTCTATGAAAGTCATGATTAGATACCTCGTGACTTTTAAAGAGTCTTTCAAAGTCATGATTAGATACACCCAGATTTTTAAAGATTTTGAAAGTCTACAAAAGTAATGAAAATTCATAATAAGATACACCCATGTAAAAATCTGCAAGCATCTTATTATGACTTTTAAAGACTA
Organism: Cardiospermum halicacabum; assembly: GCA_031304145.1. Taxonomy (NCBI): domain Eukaryota; kingdom Viridiplantae; phylum Streptophyta; class Magnoliopsida; order Sapindales; family Sapindaceae; genus Cardiospermum; species Cardiospermum halicacabum. The sequence goes on along the minus strand of CM062394.1, from coordinate 12,593,624 downwards.
TAAAATTCATGAGGTATCTAATCATGACTTTTATAGATTTTTTAAATGTCTTCAAAAGTCATGGGGTCTAATTATGACTTTTATAGACTTTTAAACAGTCTTCAAAACTCATGGAGTATCTAATCATGACTTTTATAGAGTCTCTAAAAGTTTTTGGGGTATTATAATTTTCATGAATTTTGGAGACGTTTAAAATTGACAGACTTTTGTAGACTTTTTTAACGAGTTGAGGAAATTAAATTTTAAAAAATCGTCTCATCCTTTCATCATAAACATTGAATGACTTTTGAAAACTTTAAAACATTAACAAGTAAAAACTCAATTTCATCCCATTAGTTATTTCTTTTTATTTATTTATTTTTTACTTTAATTATAATTGTGAAATATTTTTTTGATAATATTTTTTCTTTACTTTTATCAAGTGTTATATTTTTTGTTTTATTAAAACAATTATTTAATTTTATTTTATATTTATATTCAAAAAATAAATTGTCTCATTTTATCATTTACATTCAACAAATAACTAGAGATTAGATAAAAAAGTATAAACATAATAATAATTTACTCGGTAAATTTATAGATTCAATAAAAGATACACAACAATGGGAAGAAAAGTGGAGGGAAATGAAAAAGGGAGGAAAAAAATAATAAAATATGGATATTAGATGAAAGTAATGACTTATTAGAACTTAGGGTTGACACTATCAATCGTGAATGATTGAAAAAAATTATTTTTTCTCTTAACACAAATATATATATATATATATTATATAATTGATGCCAAAAGACTTTATTTTCAGTATCAATGAACTTTCATCCATTTTTAAAATGTATTTGAAAGTTCTATCAAAATTAACCGATTAACGTATGAAAGTCTATGAAAGTCATTAAAAGTCTATAAAAGTTATTAAAAGTTTTTGTAAGTCATTTATAAAAATCCATCAAAGTTAATAAAAATCATGAAAAGTATATTTTAGAAGTTTATGAAAGTCATTGATGGATTTATAAAGTTTATAAAATTCTATAAAAGTCTATAAAAGTCATTCACTTTTTAAAGTCTATAAAAGTTTACGAAAGTCGTGATAGATACCGGCCGCTTAGAGACATGTGAAGGAAATAAAAACATTTGCGTAAAATAAATAAATAAAAAGGATCCGAAGAAATTTGTTCTACTTATATAATGATATTTTAAAGGCATAATGATCACTAAAACCCCTAAACTTGACTAACCTTTTCAATTTGATTCAAAAATTATACGAGATTTCAATTTAACTTCTCAACTATCCAATATCGGGTCAATTTAGCCCTTTTCACCTATGTGGCAGATAACATGGCAAGTGATTTACGGTCAAATATATACCACATCATCTGTCACATAGATGAAAAGGGTCAAATAAACTTGATAACAAAAAGTTGAAGGATTAAGAGTATGTTTGACATTAGGTTTTCTATTAGCCGTTAGATTAGCGTTTCAAATAATGTTAACAGTTAGCTGTTAAATTAGATTTTAAATTAGTTGTTTGATTGAATGTTTGATATTAATTTTGGGTATTTTTATTTTGGCACCCACTATTTAAAAAATAATTCAAAAAAAAATACCCACTTTCCATAAATAGTAAGTTTTAAATTTATTTTCATTAAGAAAAGTGGGTTTTATTTGGAATTATTTTTAAAAGTCGGTGTTTTTTCGAATTATTTTTACAAAATGGGTGCAAAAATTAAAAAATTCCCTAATTTTAATTTTTAAATTACTTGTTAGATATATAAAATTACTAATACAGTCAAACCCCTCTATAACGACACCGTTTGTCTGACAATATTTTAGCTGTTATAGTGAAGGGTTGTTATTCACATATAATGGCTATATGAATGTTAGATCTCACTTAGCTGTTATAAATTAATAATAATTTTATTTTTTAAAAAAATAAGCTCTAAATAAAATAGGATATTTTCGTTTTTCCACCCGTTTTATAAAAATAATCCAGAGATCCACCCACTTTTAAAAATAATTTGAAACAGGACCCATTTTTATGTAAAAAGTGGTTTTGGATAAAAATTTATGGTTTTACTCTATTTCTACATTTTGTATTAATTGCATTAAATATTTAATTTATACCATCATTATTAACCAAATATTAAATTACGTTATTTTTAATAAAAATTGAAACAAAAATAAATTTATTTTAATTTTAATTAAATAATACATTTCAATTTATTATCTTTAATAAAAATTCAAAATAAATATAAATTTATTTCATTTTATTTTTTAAATTAAATAATATATGAAATAAATTCATATTTATTCTGAATTTTTAATTAAAAATAAAAAAAAATTAAAATGGATTATTTCATAAAAAATAAAAATAAAAATAAAATTATATTTATTTTAAATTTGTATTTAAAATATATTTTAATTTTTATTTAAATTTTTTATTAAATAATATATTTTAATTTTTTTATTTTTAATTAAAAATTAAAAATAAATATGAATTTATTTCATATATTTTTTAATTTAAAAAATAAAACGAAAAAAATTCATATTTATTTGAAATATTTTTATTAGAAATAATAAATTAAAACTTATTATTTAATTAAAATTAAAATTAATTTATTTTTATTTTAATTTTTATTAAAAATAACGTAATTTAATATTTGGTTAATAATGATAGTATAAATTAAATATTTAATGCAATTAATATAAAATATAGAAATAGTGTAAAACCACCAAACTTTTATCTAAAACCATTTTCCACATAAAAATGGGTCCATTTTCGAATTATTTTTAAAAGTAGGTGAATTTCTGGATTATTTTTATATAACTGGTGGAAAAATGAAAATATCCAAATAAAATATGCATACTTTAGAACATTTTTTAAAATTAAATTTATTCAAATATGATGGAAAAAGTCTGTAATGGTAGCTTATTTGGAAAATATCTTACTAGAAATATAATGCTTGAATTCACGAAGACTTTTGTCCAAGCTTTCAACGAAATGATAGTCAATTATCTTCCCTTGAAGGCAATCCCATGTGGAGAGACCATGCAGAGTCTCTTGTCAAATGAGAGACTCCTTCATGGACCAACGTTGCGGATGATCGAAGTTTTAACATTTCAAAATATTTTCAGTAATTATTTATAATTATGAAACCTTTCAAATTTAATCATATTCATTATAATTACTTATGTAATTTTTCGTTCATAATTTTTAGTTACTAAATATTAAATAATTCTTTTATTTGCTGAAGTTAATTACAAAAATTATTTAAATTTTTTATTTTTATATATTTTATTAAAAAAATAATATATTATATTTGAGTAGGTCGTTATAGAGGATGAGTTTTATATAGAGTGTTCTATTAAAATTACGGTTGTTGTTGTTATAGGCAAATTGCTGTTATAGAGGATTAAAATAACAAGTAAAAAATCAGTTCTAAAAAAAATCCAACTGTTATAGTGAATAGCTATTATAGAGAATGACAGTTAGGGAGAGATTTGACTGTATTTATTACAGATATAAATATAGTTCACAAGATAATGATGTAATTACTTATAAAATAAAGGTTAATAAAGAAAATCAGTATTAGTGTTTAAGTTGAAAGTTATCTTTCATAACTTTTTTAGACGCTAATTAAAACACTAAACGTTATTATAAACGCAGTTATCGAACACATTTTTTTTTTTTAAAAAGCTAATATATAAACTAAACGATAATTGAAAAAGTTTCCAAACACATACGTTCTCCGTTTATTTTAATTGCTACATGCACCTTATTCAATATTTTGTTTTAACTGTAAATATCTTTAATTAAATATAATTAAAAATTATGAGAATTTTATATTTGAAATATATGAACAAAATAAGATCTCATTTAACTATATTTTTTCTTATACATAAACAACACATATAAAATAAGATGATTCATGAATAGTATTTGAATAGTAAATGTAACAAGAATTAAAAAATAAGAGAAAGTACTAAATTGTAACATAGCATAGGTTGAGAGTTAAATTAAAAATATTAATTTTAAAATTTTTTAATGATTATTATGTCTATTTTAAACATAAAATAAATAACAAATGTAATATTACAATATTCTAAAATAATAAATAAATATTTTAAATTTACTCCCGACATATATAGAAAACATGTAATATATTTTTACATCTGATATATATTAAATATAATTTTATTAAATATTTTAAAGTGGTCGTGATTTTGGGCGGAAAAAAAAAATAATAATAATAAAATAAAATAAAATATAGTTGCCTTCACATGAACACCTAGTTGAAACACAAAAATTCCAAACCTTCCTGAATTTCTGGGATAGCCTATATATAAAACACTTGTCACTCACTATGAGCTAGCAATACAAAGAAACAATGGAGATCCAGTTTGGCTTCTTAGTGACCATTTTAGTTGTAGCAGTGACCATCTTATCGATGAAATTGAAAACAACAAACAACAGAATGACATCATCTTCAGCAGCAGAGCTGAATAAGGAAATGATACCGAAACATGTAGCGGTGATCATGGACGGGAATCGACGGTGGGCTAAGCAGCGAGGGGCTGGTGCTGAATCAATGTCACGAATTATTCGATCATGCAGCGAGCTGGGTATTCGGATTCTTACGGTTTTTGCATTTTCTACTGAGAACTGGAATCGATCTCAGGTCAGTTCTCTTCCCTGTTATAGAGTACGAGATGTCTTATTTGTATAATTGAAATGAGTTTGTCTGCATGGTACAGGAAGAGGTAGGCTTCTTGATGAACGTTTACGAAAGAATTGTTGTCTCTGAGCTACCAAATTTCATGAGGTACGTACATATGAGCATCCTTAAACCTTACCATAATAATAATTATTAATAAATAAATAAATAAAGGGTAAATTGCATTGAGCTACATTCAATGTCTGAAAATCACTTTATATTTTTAAGTTTTTAAAAAATAATTATTCAAAAGTAATTTTTGTTATTATCCTTATAAATAATAATAATAGCAATGTGGTAATGACGTTTAAGGTTAAAAGGTTTGTTTAAGAGTATTATATTAGAGGCATAATGATCAACGGAGCCCTTAAACTTGACAACTCTTTTCGAATTGGCCCTCCATCTATGCGGGGTTCCATTTTGACCCCTCAACTATAAATTATAGGGTCAATTTGACCCTTTTCACATATATAATCATCGCATGAAAGCGCATACCTGATACGCGTGATTGCTGAGTCAGAAATTAATACACATGAATTTCCACGTCATCAACAGCTAGAGCAGAATTAACGTTGTGTTAATATACGTTAGGGATTAGAGTGAATTCGTCGTAGTTTTTCAGAGTTTCAATTTCACCGACAATACAAATTGAGGAAAAGAGAGAAAGCCAACTCTGAGAAATCCACTCACAATCGTTGTCAACTACGATTTAGGGTTTATTTAGAGTTTGATTATCATTCTACTTTGAAGCCATCAGCAGTGAACCTGGTATGTATAAGATGATTATTTAAATTTTGTTCGTTTTGTTTGGATTGAACCAGTTAGGGTTTTATTTTGCTGATCTTGTCTATTTAAACTATTGAGGGTTTGTTTTGAGTTATTAGTTTGTCCATTGATGTCGTTTTATTGAATCATACTATGGTGATTTTAATGGAGTTCTTAGGATATCTGGAAATCAGGGTTTTTAATTAGGTGTTATTAGTTTGTCACAGGGCATGGCTTCAACTTTCATCAAATTGCGTTTTCACCATGGGGGACATTTAACACAAATGGTTTATACTCAGGTGGTGAGGTTAGTGACTTAACTATAGATAAGGATCTGGTTTCTATATTTGAGCTATACTGTTTTGCTACGGATTTAGAATATCGTAATGTTGAAAGTTATCATATTTTAGACCCTAATGGACATGGGTTTATTATAATGGATAGAGATGAGGAGTTAATGCCTTATGTAGCTCCAATGAGGATAGGGGACATGCTTGAAATATACCTAGAGCATGTTATTAGTGAGCCAATCTATGCTAATAGTAATCATGTGGTCCAAGAGAATGAGAATGTAAATAAGGTAGGTGGTGAGGGTACCAATGTAATTTCTCATAAAGATAAAGGGCACAATGCATGCGGTGGGAATATATTCTTTGGTCCAGAAGGTTTGACTGAGGTATGTGCAATAGTTAATGTGTCTGATGAAAACACCTGTCAAGGTTATTTGAATAAGAACACAGTGGATGATAAAGAAACTACAGGTGGATCTGAGAGTGCTCAGGAAACAGATGCTACATCTGCAACTGATACAGATCTAGAAGTGGGAGGACCTGACGAGGAAGGAAGTGATGTAGAGGAGGAAGTTAAACAACTGCGTGAAAAAGTAAGGCTTGAGAAGAAGGCTAAGAGAGGTAGAAAGTTCCTGAACAACCTGCAGACGTGTCTCTTGGTGAAGCTGGTCTAGATAAAGGTTTGGAAGGTACAGAAGTGAGTATATCAGAGAGGATCAAAGACAGATTGTGTGGAGATGAGTCATATTATGACTCTGATTCACTATGTAGTGAAGATAGTAGGGATAGTTTAGATTCAGGAGCAGAAGAAGGTCTTGATATACCAAAAAGGAAGACAAGTAATAGGTTGAGATATGATCCTACTGGAGCAACAAGCTTTTTTGAACTTGGTATGATCTTTCAGAATGCAAAGGAGTTTAGAGTAGCCATCAATAATTATGCGAATGAAAAACAGGTTCAACTTAGGAAAACAAAAAGTGAATCTGGGAGAGTAAGGGTGAAATGCAAGTCTAATGGGTGCGACTGGACTATATTTGCTAGTAAAGATAATGATAGCGGTGATTTTGTTGTGAAGTTGTATAATCCAGAGCACAAGTGCAATAGAAAAAATAGAAATAAGGCTTGTAATGTTGATTTCCTTTTCAGGAAGTACAAAGATCGAATTGTGCAGTAGCCTGATATTACACTTTGGAGATTCCAAGAATTAGTTAGGGAAGATTTAGGCTTATATGTTGGTAGGACCCTTATTCAAAGAACAGAGAAAAGGGTTATGAAAGCTTTTATGAGAGATTGGGAAATGGAGTTTAGTATGTTAAGTGACTATGCCAAAATGATTTTAGATACCAATCCTGACAGTTCTTGTTGGCTCAGAGTAGATAGAGAATCCGTTCCGGGGAAAGTTATTTTTGGATATTTCTATGTTTTTGTTTAGGAAGTGTGCAAAAGGGTTGGTTGGCTGGTTGTAGAAGGATTTTTGGTTTAGATGGTTTTTTTTGAAAGGTTCATGTAAGGGACAGATGTTATATGTTGTTGGTAAGAACGGAAATCAACAAATGTACCCAATAGCGTGGGCACTTTTCGGAACAGAGACAAAGCATACATGGAGCTGGTTTCTAGAACATTTAATTGAAGACTTGCAGCTTGGACAGGGTGAAGACTTGCTGTTTTATCTAATATGCAAAAGGTATGATTTTCTTAAACCTAACTGATTTTATATTTAGCACTAACATAGAATTTGACTGTTATTATTTGGCTAGATTTTACTATAATAAATGTTATGCTCTTTTAATTTGTTATGCTCTGTTATTCTAAAAAAACACATATCACTGAGTACATTATATTGTTATATCACGAATAGAGAAAAAAATAGCTGAGAGATTGAATGCAGTATTGATATATTGTTATGATCTGCTTTGTCTTTAAAATTACTGGAATGGATTAATGACATTATATGCACAGGTTTTCACTGGATTTTGTTGATAATTTGAATGAATATGTGTTTTCTGCAAATTCGTTTTGTTCATTAATGTATTCAGTAATATAGAATGTATAATATTTTCTGGCACTTAAATTCAAGGCAACTTTTTGCTCTGGTATCCAAAATCATCATAACTCAGAATCTCATTTTAAAAAGTTAGTCATGGCTGTATGGAATCAATTAATTGCTATTTTATAATTACCATCAAAATCACTATTGACTTGTTTTGTGTGATGCATCTATTGGAACTGTGTTTTTCTTCATGCCTTTTGCTGCATACATTTAATTCTCTTTATCATCATTTCTTCTAAACATATCTCATCATTTACCTTCACTGTCCATACCATTTTAGCTTTATAATGATTTGTCTATTTATTATTAAATTATTCATTTAGCTCTTATAAGGGTATAGATCCATTTTGATGGGAATAAAACTCAAGGTAGTATAAGTTATTAGTTTTATTCTAATGTTAAAAATCATTTATTAATATTTAATAAATTTAAATTTAAATTTTTAGTTTAAAAATTGAGTTATACTGTGTGCTGTTTAATTTCTAAAATAAGTAATTAGGTTCTGAATAATCTCATATAACTTGGTTAGCTTTTAATGGTTATTTTAACTTTATTATCTCTCCATTTTAAATGTTGTCTATGCTGCTGCTGAATTCTTTGTACTTCCTTACAATTTGTTTTTCTTTTTGTGATGGATGAAGAATGAGATAATTAATTGTATTGTGCTTTGGTGATCAATCAAGTGGGGCAAGTATTGAAAATTGGGACATATTTGACAAAAAAAGTCACATGAGTATATATAGATAGATGTATATGTTAGTTGTTGTTATCTTAATTTTGGTTTATTATAAAACAATTAACAACTTCGTATTTGTGTTTTTGTGTGTTGTTTGATTTAATTTGTGTTGAAAATTGATTTAGATTTTATTTTGCTGTATCGGTTGTCGTTGTCTTAATTTTGGTTTAGACAGACGTATATGTTAGCTTTATTTTTTTTCTTTGTTGGCTGTCATAAGGTCTTGTACCAGCTGTAGCTGAATTATTACCAGAGACTGAACATTGGATGTGTGCAAGACACATTTGGTCCAATTGGCACAACAAGTGGCGAGGTGAAGAACGAAAAAGACAAATCTGGAAATGTGCCAAGTCTTCATTTGAAGCTCAACTAAAAGAAGAACTTCAGAATTTAGCAAAATTGGGAGAAGGAATTGTTGAAGATCTGTTATCATATAACAAAGAAACATGGTGTAAAACATTCTTCAAGTTTGACTCTAGATGTGACTCCGTTGACAACAACATGAATGAGTTTTTCAACTCCTGGATAATTGGACCAAGGCACAAAGCTGTTATTACAATGTTTGAAGAGATCAGACACAAGATTATAGCCAGGCAGGCAGACATGATTGCATTTGTCAACAAATGGACTTGTGACATTTCTCTCATGGCAATGAAGGTGCTAGAGGATAACATGACAGCTTCTCAAAAGTGCAGGGTCATTTGGAATGGTGAAGCTGGTTTTGAAATTTGGGAGGGCGAATACAAGCATATTGTGGACTTAAAGTCTAAAACTTGCTCATGTAGATTGTGGATGCTGAAGGGAATTCCATGCGCTCATGCTGTTTGTGCAATGTTTGATAGAAATCTAAATCCGGAAGATTTTGTTGAAGATTGGTACAGGAAGGAAAATTTTTTGAAGACATATAGTTATTTCATCCAGCCTCTACCTAATATTAAGATGTGGCCAGAGAGCATTTCCTACCCCATTGTTTTACCTGAGACAAGGTCTATGCCTGGCAGACCATGACGTAATAGAAGAAAGGATAAAAATGAGCCGAAGAAAGTCAAGTACGGAAAATTGCAAAAAGATGGAGTTAGGATGCATTGTAGAAAATGTGGAAGAGAAGGACATAATGCAAGAGCCTGTCCTATTAAGGTATTTACTGACTTCTATTATTGAGTTTATGCCATTCTTGTAAAGCATTAATGATAGAATATACATAAACTTTGATGGACTATTATGATCGATTGTTTGATTGATTGTGGTACATTATGAATTTGGTGGATATAATTCTGCTTTTGTTTGTTTGAATATCTTGGTGGTTTGGTGGATATAATTCTTCATTTGGTTATTTGAATATCTTGGTGGTTTGGTGGATATAATTCTGCTTTTGTTTGTTTCAATATCTTGGTGGTTTGGTGGATATAATTTTGCTTTTGGTTGTTTCAATATCTTGGTTGTTTGAAATGTATTCTTATCTTATATAAAATATGTTAATATATGATGTCATCTAAATTTGTCTGCAGGGCTCCTCATCAAATGATGCCTCCAGGGTCCTTACAATGTCATGTCCTTCGTCAACACCTTCAAACCAATACCATTCAAGTACTGAACAAAGCCCTTTAACCACGATAGTGCCTTCTTTTGTGTGTATTGACACATCCAGGTTATATAAGGAAGCCAATGGTGGAACTTCAAGAAAATCAAACCAAAAGAGGAATATAACTTCAGCAAGCCAACAAGCTCAGGTGAAGAGAGTAAGGTCTCAAGGCACAATACCTACAGAAGCATCCAAGACTTCTACGACTGGGCCACAAGATACCACCCAACTTAAAATTTCAAAAGCTCCTGAATCAGCACATTCTAACCAAACAAGCAGTACACAAATTCCAGAACAAGCAACTGCTACTAGAGCCAATAAAGGAAGGGGTAGAGGCCGATCAATGGTATCTAAAACTGGACGAGGAAGAGGACATTCAAGCTCGAATGGATATGGAAGTTATGTTAATATGAACAGCGGCCAACAAGTATTCTATGTAAGCATACTTGTCTTGATCTTGTTTTTGTATACTTCACTAAACCTTTCATTGATAAGTTTTTTCTTTCATGTACAGACTGGAAGTTCTAATGGTATAGTAATTAATGATGGACAGGTAATGAAGGATGCAATTGAGACACAGATTAACTTAGGATTCAGACCCGCAGGATTGAAATGGAAAGGCAAGCAAGCAATTACTACAACACAACTTCAACAGCGTAGCGAAAATATAGTTCAAAAGAAAAAAAAAATCATCAAAATTCTACAAACAATACCTCAAAGTAGTCTCATTTGTGTTTTGTGATCACAATATTACATATTAGAACTAGTTTTTTTCATTTTGAAAAATGTTGGGATTGTTCTGAGTACTAGGTGATATTAGGTATGATTTTATAGTAGTGTTGTTGGTGATAAAATATTTGTTTAGAAGATTGATTTGTTTGTTATATTTCAAAATCGGTGATATATCACTCGAATTAATGTTTTAGTTTGGTATCGGGTACTATCTGTATGTGAATCGTTGTCGTTTTTTGTTGTTTGGTGTGTGAATACACTTGTTCTGGAGTTCTTTCTCTGGTGTGTTTGATTTATTTACGTAGAAGAGAAGCTCATACTATTTCTACAATAATTATGACTTTTGGTTTTGGAATCTGGAACCATATAGTTTTGAAACAATTCTTTAGATTAAATTAGATATTGAATTTATTGAATTGGAATAAATCTGCCGTGAGAAGAAGCATCAATTTAGAGATGGTACATTATTATGTCTTTTGAACATAGTATAGGTACTTAAAGATGGTCGGTGGTCAGAGTAAGAAGTAACAATTTTGGTTTCAGAGATATTATTAGCATTAAATTGAGAGATATTGTTCCTGCAGATCCTCGTCTTCTTGAGGGTGACCCTTTAAAGATTGACCAGTCTGTTCTTACTGGGGAGTCTCTTCGTGTTATTAAGAACCCTCATGATGAAGTGTTTTCCGGGTCTACATGTAAGCAAGGTGAAATAGAGGCAGTTGTGATTGCCACTGGTTTCTTATCTGTTGTTCAGATTATATAAGTAGAATTCAACTGAAATCATAATGTAAAATCACAATGTAACTGCACTTTGCACAAAAATTATATCACTATTGTGCAAATCATATCAATTGAAGTCATAAAACAATTACATACCCAAAACGTTTCTAAAATAGACACATTCCATTTCTAAACTAAATAACAAAACCATTACAAAAATTCACACACAAATGGTTCCAAACCAAAAACTTAGTTAACAATTGTTTCATGTCATTACATCTCAACATCATAAAAATAACATATCGGTTCAAATAAATGACTAGTGAAAGAAAATCACAATAATAACCAAATAGCTGCAATTGTAACGATTACAAGAACAATCCAAAGTCTTTTACAATAACCTACCCTTCCATTATACTTTTCATCCTCTAACCTCTTCACCTTCTTCAAAAGTCCCAATACTGTCTTTTTCGCTTGCTCTGGGAATTCTTCATCAACCCATTTGAAGAAGTTACAACCTCCATTACCCTAAAATTACATCACAACTATTCTATAAAGGGATGATCGAACTAGCAAAATTTTCAAATATGCATCAACCAAACAAGAAATCTTACTCTCTGTAATTGGCAAGATTTAAATCTTCTTCCAGGGTTTGAACTCGTCCATGAAACTCGAATCACAACCGGTTTGCAACATTGACACAATTTGTCATAGATCTCTTGCTTCTTTAGTCGATCAATGTTAAACATCTCTTCGTCCTTTGGTTTTCTGCTAAGAAAATTCATCTCCACTACGAACGATTTGTGACCTAGATCTGTATGTTTAACGTGACCTAAATCTGTATGTTTAACGTTGATTAACAACCTTCCGTCAAGAGGGTTAAAATAAACAATCAACCACATGTTAAAAAATTTGTCCACATGTACAAAAATCATACCCAAACGCGCTCTACATACCAGTCTTGCCACATCACCTGCCATGTATGTCAAAAGGATCATATTGACCAGATAATTGATAGTTGAAGGGTCAAAATGGAACCCCGCATAGATGGAGGGCCAATTTGAAAAGAATGGCCAAGTTTAAGGGCTCCATGGATCATTATGCCTATATTAAAAATACTAAATAAATTTATATACTACAATCATTGCATCTAATACTTTTGAACTCTCTTGGACTCTCTCGGTGGAGAATTGGACTCGGATATCAATCAAGCTGGTTTAGCCCTAATTTGATGAGTGAAGAAGCGAAAAATACCAATATGATCCGCAAGTTCCATTCTTGATTCGATCTTTATATTTGGTCCGACTCGACCCGCAAGTTTCATCTTTGACTTGATTTTCATAGGGTCAGACTTGAGAATATTTTTACTACAATACCTACTATCATTAATATTCTTTTATTCATTGGACTAATTTATTTAGTATTTTTACAACAGTACATTTTAAATAAACCATTTAAGTTTACACATGTTGCCATGTCATTATCTATAAGGATAATAATGAAAATCACTTAATAATATTAAGCTAAATCTCAATTTTCTGAAAACTCGCTAATATTATATTTAGTAGACATAAACTGATATTTAGATGCAATTATAAAAAAATAAAAATAAAAATACTCACTATATCTTAGCGTAATTTACCCATAAATAAATAATGTGACAGAAATGGCATTCGATTTTCTTTGATTGGGGACTCGACGAGGCTGCCCGAGTCATTCCAGAAGTCGATACCCAGTGCAGAGGAAACTACGAAAGACAACTCGAAAGGAAATTTTATGATGGCAATCAACTACGGTGGCAAGTATGATATTGTAAAAGCACGCAAAAACATAGCTCATCAAGTCAAACGGGGGCTATTGAATAGGAGGACATCAACGAAGCCTCATTTGAGAGAGAATTGAGTACAAGGTGTGTTGAGTATCCAGAGCCAGATCTGTTTATCAGAACCAGTGGTGAAGTCTGTGGCAGCTGGCTTACTCCGAGATGTATTTTACGGAGAAGATGTGGCCTGATTTCGGAAAACAGGATTTGGTTGAAGCAATGATCTCTTATCAGCAGAGAAACAGGCGTTTTGGTGGAAACACCTCCCAACCTAATGCTTAGACCATCCGCTCTTTTCAGAGTTTCAGTAAGGTCCGCATATAATAAATAAATAAAACTTTAAAAAGAAAAAGTAAAAATAAAAATTAATATCAAAAAGAGAAATATAGTCGGTAGAAATCTGTCTCACATCTACATGTTATATTTCTAGAGTTTGTAATGATGAAAAGTGAGTAATAAATTTGTGTTTGAGAAATATTTTTAATTAAATTTTAAATTAGCATTTAGATTATTAGATAGTATTTGAATTATTTTAGGTGTTTGACATTCAATTATATAAAAGCATTTAGAGTTTCAATCCGATTTTACAGCAACGTTAGAGAACCCTATTTTAATAAATGTTTTCATGAAACGCTGTTTTAAAAATATTTCATAACCTTTACCTTGGCAATATTCTCTCTCTTCTAATATTTCCAGGAACGACTTGTTTTTTCTATAATTTTTATTTTTATTCTACCAATATTATTTCTACTGATTTCCATTATTTCGGTAAGTTCAACATCATTCTCTCATTCTTTCATCTTTAAAAATTCTCTCGTTCAATGTATATTTTTTATTGGAAAATTTTTTTTATAGGGTATCAAAAGTTTATCATACAATTATATGCTTGTTTTCAAAAGTTTGCAAAATTAAAGTTTGATTTTCACTCTATAGGTCATTCATAAATTGTGACCGTAATTCACAGATTGTGAGTCTAGTTCACAGAATCTGTGAATTGAAAAAATTTAGGGGTATTTTGGGAAACTCAGCCAATGGTGTGAAAACCAAACTTTTAAAAGTTTGTTTTTGTATATTTTTAAAAAGAGACATATAATTGTATTTTGAAGTTTAAATGACTCATTTAAAAGAATTTTCACTTTTTTATTTGTCTCAACTACATACTATTACGAGGCGAAGTAGAACTAGAGAAAATCTTATTAGATCGTGGTCTACAGGTATTTTTATTTTTATTTTTTTGTTTTATTTCAATCTTTAAATTTATTTGATTTTTTTGTATTTTATCTATTTAAGAGTTAAATTTTTATAGATGGATTACTGATTCAAATGATTTTTAACCCAAAACATTAATATTGGTATATGTTTTTTTTATAGGAGGAAGTAAATTATATTGCATCTTTATTATATATTAGTATCATATTATGGAACGCTAGGAAATAAATTTGAATCTTTAAATATAAATTTATTATTATTATTATTATTATTATTACATTAGTCGTGATTATAATATTATTATTATTAAATATCAAAACATTTTTATTTATTTATTTATTTTTATATTTTTTTATATATATAGTACCCTTTTAGTAATTTTATATTTTAACCGCTAATTTAAAAGTTAAATGTTATACCAAACACCTAATGTACCAGATAACCTAACAACCAATTTAGAAATTAATGTAATAGCTTACTACTACAACTAATTGAAACGCTAATTTAACAGCTAATTGGAAATGTGATGCTAAATATATTCTAATTTTTTTTTTTTAGAAAAAAAAAACACCATCTCCTATTAAAAAATATTATGGATGAGATGAGACACTCTTTTATTAACCATATATATATATATATATGTATACCTAGAAGAATCTCTTATTAAACTAATGAGAATATCTCCGATGAATTGTGTTTTTAGAGATGACCCACTAAGAAAATTAAAATAATAACTTCTCTAATATACTCTATTTAATGGCAGAGCCACATGGTGACCCTGGAAAAAAAAATTAATTTATTTATTATTTACATTTTGGTTAAATATCAACTAGTCCCTGTACTTGAAAACATTTATCACGTGAACCTTTATACTAATTTTTGTCTTACATAGTCCCTGAAATTGTATATATGTAAAACTTTTGAAATTGCCACGTCATCTAAAAAGATGCACACACAGATATAAATTTTGTAGTACATGAGGCTATTTGAAATAAAAATAAGAGTAGAAAGGATAAAGTGAGACATATATTAGTATAAAGGGTGTGGTGATACATTTTGTCGAGTATAGAGAGTTAATTTGTATTTAATCCTTTTAAAATTAAAAATTATTTTTGTAGTTTTTAAAATTGTGAGTTAAGAGCTTGTTCAAAATATTTATAATTATAGTTTATTAAAAATTTCAATATTTTAAGTGAATTTATTATAAATCAATTACTTATAATTAAATAATAATTAGAAAAAACATAAAGTACTGAAATTTTACATGAATAGATGATAATATGTTAAGATTTTATGTATACATATTTATTACATAAAAATATATCATATAAAATCATAATTTTTAATCAATTAGTTTGATTCTATTAGGTCATTTCTTCATTCTTAGAACCGAATCAATTCAATTTTGTTTTTAAATTTTTTATTTTTAGAACGGATTAAAGTCTAACAAAATTCCATATAAATTCTCATAAAAATGATGGGAGGTTGATTTTTGGATACTTATGAAACAAGTGGTCTTTCTTTTATAATTTTTGTTCCGTTTTTTTTTTAGTTTACAAATCTTGATGGATTTATTTGATATCCTTTATATTATAAAAGTATGAATAACCAGGTGTTATAAAAGTAAGAATAACTAGGTGGAGACACCTGTTTATATGTTATTTGATAAAAAGGAGAATAACTCCACGTGCCTGTATGTTTCCTCTAAAAATTTAGTTGACTTTAACCTTACACCAAAGTGTAAATATAAATGAGCACAAAGCATGATGATGTGGCGACACATGATTGACCATCCATATTTGCATTGTTGCAAGCTCAGCCACATTAGGTGTGTCGTCATTGTTGACTGTTACGGTGATGGTGAGATTCATGTTTACAAAGAGCGGCGAAGATATTTGGGTGTTCAAAATATGATTGTATATAATAATAAAAATAATAATAAATTTAAGGGTTTATTTTTAATATTTAAATTTATAAATATTTATTTGTGGAATGTGGGATTTTTTTTTAATTTATAATATAAATTATTTAAAAATTAATATATAACTATATTTAAAAAGTTTTGGATGTTCAATACTTTGCAAACGTGCGGAGGATGTCGGAATTTGTATTGGACATCTTGGAGGCATTGATTGATGTTTAGGTTTTGATGATTTTGCGACTTGTTTTGGTGGAGGAAGATTGTTGGCGACTCCAATTAACCAAGTGGCGGAGGCGGAGTCAATACAGGAAAAAAAATATATGAAAAAGTAGGAGAGAAAGGAGGAGACGAGAGGATTTGGTTGCTTTACTATGTTAGAGCATATGCAAAGTATAGAGAAAAACAGAGTACAGAGCAAAAGTGTTGGATTTTGTTTTAGTTTATTTATTTTGTTTCCGAATCTGGAAAGGTGGAGATGGAGAAGACGGAGGAAAAAGGATTTTCAGAGAGTGAGTGAATGGATTCAGAAATATTACAAATTAAAAAAAAAAATTGGAATAAGTAAATTTAATTATGTTTAATATATTTAATTTAAAATAAATTTCTATTTAAATTAAAAATTATAAAAATTAATATTAAATGTTAAATTAAAATAAATTTATATTTAGAAGATTTTGTTACTGATTGAATTTAATTAAATTTAATTTTTTTATTCAAATATAATATTAAGTGATACAAATATTTTAAAATAAAAATTAATTAAAATTAAAATAATATTAAATTTAATAATTTAAATTTAATAATATAATATAAATAAAATATTAAATCTATATAATATATTCTATTATTTTTATTTTTAAATTAAAAATAAATAAATTTCTATTTAAATTAAAAAGGAAAAATTACACCAAATAATCAATTACAAGTTTAATAATCCAAAAGTGATCCAAGCAAAGTTATTTTAAGTTTTTACTCTGGTAAAAGTTTACAAACTAGAAATAACCCAGTATACCCAAAATACCCCTAATCATATATTATAATTCCATACATATATATTTATCTAAAATAATAAAATATATTACATGAAAAGTCTAATATATCCTATGAACTAAATGTGCAAACTCACCTGTTAGTTTTGATTTAAGCAACCTTCACATACCCTTCACACATCACCAATCGAAAATAACACTCAAAACGTAGGTGATCGTCTCCTCGACAACTCATCACAATCGCTTCAGAAGGTGTCTTCACAGTGTCTCCTCGACAAATCCTCCTGTCCCTACACCAGAGAGATCCATTCCAGCTTGAGCCTTGCCAAACTGTCAAGCTATTGGGTTTTCAAAATTTATTTTCCGTTGAACCGACTACAAACTGGTATGTACTTCTACCCTGGGGTTCTTACATTGCATTTTCTTCTTTGATGTGTTGTAATTGAAATACAATAGATGGGGTTTACTTAAAAGAAATCTATTTTAGGAGAGAAAGTATTGGTCATGCTGTTGTGAGGTATTTACTGATGGGTTTATGTGGTATGGTTAGATTTAGCTTGGAATTCATATAAAATGGAATGGGAATTGTTGAGCATTATGTTTAGGTCATGTTGCTGTAAGAATTTTGTTGAAGGTTTTATGTTTTACTGTTAGTTATAAGTAGGAATTCATATATAATAGTATGAGAGCAGTGTATCATTTTACGTTGCCGAATTGATGTGATAAAGGTTTACAACAATATTTATTTGGTAACAGGTTTGTTCAGACATTTGGACAAAAAATAAAGTTGTGATTATTGAATTGTCAGATGAACTGTCTTTTAGGCGTGTGATGTATAAGACGTTTTGGTATAAAATTGTCTCTTTTTAATCATTTGTTTGATGGAACGCCTCACTAGACATTTTGCTTGCGGAGTGAGTTTGTAGACGTTATGATAGGTAGCGGCAATCCATGTGATTGTAAAGATTTGAGATGCTTAAGAAGATGTATGGCTTATGATACAGATTTTCATACGTCCAATCTTGATTAGAAATCCATAAGTTTATTTCCAACGAATCAAACGCCTTACAATGCATATTGATTGTGAAACAACTTCGAAAATATGCGGTCATAACATTGGCCTCCCTTTACATATTTATATGATTGAAACGCTTCATCGGACACCCTTCTTGTGAAATATTTTCTTGGATGTTGTGCCAGAAAATCAATAATAGCTTGCTGGTTTATCTGACAAAAAATCGTGCAGTCATGAATCTAGTCAACATGGTTGCTAAACCAAATATCACGATGGCTATCACCAACAATGTCGGTATCAAAAGGCATTATGTTATAGTGAGGTAAATGATCATGTTATACTTATATAGGAAGTTAAAAGTTAGGGTCTAGCAAAAGGCATTATATACACGTGCTGTACTATTTTTATTTTTAATTATTTTTGTTTACGTAAATGTCATATTATTGTACATGTGAAGCTTAATGGAAAGATTTATGAAAGGGAAAATATGAATTCAAAATCATCCATGAAGGACTCCATATCAGTTATTGTGCATTGCATTACGTTTGTGGTATGAATAATGTAGTTTTATTACTTATCAAGTGCATGAATCAAGTACTTATGAAGGGCATATGAAGCAGCTATCATGGTTTATGAAGGAGTCTAAACATGTTCGTAACCCGTCATGAAGAGCTTCCAAACAATTTAGATATCTATATTTATATATGTGCATCATTTCAGTTTCGTCCCACATTGACAAGTTCATTCTATAAAAAAGCACGAGTTCTACACTCCCAAAATTAAGGTTGAACATGCAACCAAGCTTGGGTGTCCCAAAACCGAATGTCTTGGAAATGGACCCTTTTTAAATGAATTATAAGTCATTGCACGTGGATGGCATGACATGCGATTCGAATTCCAACATGAAACGAACTTGTAAAACACCTTATCAGTGAACTTGTGAATGGGAATGGAAATATTTGTGAAGGGAAGTAGATGATGCCACAATCATCCATGAAGGACTTCACCCAATTATTTTGCCCTATTTTATGTTTTTATAAAGAATTTTGTATTTTTATTACTTATTGAATGCATAGATCAAGTACTTGTGAAGAGCCCATGAAGCAGCTATCACAACTTGTGAAGGGGTCTAGACATGTAGGTAACCATTCATGAAGGGCTCCCAAATAATTAAGATATTTGTATCCATATATGTGCATTATTTTGGTTTTGTCTCACACCAACAAGCTCATTCCATGAAAAACATGAGTTCTACACTCCAAAAATAAAGGTTAAACATGCAATCAAGCTTGAGTGTCCCAAAATCAAACGTCTTGGAAATAGACCATTTTTAAATTAATAATAAGCCATTGCACATGGATGACATGACATCAGTGCGATTCAAATTCCAACATAAAATGAACTCGTAAAAATGCTCTATCGGTGAACTCGTGAAAGGGAATGGAAATATTTGTGAAGGGGAATAAATGAGGCCACAATCATCCATGAAAGACTCCATCCCAGTTATTTTACCTTACTTTACGCTTTTATATAGAATTTTGTATTTTTGTTACTTATTGAATGCGTAGATCAAATACTTGTGAAAAGCCTGTGAAGCAGCTACCATGACTTATGAAGGAGTCAAGACATGTATGTAACCATTTATGAAGGGCTCCCAAATAATTTAGATTTGTGTATGATAAGCCTAGAATTTACCTATATTTTAGTATATTTTATGAGCATAAATGTAAAGGAGTGTGATGTCGGAAACGTGTGTGAATTGACTGAAAGAGTATTGTGGATTGAATAAGAGGAACAATTCGTTCGCTCAATTGATTTACTGAAAAATATAATATCAAGTCTGCCTCTTAGAAACCCTAAACACCCCTTTTATAAGGCGTTAATCTTAACCCTAACAAAATAATTCCAAAATTACGAAAAAACCCTTAAAATAATAAAAGTTCAAAAAACCCTTAAAATAATAAAAGTTCAAAAAACCCCTCTAAACGATTCTGAAACACCGAAATGCATTGTAGTTTATTGCCAAAGGCAATGAGTTTGATTCAGATCGCCGTTTCGCTTCAACTTGTCAAATTTGGGCCCTAAATTCCATACCCAAAATCAATGCCGAAAGCCCGGTGCATCATATTCTCCCCTGCTAGAAAGAAGATTCGTCCTCGAATCTAATTCATCTTCACCAACAGCAAGCTCTCCAAGTTCTTCTTCGTCTGTATAATAGGGCGATAAATCTGCTACATTAAAAGTCCCGGATACATTGTACTTACCCGGCAGCTCGATCTTGTACGCATTGTCATTTATTCGCTCTAGAACCTTGAATGGACCATCAGCTCGAGGATGTAATTTGCCAAACTTGCCAGCTGGAAATCGTTCTTTTCTAAGGTGAATCCACACGAGATCACCCTCTTTAAAGGCCATTCTCTTCCGTCGCATATCCACCCTCTGTTTGTACTTTATGTTCTGCTTAGTAATTCTGTCATGAATTTCGGAATGCAGCTCCTTAATCTATTTTGCGTGTTCATTTGCATCAGAACTGAACTGCTTGACTAAGGGTAAAGGCGCGAGATCCAGAGGAGTAATTGGATTACGCCCGTAGACTATCTCGAAAGGACTCTTGCCCGTTGTTCGGTTCTGTGACCGGTTATAAGTAAACTCTGTCTGAGGTAGCACCACGTCCCACTGTCGTGGATTATCACCAACCAGACTTCGCAGTAAATTCCCCAAGCCTCGGTTGATAACTTCTGTTTGCCCATCGGTCTGGGGATGATGAGATGAGCTAAATTGCAACTTGGTTCCCATATGCCGCCACAGAGTACGCCAAAAGTGACTTACAAACTTCACATCACGATCTGAGGTCATAGTTTTAGGGACTCCATGCAGCTTGACAATCTCCTGCAAAAATAAACGAGCAACCTGTGAAGCATCAAAGGTCTTGTTACAGGGAATAAAGTGGGCCATCTTGGAGAATCTATCGACCACCACCATTATGGAATCTTTATTCCGCTGTGTCCTCGGCAACCCCAACACAAAATCAAGACTGACATCTTCCCACGGTGCAAGCGGAATAGGTAAAGGCATGTATAATCCAGCACTAGTACCCTTCATTTTGGCCACGTGACATACTCGGCACTTCTCCACAAAACGTGCCACATCACGCTCCATTCGAGGCCAGTAGAAATGCTCACACAGCAAGGTCATCGTCTTATCAGTTCCAAAGTGTCCAGCTATGCCCCCTGCATGACTCTCAGTAATAATGGACTCCCTTAAAGAACACATAGGGATACACAACCTATTTCCCTTGAAGAGAAAAACAGCCACTAACAAAAACTGTTGGAACGGACCTGTTTGACACTTCTTCTAGACATCTCCGAAATACGGATCATCAATATATAATTCCTTAAAAGAGTCAAAGCCCAAAACTTTTACCTGCATTGTAGACAACAGGGAATATTTTCTGCTCAATGCATCTGCCACCTTGTTCATCATTCCAGCTTTATGCTTAGTTACGAAACTGAAAACTTGAAGCAGCTCTATCCACTTCGCGTGCCTAGCATTCAGTTTCTGCTGCGCATTAATATATTTCAGGGCTTCATGGTCTGAATATAAAACAAACTCCCTCGAAATAAGATAATGACGCCAATGCTCTAAGCTCCGTACTATGGCATAGAATTCTCTATCATACGTCGAATACTTCTTCTTTGCTTCATTCAACTTCTCACTGAAAATGCCACCGGTTTATTTTTCTGACTCAGTACACCCCCAATACCCACGCCTGAAGCATCACAATGTACTTCAAAACCCTCATGAAAATCAGGAAGAACCAAAATCGGGGCTTCAGTTATCTTCTTTTTCAGCAACAGGAATGCCGCTTCTGCCTCTTTGGTCCACGTAAACTTACCCCTCTTTAGACAATCCGTAAGAGGTGTAATGATAGTGCTGAAATCTCGGACAAACCTCCGATAAAAAGATGCTAACCCATGAAAGCTGCGTACCTCATGGATATTTTTCGGAGTTCCCCAACTTGTAATGGCCTCAATCTTCATCGGGTCTACCTGAATGCCTTCCTGCAATACTATATATCCCAAAAAAGTCACATGATTAGTCAAAAAGTGACACTTCTTCAGATTGGCATATAACTTCTACTCCCTTAAGGCCTCAAACACTGCTCGTAGATGCTGTAAATGCGTCTCAATCGAAGCACTATAAACCAAGATATCATCAAAATATACGACAACGAATTTATCAATAAAAGAATGAAAAACCTGATTCATCAGTCTCATAAAAGTGCTCGGCGCGTTAGACAATCCGAATGGCATCACCATCCACTCGTACAGGCCATCTCTAGTCTTGAATGCCGTTTTCCACTCATCTCCAGTTCGCATTCTGATTTGATGATACCCACTCCTCAAGTCTATCTTCGAAAAGACAGTAGCCCCATGTAACTGATCAATCAAATCTTCAAATCGCGGAATGGGAAAATGATACTTGATTGTAATTTTATTGACAGCTCTGCTATCTATACACATTCTCCATATTCCGTCTTTCTTAGGGACTAATAATGCCGGCACGGCACAAGGACTCATACTCTCCCTGATCGCACCCTTTTTCAGCAACTCCTACACTTGCGGCTGCAGCTCTTCATGTTCCTTAGGGCTCATTCTGTATGCCGCCTTATTAGGAATAACAGCTCCTGGGATGAAGTCCATATGATGCTGAATGTCTCTCATTGGTGGCAACCCAGGTGGCAACTCCTCCGGTACAACGTCAGCAAACTCCTGAAGTAAGGGCCTGACTTGTGAAGGGACTTCAAGACCCGCAGTATTTGGCTCTACCACTACAACAGCAAAAAGTTCAGGGGCACGCACCGCCTCCTCCCGGAATTCTGATCTAGACAACAGATTATTCTGCACTTCTTTTCTCAAATCGGTAGGGCCCAGGGTAATAGCTCTATCATCCTTCTTGAAACTGTAGGTATTTCTAAATCCATCATGCTGCATTTTTCTGTCAAATTGTCATGGTCTTCCCAACAAGATATGGCAGTCGTCCATGGGAATCACATCACACCACACATCATCAGCATATTTCTCGCCAATCGAAAACTGCACAAGACATTTCTTACTAACTTTCACCTCGCTCCCCTTTTTAAGCCACGACAGCTTATACGGTTGAGGGTGGTCCTCTGTTTTCAGCCTCAACTTCTCCACCATAGTAGCGGAAACTACATTCTCGCAACTTCCCCCATCTATGATCATAGTACATACTTTTCCACCACTAGTGCACTTAGTATGAAAGATATTATGCCTAAGCCACGACTCATCTTCCGTAATAGTAATATTTAAAACTCGACGAACGACTAAAGACTCACCAGAATCTGCATAAATCACTTCGTCCTGTTCTAGCCCCGCATCCTCTAGTTCACCATCAGATTCATCATAAGTTGGTTCTCCGTCATAGTTTGGATTTTCGACCAACGTCACAATCTGACGATTAGGACAATCTGCAGCAAAGTGTCCCAACCCCTGACACTTGAAACAACGCTTAGCAGCAGTCCCTCCCCTGCTATTTCCCGTGTTGCTCTGTTCCCCTTTCCCTGCAGGTTCAGAACTCGCACCCTTAACAGCGATTGGTGTCGATTTTATTGCGGAACTCTCTCCTTTCCCTCGAAAATCTTTACTAGACCATCAATTCTGAAATTTGGATGCACTGCATGTTCTTTTGCATTGCGACTCCACCTTTAAGGCCAATCGACAGACATCCTCATACGTCCAATACTGTTGCAAATGGACAACGTCAGAAATCTCTGTTCGTAAACCAGCCAGAAACCGAGCCACAGTCTGCTCTTCTTCCTCATCCACATCACAACGCATCCGTAACCGATCAAACTCCTCGGTATACTCCTCCACTGTAGAATTGCGCTGTTTGACATTGTGATACTCGATAAAACGCCTCTTGCCGGTAATGACAAGGTAAGAACTTTCTTTGCAGCAATTTCTTCATCTTGTCCCATCATTTCACCTTCGATTTTCCTTCCCTAACACGCTGTTTTTTAACGTGTTCCCACCAAATTGAGGCATGTTGTCGCAACTTAATCGCCACAATTTTAACCTTCTCTTCCTCATGAAGTCCTTAATATCAAAAACCCTCTCCACAGTGCGCAACCAATCGATAAACTCATCAGCATGAGTCTTACCTTCAAACTCAGGAATCTCGATCTTCATTCTAAAATTCTGAACAGGTGACCGATGTCCAGGTTGCATCCCCCGATTTCGCCCCTGGTTTCGAACCCAAAAAGGTTTGACGTCTTCCTCCTCATATTCGGATGTCGCATCAGATTCCTCACCTTCGGATTGAACATCCAACCCCACCTGTGCGAGTTGTCGTTCCAAATCTCGGATCCGCTGTCTCTGTTCTTCAATTTCCACGTCTCGCGGGTCTCTGTGATGCGGTGGTTCGTCTACTTCAGGAACGACTCCACGCCCCCGACCACGACCTCGCCTTCCACCACAACCTCCACGATTATTTTCAGCCATCGAGTCAAAGCAACCAGAGCTCTGATACCAACTGATGTCGGAAACGTGTGTGAATAGACTGAAAGAGTATTGCGGATTGAATAAGAGGAACAATTCATTCGCTCAATTGATTTACTGAAAAATATAATATCAAGTCTGCCTCTTAGAAACCCTAAACACCCCTTTTATAAGGCGTTACTCTTAACCCTAACAAAATAATTCCAAAATTACGAAAAAATCCTTAAAATAATAAAAGTTCAAAAAACCCTTCTAAACGATCCTGAAACACCGAAATGCATCGTAGGTCATTTTCAAAGGCAATGAGTTTGATTCAGATCGCCGTTTCGCTTCAACCAATCAAATTTGGGCCCTAAATTTCATACCCAAAATCAATGCCGAAAGCCCGGTGCATCAGAGTGGAGCTTAAAAGATGAAAAAGTTTAATACATTTCTAGTGATTCTAGACTATAATTTTTGAGATAGGGACTTGGATGAAAAGATTTGGAAAGGAGCTAATAATTGCAAAATTCAGAAGAAAGAAGAAACATCCAGAATTTCATCCAAAGTCAGCAAATAAGGCGAAATGATTGATGCTAAAAAAAGAGATCGCCTGCATACATCGCCGCTAGCTGAAAAGAGAAGGCGATATGGAAGGCAAAGTTTGAATAATCCCGCCTTAAAGTCGAAAACCGAGGCGATTTACCTTTATACGTCGCCACTCATTGTAGAATCTTAGGCGCTAAATCGAGAACCTCGCCATATTGTGAGGCGACGTCTAAGGCAGCACCTGAGTAAGTTGCCAGGATGAAAATGTTGAAAGGCGACATCTACATTATATTGCCTAGAATATTCTCCAATGGAAAATTGATATGGCGAAGAAAGATTTACTCGCCTAAGCATCAGGCGACATATAATGACCATATCTAGAACATTTCGCTTATGAAGAGTTATAGCTTGGCGAACAAGACAAGCGAGATTTATTAAAGTCGTTGAGTTCACACGAAGGAACAGGCGATATAAATGAAGAAAGCTGTTACTTCGCCAATTTGTGTTTCTTTGATGTTTTTATTTCAAAATTGTCACTGAGCAAAACTCTATAAGTAGAAGCTCAGATGAAGCAATAAGAACCTTTTGACATTCTGTTATTCTTAGAGAAAAAATTCTAGATTCTTCTATACGCTTTATTCAATATTCTCAGAGAAGTTTCTTGAAGAAGTTTTGTACCCTGTTTCTTGTGATCATTGGTATTTAGCTTGAAGATAGCGAAGCAACAACTGTGATAGAGTCTAGCTTCTATCTTCTTTGGTAAGATTTAGATCTTAGTTACATATTGATGATGATTTGTGCTTTGATTGAATATGTTGAAGTAGATATGCTAAGCTAAAAGCTCTTCTGATTTGTTAACTTCTGTTGTTGATCATCATTCTAATTGTACGATTCTTGTTCAATCATAGTCAGTTTTACTTGAATTTCATGAGCTTATTGAATTACAAGAACGAGAGTTACGTAATCTTGTTGATTTAAAGCTTAATTTAGATCAGAGATGGCGATCAGGACCCAGATATAAGAACAGAGGATTATAGTTCTAGAGATAGACTATAGATCTAGTTTTTCTATAGATTATGCTTAACAGTTATATATGTTGTAGTATAGAGATATATGCAACTATATAATTGAGATCTGTTAAATTGAATCGAGAGATCTTTTAATAGATCACTGGTGATGATCTAGAAAGCAAAACTGTGATTTAGAGTTGAAGCGTGCATAAGAAGTTAATTGATAGTAAAGATTAGTAGATCAGCTTATTCATTGTTGAGACCATTTGCAGAATAGAGTACCGATTTATGTTTTAATCGAAAGAATGTCATTAGTGTCTATAATTCACATCAATTCTATGATTTCTATGATTTGATTTGTATATAGATTGTTTTAGCAATTCAGTTTAGATCTTAATATCAATCTTACTTCTTAGTTGACAATCCCTGTGGAGACGATATCTTAAAGACTACATTAGACATTGACAGGAGTTCTGTTTAGTTACATCAATTTCTTGGCGCCGTTGCTGGGATTGCTTTTGAAGATTAAGATTTACATTGAATTATTCTAACTTGATTTATTAAGTTCCTTTTCAACTTTAAAAATTGAATGTTTAAGTGTGTAGTGTATGCAGACAAGAGCTAAAGGGGCTCTAAACTTGCAGTTTGATCCTGAACAAGAAAGGATTATTAGACAATCCAGATCACAGACGATATCAACAGCTAGAACTGAGTCGAGAGTTATAATGTCTAGAGAATGCTACAACCAAAATAATGGAGATGATGGAAGAGTAGATCCTGAAAGGTGACTCTTCGTCAACATTCCACTCCACCAGTTGATAGCATGCCACAAGCCATCAACCTTCCATCAATAACAAGTGATAACTTTTAGCTTAAATCAGGACTCATCCAGATGGTTCAACGGAACAAATTTGGAGGAGGAGTTAATAAGGATCCAAACCAACATCTTAACACTTTCCTGCATCTATTCAGTACATTCAGGCACAATGGAGTATTTGAGGATACAGTGAAGCTTCGACTATTTCCCTTCTCATTAAGTAACAAAGCTCATGCCTGGTTATACTCTTTACCACCAGGTTGCATCAATAGTTGGGAATACCTAGTCAAGAAGTTTTTAGCTCGTTACTTTCCTCCCATGAAAATGGTGAAACTGAGGAACATGATTTCTTCTTTCCAGCATATGGATGGAGAATCATTGTTTGAGAGCTAGAAGAGGTTTAAAGAGTTGATCAGGAGATGTCCGCATCATGGCATAACATCTTGGAGTATTTTGATGACTTTTTACAGCGCTATGTCTCCTCAAATAAAAATGCACATTGATTCCTCAGCTGGAGGATCAATCATGGATAAGGAACCAGAAGATGCTCATGATTTCATCAAATTTCTGGCAAATAATGATTTTGGATGGAATGAAAGGGACAAGGCTGCAACTAAGAAGCAGTCAGGAGTCTATGAGCTGGAGTCTTTTAATGTTTTATCTGCATAGATAGCACTTTTGAATAAAAAGATGGACAATATGACAGTGAATAAGGGTCATCCAAAGAAGACTTCAGTTAATTCTGTTGAAACACAGAAACCAACTCTGGCGGACTATGCACAAGATGCAACATTTGTTGATGATGAAGAAGAGCTTGAGGAGTTGGAACAAGTAAATTATGTGAATAATATGGAAACCAACAGAGGCCATACTATCAACAGAGAAATCAACCCTATCAAAATCAGGGTTATTACCAAAAGAATCCTCAACCTGGTTACCAACAACAAGGACAGTCAGTATCAGTCAATGGAGCAGAAGAAACCTAGTATGGAGGATCTTCTCATCAAGTACATGGAGAAAACTGATTCTGTTCTCACCAATCATACCACTTCAATTAAGAACTTGGAAATAAATTATATAATAAATTATATAATAAATAAATTGACAACTTAATTTTTAATTTTCTTTAATTTTTAATTTATTATGACAGCTTAATTTTGTCTTTTTGACATTTTTAATATTTATTAATTGTTAAAATAAATTATATAATAAATAAATTGTTACATAATTATATAATAAATTATACAATAAATAAATTGTTACATAATTGTTAATTAATATTATTCGTAAATTCTTTTATTTCTAATTTCATTTCAATATAAGTTAAAAAATTTCAATAACATAAAATAAAATATCTATATATAAATTAGTTTTTAATGAATAAAAAATATAACAATATATTATTTTGAAAATAAATTTATTTTTTAAAATATTTATATATTATAGTAAAATATTATATTATATGTATAATAAAAAAAAATCCGCTTGAATTCGATTTGATACGATATTTTGAAGTATTTTTTTAGGCAAATATGAAATGAAAATACCAATTCGTTCGGATTATTAGATAAAAATTTAATTTAAAAAATATAATAATAATAACAATCATATAAAAATAATAACATCTTAAAAATGAAAAACCAAAATTATATCTAGAAAATGTATACTCTGAAAATTATATGAAAATAAATTTTTTTATATATTTATATATATATATATATATAGATTTGATATCTAAGTGTATTAGACGGAAAAGAAATAACAAAAACAATTGTTTAAGTATATAGACAGTGCTTTCTATGAATTTGTCTAGACGGGAAAAAATGCATAAAGTTAATAATAATATTGAATTATATTTACTTAATTTTTAAACTATTAACTTACTAAAATTAATTTTATAATTTTTTCTCATTTAATTTAATAATATTTTTAAAATAAAAAATATTTTAAAATACAAATAAATATCAACCATGAAAATTAATTTAAGAGTGGTATATTTAAATACTATAAGGTAAAATAGTTATTTATATATTATTAATTAGTGTATATATATATATTTGAAAATCTTATAAAAATAAATTTTTAAAAGTTTGAATTTCACTCTAGAGGTCATATTGTGACTGTAGTTCAGAGATAGTGAGCATAGTTTACAGATAGATATATGAACAACGCGATTTCATGAGTATTCTAGAAATTAGACCTATAAAGTAAAAAAATAAAAATTAAAAATATTACATTTGTTAGAAAAATTATCACATATAAAAATTTACCTCTAAAATTTAATATTTTAAAAAAATATTAAAAAAATTAATTAAAAAATCATCAAGCAATCCTAGCATCTACCTGGTGCTCCAAGACTAGTATCTTTAAAAGTGTAAACCTTATTTTATAAAATTTAGGTACATATAACAAGAAGTATTTTTTTTAGGTATTTATGAATCAATGTGTTTTTTTTTTCACGTATTTTGGCGATGTTTCATGAGTACTTTTTATTTATTTTTTTTTAAGTGTAATTGTATTACAATGGATTCCCACTATATAATTTTTTTTTTTTTTTTACGGACGTTTACATCTGTGTCTATAAATAAGGAAAACTATTAAAAGAAAAACTATTACTTTGTCCAATAAATTATTTTTTCTTTACCAATTTCACTCTCTATTCTTCTTCGACTCTCATTCAATTACTTCCGCAGATTGTTTTCACATGGATGATTCAATTGCTTAATCTATTCGACTTATTTATGTTGTCATTTTTACCTTTTTATTTTTTATAACACATTATCACACGATATGATTTCTAGTTGCCGTTTAGTCGGATTTTTAAATAAAAAAGTATTTGATGCTTATGTTCTAATTATGTTAAATATAAAAATGAACATAAAAAGCGTTCTATTATAAAGCAACTATGATTTGGTTCAGATTTCCACTATTGCTAGTTTTTGGAGCCAGCTATTTATAGTGTTTTAGTGATTGTGAATTAAGATTGAAATCAAAAGATTTATTTGGTACTCCTGATAAAGGAAAAGATACAATTGAGCAACTGAATAACAAAACTTTGGTTTTGACGATGACTTATTTGAGTTATGATTTACAAAATCAAGATCTTACTGTCATGGATCCTATAGATTTATGGCGAGATTTGAAATTATATATAATCACCAAGTTGAAATCATTCTCCCTAAAACTCAAGATGAATGGAATAATATGACATTGTAATATAATAAAATCGTGAGTGAATATAACTCTTTAATGTATTTAATTGTGAATAATTTGGAAACATGTGGGAAACCAAAATTGATAAAGAAATATTGAAAAAAATATTTACCACTTTCCATCATTACCAGATAATTGTACAACAGTTGTACAATTAGAGAAATTTCCATAGATATGATGATCTGATTACTATTTTGGATATAACTGAGAAACACAATGAATTACTATTGAAAACTAGTGAGAAATGCCCTATTAGATCTTAAGCATTGCGAATGTCAATTATAATGAAAACTGTGGATGTAGTCGTGGATCATGATTATGGTTCTGGATGTGTGGAAATGATCATGGAAATGGGTGAGGATATGGACGTGGTGAAGGATGAGGTCATAATTCTACAATATAAATGCTCCTCAGAAGGGGAATGTTTATAATGAAAATTAGATTAAAGGGAAATAAATTCTAGAACAATTAAAGTTTCAATGGGATCCCTGTTATAGATGTGACCCCTACATGTTACTCGAGAATATCTTGTCCCAAGTACATGTGGTTGAAGCTTACCAGAAATTAAGGCATGAACAAGAAAATGATAAAAACAATTATGCAAATATGATTGATTTTTTCCAGAATAGTGATACTAATCCAATTGACATTTCAAATTTGAAAACTTCTAACTTCTCTAAATATCCTAAAAAGAAGATTGATCACCTGATTAGTGCAACGTCCGAATTCTGGATTAAAATTTTTGCTTATTGTTTGGTTATTTTCACTCTTATAAAAATTTCATATCAGAATAAAGATGAGAAAAAAAAACTTGGGAAAATAGAGATTAGTGGCACCAGATGATATTGGAATCTTAGAATTAATTTATTTTAAATATTGAAAAAAGGTCAATTTTTGGGGTAAAACGCCAATTTTTATAAAAATAACCATTTTACCCTATTGAGCAGAAAAACCCTAATTTCAAAAATTGGTGGCCATTTTTCTTGTAAAATGTTAAAATTAATTTTTGAAAATCCACGGAGGTATCGAGAGAGTGCATGGATGAAAAATGGACTTGAAATTGGATTAGGCCCAAATTGGTCCAATCCACATTGTAGCCCAAAAAGTGTGTCATGACACACTCAACTCAATCACTTAATAC
Source organism: Cardiospermum halicacabum (assembly GCA_031304145.1). Classification (NCBI taxonomy): domain Eukaryota; kingdom Viridiplantae; phylum Streptophyta; class Magnoliopsida; order Sapindales; family Sapindaceae; genus Cardiospermum; species Cardiospermum halicacabum. The sequence continues at coordinate 12,561,853 of CM062394.1, read as the reverse complement.
ACCCACTCACTTACTATCACTATTCATCATCTCCAACCTAGATACATACTACACTTTCACACCACCACTAAACATAAACATTTTACATATTTTATAAACTCCAAAACCCTAGCCATTAACCACACAAGACTCCATTTTTAATCCTTCCAACAATCCAAAACAAGTGTCTTTAATCCCCCATTAGACGTTTAAGGTATTTTTGAAGCTCTCTTATTCAAGGTAAAAACCTCTTCTTTCCTCTTAACACAATATCTTAAAATGGAAATTAGGTGGGATTCTTAATGGTTCTAGTGTGCTAGTGAATGGTTTTGATTGAAAAACTTGTGGTAGGACCTTCCAAGTGAATTTAGCCATTAATTTTTAAATGTCTCTACTAATTAGAATTTCCCAAGGGTCATTTAAATTGGTTTTGATGATAGATAATGATACTATGTTCATTGATTGTTGTTGATTGTAATTCATGAATTGGTTCTATAGAGAACCAAAAACGAGGGGAAAATCAAAAGGTGGAGACCTAACTCTTGAACTGGAAGTTATAATTTGCAACTTTATCTAAGCCCTTCAATGATTGGTTGTTGTTTTTTGTGTTGATTGAATTGGACCTTCACATTAGAAAATGCATATTGACGATAATTGTAATGAATTGTTGATATTGGGTATTACGGGTATTAATTGGTGAAAATTGATTTTAATTGATGATTATGGATGCTATGTTATGGCCAGTGATGTTTGATGACCTGTATTGATATTGATTAGTGGTTATGAATGTTATATGAGTATTATTGATAATATTGGTTAATTGTGGCATTGATTATGACATTTTGATATCTTTGGTGTGTATCGCAATTGTAGATGCAAATTTCCTATACTATCATGATTAGTTGTTATTGAGTTAAACATCGAAAGAATAACTTACTATGGTGATGAATATCATATTGAATATAATCATGGTCTATGGATGTGATGGCTTAAATATTGAGTTCATTGAATAATTGAATAACTTGATTAATAATTATTTGGTACAAATACTTCTGCCCTTAGATTTGCTTGTACAAGATAGGAGATAAGGCATGCCTAGGGATTGAAAGTACTTCAATACAAAAGTATCGTGTTTTTTACTAGAGCCATATTAGAACTTAGGTTTATATTAGGACTTCACTCCATATTATTTTGGGGCTTCGGTCCATATTGGAACTTCGGTTAATATTGAGATAGGGTGAATCCCAAATTCTATTCGATAGTTTTTTATGGTAAAATAGTTAATAAATTAGATATATTTGATTGATATTGATAATTGATTGTATTGATGGTTGTGTTAGATTCATATAAGAAAAACTTGTGTTATTGGCTTGGTAATCTTGAATTATATAATGGATAGACTTGACTTATTACAATATGAATGCATTTGGATATATTGTTGTCTATTGATGTTTTAATGTGACACTAAATTGATGAGATATTGCCTTGTTATGTAATTATTAGATCATTGTACCATTATCGCAATAAGGTACCAAACTATTCACTTGTTTAGTGTTATGAGTCCAAACGGGACGGGTCGTTTGGTGTGTGAATTATTAACATGTGTTTCTGGATGTCCATAGAAGTTTTATATAATAATTAATTGCATTTCAATGTCATTTTGTCCTAGTTTTAAACTTAGGAAATCGCTTAGATGGTAATATGGAAATTATAAGCTTAAATAAGGCAAAAATGGAGCATTTGCCATAAGTTGCGCAACTCTTGTTTTGAAAACTATTTTAGGAACCTCTGTTTTTAGCTATTGGAATTGGTTTTTGGCAAATTTCTAAGTTTGCACTCAACAAGTAGCTTGATCAGACTTCGACAAATATCGTCAAGTTAAGTTTACCTTATACAATGCCTAGATCTAGCTCGACATCTATCTTGACATTTAGTTAGGTAAAGCTCTCTATTATAGTTTTCCAATAGAGATGTCGAGCTCTTATCTTAGTAACGTTTCCACATTATCTGAAAACTATAAAACCTGTTATAGTAAAAATTTTGAAACTTGTCAATCTGCTTCTTGGCAAGTACCTCGGTATTCGAAAGGTGCATTCTATTAATACTTCTTGTCAAGATACAATATAGTACGTAGCTCAAAAATACCTCGTCAAGGATTTCGGTCTAGCCTTCCATATTAAGATGCCAAACTTCTATCCTGGCAAGATCTCGACAAAGTCCACATAGTTTTTCTTTTTCTTATTGAGTTGTCGAGCTCTATCTCGGCAGGCAACAGAACATAGCTTAGGAAATTCTCTGAAATTGAAAATTTGATTGTTTTGATTTCATGACTGGACTTGATCAGTTGGTTGGTAGCTTAGAATGGATGTTTTCCTTTTTTGATTTATGATATATAATAAGCCTTATACTTGAATTTTGTGGCTTTTTAGATGTTCGCATCATATTGGCATTAACATGTGTATGTGTAAGCTAGGGAGATTAGTTGCAAACTTGAAATCGATAGCCTAAAGTTGCTTTATTTAGTTTTTTCTTTGTTATTTCTTTTGTGCCTGAATTGCAGCCTTATGACAAGCCCCATATACTTTTCTTCATTTTTTCATCTTTTTCTCCAATTGAAATAATTCCTATAAAACAAGAAAGAAATTTATAAGTAGAAAAAAAATTGCAAGAAAAGATTAGATAATTTACCCAAAAAGTTTCTTCAAATTCCTCTCATCAGTCATCCTACAACATTACTCTTCTCTCTAGAATTAGAATTAGTAATGTGTGTATATGAATGGTGGACTTGATTAGTCGATCTTTAAACATTGGGTTGTTTCTATAATTTTAGATATCCAATGATCTTAAAACAAGATTTCTTTAAGTGACTTGTCGCCACAATGACTAAGGGTGGAAATAGGCTAGGTCAAGTCAGACTTTGACCTAATAAGCCCAGCCTACATCTTTAATCATAGGCCTGAGTCTGGCCTATTTACCTGACGTAGGCCTAAACTCGGGGTCTAACCTAACCTTTTTAAAAGCCTACCTAGCCTATAAGACGATTTGAATGCCCGTTTAATAAGTTTTCAAATTCTTTTTTATTATATTTTTATTTTATTTTAATATATTTAATATTATAAAATGGCATAAGGGTCGTAGAAGCCCCTGAACTTGACTATATTTTTCTAGTTAGCCCTCCAACTTCACGAAAGGTCAATTTAACCCCTTAACTTTCAAATTTTGTGTTAAATAAACCCTTTTTTTTGCTGATGTGGATGACTTAATTGACATTTTGAAGATAAATTTTTTTGTTGCCAGATCAGCCTCCACATCTGCAAAAGGGCTTAATTGACCCACCATTTGAAAGTTGAAGGGCTAAATTGACCCTCCGTAAAGTTTAAGGGCTAACTTGAAAAATATAGCCAAGTTTGGGGGCTCTTGAGACCCTTATGCCTTATAAAATTAAGCAATTTTATAATAATATTAATATTAATAATGAATTGTAAATTTGTTATTAAGATAAAATTAATAATAGAAGTTAAGTAATTATGCTTACCTTTTAAAATAATAATAATAATAATAATAATAATAGGTAAGCCTGTTAGGCCTAATAAGTTTATTTACAAGTCTGAAGTTTGACCTATTTAATTAAATGGACTTATCAAAAAGTCAGAGCATGACCTTTTATAAAATAGGTCAGTCTTCATTAGGTTTTTGATAAGTTAGGCAGTAAGCCTTTGACGAGCGGTCTAACCTATTTCTACCCCTAAAAGTGAGTATACTTATTGTCTAATTTTTTATTGTCTTTATCCTTATAAGTTCGGTATAGTTATCAGCTCCAGATTTATTACCTTCATAAGATTTCACAAATCTGAATTATTGAGTCATTGTCAACATTTAAAAGAACTTGAACATATTTTTCTACTCTTGTCACCATTGAAAGAGCTTTGTTAACACTTAGTAGAGGTTCAAGAAGTAGCATCTAATTTCTTATGGGATCAAAAGAATGATTTTAAACCCATAAAAACTCCATTAGCTAAGTTGAGAACATCATGTGCATCAACTCTTTGATGCTACCTTAAACATGGTACGATTCTAGTAATGGCATAAAAATAGTTGTTCATCTAAAAGCTTCCTAAGATTGGTGTAATATTTAGCGATTTACATTGATTTATATTGTTCCTGACTAATGGAACAAATGTTTATTGCTTAAGTTGATAAATCAGGGTCTATTAGCTTTTTCAAAATGCTCTTTGAACCTAAAGTTGAGCACATGAGGTCGTATATCCTTCGAGATGAAATTAATTATCAAAGAAGTGATCACACAATCCACCTTCTTCCACTATTCTATCTCATTAGCACTCTTACTAGGTGTAATGTAAATTTAACCAATAAATCCCTATTTATAATTGGTTCCTAACACAGTGCATATGATATACTTTAAGCCATTTTCAACCATATTATTTGACTTTCTTCAATTGTCTTTAATTGTCGACACCAACAATAAATATTTGTTAAAGGATTTTCAAGATTTGAGTAAAACAAATTATATTTTTAGACCAACATTAAAATTTTTACAAAACTAAACTTTTTGAATTTATTTTGGCAAAAAATTGACCAAAATGATCATTTTACCCTTCAATACCGAGAAAAAACATATACAGTAGCTTTCCGGTGTTACACACAGGGAAGCTGGCAAAATTCAAGCCAGCTGATTGAAATTTGCTTGCTTCCCGGTAGTAATACCGGGAAGCTCATTTTCTGCAAATTTTTTTTTAAAAGTTTAGTTTTGCAAATTTTTTTTTATAAAAAAGTTTAAAAGTGTAAAAAATTTAGGCTGGTCTAAAACTAAAAAAAAATAAATAAAATGAAAAAGTCTAACTTTGCTTATTATCGCTATAATATAATACAAACCAATACATTCCAATCATGAAAAAAAGTAAATCTTATACAACACAATTTTATACCATACTATACATTAATGCCAATACAATTTTTAGTAAAAAAAAGCGTTAGTGTTTCAATAAACTTTAACATAGCGCGATCAAAGATAGGTTTCAACCTAAAGACTAATAATTATTTACTTTATTATTGTTTTTGTAAATTAATTATACTATTATCTTTTCAATTATATATATATATATATATATAATTTTAGTAATTTTATACTAATTTAAAATTTAAAATTAATACCAAAAATTATATCCAGCAACTAATTTAATATTTAATTTAAACTCTAATCTAACCGTTAACTGTACCACTATCGGAGTCACTAATAATATAATAACTAATTAAAATTTTTGATGGGATCTTACTATTGAATTTAATTTAATATACAAAAATAATAGTGAACTAAATAAAATCTTCAAGCCCAAGTAGCAAAACCCAAATCAAGCCTATCCATGGGAGGATTTGGTTGTTAAATTCTTCTCAGAGGACTTTGAGCCCACAATTTGACGGCATTGGAAGATTTTGCAGGCTCCTTGGCAATCTTCCGATAAAAATTTGGATACATATTTATATTTATATAACATTTTCAATTTTATTATTTTTAATTAATTAATATTTTAATTTACCAACGTCCTAATTTATTTTATATTTAGATTTTATATAACTAATATCTATATATAAACTTAGTAGTTTAATTTATACACAAACTCTAGAGTTAATAATTCAATATTATAAATTATATTTATAAATGGCAAATTATTTAATTGTTGTGTAATTGTTATTATGTTTAAGTATTATTGTTTGATTTAATAATCTGAAATTTTGAGAGTCTATGTTTGGCATTAGCGTTTTTCACAGAGTTTAGTGTTTTGAATTCGTCAAAACTCTAAAAGTATTAAAAATCTGTGTTTGGTATTCAGCTTATAATCTTCCCTTCAGAGTTTTTCACAGAGTTTTTAAAACGTTACTGAGAATAACGTTTAGAGTTTCAATTAGAGAGTTTAAAATTACTTTTACAAAATTATCCTTATCCATACTAATTTCAAATTAATTTCTCTTTTTATCAAATTATTTTTTTAATTAATTATTTTATTTTTGTTTTTAATAAATTAAATATATTTCTTATAAAGACAAAGAAAAAAAAAGTTGATTATTACAAATGTATTATTTTTTTTTGTTATTTATTGAAAAAAATTAATTTCATTCTAAAATCATATTTTAAATTTAAAATTAATTATCTTTTTTATATCATGTCATTTTACGTCATTTAAACATTATTAGATAATTAAAATACTAATTATTAAAACGCTAAACGTTATCCATTATTTAAAAACCGCTAAACACTGTACAAAACGCTAAACGCTGTCCAAACGCTAAACGCTAATAAAAACATTGGTCGCACCAAACACAAATTATATAAATCACAGAAATTACTAAGTGTGTGCATGTATCTTTCTAATAAAAATGTTGTTCACTTTTTTAAAAAAATATTTATTCTTTTCTTTTTTAATCCAAAATAATAATGGTAAATTTTTATACAACAATATTTAAATTAAATATTTTTAAAAAAATTTGAAAAATAAAATTAAAAATTAAATTACAATATAATACAATATTTACCCATAATATATATATATATAAATTTATTTGGACATCTATAAATAAAGACATCACCCTCTACTTTAACTACATAAATTTTACTTACTAAACTTATACTAAAATACTCATTTAACTACTTTCAAATTATTTATCAATTCGAATGACCACTTCTCGTCACGAATATGGTTCCAATCACAACATTGCTTATGTTCATGGTCATGGCTCAATTATATCAATTTTGGTTCCATCCATCTTTTATTATTATTATTATTATTATTATTATTATTATTATTATTATTATTATTATTATTATTATTATTATTATTATTATTATTTACTTCAGACCAAACTAATTTAAGCATAATAGGGGTTACCACACATATCTCATCGATATTCCAAAATACCATAGAAATATAATAATACATTTTTATAAATTATTTTAATTTAAATCAATTTCATATTATCAAGTTGGATCGCCACTGAAAATTTCAAATCTGAAATATACTTCCTACTAAGATATAATATGGCTGCATTATTAATGTGAAGGGAATACTATCCAGCTTAATACCTATTGATTATAATAATAAAATTTTCTAGAAGGTCAAATTATTTAGGAGGGGATTACTGACCTTTTCAATTTCTTAATAAATAATTATTATAATACGCCAAAATAATAATCTGAAAAAAACTCCTGACCAACCTTAGCATAGCAAAATAAATCGTACAAAATCTTATATAACTTGTACAAATCTTTACTTAAATAATACTTCATAGAAATGCTAATTAAATAATATTATTAATGATAGAAATAGACAACAATGACGGGAATTACGTGACTGATCCGATTTGTTCGCTTTTGAATTAAATTTAATAAAAATAACTAATGGGGTGTCATTATTGCTCAATCGGATTTTTATATCTTATACAGGTTTCTATATATTATCTTTGTAGCTGACCATATATTACAAATAAATAAATACCTCTCGTGTTTTAAAACGTGAACTTAATTTATTTGGAATTTAAATACAGAAAATTAATTATGAAAAAATTATTATAAAATATAAATTTCAATATAATTTTAATTCACACACCAACTCATATATATATATATATATATATATATATATATAGTAATGATTGATAGTCTACTCGTTGTGACTACTTTTCTTGCCTACTCTTACCTGACAAGTGCTGATTGGGTGAAAAAATCTAATAATAATTAATAAATTGATTATTATTAAATTTATATCAAATCATTTATTGACACGTAAGAGTAGGCAATAAAAGTAGGCATCAGGAGTAGGCGGTGTAGCATTACTAATAAATAAATATATATATATATATCATGTTATTGAAACCGGACCGGCCGGTTGAACCGGTTAATTCGAGAACCGGCCGTCCATTCGGTACAGTTTTATTTTGAAACAAATTTTTCAAGAAACTGGTAAATTAGTAAAAACCGGATGGGACCAGTTAAAATCGGCTACAACTTGATTTTTATTTATTTATTTATTTTTAAATATTAATTTTAATTTATTTTAGTTATATTGATTTGTTTGGAATAATTATTTTATTTTTAGAACCAGCCGTCCACCCGTAACCATTTTAATTGTAATTGAAAATTTGAAAATAATAGTATAAATGTTACTCCCATTTTAAGCATATTGAATGAATATTATGTCATTTATTTTATTTATAATTAATCTGTATTAATAGGTTTATTTTTAAGTATGTTCAATTATTATTTTAATTAAAAATATAATATATTTATTTTTAAAATAGATATAAATTAATTTCGGATTTTAATTCTATAAAATATATAAAATAATTAATTTTTTAAAAATAAAAAAAATCCGATTTATCCGATTCCATCCAATTGAACCCTAATTAATATATATATAATAAGGAGAAAGTAGAGTGCAAATTGAACCATCTTCATTTTTTATTAAAAATTATTTTTTTCATTAAATATAAATTATATATACATATATAATATTCATATTAGACATATCTCCAATGTCAAGTCCCACCTCTGATTTTAATTCTGACAACATGAATTGTCAAATATTATTTGAACTCCAATGATGTGATCATATCTTGAGTCCCAATTTGTTTTAAAAATAAAATAATTTCAAATTATATTATAACTACAGCACTCTACTCAATCATTATAAAATTTTAAAAAAATAATTAAAAAATGGAAGTAATTATAGTTGGACGGATCTCTGTCATGGGACGGTCTTATACTTTTAAAACTCATCCAATGTAATGGGACCGGATCAGAGTCCCAACTTCATGCCAATTAGGAGAGAGACAGGGGAAAGAGAGGAGTTGAAATGCGCATTAGAAATACTCTTAGTTCTTTAATTATATGCATACTTGAGTGTCATGTTTGGTAAAAATTTTCAATTAATGATTTCGGTGGCATTTGACTCTCAATGAACTTTTTTAGAAAATGGGTGGTGGTATTATGCTTAAAATAGTGTTTAACTTCTCAATTAATATTTGAAATAACTAGTTGGTGTGCATTCGGGATGTCTCGTACCGTACTGTATTTTTTGAACATTCGATATTAAATATAAGGATTTTGAATACCGAATACTGTACCGTAAATTAAAAAATCGGTTGGAGACATAATTATAATGTTTCTATGTAATATATAATAGGTTAAATTTGGTATTCCGAAATAGTATCCAAATACCGAATACCGTCCCATACCGTACTAGGTATCAAAATTCTCATTTTTGTTGTAACGAATACTAATTCAAATTACAAAAGTTCGATTCAGGCTGTATCGTAATATTGGTATGTCCAGGGAAATTTTTTGAGATACCTACAAATAGATTTAATGAAAGCTGTAAACTGATTTAATTTATCAACATTCCATTTATAATTAATTACATCATTATTATTTCAATTATATTTGTAAATGTAATAATTTTTATTTTTATTTACAATATTTAACTTCTAATTTAAAAACTAAAATTAACCGTCCCTCACTTGTAAAAGAATTGTCACTTTTCAAAATTTATTTTATTACTCAAAATTTATTTTATTCCGTAATATTTATGTTGTAGTTTATCAATGAAACTTTTTTAAAAAAATTCATACTTATCCTTACAATTTATATGTTGATTAGTTTAAAAATTTATGTAAGGAAACTTTTTAAAGGACTTGTATACTATATGTATTTATTTCAATTTTTAAATTGATATGAAAAAAAAAAAGGATAAATATTTTAGAATGAAGGGTGTGCCAAATATGTAATCCGACGTAATAACTAATTTAAAATTTAATTTAATAATTAGTTGCTTCTCCTACTATTTGAAATTCTAAACAAATCGGTAATAGAGAATTTAAACATACTCTTAAAGAATAATAAATTTATAGTTCATTTAAATTCTTGTTCAATTTCTAATGACATTTTCATAGTATGAGATCCTATTCAATTTATATCCTCCGTCTTCTTTTTAAAACAAAATAATTATTAGACTTTTTAAATTTTATTTTTAATAATTAAAATTTATTTCATATTTTTCCATAAAAGACCTTTTAATTGAAACTTATGATTGTTTTCTTTCCGTTATACCAAGAGTAGGATGCTTGCTAGTTTAAGGAGGATTTTTTTTTTTCTTTTTATCTTTTTCAATGAAAAAATTATAATTTTCAATTTGGATCTTTTCTTTTTGTATTGCAAAGGATTTCATTTTTTAATTTAGTCTACTAGTATTTCTTAGTTTAGAAGGAAATAAATTAGTAAAGTATGTTTGGGTGTCATTATAAATATAGTTGACTTAATATATAGAAGAATTTTCCCCCTTTAGAGATTATGATTATTCATATTGTTAGGGGTGTCAATTCGTGTTAGCGAATCAGATTTCACTGAACTCGACACGACTCAATTACGTTTATATCTAACTCGACTTGACACGTTAAATAAACGAGTTGCAAATTTTCAACTTGACACGAATTCGTTTAATACGTGACGTGTCGACACAATAAATTTGTTAAATAACTCAAAATTCATAATCGTGCAATTCGATTACCTATTTAACTTGTTTAATTGTTAACTCATTGATTTTTTTTATGCTTTAACTCATTTAATCTATTTATGCATTAACCTATTTAACCTATTTATCCACTAACCCGTTTAACCTATTATATTTACCTTTTTTTTTTTTTTACTAATTTAACCAATTTAAATACAAAGTAATAAATAAAATAAAATAAAATAACAAAAATAACATAAAATAACATAATTAGATTACAAATACAATCAAAATGAAAGTATTCAAATATTAATATAGCTTCATATAACCATAAACTTAGTTTGGCTGCGATGAAAGTTCTTAACACAAATAACAAAATACATAGAGTTGAATACAAAATGCAAATAAAACACGAAATTTAAACTAAAAATGCTACATCCAACCATCATATTGTCAAATAGCTTGTATTCCTCAAAGGCAATAGTCAAACTCAAACACCAGTTCTAAAATTTTCTAAAGCAGCCGATATGACAACAAATCTGATGCTGCAGCCAAGTAAGAACACAAACAACTATTTGAAACAGCACTCGATAAAAGTATGACTAGATGCAATATTTAGTACTCAGTCAAAAAGTATTGAGCCAACATTTCAAAAAGTAAATAAGACCAAACAAAAATCCTAATGAAGAAATAAAACATAATAGTTTTAAATTGACTAATCACCCCCACAATCTCTCAGATTGAGATTTCAAACATTAAACAAAACCACCACCAACCACTCATAACAATACCATCCACCATCCAACAACATCATTACTTGCCACCACGGACCACTAACATTCCAACATAGAAAACCATATATAACAATTATGACTTTATTTTAGTATAAGAAATCTATAACCCATTATGAAAAAAAAAAAACAAAACAAAAACAAAAACAAAAATAAAAAACAAAACCAAATGTTAAAAAACTAACTAAAAACAATCAAAACTGCAGAGACAAAACAAGAAATTAATACAAACAATACTAATTCTATCCATAATACTTTAATCCACTATTGGAATATTCACAATAGAAAAATCAATCGATAAAATAATTTGAAAAAAAAAATAACAGATCAAGTGTCGGACTATATATATGCTTCATCCTCATCAATGATAAATGCAAGACAAATAAAATTTTGAAACATCAATAACATTGATCTAATCAAATAAAAGCAGAATAAAGAATAGATTTAAAGAAAGATTACTTAGCAGTGAATGGTGATAAAGAATGGGCTCCAAATATGATTAAAACATTTGCAAACAATCCACTTTTAAAGCTTTCGCTATCATATTACATACACCCAAAATCAAAACTTGAAGTAATAATAACACATTCAATTACTAAATTAATCAATCAAAACCTATACACTCTCACTTGCAAATTTGATTAAAAGTAATAAAAATAAAAAACAATATATCAAGTCAAAGAGAGACATCGACTCCTAAGTTAGAGATAAAAGAACTGGGATTGAGACAATTATTGTTAGAAGAAACGTACCACACGATAAATGACGACAAGAGTTATTGACAATGCTAACAGGAGATAGTCATCAACGAAGAGCTTTGTCTATGAAAAACCAAGAAGAAGAGACAACGGAGATGATATTTGAGTAATGGTTGGTTGAAGATGAGACAAAATGTTGAAAAGATGAAGTTGTGCTGGGCGATTGAAGGCAAAAGATGAGGTAGAGAGGCAGAATAACTTTTAATTTTTTAAAAAGTTACAGTTTTGTTAGATTGATAATATATATTAAAAAATTATTATTTAATCCTTGTAAGTTATATACAATTTGTTTTGACCCCAATTATGTGGGTCGACACATTAACCTATTAGTCAAACCCGACTTAACTTGTTTATAAACAGGTTAAAACGTGTCATGTCATAAACAGGTCAAAATTTATTTAGTTTAAATCCAATCCAATTATTTTTTTGCGTGTTTATGTTAACCCATCGAGTCATGACCCATTTTGACACCCTTACATATTGTAGAATTGATAAAATTTTCTCACCATCAAGGAAGAGTATAAGTGTTATGGTTGTCTCACCATTAAGAATACATTGTATTATTTGTTTTCTCACCATTAAAGAGATATCGCATGGTTGGATGTCATTGGTTTAAGTTGTCTTTCCAATAAGAAGATTCTAATTGCTAGTATAGTTTGGAAAAAAGTTGTCACATCTTAAAAAGGGATTATAACTCGTTATCTTACTCTAAAAGAAGGTTGTCTCGTCACAGCTAGATTCCAATTGGTTGTCTGATTTTGAATTCTTTTATTTGAGTATTATAAAAGTAAAAGGTAATTTTGTATGCACAAAGAGAATTGTCTGTATTTTTCTGTAATATTTTTTCAATAGAAAAGTTGTTATCTTTCCATAATTTAGACAATTCACTAAACCATTTAAATATTATATATATATATATATATATATATATATCTAATTGCTTTATTTGAATTGAATTGATGACATATGATGAAAGAGGTAGAAAGAAAATTCTTCATAGGTTCAACTGAGATCTGATGGTGGTGTAAGTCGACTGGGTATTGTAAGGATGAAAGAGGCTTTAGTTATGGGTTATGATGGGCTAACTATTATAACTTGGTGTAAGTGGAAAGGGTTTAAACAGGATGTGGGTTTTAGATTAGAGGATGGTTTCGACAAGTAAGGGGAGTTATTCACAAGAATGAATTTGTAGAGTGAAGGCTAATAAAGGTGGTGTGGTAGAGGAGGTAGTGTCAGGTGGGGTTTGTTTGGCGGATTCTTTGGTAGTGGGGAAAGGTACAATTAGGGATCATGATAATGAAATTTGAAGAGAGATGTGACATTTACCAGGAAGCATTTAAAGGGACGTAGTGTTGAGTGAGATGGAATGGAAAGGATGTGGTGTCAATATGGTTAGAGGTGAGTGGAAATATAACGTGCGAACTCCCACCTGGACAGAAGAGTGTAGAGCATTGATGCCACAATAGACGGAGAAATATATATATATATATATATATATAATAAACAAAATTACAAACTTTATGAAATCAAACTCTGAAATATTATAATCTGAATATTCAAAACAAAGATGTAGCGTAAACATTGTTCTCATTTAAATTCAAACAAAATCTCAATCTCTGAACATAAAACAATATTAGGTTTACAAACTTAATAAATGAAAAATCTGGTATAAAATCTCAATACATGAAAATCTGAAAACAAATGCTTAAATGAGGTAAATAAATGCCAGAACGGATGCAAATGCGTGACTGAACGTGTGTCCTTACTACACCACATGACTATCTAAACTCACCATTTTTTGTCCCAATCAGGAAAATAGAAACATACAAAACAAAATTTTAAAAGTAACGGGGGTCAGACTATTGATGTCAGGTTAATGAACCAATGCCCAACTAACAGAAACAAATTTGTCTTAACTTACAATTTACGTAAGCACACAAAAATGCATTTACATGAGTCACAATTTTTCATGAAATGGGAGCAAATAAGGGCAACCTATAAACAAACAACTCAAAAAGTATCTAAACCTATAGAGAACCACTTAGTAATAGTATTAACATCACTTACACAGGTGTAGAACTCTAAAATACTGTAAATCATAAAATAGCCATAACTTTCACAATTTAAGTCTGATTAAGACCATCCATACAATTTCGAAAAGAGAAATATGAGACAAACAAATTTAAAAAGTGCGACTTGGGCATGCTTGTCTTATTGCTATTAACACTCATGGACAATGCTTTAATTTGTAGCATTAAAATTCATAAGTAAATATTCGAATAGTAGCACTAAGTCAATTAATTCGTCCAAATTACAGCAGTAAGAATTTAAACAGACTAATTTAATAGCCAAATATAGAACTCAATCTAGAAACCAACAGACTGTTTATATCAGATTATAGGCTATATACATAGCTATAATAGCTTTAGGTTATCATATAAAAACATACAAAACGTGAGGACTTAAACAAAGTTACTAACCCAAATCACTAATTCCCCTATGGAGCTCACTCTGACTAGCGATCACCAACAATGTCGCATAATGAACGAACAACAATTACTAATCAATAAAGCAGATTCAAAAAAATCAATAGGACTCAAAAGTTAAGGTTTAAATTTGTGGACAGTTAGAGACATTAAGAATCGATAAAAACTAAAAAATTTAGACCCTAAATCGCTACTAAAATATTACTTTTTGAAAATCCTTATTTCAGATCAGAAAATGGACTTACGAGTTTACCTTGAAAACAATGGAGAGAAAACGTGATATTTGGATCAAAAGATGCAGGACGAAAAAGCCTAGGAAAATCTAAATGGAATTGTTTTGATTCCTTAAACAAGATGCAGAGATTAAAATTCGTGTTTAGGTTTTACGTGTCTGAGAGAAAGTGATGAAGTCTGACGTTTTAGTATTCTGATCGTGAGAAGAGTGTCTAAACCCTAATTGAAGGAAAAAATTTCACTTGAACCCACCAGTAAACTAATTACACAAAAAAAAAAACCCTTTTTGGAAAATATTTATAAAGTAAAAATATTTTACCCTTTTTCTTTTAAAATCAGCCTCAGAGTAAAAACAATTAAAATAACACGAGCACTGACTCAGAAATTTGAATGTCTCTAAAATATTCATTTTATCCTTAGAGATAAAAATAATAAAACTAGTCAAAATACGGAATAAAATGACCCCAACTTACAGATGTGACAGGGGATGTTTTAATGGCTTGGATGGTTCCACTATAAGTGTGGTATATGGTAGAATAAGAGGATTGAATTGACATATTACTTTATAGAAAGAGTGATAGTGGGTTCAAAGTTTGTGGTTAGTGGGGATAATGCTCGGCAAAAAGCAATTTGCAGGTACAAGTGTCTAAAGATGAGTTTTGATCATAATGAATTGATGATGCAATATTTCTTGAATTTCATTTTACTAGTTACAACGCTGTGATTTGTATTGGAACTAGAAATGTGCTTATAGTTTTTTGGTTGTCGTCTAAGTTAAGTAAAGCTAGATATTGTTGAAGTTGTAATTTAATGTCATACGATGCTCTCAAGTGGTTCGAATTTCAAAGGGTTTAATTCTATTATCAGTAATTATTAGTGGTAATTGAATTAGTAGTTTTTTCTTTTTTATATAAATTAGTTAATGAATTGCACACTGACTAATTAGAGCTGTAAAAAGGAACTTTTCTTATTATTTATGGATGATTTTTACATTTTATGAACATAGGTATTTACACAAAAATTCTACACCTAGGTAAGAAAATAATAAATAACAATCACCACAATCAATCTCTTAATCATAGGTGGTCAATATATAATCCCATAATTTTAACTAGTCAATAATAAATCCCTTAATTATAGCTAACCAACAATAATCTATTTAACTACATAATATTAACTTGTAATCAATAAGTTTATTGAGTTAAGAGATTGAGTTAGCAAACTTTTTGACTTTTCGTTAATATGTCCCCACCACAGAAAGATTTGTATTACTAACATTATCATAAAAAATGACCAGTTAAGGAGAGACATAAATTTGCAATTAATGAAATAAATTAATTATCTACCTGACTACTGCAGTAGAGAGACTAAAGAGCGATACCCAGCTTTAGTATTTCTACTTTTGAGAGCATTAGAAAATTAGATTTCCTCCGGCATGAATAACATAGACAGAAGTGGAAGACTAATTGTCTTTGTTTTGAACCCAGTCGATGGCAGTGAAAGGTGAAATGCTAGTAATTGATTCCGTTTGAGCAAGTGACTAGATCAATGATGTTTTAGAAGAAGCGAAGAACTCATTTAACTGAAAAACAATGAGTAATCATAAGTGCATATTCTAGTTTGTTCAAAGTATAGGACACATCAAGTTCAGCCATAGTTTTGAAAATTGAATTAGACCAGCTGGTCAATCCGGTTAAAACTGAGAAGTACTCTAGTCTAGTTCAACCTCAAAACTCAAATCTTTGAAAACCTGCTTTGAACCAACTTGAACCGGTGAAGTAACAAACCGATTTTCACCAATTCAACCTAGATTATCTAAATTTATGGAATTTTAACTCTAATTTTATCACAATATTGGATTTTTGACTTCGATATTTGAGACATTTTTATGGCTGTGTTTGTCTATAACATCTCATCGAATTTGTGGATCTTGTGACATCTTCGATTGTGTATTTCTTATATATATATATATATCAGATATTTGTTAAAATTGTATCGATGAATGTTGTGTGCTTTATTTACTTGTTACTTAGACGATGTTTATTATAATTACGAAAAAAAATTTATTTCTACGTAAGGCAAGTTAATTTTGTCTTTTCATTCTAAAAAATATATAAACAAATAATAATGAGTGTATTAAGTTTTGAGACATTAGACAATTTGAGTTGAGGGGAGAGATTGTTGGAGCCAGTGTGAATAATAGAAAATTTGGAACTATCTCATATGTGAACATTTTTAGGTCCATTATAGGTATGGTGGACATTAAGATTGGAGAATCGGGTCGTGACATGATGTGGCATGCCCAAATCAAGAAGCCGCTTCATCGAGCTAGGAGTAGCATAAATGTTTTGACATGCAGAGTGTTACAAATAGAGGTGAGGAAACAATTGGTACCATTGACATTCTTCACAATCTTTCTTATTATAAAAGATACATATAATATTATGGTAGGGATTCTAAGGGGCGGATGGTATGGATAGAAGGTTGGTATTGGTAGGCTTAGGATTATTGCGATGAGGGCATGGCTGATATTGGTTTTGGCTTTGCTTGGTGGAATTAGTAATCGGGGACTCAATTTGCTGCTTATTTTTGTCATTAAGAATGAACTAGAGATTTATTATTCTCATTGAGTTCTTCTATTGGCATGATGGTATCTAGAGATTTCCTATTAGTAACAAGATCTCTATAAGCAAGAGCAAGGCTACATATTATGTATATTAGGAGTTCAACATTAGATGGGCGAGATCTAAGAAGTTTCAACTAATTGGCAATCTGCTTAATATAGGTAAAAAAACTTAGTGACTAAAAGGGAACCATGCTGATTATAGGAATGCTTATCTTTGAGATGTATCTCATGTATTGTGGATAATTTAAAGTACATGTGAGAAAAGCAAGTCCAGACTTCTTGACAGGTAATAGCTGAGGTGGCCATAGGAGCAACTGATTCCGAGAGATGCCAATATATCATGAAGAAAAAATTTATCTTGATGACACTATAGAAGATATCGAGAATTGAGAGTGATCACATCATGGACAATGAGTTTCTAAGTAGGATATGGTTTGGTCCCATCCCAAAACTGTTCCAAGCCAAACACGCTTAACTTTGGAGTTCTCAAGTTTCGGACTCCCGAAAAACAATATGGGGTATTACAATATATATATATAAGAATATCCAACTGAAACAGGAGGAAGTCAGATTATGTCTTCCAGGAAAATTAGCTTCTAGATATGAGTTTTAAAGGAGTTCTAAAAGTCAAATTAATGGAGATAAGTTTGGAGGTAGGGACAGAGTCAATAATAATGGTGGATTTATAGGAGGCAAATTCAAAAGTCATGAGGATATGATAAAAATGAAATCTCATTAGAGAAGAAGAAGACTCTGATACCACGTAAAAAGAACTTCTCTTATTATTACTTTATGATTTCTACATTATATGAACATAGGTATCAATGCCAAAATTCTACACCTAAGTAAGGAAATAATCAACAACTAATCCCATAATCATAGGTGGTTAATAGGTAATTCTGTGATTCTAGCTAGTTAATAATCAATCCCCTTAATACAACTAACCATTTTCAAGAGTTGACGTACTGAAAGCTAGAGAAAATTCATACTTACTCGCATAAGGGATAAGGTTAAGTGTTAGGATTGCAATGTTATCCTGGGTGAAGCATTTATAATCCAACATCAGATTGTGGTGTTGGATATTAGTATAAAAAGTAAATGGAAGAGGAAAAAGAAAGGTGTTGAACCAAGGATCAAATGATGCAAACTAAGAGATCTTATCGATAGTACCTTTAATGAAGAGTTATTAAAGGAAGATGTTTAGAGTTTTGAGGCTAATGTAGAGGACATATGGCAAGAAAATGAAAGACGTATTCATGTAGTGGCAAGTAAAGTGTTTAGAGTATAGAAAAGGTCGGGGACTCGAACTCAAGATACATGGTGGTGGAATGAGGAGATACAAAAGATTATTAAGGCTAAAAGAAAATGGTATGAAAGACTTCCACGTGCATTGGATAATATGGCATTTGAGGAATATAAGAGAATTAAGAAAGAGGAAAAAAAAGCCATTAGTGTGGCCTATAGTAAATAACTAAAATATATGTACCTATAATTTCGCACTAGAGAATGGGAAAAGAGTATCTATAAGCTCACAAAGCTGAGGGAGAACAAAAGTATAAACATGAGTCAAGTTAAATATTTCAAAGATGAAGCTCAACGTGTGTTGACAAGATTATGAGATAAAGGAGAGATAGATCATATTTTTGTAGACTTTTTAAATTCAGAGTATGAATAAGACTTTCATAACCTTCGGCAACATATAAAAACCTCATTTGGTACATGTATCAAACAAAGTGAAGTAAAAGGAAGCCTTGAAACTTATGAAGGTTGGTAAGGCATGTGGACGTAATGTGTAACACCCGAACCCCCACCTCGACAGAAAGGATGCGGAGAACGGATGTCACATGTAGAACGGAACAGACGGACGGATACAAATAATATACCTATAAAGAAGATACATAAATATGAAACAATACCCAAAAGATTCTTATTAATAAAAGCTTATCAAATCTCAAAATCCAAATACAAGTTCCAATGAAAATAAAATCAAAACCGAAATATTCAAACTGTCTAATTCAAAATCAAATCCCAAACGTAATGCAGTAGTTACAATTCCAAAGTCTAGAACTAAATCTAAAGTCTAAAATAAAAATGGGAAAATAAAGCTGTGAAAGTAGATGCCAGATTATGACTGATGCTAACATGAGTGTAATATCCTACTACTCCACCTGACAGTCTGGACTCAGCAATTTCCATCCCAAATGGGTTCAAAACATACAAAACAAAAATGAAAGCCACGAAGGATTAGACTATCGATGTCTAGTTAGTAAGTCAATGCCCAATAAACACACTAAGGATGTGTTTTGTATTAGCAGAATAAAATGTCACATAATATATGCAAATTAGTTTATAAATATGGGGTTATAAACATAAGCAAACAAGTTGATTAAGAACCCAAATTATTTTTATCCCTATCCTCTTAATACGATCTAGGATAAGTGATTACAGATTATTGCAGTTACCGTCTGAAAATAGCTTAAAAGTTTTCAAATTATTTCAAAAGGAAAGACCGACACCGAACTGCTAATTTGGTATGGAATTCGGAAAGCAATTCGGACAGAGAGCACTCCCAACTTTATCGAATTGTAGTTCGGTAGTGAGCTCGATAGTGAACTCGAACAGAATGGTTATCATAGATCCCTACAATTATACCAAATTATAATTCGGTAGCTAATTCAGACAGAAGGCTATCTGAGTTCATATAGTTACACCGAATTGTAGTTCAGTGACTAGTTCGGTCTCTAATTCGAACAAAAGGTATTTTTAGGTCTCATTATCTCACAAAATTATAATTCGATGAAGAGTTCGGACATAAAGCTAAAAAACTTGATCCTAAGAATGATTATCAAACTGTAACTCGGTTGCTATCTCGGTATGCAGTTAGTACAGAGGGTATTACTAATGATCTCAAGGCTCATCGAATTGACAATTAGGTAATTAGCTCAGTAAGGAGCTCGGCCAGAGACCAATTTGTCTTCTAAGATCGAATTTAAGTGACAACTCAGCATGCAATTTGGTAGGGAGTTCAATCATGGACACAGATACACGAACTCAGCTTAGTTCAATTAGGAATTTCGCTAAACAAGACTCGAAGCACTAAATTGGGTCTACACCTATCGTCTAAGGCCAGTTAGCAGCCAAAACCTTGCTACCCAAAGGTTAGAACCCAATTAACAAAGCAGTGCAAAGAGAACAAAGTAGTTCAAAGAAAATATACAAAAGTCATAACAGAATCAAGTCTTGACATAGCAGATTTAAAATTATTACATTATTATGGTGTTTAAATTATCAGTCTGTCCTTAGCTTAAATACAGAAATCGGGAACAGAAACATAAATAGGGTAGAACCCTCAGAGATGGATCAAACATCCCATAAATGATGTCGTCGCAGTCTAAAAATAAGTAGGCAATCAAGGCCTATAAGCTTTCGCGCATCAATGTATATATCTAGTTTTCCTTACAATATGCAAGTCTTACCGTATTAACCTAGGACAAGACTTAGTACAGATTATAGAATTTGTAATTTCAGTTTAGCAGACAGATATGAACTCCAATTCATGTAATCCATTATGGCAGTAAAGTGACAGATATTCACAAATAGAGCGAAATCAATCCGACAGAATCATATGAAATTTCAAGAGAGTCCAAATTATCAATTGATACTCCAAAATACAGTTCTACGTATTCATATTCAAGATTTTCAAATATGTAGATTATATAAAATTAATCATACAATCATAGCAAAATAAGTAGAAACATACAGACATGAGGGGCATAAACATGACTACTTACCTTTCTTGCTAATCAACAACACATCGAATCACTCCGGCTTACGATCCCTAATTTGATCTAAATAAAAAAAGATTAAAACAAATAAATCTCCAAATTCAGAAAGTTATGGTTTGCAATTAAGCAGCAAAATAAATCCCAAATCAAACCCAAAAGACCCAAATTACATGTATTGAAAATCAAGGGTTTCAAAACCCAAATCAATTGAAATTAAAACCCCCAAATCGGAAACCCTAATTATATAAAAATCCCCAAATTAAAATTAAAGTGGTTAAACCAAGAAAAGAGTAAAAACTATTACCTGTAACAAAAGGAACCAATGCAAAATTCAAAATCCCCAATTTGAAATCTTGAAGAACGGAGTTTAGAAATCCGCGGTAAGGTTTTTGAGTTTAGAGAAAAATATGAACACGTAGAATGAATTCTTTAGTTTTGTGAAAAGTGATTTCTAAAACCTAATTTTCCTTTATATATTCATGGGAAATATTATCATAAACCCATAAATTTCTCTTTGACTTTAACATGACCCAAACTGAAAAATAATTACAAAATAAGTCAAAATTCTTTTTTGTTTTCAAAACTGCCAAAGAGTCAAATTAGTCAAAACATGCGGTCAAACTGGAAAGTAAACATTTTTAAATACTCATTTTACCCTTAAACGAAAAATAGATAAAAATTAAATAAAATACAAATAACGAAAAATAAATTTTCAAAATACAAAAATGAACAGCTCCAACTTACATATATGACATAATGGTAACCTTATAAAGGTTTGGAAGAGCCTTTGAAGGAGTTGTTTGGTTAATAAAACTCTTTAATGCTATATTGGAAGGACGTAAGCTTCCTACTGCATGGAGAAAGATTAATCTATTACTGATATATAAAAAAAAGGATATATCCAACGTTGTACGAACTATAGGAGAAACAAACTCATGAGTCATGCAATGAAATTATGGGAAAAAGCGATAGAGTATTGGCTAAGCATGAATACAATAATGCAGACAACCAATTTGGTTTAATGCCAAGGAGATCTACTATGGGAATCGTTTCACTCCTAAGATGATTAATGGAATTGTACCAAGAGAATAGGAAAGATCTCCACATGGTATTTGTTGACTTAAAGAAGGTATATGAGTGGGTACCAAGAAAAGTATTATAGTGAATTTTGGAGAGGAAAGAAGTCCATGTTAAGTATATTAATATAATGAGGACCATGTGTGCGGATGCATCCACTACTATGAAAGTAGCGGGTGAGGACACTGAGGATTTTGTCATTACCGTTAGATTGCATCAAGGTTTAGCCATGAGTCTCTATTTGTTTACTCTAGTTATGGATAATTTGACTGGGAGCTTATAGGATGATGTACCTTTGTGCATATTATTTGAATATATCATTATACTTATTGATGAAACTATAGCGAGAGTTAATCGTAAGTTTGAAATGTGGAGAAAAAATCTTGAAGATTATGATTTTAAATTTAAAATGAGCAAAATGGATATATGTACTATTGGATCAGCTTGAGGAAGAGGTAAGATCAAGAGGTGAAGTTGGATGGGTTTCGATTCTACCACCAAATAATTCAAGTATCTCGATTCTATGTTACAAAATGGCGGACGATTGGATGACAATGTGGCGAACAGAATCGAAATTGGATAGATGAAGTGGAAGGGGGCATCAAGGTTTCTTTGTGACAAGAAAATACCACTTAAGAAAATGACAAGTTTAATAAGAAAGTTGTTCCGCTAGCAATGTTATCTGGGAATGAATTTTGGGCACCTATGGGCCAACATCTTCCATAAAATGAATGTGGCAGTGATGAGAATATTAAGATGGATATGTGAATATACATGGTTGGAAAAAAATTAGGAATGAACATACTAGAAAAAAAAAGTTCATGTGGTGAAGGATAGTGAAAAAGTAGATAGTTTGGGTATGTGTTAAGATGACCTCTTCATGCTATTGTAGGTAAATGTGAAAATTTGTTGGTCGAAGGGGTCAAGAGGGGCCAAGGAAGACCCAAGTCTACTTGGAAGGAGATGTTTGTTAGGTATTTATATACCTTATATATTATAGTTGTTTTGGTGCATAAAAGACTGAGAGTGTCTTAGGTGTTACAAGTAACACACTATTTTATTGTGTTACAGGTTTAACACGTGTGAAACCCTACCATTCAAAATACGAATGCGCGCTATTACAAACCATAACTTTCAGCACTATTCACTCATTTACAAAATACACAGTCTTCAGTTTCTCTTTACACTCAAAAATTACCAGCAAATCATCAAACTCAAACCCTAGTTTTTACTCGACAATCTACACAAATTTGCAGGTAATCTCCAATTTAATTGCAAAATTCGTATTCGAACAGTTTTTTTTCAAGTTATTACTGAATTTTAGGGTTTTGAATTCAAATTTCTTGTTCAGTTTTTTTTTTTACAGAAAAAATGGTGAAGAAACAACAATCTACTAAGAAACCTAATGTAGAGATTGTATATACCAAAATAAAGGCACAAAGTCGAAAAAGGAAAAACGAAGATTTTAGAATTGTTGTGAAAAATAATGAAATGGAAAAGAAAATGAGGAAGACGAGAGAAACAAAAAGTATTCCTGATGAGAAAACTAGTTTTAAATTCGTCCCGAGGTATGTTCTCTTATTGCTGTATATGCTAGATGAATTATTGTGTCTGTGTACCTATTAACATTGTATGTTCACTTATTATATGTGTCTGTCTTTTTCATATAGTTATCTGTGTTGTGTATTTGCGTATCTGTTGAGATGCTATATGTACCTGTATGGTTATTTATTGTGCCTGTGAAGTTATTATATGTGCCTGTAGTATATGTATCTGTATCTGAGCAGTTCTTATATGTATCTGTTGAGATACTATATGTACCTGTTGGTTATTTTTTGTGCCTGCATAGTTATTATCTGTGCCTGTACTTTATGTATCTGTGTCTGTGTAATTTTTATATGTATCTGTTGAGATGCTATATGTACCTGTATGGTTATTTATTGTGCCTGCGAAGTTATTATCTGTGCCTGTATTATATGTATCTGTGTCTGAGCAATTCTTATATGTATCTGTTGAGATACTATATGTACCTGTTGGTTATTGTTTGTGCCTGCATAGTTATTATTTGTGCCTGAACTTTATGTATCTGTGTTTGTATAATTTTTATATGTATCTGTTGAGATGCTATATGAACCTGTAGGGTTACTTTTTGTATATTCGAGGTTATTATCTGTGCCTGTGTTTTATGTATCTGTATCTGTGTTTGTGCATTTCTTATATGTATCTGTTTAGATGCTATATGTACTTGTGTGGTTATTTTTTGTGCCCGCAAAGTTATATATGTACCATCTTCTAACAGCTATGTATGACAACATGGTTCTCACTCTACATAACGGCTCAACGATTAATGCAAACTCGCATTTCTTCTATGAAGTTCTTGCTCTACCTTGCAAAGGAAAACCTCTATATAGACAAGAAAACAGTATGTGTGAGGGAAAACAAGTAGTCAAAGCTAAAACTTCTCCTAAAGATTTGGATAAGATTTTAGATGAATGGAGAAAGGTTTTTTGTATAAAAGATTGTAGAAAATATGTTACCATAACAAAAATGTTAGAAATCATGAAAAAACATGAAGAAGGAGGAGATTTTTTCAAGAAAATTTTTGTTTTGTTTGTATTCACTATTTTCTTGACACCACATGGTGACAAGAGTTTGGTTTCTGATATTCTTTTGGAAATAGAAAATGTTGATGACATACCAAACTATGATTGATGTGCTTTTATTGCTTCCAACATGAAAATGCATGTGGAAAAGTTGAAGGGAACAACAGAGAGGAACAGAAAGGATGATTCTGCCTTTGTTTTCAAACCAACGGCCTCCCATCGATATGAGACAAAAGTTGGTGGGTGTTTTCCAGCACTTCTCATTGGCTACATTCACAAACTTGTCTTTGGTGATGTCTTACCTCAATAGATCCCATATATCAAGCATTGGACAGATGATAGTTTAAAGGAAAGGGTGGTTGAAGAGGTTAGGAAACCCTACATAGGAACTGCTAAGATAGTAGTTGAACAACCACAAATTCAACCAACAACAGAAGACAGAATATTGACTTTGACAAATGATGATGGTGACGCTATAAGTAATTCTGTTAATTGTACCTGTTACATTATTTTATGTATCTGCTTGTATTTTATCTGTAGCTGTGAATATATAATAAGTGTATCTGGTTGTTTATTTTATGGTTCTTATAGGTATCTGTGTTGTCCTTATAGCTGCCTGTGTTTTATGTATCTGTGTATGTACAATTGTTATAAGTATCTGTTAAGTTTGTTAAGTGTACCTGCGTTGTTATTTTCTGTGCCTGCAAGTTTATTTCTGTGCCTGTTGTTTATGTATTTGTGTATGTTATATATGTATCTGTGTCTGTTATATATGTATCTGTGTTAAAGTATTGTTATTGTTATTGTTATTTCTGTAGTTTGTGAGATTATTATATGTACCATTATTAATACATAATCCAATTTATCAGGATGCAAATACTTTTCTCTTAGATTTGTCAACAACTTTTGAGAAAATAAGAAGAATTATTTCAGTATTTACTAGTGGAGAGAAAGTTCAAAATGATGAATTATTCAAATTGCTCACTGGAGTTGACAAAGGCATCAAGAAGCTGGAAAAAAAGATACATAGATTTGGAAAAAAAGAAGATGTAGAAATTGTGGAATAAGCTGATAATCAACAACAACCTGATGACGTTGTGGAACAAACTTATGACGTTGTGGAACAAGATAATAATCAGCAGCAATCTGATGACGTTGTGCAACAAGTAACTGTAGAAGAAGTCAATCAACAAGATGTCGAGAAGAGTGAATAAAAAACTCAAACAGATGCATTGATCACTGTCATTCTAGACAGTGAAAAAATGATAAAACGTTTACCTGTAAAGCGACCAACTGATCGAATCAAGAGGAAAGAAATAGACGACGTCCCAAGTTTTAAACTCATAGACAGCCAGGAGTCTGTGCAAAAAATTATTAATGATTTAACTACGGTATATTCATATATTAATTGTCTCTATATATATCCTATTTGTATCTGTTGTTTTCTAATTTTTGTCTGTTATGTTATTATTATTTCCATCATAATAACTTTTATTTTCATTTCATTGGTTTTTATTTTTCTTTAGGATATGCCTAGGAAAAGAATGGCCTCAAAAGGAAAGAGGAGTGTTTGTGGTTTGTTTCATTTTCTTGATGAAGAAAGGAATGAGTTGTTGAAACAATACAAAATTGACAGCAATGAAGCAACAACATTCCCATCAAGCCACTTACAAGAACAAGAAAAAATGTACACCTCCAATTACCATCCTACACTGCTAGCAATAGCTGACTACTTGTTCTACTCAAATGTATAAGAAAATGAAAAAATAGGCGAAAAAACAGAAGCCGAAGAGAAGGAGTATAGAAGGCTAGTAAGGGAAGAAGACAAGAAGCAAGAGGCTATTTTACAAGACAATATAATTGAAATAACAGTCTTAAAATATGATTTCAAAGGTCTAAGGGTTCGAAATTGGATAACATCAAATGCAGTTGATTCTGCCGCTTTGTTGCTAACCAAATATCGGATTCAACAACACAGAGAAAATGGTGAAGACTTGATGATCTACTTCTGTGTAGATTGTTTTGTAAGTGCCATAAACTTTATTTAAAGAATTCTTTCAAATTTCTTAATTACCAATGTGCTTCCTATTTTTACTATACAGGTCAAAGCATCTTACATATCGCAGCAAAGAGAAAGATTGAGTAAAGGCGAAAAAGTCAAATGCAATGAAGATCTTGTCATGGAAAATATGATTGAATGGTTTGCAAATTTTGATACATTTGACATCAATAAAATACAAATGGTATGTATTTGTCAATTTCATTAAAGTATTTGATTCACTTCTATATATTTCTGTCAATTTTAATTATGCATAGTTGTAGTGTGTTATGTGGTGTTCTTATTTGTGTCTGAGTAGTAGCTAATTGTATCTGCTCGTTTGCAACATGTTTCTGTTGTGTTCTTATATGTATATGTTAGGATTTCAACTGTATGTACTTTATTATTATACGTATCTGTAGGGATGCTAACTGTGTCTGTTTTGTTCTTATATGTATCTGTTGGAAAGCTAATTGTATTTATTTTTTTGTGAACGTTTTCATGCCTATATTTCATAGGAATCACATAACTCTCTTTGTAATGAACAAAAGGAAAGAGTTGTTTGAGTTGTTTGATAACAAAGGGAGTCCAGGTTTTGAAGAACAATATCAAGGAATAATTCCAATACTTGTAAGTTTTACTATTTCATAACCTTTTAATTCGTAAATAATAAATAATACTAATTTTAGTTATCACGATTTTTTGGATGAAGGTGGAAGGACTTTCTAAATTTCTCAAGAATCAAAACTCCCTAACACATGATGAAATTTTGAAATACAAGCATGTGTACAAGAACATACCTAAGAACAACAAAGATAATTACGATTGTGGAGTGTACACAATTGCTTATATGCAAAACTATGTTGGAGAGGATGTTATCAATCTCGATTTGTCCACTGTAAGTAACATATTTACAAATTAACTTATAATATCCTTTACAACCTTCACTTTTTAATATTACTAATGATTTTTTATTATAATGCAAATGAACAGATTAATGTAAGAGCAGTTTACAGATTTGAGATCTTGTGTTCAATTGTATTCAACAATCTGAATAAAGATCTTGAGAAACTTTACAAGAAAGTGTTACTCTAGAATAAAAAAGAGAAGTAAAAACTGCTAGTGACACAAGAAAGGAAGAAGAAAGAAAGGAATGCTTTAGAGAAGAACAAGCAAAAGAAAAAAGAACAAAGAGAAATCAATTAAAACTAAAATAGTCTTTCAATTGGAGTCATTGTCCAATATTCATTTGGCCTACTTGTTCCCGTTCTCTTTTTTTCAAAATGGCTTCTTATCCTTGTATTTGTATTCTTTGGTCTTCCCTTTGTAGTGATCCTTCTCACAGGATCTTTAATTGCAACATTTGTTGAGCATGATTTATCCTCATTCACAGCTGAACAACTTGTGCTGCAATTTGAATCACTTCCTACTTCTTTGCCCTCACGTTTTAGAATAACTTTAAGATCTTTAGCAAGTTCATGAATACTTTGTTCGCACTTTTCTCTAGCTTCAGGAACAGAATGACACTCCATGATTAAATTATAATAGTTTCTTGCCATTGTGTGTCTCCATGCTACAGTTAAACTGTAATAAACAAAAAAAGAAAAAGCAAATCAGTTATCTTATCTAAAACCATCTGTGTCTGTGAAGTTATATAATGTATCTGAACCTTAAAATAAAGGTATCTGCATAACTAATAACAGTATCTGTTGGACAATTAACTGTATCTGCTTGAATATTATGTATATTATCTGAAATTAAAAGGGAAGAATATCTATACCTTTTCCCTTCACAACTCTCAGAATGTATTTCCCTTTCAAAACCAAAGCCAAAACAAGCACTGAGTTTAGCATCCTTTCGCCATCTTTGATGAATATATATCTCAGGTATAACAAATACATTGTTCAAGTGCATTACCCTAAGAATATGGTAACAAAGGAGCTTTGTCTCATTAAAGCATAAGCAATCACAGTAAAAAACATTCGACTCAAGATAACAAAGAACCCTATGGGACTTGTTAAAATCCGATTCCAAAGAAACTTCATAAAATTGAAAATCCCCTTGACATCCATCAGCTCGTATATAACTCTTTAGTGCAGACTCAAATTCCCAATAAAAGTCTTTGAATAAATTTAGTGTGTAAACCTCGGAAGCATGTTTCACAAGTGGATGAGCATTGCATACTGAAGAAGGCTTTTCCAAACGATTTTTGTAATTATCCTCACCCTCTTTGCTCCTCCAACGTTTTACAACTTGCTCAAAAATGTGAAAAACTCATATAAACTTGTTGTAACATTGGATTTGAATGATATAGCATGATTTATTCCCTCAACTCTCTGGTTTGAGAGGATTCCAGCAGAAAAAATATCTCTATTCAGAGCAGGGCACCATTTCTTCCTAATCTCATAAAGTCTTTCAAACCATTCCCGTTTCTCCAATCCATACTCATTAACCATATCAGTCCAGTTTTTCTCAAACTCTTCTACATTATCACACCCCATCAAACACTTATCAAACTTCTTCTTGAAATCTTCATTGCTTTTCAATGTTCCAAAGTGTGAAACAAAGTTCTGTTGCAAATGCCACATACATAACCTATGTCTAGCATTTGGAAAGACCTGAAATTAACATAGTATTTATCATAATTAGTGTTTAACTTATAAGATAAAACTATGTATCTGAACGACAGAAATTAAGTATCTGTATAACAAATAACTGTGTCTGAGTATAACTTATGTCTGCCTGTAGAAACGTTAAATGTATCTGCTAAACAGAAAATGTGTATCTGAAAATAAAATAAATGTATCTGCATATAACTTATATGTGCCTGCTTATATGTTAAATGTATACCTTTCTTATTGCAGAAGATAATGCTGCATCTTGATCAGTAAATATAGTCTGTGACTCCTTTCCACACAGATTTTTTGAAAGTCTCAAGTAGCCAAATGAAGGTGTCATTCTTCTCATTGGTTACAAAAGCACATGCAAACATTATTGTGCGCCAATGGTTGTTTATTCCAACAAAGGGAGCACAAATAAGGTTATATTTGTTTGTTCTGTGAGCCGTGTCAGTTATCATTAAATCACCAAAAACCTTAAAATCTTCAAGCATCATTGAATCCCTCCAAAACAAACAGGATATCTGATTCTTCTCATCAACTTTACACCTATAGAAAAACAAACTGTCTTCCGATGACTTTTGATGAAGCAAGTCTAAAACAGCTTGCATATCACCAGATTCAACATCAACCATTTTCATGTAGTTGATATAGTTTAAATGATCTTTCTTCGTGTGTCCAACAAACTCCTCGCCACCAACTTCAGAACACAAGTAGTTGTAGGAGTCTATTGGCTTGATTCCAGACTTAGACAAGCTTCTTATCACTTCTCCGGTACTTTCACTAATTCCCCTTTGCGACTTCAAGTGATGAGCTTCACTTGCTTTTGCAAGATCATGGTTATGTTGCAGTTGGTGATCGACAACTATCAAAAATCCATTCATTTTATCAAGCTTAAACTTAATCTTAGCCTTACAACCATATCTTGTGATATTCACTGTCCTTCGCTTTCTTTTCTTCTTAATTTCTGAACTATCTCCATATTCCATGATTATAAGATCTGAAACACTGGTGATTGGGGATTCCTTGACCTTTCTTGGTCTGTCTCTCTCAGCAAATCCTTCACAGCAACACAAAAAATTAAACTCAAACATCTCATTGGTCTTTTCTCTCCTCCTTCTAACTAACTTACGAACACTAAAACCAATAGCACGTGTATGAGCATTATACATGGAATAACCATCTTCATAACTTGAAACCACCCTCTTCAATAGACAATGGACAATGCTATGATCCATATCATAATTAGATAATGTTGTTGAATTAAATTTAACTTCTACAAAATAGAGAAAATATACAATAAGTAAATTATATGAGTACAAGTTTAAATAATAAGTGTACATAGCAATAAGAATTTAACATAAATGTGCCTGTGGACAAAATAAATGTATTCGCTGAAAAACTAAGTGTGTCTGTACGAGAAATAACTATGTCTGCTTAAATGATAAGTGTGGAATGTCCGTATACAAAATAAATGTATCCGTAGGAGAAATAAGTGTGCCTGTGTGACAAATAACTATGCCTGCTTTAGGAATAAGTGCATCTGACATCCAAGAATTTAATATAACTGTATCTACGTCTAACATTAATGTATCCGTTGGAGAAATAAGTGTGCATGTATGACAATTAACTGTCTCTTTTATAAAGATAATACCTATAACGCTTATTTAACAACAATCACTCAATGTAGTTCAAAATTGAAATAAAAGCATTTAAGTCAAGATAAATCGTAATAATACTAATTCATTACCATTATTCGAAGAGGAAGGAACTTGAAATGCAGATTCAATTACGACTTCTTTTTGTTGATTGTTCGTAGAAGAAACAAGTTGAAAAGAAGATTCAACAAAATCTTTTTGTTTTTCGCTGCTATCGACATCGAAAGATATTGAATGAGTAGATGAATCCATGAATAACAGAATTAAAGAACAAAGTTATTAGAAAAATAAAGATATGGTTTTAAGGAGAGAAGAGGATAACCGTGAAAGATATAGTTTTTTTTTTTTAAATAAAATTCGCACGTGTGTGTTTCTGAAACACAATAATTTATTGTGTTTCAGAAACACCCAAGACTTTGCCTAAAAGACTTGATTGAAATCGTAAAATTCATATCGATTAAAGTTTCTAAGACTTGTACTAACTACTTCATTTTGTTGCATTGAAGTTCATTATTAGAGGATTCAATCACAGTCGACCCAAATTGGTTTGAGATTATGGTATTGTTGATGTAGATATTGATTCATATAATTTTTCTGTAAGCATAAACATTAGTTTAAATTCATTTTATTATAGCGTGAAAATTTTTATTTAAAAGATTATAAAATACACTAATGAAATCAAAATAAATTATTTTAAAATTTATATTTAATATAAAAAATTATTAACATTTAACAGTATCATATCTGAAAAAATAACAAATAAAATGTCTAATTTATTTCAAATTCGATTCAATTAGTAATTTCGATTGGATTTGTGAAATTTTTATTTTTGGATGTATATACATGAAAGTGCCAATCTATTCAAATAAGGGTTGTATTCGAGCCGAGCCCGAGCCTGGCAGGCTCGTGGCTCGGCTCATTATGAAAAAGTTTGGCTTGTGGCTCGCGAGTTTTTTTATCTTAACTCGAGCTCGGCTCGTGATAATTATATAGGCTCGACTCGGCTCGTGATAATTATATAGGCTCGACTCGGCTCGTTTGAGCTCATAAAGGCTCGGCTTGAGAAGGCTCGTTTGAGCTCGTTAAGCTTGGTTGAGCTCGTCAGGCTCATTACTAGGCTCTTTTGAGCTCGTCAAGCTTGTTTGAGCTCGTTTACCGCATATTCATTTTAATATTTTTTATATCTAAACAACAATTTTTTTCCATTAAAAGAAAGTACTCATTCATTCAAGAGACATTATAAAATCAACCATTACTACAAAATCCTTCAAATCACATAATCAATATATTTCATCAAATATTCAAAATAATCATACTGTACAAACATAAATAAAATACATGTATGTCCAAATAAAAGCACAATCCATATATCTAAACAAATACACAGCTACAACTTGACTAGTATTGCCTAATTGCAACATTAAATTGGCAATACTACTTCATCCGTACTTTCTTCTTTAGAAACCTATAAAAATAAATTTATAATAGTTAAAATAAAAATATATAAGGATAAATTTAAGTGAATAAAATAGATAAAGTAATTACCTTGTTCTTTTTCTTAACACCAATGTTTTTTCGGCACCGATCCCCTGCACAAAGGAGGATTTATACAGTTTCTGGAGTCAAGGAAGCACGGTAAGGATCAATTACTCTTCCTCCTGCGCTAAAAGTAACTTCTAAAGTTACGGTAGTAATTGGAACAGCCAAAATTTGGGCAGCCATCTTAGATAAGATTGGATACCTCAAATATTAGATTTCCACCATTATAATACATCAAATAGAGAAGAATTTTCAGTAGGACAAATGTAACAACTCTTTTCAAGATAAATATCTAAATCCGATTTTTCTACCTTATAGGTAGATGAATCTCTCACATGAGCCAATATTGAATTTCAAATTTTCGAATCAAAATTAGATAAAGATTTTTTACTCTGAAAAATTGTTTATATACAAAAGAAATAAATAATCATATTGATAGAAGCAACATTTTGTTTAATTGAAATAACAATTTCATTTTATTTTTTTATTTACGACAGTTTGAGATTGATTATACCAATATGTCTATTTAATTAATTTTACTGTAAATTATATATTTTTAATATATTATTATAGTTTAATTGTATAAATATTATAATTTTATATTATTATTATTATTACATATTAATCTTTTGTGGTTATGTGCTCATTGAAAAACATAATTGCTATATTAAAAAAATATATTAAATATAATATGCATTCTGATAGGAGGAACAATATACGCTTTGTTCCAACTCAAATTTGGATTAAAAATTACAACCCTTTAAAATTCGGATTGAATTTTAATTGAATTTTATAATTTAGGAATTGAATATGGATGCCCATTTCTTCATATATATTATAAATGCATTATTAAACTGATATTATTTGGTTGACCAATCACATTGGGATCGGGTATAGATGATATGGGTAATTAAATCATAATAAACTGGAATAGACATACCCTAATATGTTGTAAAAGTCCACCCATTGTCTCATCAAATAATTTGTTTCAATTTTATAACATTATAATAATTATTTCATTATTACTTTGAATAATCGATGGAACAGAGAGCCAAAGCATAGATAGTTAATGTTGGCTAATGCATACAAAGTCTTTGTACATATGGCTGCTGTCCATTTAAATACATAGATGGGATAATGAGTACATATAATCTACTAATCCTGTAAGAGTATCTCCAACGGATGCTCCAACCCGATGCTTAAAAAAATAATAATAATATATTAATATAAATTATCATGTGAGAGAAAGTAGTATTTGGTGAAGAGAAAAAATTTTATGCCCTTTTTTTTTTTAGTATAAATGTTGAGAGAATAAAAAAGTAATAATAATAAATGAATAGGTGACTCATGTTGAGATAAATAATTCTGTATAGGGTCATATCGAAGTATCCAACCACGGTGCTACCAACATGGATGCTCTAATAGATGCATGATGTATATTTTAATCGCAGAGAGAGTCAAATGTCAGCTATATGACTTCTTCTTTCGTGTCATTCAAATACTGGGCGGGTAAAACCTTGTACTACATGTTATTGTTTTCCTCTGAGAATTATATATTTAAGTAATAGCCAACCAACAATATAAAAAGAAAAAAGAGCAGCAAATTGCACAACTCTTGAAGCAGGTAGCATGGCTTCTTCTTCTGTAGAATGGAGGGGTAATAGTCCAAGTCCAACGGGATTGTCACCACTTATAAACGTTGCTGGGCTGGAGCTGCAGCAGAGGCACAACACAATACAAGAAGATGGAAATGATGGTGTTGTATTGACTTGGAAAGACGTTTGGGTTAGGGCTCCAAATGCAAGCCAAGCCATTTTGCAAGGATTGACTGGCTTTGCTGAGCCTGGGAAGGTGCTGGCTATCATGGGTCCTTCTGGATCCGGCAAATCTACTCTTCTTGATACACTTGCAGGTATCTTTTCCTCATACTTTTTTTCTTTATAGGCCCTTATTATCTTCTATGTGATTTTACCGATTTGGTATGATTTGTATAAATACTTTTATATTTTTTTAAATGTAAAAATATTTCTTTAAATATAAAAGTATTTCTTTATTGTTCTAATAAAAATTTAAAAGTATTTATAAATTAAAAAAAGTGAAAATAGGTAGAATGGTGTTTCTGATTATATATTTCTAATTTTCTATATATATATATATATATATATATTTATCAGAAACTTAAAACACAAACTATCCAAAACACTCTTTGTATGAGTATAAAAGTATCAAAGACCCTTTATTTCATTATATTTTTCAAATTTACGTCCAATATTATCAACATCAATTTAATATTTTTATTTCCGAATTTTAGACCAACTAAGTTTAAGTTTAAGTTAATGTTTTCTTTTACTATCACTTTTTCGTAATAAAAAGATTTAACCCAGAGAAGTTAAATTAATCATCCGCCAATTTAAAAGTTAACTTCAAAATATAATTAGGGATGGCAACGGGTAGAGTTCGGGCGGGTAAGCTGATATCCATACCCTACCCATATATCCTATTACCCTAATATAAATGGGCGGATAAATACCCGCGGGTATGGATATATCCACGGGTATACCCATATAAAATTTATCTAATAAAAATTTATTTGGTATCTAATTGTTAAATATAAAACTTTAAAAAATTAAAATTTTATTATCCAATACAATTAAATATAATTCTATACAAATAAAATATTTTATTTATAGCATTGAAATATTTTTATTATTTAACTGTAGTATTTTCTACTCTCTTGTTTTTATTTAATTTCAATAATTTATTAAGATATGAATATTAAGTAGAGTAAAATTAATTTCCATAAATTATATGTAAAATATTTTATATAATTTATAATACTTTAATTTAAAATAATATATATTATTATATTAAACGGGTAGCGGATGACGGGTAGGATATTTTTCTTTCTCCGTATCCTGCCCATATCCATGGCGGGTATGAAAATTTTTACCCATATCCATCCGTGACGGACGGATATACGGATAGCCGGTAAAATTGCCATCCCTAAATATAATTGACTTTCGTTGACTACTGAACTCCTTACGCTATTTGTATATGATTTTAATCAAAGTTTTAAATCTTTAATCTAATAATAGAATGCGTTGACTTGAGATGCCAAGTTGATGGAATAATTTAATATGAAGTGAATTAATTGACTGATGATCAAGCTGATCATCTAATTAATTGTTGATTAATCCGATGCAATCTGTTGGAGGATATGGTCAACACATGGGTTTGATTTCCGTATTTGGGATTTTTCTTGGTCACGAATAATTCAAATAATGAGCATAATTTACTACTTGTTAAAATAGTATTTCCTTTTCATGTCTAAATATTTAGACCCTGTTTGAATCCCTTAAAAATTACTCTCTCCGTTTTAAAATATCTGTCGTTTTATGGTGTTTCACACGGATTTAGAAATGAATTAAATACACATGATACATTACTCAAATGACTGAATTGTCCTTTAAAAAGTCTTCATTACATTTAATATTTAGTTTAACTAACATATTAATCATAGTAGCAAATATGGAAGAATATTGTGAAAGTTACATTGATAAACAACAATGACAAATATTATGGAACAAAATAAATTTTAAAAAGTGACAATTATTTTAGAACGGAGGGAGTAATAATTAACCAAGTAATTGTTAAGAGCTGCTAACAATTAGCTAGCTAATAATTAATAGGGGGGGGTTTGAATCTATTAGTTGTTAATTAAATAATAGTACCTAAATGACCAACCTGCCTTTATTAATTACTCACTAACTGGCTAAAAGTTAATAGAGCTGGGACTCTGGGGACAATTGAGTCTTTTACAATTTGTTAGGAGGTGTTAAAAAGTGTTAGTAGGATTGACTCAATTAATGAATTAATTGTTAAGAGTCTATACAACTAAAATTTAAGAAATTTTCTAAGAGGTATGTTTGGATCCTTATCCCCTAATTTTAGTAATTAATTTTTTTTTAAAAATATTCAAAAGACCTTAGTTTGGTCAAACATCTTAAATCAAATATGCTTATACTTTGGATTATCTGAGTTTAAAAGAGTAATTTTAAATAAGGATGATATTTCACAAATTATAAGAATAGACTTGAATTAAATTTTACTATTTCAAAAATGGCAGGAAGGTTAGACATAAAAACACGATATACTGGTGAGATTCTGATTAATGGTCGCCGAGAAACACTTGCCTTTGGAACCTCTGTAAGAATAAAGCAATTCATTATTTACTCTCTTTTCTATGAAAAAGATTACCCTGGTCCCGATCTACCACGTCATTTGTAGACCCAACCAAACTCATTTCTCCTTTTTAATTGAATTAAATATTCATATAGTGTTTAAGAGAGACAAATAATTAAAAGAGATAAATGTGATTGGTTGGGTCGACAGATGACGTGGTAGGTCGGGACCATGCTAGTCTTTTCCCTTTTATATTATAAAAAATAACTAAAAATGTATCAAATACAGGCCTATGTGACTCAAGAGGACAACCTCCTAACAACATTAACAACAAGAGAAACTTTGTATTACTCAGCAAAACTTCAACTACCAGATTCCATGACAACAGCTGAGAAAAAGGAAAGAGCTGAAATAGTTATGAAGCAAATGGGATTACATCGGTTAGCAAACACAAGGGTTGGTGGTGGGTCAGGCTCAAAAGGACTGAGTGGTGGTGAAAAAAGAAGACTTAGCATTTGTGTTGAGATTTTACCTCAACCAAAGCTTCTGTTTCTTGATGAGCCTACTAGTGGTCTTGATAGTGCGGCTTCTTATCATGTAATTAAATCTATTATTGAACTTGCTTGCCAAGGTGGGAGGACCATTTTGCTTTCTATTCATCAGCCTAGTTCTGAAGTTTTTGAGTTGTTTCATAGTCTTTATCTTCTCTCTGCTGGCAAAACTATTTACTTTGGCCCAATCTCTATGGCTGAGCAGGTATGCTTTTGTTTTTTTAGAAAATCTTATTTTGTTATATAATTTTTAAAAGGGCTAATTCTTTAACCTTATAAAGTATATGTTTGGGACTTATTATGGTTATAAAATAACTGTTTATTGAGTGGTGAAATATTAAACACACACTTCATCCATTTCAAATTTATATTTATGTATTATTGTTTATATATAAATTTAAGATGGGCAAATTACAAGTTTATAATTTTATCACTCCATAAATGATTATCTTACAATTACAAACAACTCTAAATATATAAAAAGTTTGATGTAAATTTATATGTTTGTTTTGAAAAGTTTATAAAAATAAACTTTTGTAAACTTTATTTTTGAAAATTGGTCAGATTTTCAGATTAAAATTTTTGAATGCAAATTACTAGCCTGTGATAAAATATTGTGGATAACAAATTTGTGAATCCATCTAGTTTAAAAAATAAACTTTATAAAAATTTATTTTTGAAACTTTTCAAAACTTATATATGGTATTATTTTAAAAATTAGACTTATAAATTTGGATCAAACATTGTAAGGTCAAAAATAAAATATTCATTTTCAAATTGTGGATTTTTATTGCATTAGTTGTTAATGTTTGTTACAGTTTTTCACTGCCAGTGGCTTTCCTTGTCCAAGCTTTAGGAACCCATCTGATCACTACTTGAGAATTATCAACAAAGACTTTGACAATGTAAGTAGGTGGACATATTTTAGTATATAAAAGATTTCTTTTAGCCAATAATAATGAACCAATAATTGATATATTGTATAGGAGGACATTGAACATGGACAAGGCAACATGAGGACAGAAGATGTACTTAACATTCTTGTGAACTCCTATAAATCTTCAATCATGTACCAAGAAGTCGAATACTATGTTTCAAACAAAGAGGTAGTACACAAAGTGAAAATTTAATTTTCTAAATTAGGCATTGATAATAATTTTTTAATTTGTAGAATGGAGGAAATTCAATGAAGAAAGGTAGCAATGCTAGCTTTATAACCCAGAGCATTGTTCTTACAAGGAGATCTTGCTTGAACATGTATCGTGATTTAGGGTATTATTGGATTCGATTGGTAATATATATAGGCTTAGGAATTTGTTTGGGGACAATATTCTTTCATATTGGACTCACTTTTGGATCAATTCAGGTATGTTTATACTTGATCTTCTAACTTATGACATAACTTGATGAAAAATTGCTGACTTAATTCTGAATACAGGCTAGGGGTTCCATGTTGATGTTTGTTGCAACATTTTTGACTTTCATGGCCATTGGTGGTTTTCCTTCATTTGTAGAAGATGTTAAGGTAAGTGCTTGGAGTTAAATTTTGTTTGGTTTGGCTATATATATTTTATTCTTTCTTCAAAAAATGCAAGGTGTTGAAATGTCTTAATCCTTAGGAGAAAAATAAATCTCTAAAAGATTGGGTATTAGGGATTATATAATAATGTTTTAAGAGAATGATTATTTTTTATTAAAATTTTTAAGAAATGGTAACATTATTTAAGTTAGGGGTGGGCATCTCAACTCAACCTAAACAATCCAATCCAATTTTCTTAAGATAATGGTCAGGGTTTAAATAGATGTAAAAGTGATGGTTTGTCCCGCTATTTGTGACTGGATGAGAATATATGTTTGTTTTAGAATTTTTTATTCCATCATCCACTCACTAATTGTTAGCAAATCACAACCATTAGAATTAGAATTGTTTCGTTGAGCTCAACCAGAATTTTAAAGTTCGGTCTAAGAGTACTAATGTTTACATCACATGAATAAAAAAATATATGGTTAGTTTGTAGGGAAAACTTGCACTTTTGGACTTTTAATTTAAAATTTTGTATACTAGTACATCAAGAATAAAGTTTTTCTAAAACTAAACATTTTTCAAAATTTTTTCTTTTTCTACCTAATAGACTTAAATTACCATATTATCCCTCACTAAAAAACAAAAACAGTAACTTTCTAATGTTAAAAACAAAAGCTTGAATTTGTTTCATGAAGAAGACCTCCCTATTTCAAGGTATGTAATATAAGAAAGCAAAAACTTTACCTTTTGTTGGCACATACTAGAAAGCATATAAAATTTGAGGAGCAGACCAAATTTGATTTGTTTCTTGTTATGTAACATCCTAAAGTAAATTTAAATTTTATCTATTTCACGGTAGTATATTTAAAAAAAAGGATAAAAATTACTACATTAAATTAACAACTCATATAATTTAAAATGAATAAAAATATAAATAATTTTATTTTTCATTTTTCTATTATTATTAAGAGGAGTAAAGATATTTTGATCTAAAATAGAAAACTTTCCTTCAAATTTAATTTTATAAAATTTTTAATATTTTCACAAAATTTGATTTTCGTTTTTTAATTTAATCTAATTGTACAAATTATGAAAAATAAAATATAATAAATTATTGAATGGTTGATGAACATCCAGGTGTTTAAGCGAGAAAGGTTAAATGGGCATTATGGAGTAGGAGCATTTGTTATTGCAAATACACTTTCATCAATCCCCTACCTGTTCATCAATTCATTGATTCCCGGAGCAATAGTTTATTTCCTGGTTGGCCTTCATAAGGGTTTCGAACAATTTTCCTACTTCATTCTCCTACTTTTTGTATCCACCATGTTGGTCGAGAGTCTAATGATGATCGTTGCAAGTTTAGTCCCTACATTTCTAATAGGAATAATAGTTGGTTCAGGACTTCAAGGGTTGATGATATTAGCTGGAGGCTTCTTTAGATTACCTAATGACCTTCCTAAGCCATTTTGGAAATATCCAATGTATTATATATCAACTCATAAGTATACATTTCAAGGATTCTACAAAAATGAATATCAAGGATTAAGTTTTCCCAGCAATCAATTGGGAGGATCTGCAACTATTAGTGGTGAAGAAGTATTGAAAATTTATTGGCAAGTTCAAATAAGCTATTCTAAATGGATTGATCTTCTCATCTTGGTTGGTATGATGGTTTTCTATAGATTCATGTTTTGGGTGATTGTGAAAGTCGTTGAAAAGTTTAAGCCGGTTATGAAAGGTAGTTGTTATAGTCATCCGGATATATTACCAAACATGTCATAATGTGTACTGCATTAAGATCTTATGTGTGTATTTTTATATTGTATTAACAATACATGTGTTGCTTTACTATATTTTGTTTTCTCCTTACTGTTTATATTAAGTTCTTAATGTTGAAAAGCTCTTTATATTTAATAAGGAGGAGTTCTCTAAAAATTATTTATTAATCTTTTATTTATTTAAAAGCAAATTGATGGTTCTATTTGAATGAATATTGGATCAACATCCTTCCTAATATTCATTTAATAAATAGCTTTGGTATAGGTATATATATATATATATTTAATATTATTTAATTAAATATAATATAGTAATAAAATAGATAGAATGAGTCCGAGTTCAAGTTCAAATTTTAAACTAAAAATGTTTGGATTGAAATTTATTTTTGAAGGGTGTTATAGTCTTAATCGAAGCTAAGTCGAGAGTCCTGAGCTCAAACCCTAGAAGAAAAATCAAACGTTAAGAATGGAGGCCCATGTCCTGAAGAGCGACGTGATTCAAGTAGGAATCTCTTTCTAGAACTACTAATAATACAGTCAAAGGGCATGGGACCTAAAGAATTGTCCGTTGTGTAAATTAGATAATGTCTTTAGGTCTTGAGTGTCTTAGGTTGAAATTACATCCTATAGCATGTAACTTTCTTAAACAGTCCAAATACCCTAAATAAAAGGTATAACCAAGAGACGGTTCTTTTAAGAGGTCATCCCCCCTTCGTAAGAAAGATATAGGGGGATTAGGGGACAAAAAGGATTTATGTCCATGTTTTCCTTATCTTCGGTTGAACACAAGTGGGGTTTGACTCTTTCGGTCCCATCATTGCACTAAGTGTTGATCGAAGAGGATTTTTCCTCATTATGGGCTTGGTGTTTCCAAGGTCCTATAGGACTTTATTTTCGATTAGGATTATTAATTAGGTAGAGCTGCCTCATGATAATTTAATAATTAATAATATATTGGTAAAATTTGGTTATTCCTGATTACTTAAGATCTCAATATATTAAAATTGGAAATATAATTAAACAAGGAAAATGGACAATTATATTAGCATTCCGATTTCCCTAAGATATTTTCCTTTCATAAACTCTATAAATAGAGTTCTTCATAAGGAAGAAAGACATTCAAAAACCCTTTATAGACACATCAAATTCTCTCAAAACTTAGATCTTTGAGGTCTTGCGAAACAAAGGAGAAGGTCTTTCTCTGAGACCTTCAGACTATTGTTTCTAACGACCACAGTTTGGCGCCCATCATAAGGCCTCAAAGATTTGTTTACAATTTTTCTACAACTTTATCAACCACTTGAACATGAAAAATCAAGGGAATTGAACATCAACCATGGAATAGTATATGGCTAAATTGAGGGCTGAATTAGAAGCACATAAAGCTAAGTTGAGGCATTTGATGGCTGAGAATACAACTTTAATGAAGCGCCTAGGAACCAACCTGAAAAGGGACCTGAAGGACAATAGGAAATCG
The DNA here is from genome assembly GCA_031304145.1 of Cardiospermum halicacabum. Classification (NCBI taxonomy): domain Eukaryota; kingdom Viridiplantae; phylum Streptophyta; class Magnoliopsida; order Sapindales; family Sapindaceae; genus Cardiospermum; species Cardiospermum halicacabum. The sequence goes on along the minus strand of CM062394.1, from coordinate 12,519,628 downwards.
GAGGTCAACTCGCTAAGGATCCCTATTAAACAAAACCCGGGTCTTCAATGACACAGAAGATGAAGAAGAGAATGACATAGGATACAAAAGAGAGCGAATGAACCCAAAACAAAAAGGGGGAGAATATGAGATATAATTGATGAAGAAGAAGTGGGGTGGAGCTTACTAAACCATTGGAAAAGAAGGGGAACATAACCTCTTTCCTTAGTGCAGCCACGATAGGTACATTGACGACCCTTTCGCCCCATGGATATCACCCACAGACATGCCCAAAAAAATTTCTCTATCCCATGCCAAATTGTACGAAGGCACCACGGACCTAGAAGACCATGTAGCCAGGTACAAGAATCGTATGGTAGCTTGCAACATTATCTACAAATCCTACGAGGCTATAATGTACAAAGTTTAGTGCAAGCCTTTTTGATTTTGCATAATGTTTGTTTTCCTCCCTTCCACTCAACAGCATCCACTCCTTCATAGAGCTCATGACTAAGTTTGTCGGCCACTTCTCCTACAACAAGAAACCTGAAATTGATGAAGAAGATTTGTTTGAACTCTATTATGGAATGAGCAAATCTTTGAGAAAGTATTTGAAAAGATTTAACGAGACCAAAACGTCCATCGTAAGCTACTAGGAAAAAGACAGGTATAGCTGCTTTCATTGAAGGATTGGTTAAAGACATGAGGGTACACATAGAGGTCACCAAGAAGAGACAAAAAAACTTTTTTGGACCTGAAAAATGAAGTCGAGGGCTGGATAGGCTTTGAAGATTATCTCGAAAAGAGGAGATATCCAAAAAGGAAATGAGGAAGATCTCTCCAAAAAGAAAATTCGAACCTCGAAGGCGTGCTCTGTCCCCAAATAGATAGCAGAGTCATGTCCTGTCTAGTAAATATTTTAAGTGCTCAGTATGTTCTAGGGAGGCTCATCCGAAAGAGTTCATATCTTACCCACTGAGCTTGCCTGCTAACAAGGTAGTGACGGTAATGAAAGGGATGTGTGACAGTGTGCGATGATTAGAGAAGAAAAACTCAGAACCATCACGTGACATGAATCAATATTTCGATTTTTAGAAGTATCACAGACACAACACCAAGCAATGCTTCACTCTTTGGAAGAAAATAATTCATATGTTGAAGGTAGAAAGATTGAGAGAGTTCTTGATCCAAAAGGGGAAGGAAATCCTAGATCAATCTTGTTGGGAAACCTGGAAAATTTATTAAATGAGAATGAAAAATTCATTTTTAAAATTAAGAGTTTGTTCTACAAATCCCCATTTCAAGAAGGAACATTCTAGATCAATATTGTTGGCATTTTAATAAGTAACTTTTTTATCAAAAGCGGTTACCACCTTTTATCCTCTCTTAAATGTGAAATACACAGTCTTCTTGATTAACCAAATGTGAGGCTTAGTTAAAGGTAATTTGGAATCTTAATATTTCTATAAAGATCAATTTTTAATCTACAGATGTTTCCATAATGGACTGCGCACAAATGTTAATCTTCTCAAGAGAAATAGAGTGAACAATTAATGTTGCAATATGTGAGAGGAGGCGGTAACAACTAAAAGCCACACACTTTTTTTACTATTAATCTTATATTCAAATTTGGAATTTCGTAGTCTTAAGAATTTTTTCAATTTTGCAACTGTCAATCCTACTTCAAATATAGAAATTCTTAAATAGATTCTTTACTAGAGCGCTATCTTCAACTTAGAAAAGACTTGTCTTACTATAAAGAGAATTTAGAGGAATAAAAACACAGATTTTTAGCCGGAAATGCATATCACGTGACGAATCTGTCAATTGGTTTGTGCCTCACCTAATACAATTTCATAATATAAAGAAAGCGACCCTAATACCCTTAAAATAATATTGAATCTCCTTTTACTACATAGTTCCCTCCATGATGTGGTTTAAAGTTAATAATGATGCAGCTATAAATAAAGAGTTAACATGGTATGGTCTTGGAGAAAATATTCTAGCCTCAAATAATCTCATTATGTTAGTCATCTTTCGATCTCTCCTATCATTCTTTTACGTGGAAAGACGCTTAGATCATTCTTTTACGTGGAAAGACGCTTATATTTCGAGAAATATTTCTCCAAATTATAATTAAGAATTTAGTCATTATTTTTAAATAATATTTAATAATGGTGTCTAAATTGTCTCTTGATTGAACTCCAACTTTCAATTTCAATTTCTAGATTACATAAATGTTAATTAATGACATTAAAATAATAGGCAGGGAGTTTGACGTTAGCATATTGAACCACAATCTTATATATTAGAACATAGATCCAAACTTCTTTTTTAAAAAATAAATAGAAAATAAAAATAAATAAATATTTGTAAAAAGATGAGTAAAAATGAATAAATTCTAGAAGTTAAATAAAAATTTAAAATTCATGTGGCGGAGCACAAAATTTGGCTTTAGAACTACACTAGTGCATGCATAATTGTGATGCATAATTAAAATGTTCAATTCAATTCCCATTAAGTGAAAGCTCCTCAATCCACCTCCCAAAATTATGATAAGATCTTCCTCCAACGTCTGTAGTTCGAATGGCTCTGTCACGCCATTCAATAGCCTTCTCTCTCATTTTCATTCCTCTTTCTCCTTCCATCATTTCCCTAACAAGAGCTTCTACTTCCTCACGCTTTACATCACTATCCACCTCCACACCAATCCCCCAATTCTCACAAGCGTACCTGCAATTCGTCTGCTGGTCCGCAAAAAACGGCCAACATATCACCGCCTTCCCGGCACATATACTCTCCAAAACCGAATTCCATCCGCAATGCGTCAAAAACACGCCCACGGATGGATGCGCAAGCACTTTTTCTTGCAGACACCAGCTCACTATCAATCCTCTATCTCTGATCTCTTCGAAGTACTCTTCAGGCAAGAGTGCCGAATCCCCCATCACCACATCAGGCCTAACAATCCACAAAAACGGGTGCTTACTATTGGCAAGGCCCCATGCGAATTCCTTCAAGTGGTGGTCGCTCATCACAGTAATGCTACCGTAGTTGACATAAACAACTGAATTGGGGTCTCTTTTGTCGAGCCAATTAAGACATCCGGAATCTTCCTTCCATAAGCTTGAACTGAATGATTTGAAATAGTCGTCTTCGGGAAAGTGTCTGGAGAGCAAACAGAGGGGACCTATTGTGTAGATGTTGTGGCATTTAGTTGCAATTACGTCTAGGACTTGTTGTTCCAACACATCAAATGTGTTGAATATGATTGTGGAAGCAAGCTGGATATCTTGTGTCTCTGATTTTATAAAATCAAACATGATGTCGTTTAGATCTGTTACGCGAATGATACTTGGCAGGTCCTTCAAGCGCATGTTTTTCATCCCCTGGATCCAATCAAGTTGTGTATCCAGAGTTGCATTGACGAGGAAGCCATCATCTGAATTAACACAATGAACCACATTCTAATTACCATATTAATGAACCACATTCTAATTATCATATTAATTATCAGGGATTATTTCCAAAAACTTCCAATATTTTATTATTTTAAAAACATCTATAAAATTATTAATATTTATTAATAGTATTAAAAAATAAAAATATACAAATATACTTGTAAATATAATAATTAAATAAAAATTAATATTATTTTATTAAATATTAATATATAATTATAATAAATTATTAAATAATTAAACTACATAATTTTAATGTACTAATATATTAAAATTAGAAATTAAAAAATTAATAAAAATTATAAAAAAATATTAAATACTTTAAAATTTTAATAAAATAATTGGAAATTATTAAGTAAAAAATTTTCAAATAAATATATAAATTATTAAATAATTACCCATGACACTGCCCGCACCAAAACTATAATGACATATGCTTTGATTTTGAGTGATTTTATAAAATATTTGACTTCAAGTTTGAAAGCTGAAGTATTTTATTTTGAAATAACTGTATGTTGAAAACGATAATTAAATACCTTTGAATGGAAGTACGCCTAACAGCAGAGCAATCCACAAGCAGATGATGTCCAAAGAGTGACATCGGGTATGCCAAGCATTTTGGCTGCCTTGGCACCAAAGCTCATAACTCCATCACTAACTATACATGTCACCCGTGGCACATTCTCCGAAGAATTCAATCTCTTAACTATCTCCACAAACGGACCTAAACAATTCTTCCTTATAGAATCACACAATGCCGGAATATCTTGAGTTGCATCGCGATCGGACGGTGGCAATCCGTCAGGTATGGTTTCGAATCTGAAATCAGGTAGGCCTTTCACAGCGTCTGGTCCTTTAGAGCGGACTAGGCGTCTGTGGTTGAATTCAGTGTTGACAAATGTTATGTGAAAGCCTTTTGAGTGTAAGATCTTGGCCAACTGCACAAGTGGAGTAATGTGGCCTTGTGCTGGGTATGGAATGCACACTGCGTGGGCCTTTCTTGTCATCTCTGAATCCATTTCTTTTGGAGAAGAAGGTCTCGCAGGTCAAAATTTATATTATTATCAATAAGTACAGTGAATTTTGTGAAATATATTTCAATTTTTATACACACCCTACTAAAAGTTAGGAGTATTGGAGGAGAAGACAAGGGTGCAATAACTGAGAAAAGAACTCGCAGAGTGAACTGAACCAATAATGATCTGACTATTCACGTGGGCTTAAACTTAGCATCGGATCATGAATGGTGCGTATGTATGGTATCTATCGAAGTGGAGCCCATGGAGCATGTCAAGTCAATAGCATTTGAAGTAGCTGCTCGTGAATTCGTCGGCATGTGTTTGTCAGGGTAGCAACAGTGTCATTATGATTATGATAAATGTCATGTGTCTCCTTCTCCCAGCATGCATCTGTCTCAAGTTCCCTCCCCAGTCCTCCAACCAATGATGTCATTGCTACTTCCATAAATTATATTTATATATATATATATATATATATATATTTAAAAAAATTTCTGTTTTATCCCAATTTCTTCTTAGTTACTAATTCGATTCAACCAAAACAATAAATTCAAACATAAATACAATATTTAACGTGGTTCGGCAAATTGCCTAATTCACGTAAATATAACAACTTTACTATGAGAAATAAGAATTACAAGTCATTCAGACAACACACTCTCTCCACACAAATTTGTTTTCTTTCTCAACCAGAATCTCTTTTAGGCGAACAATTCCACTATGGGGAAACAACTCCAAATCAAAATCTCCTTAATGGTGAGACAACCCCAATACGAAATCTCCTTAATGGCGAGACCCCAACCGCAATGATCATTACCCCTACTAGGCATGACCCCAATCCAATGATCATTACCCCCACTAGGCATGACCCAAATCCAATGATCATCACCCCCACTAGGCATGACCCCAATCCAATGATCATTACCCCACTAGGCAGGCATGACCCCAATCCAATAATCATTACCCTACTAAGCAGGCATGACCCTAATCCATCGATCACCACCCTCAAAGGGATGAGATTCCAATACGATGATCACCACCCCAAATGGATGAGATGCTTTCTTCTTCATGAGACAACTCTATTTATAGTGATCATCAAATATATTATCCTAATTTACTTCCTTTCCAACTAAGGAATACAATCAATCAAATTAGGAAAACCAAATCTTTCCAAAACAAGAAACCAAACAATTAAGAAATAGATCCAAACTCAAAATAGGAAAACATTCCTAAAAGAAAATCCTTGTGATTCAAGACAATCCTGATATATATATATATATATATATGTGTGTGTGTGTGAAAATTCGCAAAATTAGACCTTATCAATTTTTTTATTTTAGTTTTAGACCGACCCTAAATTTTTTTCACTATTAAACTTTTTTATAAAAAAATTATAAACATAAACTTTTAATTTTTTTTTTTTGGCAAAAAAATGAGCTTCCTGGTATGTACTACCGGGAAGTAGACAAAATTTTGTCAGCTTCCCGGTGTGTAATACCAGGAAGCAAAAAATCATTTCCTGGTATTACACACCAGGAAACTGACTTGATTTTTGCCTGTTTCCTGTTGTGTAAACCAGGAAATGATTTTTTATTTCCCGGCATTACACACCAGGAAACAAGCAAAATTCATGTCTGTTTCCTGGTGTCTACTACCGGGAAATGATTTTTTACTTCCCGTTATTACACACCAAGAAACTAAACTTCAATTTTGTCTATTTCCTGGTATGTAATACCGGGAAACTGCTGTGTATTTTTTTTTAATATCGAAGGGTAAGATGGTCATTTTGATCTATTTTTACAAACAATAAATTTAAAAATTTAGTTTTGTAAAAATTTTAATGTCGGTCTAAAACTACAATTTTTTTAATAAAAAAGTTCAAAAGTACAAATCACCCCTATAATTGAATTCGATTATATATATATATATTTTTTGGATAATATTAGATTTGATATAAATTTGAACCGGAAAAATAGGAATTCAAAAAATATGATTTTAATAGACTGGGCCGACCCTAATTATTTTTAGGGTCATGATGAGATCAACCTGAATTTCGAATTTTGTTTGTTAATTCGTTGAAAGTACTCGTGTTTGAATTTCACGAATTTTTTTCACGATTAGGACCATACTCATAATCAACGAAAGTTTACATCTTTCCTGCACTGAGTCCATGTATACAAATTTAATAATTTATTTAAATAAATATTGAATTATATTTTTAATAAACAATAAGATAATTAAATTATTTATAGACATCGATCAATTAGATGCATAATATTTTAAAATGTAATAATAATGTAAAAAAATTAAAGTACAATATTTTTAGTGAAAAAGTTCTTTTTTCAAAACCTGACATGAAGTGAAGGAGCACTTAATTTAAAATTATTATAGACTATTTTATCAAGCTATTAATACTTCTTTCAAGCTGGTGAAACTCTAATGTGATTGAAAATTGGTATATTATCTATTTAATAACTAAAAATTATTTTATGTTATATAGTTCTAGAAGATAACATTGGATCATAATCTCACAAACACATATAGAGTCTAATATCACAATTCACACCGAGACAAGAACACCAAGTTACGTGGTTCACCCGGTAACCAGGCTATATCCACGGACAGACTCAAAACTAAGCCCAGTAATCCACTATCAAGATCAGAATGTACATGTACACGTATAATCACAGAGATTACAACAACAACACCAAGTACCACAGAGAAATCACAAAGAAAAGCCTAGAGTAACAGAAACCCTAGCAGAGAACTATCACAAAGAGAAAAGCGACTGAGAGACGGCCAAATGTGAACAGTGACCTTAAAGTGTATTATATAGCTAGGTCAAGAACGGGTCGGAGCTGAAGGGTCGAGGCGCGGATCTTCTTTCGCAGGTGGGCTTCAATAAATATTTGTAGAAGCAATTGAGACAGATCAAGCCCAAAGCAGCAGGCAAGGCCCAAAGAGAAGATGGTTTACAAGCCCAGAGAATAAAGAAAACTTATAACTAAAACAACATTTTATATATGGATAAATATATTAAATGGAGAGTTCGAAGGAAAGGTTTATGTTCAGCCACATGTGGGTATGTTATCGTAGGACATAAAGATAAAGTTTATCGTTTACATAAAGCACTTTGCGGCTTAAAGCAGGCACCAAGGCCCTAGAACAACAAGATTGATGGTTTCTTTTACCAAAATGATCTTAAGAAAAGTATAAATGGACCTTTTCTCTATATTAAAAAGGTACCGCAGATTTTCTTATTGTTTGTATGTATGTTGATGATTTGATTTACATGGGAACTAATATGGAGATGGTAGAAGGATTTAAAAAAGAATGATGCACAAGTTTGAGATGAAGGATCTGGGGCTGATGAAATATTTCCTTGGCATACAAGTAAGAAAATCTAAAGGAAAAATCTTTATATCTCAAGAGAAGTATATCACTGATCTGTTAAAAAAATTTGGAATGGAAAATTTCAAACCAGTACTATCACCTTTGACATCAAATGAGAAGTTACAATAGATAGATGGAGTTGAAAGATGTGATACTAAAAATCTTGTAAGCCTTATTGGTTCATTATTTATTTAACTCATACTAGATGGGATATATAGTTTACTCTGTTTGCTATATTTCCATATTTATGTTTGAGCCCAATAAATATCATTTTGCAGCGATATTTGCAGGGATCTAAAAATGAAGGAATGTTATATGAGAAGGAAGAAGACAACAAACTTGTTGGTCACGATAGTAATTGGGCTGGTAACTTAGATGAAAGTACTGCCATCAATTTTTTGTCTTAGTTTTAAAGCAATTTCTTGAAGTTCAAGAAAACTGTTGGAAATATGAATACCACATTGGTTGTGGAAATAACAAATGAATTGAATATAAAGAATATATGGGCTTGTGGTAGCATGACTTAAGTCATTTTACCAACAAACAAGCCCACAAACTAATAACATGTTAAAATCAACAAAGATAATTGGATGAAATATTAATGGACCGACACTCTCTCATGGGCCCAAATGGATAAAGGCTGGATTTTTTGACATGGTATTAAAGCCATAAAGGGTTTAACCACTAATGATCCGGGACCGATGTGGACCTGTGACCTCTGAGGCTCGAACACAAGCCCAAGCAATGACCTGAAAGCCTCTGAGGTTCAAAGAGCACAAGCCCAGGCATGAATGCAAGTATCAACCGGCCTGCAAAGATAATGGGCCAGACCGATTGAACTTGAGGGGGAGTGTTGGAAATATGAATACCACATTGGTTGTGGAAATAACAAATGAATTGAATATAAAGAATATATGGGCTTGTGGTAGTATGACTTAAGTCATTTTACCAACAAGCGAAGTTCACAAACTAATAACATGGTAAAATCAACAAAGATAATTGGATGAAATATTAATGGAAAAATATTAATGGACCGACACTCTCTCATGGGCCCAAATAGATAAAGGATGGAATTTCTGAGAAAAATAAAAGACAGTTGCACTATTATCATGTGAAGCAGAACATTATGCTGTGTGAAGCAACTTGGCTAAGAAGAATTCTCTTTGATTTGCTCATATTTTTTTTGTGACAATTCATCTGCCATAGTCATGACTAAAAATCCTGTATCTCATGCCAGGTGAAAGAACATCGAAATTTCACATTATTTTATTCGAAATCTTGTGTCAAGTGCTGAAATTCAATTGCACTATATTCATAGTCAAGATCAGCTAACGGAAAAACAGTAACTATATTTGAATTCGAAAAATCCAAGTTGAAGTTAAAGATTTCAAATTAAGAGGGATGTTAAAAGTGAATTTGAAATTGTTTATCTATCTTTTAATTTCTTCATGTTTTTAATACTTATTATAAAATTAAGAAAATGCTCGATTATCTCTATACGATTTCACTTGTCTCCTTAGTTGAAAAATTTATTTGTGGTAGAGTAAAAAATATATAAAAAAAATTTGTATAAAACGAGTAGTACATAGAGTAAAAATATATAAAATATAATCAAGTAAAAATTTCAGTTAAAACTTCTACCCCTGTTTCTTTTGTTTTTTTCTACCGGTGTACATAAGCTTGTATGTATATGTTTCGACAGCTAACAACAAAGTAGTTGACTGAATTCCCTCAAGCTGTTAGCTCCGGAAAATGGGTTCAAAGTTCATAAGAAAGCCCCATGCAGTGTGCATACCATGCCCAGCACAAGGCCATATTACTCCACTTATGCAATTAGCGAAGCTTTTACACTCAAAAGGCTTCCACATAACTTTCGTCAACACTGAATTCAACCACAGACGCTTCCTCCGCTCCAAAGGACCAGATGCTTTGAAAGGCCTACCCGACTTCAGATTCGAGACCATACCAGACGGATTGCCACCGTCCGATCGTGATTCCACTCAAGATATTCCTGCACTCTGTGATTCTATTAGGAAGACTTGTTTGGGTCCGTTTATGGAGCTGATTAAGAAGTTAAATTCTTCTGAGGTCGTACCTCCGGTTACGTGTATAGTGAGTGATGCATTGATGACCTTCGGAGCCAAGGCAGCTAAGGTACTAGGCATACCTGATGTTACTATCTGGACTGCCTCCGCTTGTGGTTTGGTCGGTTATTGGCAGTATGATGAGCTTGTTAAAAGAGGCATTATTCCTTTCAAAGGTAGATATGTGTTTTCTATTGTCTTAATTAGCATATGAGTTCTTGACTTGTTAACTAACTATGTTTTATTTTCTATGTTTAAAGATGAAAGTTTCATGAGCGATGGAACTCTTGATACACAACTTGATTGGATTCAGGGGATGCCAAACATGCGGTTAAAGGACTTGCCAAGTTTTATGAGAGTAACCGATTTAAACGACATCTTGTTTGAATATCACGGATCAGAGACACAAGCCTGCAAGCTTGCTTCTACAGTCCTAATCAACACATTTGATGACTTGGAACATCAAGTTCTAGACGTTATGGCATCCAATTGCCAAAACGTATACACAATAGGTCCTCTGTCTTTGCTTTGCCGACATTTGCCCGAAGACGAGTATTTCAAGTCATTAAGGTTAAGTTTATGGAAGGAAGATTCCGAATGTCTTAATTGGCTTGACAAAAGAGACCCCAATTCAGTTGTTTATGTCAACTATGGTAGCATTACCGTTATGAGTGACCACCATTTGAAGGAATTCGCATGGGGTCTTGCAAATAGTAAGCACCCTTTTTTGTGGATTATTAGGCCTGATGTGGTGATGGGGGATTCTGCACTCTTGCCTGAAGAGTACTTTGAAGAGATCAAAGATAGAGGGTTAATAGTGAGTTGGTGTCCGCAGGATCAAGTGCTTTCACATCCATCAGTGGGTGTGTTTCTGACGCATTGTGGATGGAATTCAATGTTGGAAAGTATAAGTGGTGGCAAAGCGGTCATGTGTTGGCCTTTCTTTGCAGAGCAACAGACAAACTGTCGGTATTCGTGTGCAAGTTGGGGGATTGGAATGGAAGTTGATAGTGATGTGAAACGTCAGGAAATTGAGGCTCTCGTGAGGGAAATGATGGAAGGAGAGAGAGGAATCAAAATGAGAGAGAAGGCTATTGAATGGCGTGACAAAGCCATTGATACCACAGATGTTGGAGGAAAATCTTATGGTAATTTTGAGAGGTGGATTCAGGAGCTTTCACGTGCAACGCATTGAAAATTAAGAATATGGAATCTAGTGAGTCGTGCATGTGCAACGAGTGGTTTATTGGCAAATAATTGTGTATTTGATAGAGAAGTATTTGTCCTCACGTTGCGTTTGATTTCGCTGTATCACTATCCTTATTTTTCATCCATGGTGAATGGATAATAAGTTGTAGCAATTTTTTTTTCATTGCTCCAATTCTAAATCGCTTTTTCGTTAATAGTGGTGTCTCTGCTATGATATTTGTGTTTAACATCTTGCATTCTTATGAAAATATTTAGTAATCTACAAATATTACTTATTTTTTCTTCAAAATTTTTTCCTTTTTCCGTGTGTAACATGTGGAACATATTTAAAAACTTGCAAATGATACATGCTTGCTTTTCCTCTACTCAAGTTTTTTAAGGAGGTTGATGCGAGACATTAATGTTCGAAGAATGGTTTAAAATGTAGACCATATATTTAATAGTTGTAGTTTACGGCTTAGTGATGGCAATTCTTTCCGCATATACGTTTACCCGTAGATACCAATCAGCTATAGGCGGATATGGATATATCCATTAAGGTTAACGGATAAATATGGATAGAAAATCTATATCCGTCAAGAATAAGGATAAGAATATAGGTACCGTAAAATATCCTTATCCATATCCTCTATCCGCAAAATAAAAGTAAAAATAAAATAAAATATAATTAAAAAATTATTTTTTGAAATCATATTACTTCAAGTAACTCTAAATTTTCACATAAAAATATATATTTTTTATTATTTTATTTTATATATTAATTCTTGTGACTATGATAAATCTTTGAAAATTAGTAGAAGAAATAATTCATGAGTTGAATATAAAATACTTGTGCTATTTTTTATTTTTGTGCGGTGGTAACTTGTGGTAAGAACTTCAAACATTAACAAAACTTATATTTTCCAACTATCTTATTTAAAATTTTAGTCAAAAGAGTGTCATAATTGTTGTTTTATTTTAAATTTATTTTGCTTATAATTTGAATTAATTTTATGATTGAATTTAGATTAATTTTGTGTTTATAATTTTGATTAATTTTGATCATATCATTATTTTAAAAAATTATTATGAGGATATGAGTATATCCATGGATAAATTCATATCCGTGGATAAATACCCGCATTCTTACCATGTTAAATTAAAAGAATATGGGAATAATATGGATAAAAAATAAATTAGAGGATAAGGATATTGACACTGACATATCCGCCCATATCCTGCACAATGACACTCCTACTACGGCTCTTTACTTTTAAACATGATAGCATTGTTATGTTCTTTCTTTCCACGATATCATTTTATCTGGAAACATTAACTTATCGGGAAATAGATAACTTTAAGGGGGATTTAGACCGGGATACATTGGTTTAGTAATCAACTTGTTTAATCATGATTGTTACCCCAAGTTTGTAAACTAATATGCATACGTGTGTGACATTTTATTCTGTTAAATAAGGCGCATCATATGTGTGCTTGTTGTGTTAGGGTTTGACAAAAATTGGTATTCAATATACTAGTTTTTATTTGGAAGCTGAGAAAGATTTGAAAACTCTTTTGGAAGTGAAAGATTTGAAGACTGTTTTGGAAGTATTATATTTGACTAGGAATTGTATTTATGGCCTATTAGAATTGCAATTAGGAAATAATCTTTTTCCTCTTTTTTAGGAATTCTAGTAATAATAGGTTTCCTAGTTTATTATGATTTACTTGGTAAGTAAATCATTGTTCACTATAAATATGATGCTGTAGTCTTCAATTGTAGAGACACAAATTGAGAGATCCTGAGTGTCTTGTGAGTTTCTTTCTTGTGAGCTTGGGTGAGACTTGTAATTGAGTTAGAGAGTGTTTTCTGGTTGTGGCTGTAATATCTTTTGCTACATAGTGAAAATCTCTGTCCGTCCTGACGTCCGTGATTTTTTCCCGTTTTGGGTTTCCACGTAATCTTGGTGCGTTAATATTTTGTTTCTTGTCTTTTGTTTTGTTTACTTATTGATCGAGACAAATTCCGCTGCGACGAGCCCGATTTTCCTAACATGTTGGGCATTGGTTACTAACCAGACATCGATAGTCTGACCCTTCGTGGTTTTCATTTTTGTTTTTTATGCTTTTTAACCCATTTGGGATGGAAATTGTTGAATTCAGACAGTCAGGTGGAGTAGCAGGATATACACTCATGTCAACATCAGTTTTCATCTGACATCTATTTCAAGACTTTGTCTTTCATTATTGTATTTTGGATTTATTTTCAGCTTTCAGAACTTTGTAACCGCTGCAATATGTTTTGGGATTTGTTTTCGAATTAGACAAACTTAATATTTCGATTTGATTTCATATGTTTTGGAATTGTATTTGAATTAGCACTAATAAAAAAATGATTATTAGCCACAATCATATACGGTTGGTAAAGCTTCAATACAGTTGAAAAAACGTAGTACTGACCGTAATTTACTGTCGGACGTTGTCACTAAAAATGTGGTTGAGAATTATATTTCTTCGATGAACCGTCGAAAATTATTCTTTTACAACAGTATTGTACCGTTGCAAATATTTTAAAACTTTCTCAAAAAAGAATTTGAAATTTGTATCCTACATCTCTGAGCATCAAAAATAATATTTTTCGACAGTGTCTTGTCATCGCAAATATTTTAAAATTTCATCACAAAAGAATTCAAATTTGTATTATACATTATCGTCGATACATAACTGTCGCAAATTATGTTAATTTGACATAAAATTATCATCATAAATATTTTGGAATTCATTAAAAATATCTTACATATCATATTTTTGATGGTATGCTGTCATCGAAAATAGACTAATTGTGACGGAATATAGTTGTCATATATATTTTAAATTCATCGAAAAAATTTAAATTTTATTTAATTTTCTTAAAAGATTTAATTTCGAAGTTGACATTTTACTTTTATATTATTATAAAATGCATCCATAAATCATACAAAATAAACATTGTAATTAATAAATATAATAAATATAAATATCTTTTAGCATTAATAATATCAGATTTGAACGTACTTAAAGTATACATATATCATTGCAATGTAAAATACTATATATAAATGACAACCTAAAATAATTCAACAGCATAAAAATTTAAAGAGTTATTAATTGACTTGTAATGTAAAAAGAAACTCGAAATCATTGATAATAGCAAAAGAACTAATATGAAACTGAAAATTTATGATTTTCTATTCACCATCATCATCAAATCCATCATCGCTGACTTGTTCTTCCTCATCTTCATCCAAAAAAGCACTACTCTGAAAATATATATATATATATATATATATATAAATAAACTTATAAAAATAAACTTATTTGATTTATTTCATACCATGAAAGGTGGCAATTTTATGTTGGGCTACGATAGTAGAAACTTCATGAATTGACGCATTTGTTTGACTTCCTTTTGACTAGACTTGAACTTCTGCATTTCATTCTTCATAGTTTTATATTCCTCTATTTCCTCTTCCATACTCTTGATCTTTGCCTCCAACTCTTCACTTTTATCAATTCTTGCACGCTTACAACCTCTCTCACAACCATATAAATCTGTATAAGTGAGTCCTAAACCCATACCTAAAACTCCACCATGAGAAGATTTTCCAACTACTTGTCTATAGATATCCAAGTCGTTAACTTCAAGACCTTACTCTTCCGCAGTAGTTTTTTCTTTTTCCAACTTTTCCTATATTGTAATACATAGTATACAATCGAAAATTAATTGATAAAAAGAAAATGTCAAAATTTTATCAACTCAACTAAAAAATGGTCTTACATGTAATTCTTTTGCTTTGTCACTGCTCCACTCTTTCCATACTTTGTTATCCTTTTTCTTTGTTGACATGTGAAACTTTTTAAAGCACTCAATTGGACTTGTTTCCATCCCGTTAGTTTTAACCTATAACAATACCATAACTAAAAATAAAAAAATTTCAATTGATAAATTAAATACTAAAACAAATCTTATAATTTTGTAGCATTACATATTCATATTTGTACTTGGCAATAGGCATTGAACTCGCTGTATGATGCATCTTGATATTCTTATGATTGATTTTGTTTTTACGACTTTTTTCCTACATATTTCAATAATAAATTATTATAATAGCTAATATAAAGTAATAGATAAACTTTGATATATAAAAAGATATACCTGCTAGTCGCTTTTCATCCATGTCGCTTTTCATCCATTTGTCAACCATTTTTTCCCAAACATCAAGAGGGACATTATCTGGTTGATGTGCCTTACGAGCTGCTTCTGTTGTATACTTTTTAAAAACTGGATTTCTCAAGTGAAACATCAAATCTTTATAACTTTTACCGCATGTAAACATGAAAGCTTTTCTCAGCTCATCCTCAGTACATGTATAGGTAAACTTAACCTCTTTAAACCTGGCAAATAATGTTTCTAGTTCATCTTCTGGATATTCTCTAAAGGTTATCAATGGCCCAGATATGTTTTTGAGAAAAAGAACAGTGATTTCTCTAACAAGTTCTGCTGACACAAACCTAAAAAATTTAAAAGTTATTACTAAAATACATATATCCACTTAAGTGAAAACGAAAAAATACTATAAAATCTATATACCTTCCTTTATAAACAATAACTTCTAAATATTTTCTACTTGAAATACCTTTACCTTTTCCCCTACCTTTCTTTTTTCAGACACATTCACCTAATACAAAATTTGTATAAATATTGCATTAAATCGGTCTTCATTTTACATAACATCTTACTCATGCATACAATAAATATATATATATATATATATATATATAAATGAACAAATCATCATTATAAGATTTATATTATAAAGCTTCAAATAAAAATACCTTGCATTTCTCTAGAATTTATTTCAAAAGCTTGAGAAGGTTGAACATCCATATTGTTTTCGGATCCTCTATTGATGCTTCTGATACGGAAATATGTAAATTTTTCTCATGATCTTCACTTTTTCCTTTTCGATACAACACCACATATGAGTTAGATTTATCACAAAGTAATAATAATTCATAAGCTAATAATAATAATATTTTATTAAGTTAACAGTTGCTGATAAAAAATAACAATAACTAAATTCTCCAACAAACTTTTAAAAAAAAATCAACTAACTTCACTTATTATAAAGACATTAACTTTTGTATTTATACACCCTAAAAAAAATAAGAAAATAAAATCTGTTTTTTCCCGAACAATGGGATACCATTTAATCATATTATAAAACATACACTAACTAACACATATTTCACAAAGTAACAAGGTGATGATGTGTGTAATAATATACAGTATACGATTTAGGGAAAAAAAAACAACATATAATGCTTTACAATCTGACAAATATAAAATTCAAATACATTGTAAGATAAACCACACAAAAACTCACATCATCCCAATAGATTTACAACACTAACATGTAAAAAAAAAATGGATAATACAAATATATTTACCTCGAGTTGGTACTGGATTTTTATCGATAGACCAAGCTAAGAATAAATCAGAAAAGAACTGGTTTTGAATAGTTGAAAATTTCCTTTATCTAGTACCATGTATGTTTTCTGTAGGAACTTTGATCTTGTCATTCTTAATCATATCTAAACATCAATTACATTCAATCATAAAGCAAATAAGAAGGAACCACCACCCACATTTTTATATATAAGTGTATAAACTAAATTTTAATTCTTTCAAGATAACATTATGTAATCAAGAACAAACAAGAAAACCAAATCAAATTAACACAACTAAAAGGTATAGAGATATCGAGTCTTAAGAATTATATAAAGAAAAATCTAAGTGTGAATAATTCACAATTTTAGATTAAACCAGAAAACCAAATCAAATTACATACATCAAGATTGTTAGAACTAGCCATAAATATAAATGGATTCTAACAATTTGCAATGTTAATAAAAAACCATCAAACATGATTTTTTTTTAATTTTAAAATAAAAATACTTGTATTTTGGAAGAATCAATTTCAAATGGTTGAGAATTATGAACATCCATATGATTTTCAGCATCCTCTACTAATTTTCTTCCTCAGTAAACAAATGGATTTTCCTTATGAGCTCTAACATTTTCTTTTCGAGACAAAACTGCAAATAAATAAGATTCATTATTAGATTCATAATTAATATTTTTAAAATAAAGTTTCTTAACAATCCATAAGATTGAAGATTGTCACTGAAATATAAATACCATACTAACAAGAAATCCTAAGAATCCATAAAGTTATGACGAATTATTAAGAATATATATATATATATATGACGTGCAATTTATAATAAAAATAAATTACCTTTAGTATGTGCTAAACTTCTTTGAATAGATGAATTTAAAGACTCATCATCATCAGGAGTGGACTATCTTTGAGCATGCAATCCCATTCTTAATTTAGGAGCACGTAACTTTTAATCTGAAGCTTTGTTTTTACCTTTCTTGACTATGTATATATATAAATTTCAACAATTAATAAAATAGATTAAAAAAAATTATGGTTTAAGTTAACAAATGAATAATGTATATAATTCTGTAACCGTCAATGTTCATCCAACTATATAAAGAGATCATAAAGTGCTGAACATAGAAACATATATTTATAGTTCAAAAACGATTTTACCAACAAGAATCATACCAGTTAGAAGTATAATTCAAATTCATGATAAACTACGTGTAGATAATTGAAATTTATAGTAAATTATGTATTTTCAAACACAACAATGCATTTAAAATAACCAATCAATCTGATGGATTTGAAATTATCTTATCATTTTCATTATTTCCTCCCATCATTACATCATGTTAAAAAATTTAACTAATCCACATCCTGTAAGTATGTTTGGACTACTTTATTTACTAACAATTAAAAATATGGTCTGAGTATCAAATACATTAAATTATCTCTTTGCAAATGATTCAATTACTGTATTGATGATCTATCAACTCAAATTTTGAAATTAAATATTTTTAGACTAAAAGAGTATTAAGTTGTAATTAATTTGATCCTCAAATAATGACTAATCAAGAATAACTCATTGCAATCATATTAGTTAGGCTTTTGGAAAAAAATAAACAAATCATTATTTAATTTCTAATATTGATAAGTCTAGAATTTACCTATATTTTAGTATATTTTATGAGCTTAAATGCAGAGAAAGTTGGTTTAAAGGTTGAGATATCGAATGAATTTCTAGTGATTCTAGACTATTTTATTGAGATAAGGAATTGGATGAAAAGATTTGGAAAGTGAGGTAAAACAAGCAAAAGATCGGAACAAAGAGGGACCAAATAGAATTTCATCCAAAGGCTGCTGAAATGGTGGAATGTTTTATAAGAAGGAAGAAGTTGCCTGGATACTTCACCTATTTGCTCAAGAAATAAGGCGGAATGAGAAGGCTAGATGTTCAAGTCTCGCTTAAGGGATATAATGATAAAGGTGAGATGAGATAAAAATCGCCCTGAGAGAACCTAAGGAGGGCGACATTACTACTTCTCGCCTTCAAGAATCGACAGGCTTAGTGGAATTCTCAGACACCAAAAATGTATCTCGCCATGATATAGGCGATAAGCTAAGGTGACATTGGAGCTATCTTGTTAAGCCTATTTGTTAGAAGATTTGGAGATGGCGAGAAAGGATTAAATCGTCTGAAGGTTAGGCGAGATGAAAAGTGATCAACAGGAGAGTTCGTCTAACAAGACTTGTGGCTAGAGATATTTGCAATAGCCGTTTATGTTTCAGGCGGGGAAACAGGCGACATAAAACAAGAAAATTGCTACCTAGCCTATTTTTGTTTCTTTGTAGTTTTTTTTTTCAAAATTTCCACTGAGCAAAACTCTATAGATAGGAGCTCAGATGAAGCAATAAAGACCTTTTCACATTTTGTTATTTTTAGAAAAAAATTCTAGATTCTTCTACACACTTTATTCAATATTCTCAGAGAAGTTTCTTGAGGAAGTTTTGTACTCTGTTTTCAGTGATCATAGAGATTTAGCTTGAAGATAGTGAAGCAACAATTGTGACAGAGTCTAGCTTCTATCTTCCTTGGTAAGATTTAGATCTTAAAGCATATTGATGATGATTTTGTGCTTTGTTCGAATATGTTGAAGTAGATATGCTAGGCTAAAAACTCTTTTGATTTGCTAAATTCTGTTGTTGATTATCATTCTAATTGTATGATTCTTGTTCAATTATAGTCAGATTTACTTGATTTTCATGAACTAATTGAATAACAAGAACGAGAGTTACGTAATCTTGTTGATTTGAAGCTTGATTTAGACCAGAGATGGCGATTAGGTTTCAGATCGGAGAACGGAGGATCGTTATTCTAGAGATAGACAATAGATCCAATTTTCTACAGATTGTGCTTATCAGTTATATAGATTGTAGTATAGAGATATATGCATCTGTATAATTGAGATCTGTTAGATTGAATCGAGAGATCTTCTAATAGATCACTATTGATGATCTAGAGTGTAAATATGTGATTACAAGTTGAAGCATGCATTAGAAGATAATAGATAGTAGAGATTAGCACATTTACAGTTGAGATCATTTGCAGATAAGAGTACGAACTCATGTTAAAACTGAATGAATGTCATTAGTGTCTATAAAACACAACAATTCTATGCTTCTTATGATTTGATTTGTATATAGATTCTTTTAGCAATTCATCTTAAATCTTAATCTCAAATTCGCTTCTTAACTAACAATCCCTCTGGAGACGATATCTTAAATACTACATTAGACGTTGATAGGAGTTCTGTTTAGTTATTGTGATTTTATGTTCAAAATAAATCTCATCAAATATGAAAGAGTCTAAACATTAAATTGATATCCAAAACTAGTCATAAGCGATTCTAAAAGCCAAATAAGAATTTCATTATCAACGAGCAGAATAATTATATTATTCCAACTTCAAACCAAAAGTTTAAACTTAAATAATAAAAAAATAGTAGCTTTAATGTAGTGGCTAAACCGATATTTACTTGAGGTTTGTGTTGAATCTCTATTCAAAGATCGATGCAATGAGACATCATCATGAATGAATTTTTCTTATCACCCAACAATATTCTCGGTCTAGGTGCCTGTAAGATTTCATCAAGAGCTTTGTCTCTTATTTTCTTTGCCATTTCTACAAAAAAAATAAAATAAATAAATCAATTAATGATGAAGTCTAAAAGAAAAAAAAACTCAAACGTGTGTATAATATAAGGTACTAAAAATTTTACCTCAAATAAGTAATGTATATAATTATTAATATAATAGAATTTAACTATCATGGAACATCTATAAAATCTTCTCCATTTCTAGTCAAGTTTAATTCTTCATCATCGTTTTCATTGAATATGCCAACTGAATAAGGATAATGCATTGACTCCTCTTGATATGGATCTTCTTCTTGACTTTGATCTTCGTCTTAGACCAAGTCTTCTTCACTTACAGACATGTCAAAAAGATTTCTCGGTTTTATCTCAATTTCTACACTCCATGTTGAATCTTTGATTCCTTTAACATAATAAACTTGAATAGCTTGAGATGGTAACACAAAAGGTTCTTGAGCAAAACATCTTTTTGTTGTATTAAGAATGATATTCCCACAACGATCTTTTCTAAATCCAAGTCCTTCTTTAATTGTATCAAACCACTCACATCTAAATAAAACGACTCAATCCAAGTCCTTCAGTGTAACAAAGTTCAATAATATCTTTCAATATTCCATAATATGAAACATCATTCTTATCTTCAGCAGGTATCATCACTCCATTATTTCGAGTTTTTTTGGTTTCATCACGTTGTGTGGTGTGAAACTTGAACCCATTTATATTATAACAAAGATGATAAGTAACACATCTGTTTGGACCTTGAGCCAATGAAAGCATGTCTTTATTTGTTATGTCGTCCTTATAAAGTCGTTTAATCTAAAAAATTATCATATACACACTATCAACATTTAATCAATATTTTGTTATATTGGAATTGAATATGTACCTATACATACATGCTCTCTAAACAAAATAATGAAATTCTCTCTATGCTCTTATGCAACATTTCATAGAGTACTTATATTGATTGGAGTTCCTCATAGCAAAAAAGAATATATACTAAATTATATTTGGTAGAACATCACTTTCATAAAACATATGAAAAAGAATTTACAGCAGAAAGAAACACACCGAGAAAAAAAAACAAAACAAAACAGAGTGCTATGTTTATATGAACAATCACAATTTCATTCAATAATATATATTATAGAATGAGCTACCTGCAATAGAACTAGTGATTGCAAAATCAAAAATCAATCTCCTCTCTTTATAATTCTAACAACTTATCTATTAGTTATTATCTAAGCAAATAATTTCAAACCCAGATAAGAGTTTTTCGATTAAAATTAAGGGGAAAAAAAACTCATCCCAAGCTATTGTACACTCCTCCTAGCTTGTGCTTGGTTTTCTTGACACTCAATTCCTATACACCCAAAACAAAAACACAAAATAAGATAAAGTAAACAACACAATAAAATATAAAACAATGACAATAAACATGAAAACTCTAGAGATAAAGTGAAGATGTATGACTGGCAGAGATACATGATATAGTTTCTACAAATAGAACTGTTATCAAGAATAGACAAATACAACTAATTTCACCATCAACACATGTAAATCAAAACCAAACAAAAGGGTTATAGGTGAAAGAAATACTTGTGCTTCTCTCTATCCTTGACTTTTCTCCTCCTTACTTTAAAAGACTACATAAAACATAGTTCTTTATAAGATTCACGAGAGAGATCCAAAAGAAAATAAATTTAACCTAACAGAGGTTAAATCTAGTCAGATAAGGGAGAGAATAAGTGATAGATTTGTTAAAACCTTTAAGTTATAAACGATTGCGGCAACGATGGTTAGAATGGACAACGAACGGTTGAATCTAGAACATGTTATCAGTTCTAGAGAAAAGAGAAGATAATAATCTAAAGATAAGAAAATTTGGGGGGTTTTTTGGCGGTGAAAAATGAGGAGATGAGAGTTATTCTACTTCGCAATTAACGATTCACAATTCAATTGCAATTGCAATTTCACTAATGGGCGCCTTATATGGGTGGATTTTATCAATTGGCGCCTCATAAATTAATTTAGGGTATTTTCAACCGTATTAGATTATCATAGATTAAAATATTTTATTATTCGTAATAGAATTGTATGTAATTATTATTTTAAATCCAAATAAGTAATTTAGGTCCAATTTTTTGCCCTGTAAAAATATGTGTAATAATTTTTTATTTTTTAATTATAAAATTTATCTTAAAAAAATTAGTTTAAAAAATTTAACTAAATTAGACGATATTACCGTCAATAAAATAATGATGTTAAATTTGATTCCAAGAATATTTTGTATTTAGGATGATAATATATTAATAATTGACCAAAATATTTGGTTACAAATTCAATCATTGATATATCAAATCAGCGACAAATATTTAATTTTTATCGATAATAAAATTATTACCAACCAACTTATAAACTATCGAAAAATTGTAGTCGGTAATAACATATTTTTTAGTAGTAGTCATATGATAATGCATGGAGTTTTTCCGGAATAATTTTCTGTCAAAAAATAATAAACATAATATATAAATAATCCATATTTTGCTCATTTACCCCTTTAATATGATATCCATTTTTCCTGATATTTTTAAAACTCAACAAATTTTGTTTCGAATTACTCAAATATAATGCATTATGGATACACATTTTATTCCCTCAATTAAATCAGCAGAACCAGATATAGTATTAACTCGAGCCTTATATTCAGATATGTTCAGGAAATATTTTTTAACCTTAGATAATAGAATGGGTTGTAGCACTATCAATCAAGCTATTTCTTAAATATTTCATTGAATTTCCATATCCTATTCAAACAAACAAAACATTTACATTAGAAAATATATCAATTGGTATTTCAGACTTTAATTACAAAATGAATTTACACAACAAAATTCAAAATACACTGAGAAAATATTAACATAACTTCTATCTACATTTACATATTTTCTGACATCAATTTTTATTCTCATTTACATTTTCAGTACTATTAAAAAAAATTCGATATCCAGGTCATCGAAGAAATCAAAAGTATGAAAACTTGAAATATTTTCCTGAGATGCTCTTTATTCACTCTTCACATTGGCAACATTTGTTTCAACAGCTTTCATTTTCCCTTTCAGAGAAGCCTGATACAAATCCACTAAATATTGTGGAGTTCGACATTGACGATTTTCAGAATTTCCATTCGGGTTGTGGGATTCATCTCTCGTCCAGACCATATTTTCATAATTATATAGATGAAAAAAATTTCGATATCAGCCTCGACCACGGCCCCCTGTATTGTTATCACGGCCTCGTCCACAACCCCTATTGTTGTTATTACCGCCACGACCTCGACCACGTCCAAAACCATGACCCTTACTACGATTCAAGTTTCCACTATCCTTATATACATTATTATTTTTTTCTGGTGGTGCAATTGCACCGGGAGGTCGTAATTCATGGTTTCTCAACAATATTTGAATTTTTTCATACATAAGTGAGGGCTTAAATATGACTACTAACCTCTAATGTTAATCGAACAGCAGGACTACTCCGGCTGGCAGTCACTAACTTTGTTGCCTTAACAACGAATAAACAAAAATTGATAAAAGACTCTAACAATATTAGAAATTCGAAGGTTAGGATTTACAACTTATGGATAGAAGAGACATTGAAGAGCAGGCCTAATAAAAAATGTTGAACTTTGAGTTTAAAGAATCGATTAACTGAAACTAGCACATACGAATTTACCTTTAAAACTCAGTGTCAAGACTCGAAGAACATTTCAAGAGAAACCTTCAAACTGTTTTTTTGTGAGGGTCTATATTTTAGTTTTTAGAGTTGAGAAAGGATAGAATAATTGGTTTTGGCGACTGTATGAATCCAGAGAGTAAAAATCTAACTTTCACCTAACCACTGAAAAAATTACAAAGTAGCCCACTAGAGTTCTTTTAATTAAAAATTTACCCCATTTCAAAAATATTTACAGAATCAATCAAATAAGAGAATAATTTAATTTAGCCTCAGTTATGGGTGTGACAGAAAGAGCACAAAGAGAAAAAAGATCTCGATGATCTGGTTTATCATTAGTATCTTCGAGCCAGTCTAAATATATCACATATCCTGGCTCTACATAACCTACCCATTCAAAGTCACCTTTGCAACAAAACCTGGCTACCTAGTAAGAGCTGATCCAGTCCCCAACTGAGATTATGGAGACCATGGCCCAAAATTACGTGGAAGATAAAGAGGAAATTGCATGATTCAAATAGAGGCAAGCAGCACTAGAAGCCAATATTGAGCTATTGCAGGCGCAAATTAATGCTCGATTTGCTGATTGAGAGAACAACCCAAGTTAGAGTCATTTTTCCTTGTTATTTGTATTTTTCACCTTAACTTTTACTCTATTACTATTGTATGCTACTTATGGATATTGTGTTGTTGCTTGGATTGTCTACCTAGATTTTGGTGGTTATTATGTTTCTTATACTATTTGCATTTGTTGTGTAATACATGGGGGACAATATACATTTTCTGTTGGGGTGAAATATGATAGCTTGAATTATGTGTTTCAGTATATGTCTAGGTGTGTGTGTGAGAGTATCATTTGATTTAGGTACTTGAGCACGATTTTATGATTTTATTGCAATTCGAATTTAAATTGAGTGTATTGAAATTAATAGATCTTATCTTTATTTTTCTAAAACTAGTAACACACTGGCTTTTGGAATTTCAACGAACTGGTCTAGGTAGGTAATCGGGAACATGTAATGGAGATACTTTGGTGAGATTTTGAGCCTTATTGTTCTTTTTTTAGGGCAATGTTTATTCTTCACTTCATATAACTTTTCAATCTATTTTGTTCATTGGAATTCCTTGATAGGGTTGTTGGTTTTCGCAGGTGTTCCTTAAGTGCATGGGGTATTGATTGGATAAGCAAGATGGCAAGGCAAAGTGTGGAGAAGGAAATGGGAACCATGAGAATAAGCGACCCACAAATTAGCATTGACCCAAACATGTCCTTAAAAAACCACTGATCGAAATCCTTACCAGAGTCGAAGCCAAACTTTTTAAAACTTTTTGTCGGTCCTTTTCAATTATAGTCAAGCAATCAATGTCAAAATTCGAAGTAATTCGAATTTGGGGGGCTACATAGACAACCAGTTGTGTGGCTAGAAATTCAGTAAATGATTGGGAGTCCTAGAAATCAAGAAGCTTTGATTTATAAAAAAAAATGCATAAAAGTAATGAAGCTCCAAGAAAAAAATCAGAAAGACAGGGAAGGAGTCGAGAGGCTAAGCTCTCGTGAACAGGGAGATAAAAGATTTCAAGTTGGTGGTAATGTCGATCACAACTTCAATGTTAGGGGTAAAGCCTTTTAGTAAATTTGAAGCGAAGCCTAACCTTGCTAAAACCTGAAAAGACTTACCAACTCACATGGAGCGAAGCTAATTCTGCACCTTGAGATTTCTAAGTGCCAGACAGAATTTTGCCAACTCTATTAGTCACGAGGGTAAATTTTATTACTTTTTTTTTCTTATTGTGCTAAAATTTAAACTAAGTAGTCTCTAGACATTACGTCAAACACTCATACTACTTAGTATTGATAAGAGTCCCTAGGGTTCTAAGTGAAATGATTCGAGTGAAATCTGAGAAGAGTATATCAAAGCAATCAAGATTCCTAGGGTTGCTTAGATAGGGACTTGGATTTTCTGAAGTGCTGGTGAATAAGATATTAGTAAGAAGAATAAGGTTGGAATACTAGAGCTTAACATGTTTTATTATTTCATTTATACATAAGTTTTAAACTTGATGATTTGTCTATGCTCTGGTTCAGAATCATTATGATGCAATATGTTATAAGGTGTCGTGAAAGGTAAACTCTTAGGAGACTATAACTCCTCCATTAGGGCCACTTAGAGGTTTAAAGGCTTGCAACATATGCTAAATGCCATCGTGAGTCCTACGAAAGTGGCTTGGTTATCTTTAGTTTCAGCGGTTAAAATGTTTATTTTTGATTTGAAACTTTTTCTATCTTGATGAATTCTTGCATGTGCTTTATTGCGTTAGTCGAAGAAGAGAAAAAGTTTAAGTTAGGGGTTGTGATAAATCTTCGACTTATATGATTTTTTCCTCGTAATCCTTACTAGTGTTGCTTTGGTACAAGGGTTTAAAATTCGATTAAAATCAAGCTAAGTGAAGATCATTGAAGAGATATAAGAAGATTAAAAGCTAAAGGTCAAAAAAATGAAGTCAAGTGAAGAAGCAAGGAGGAGTATCAAACACTAATGCTGCTGGTGACATAGACCTTATGTCGCCAACAACAAAAAGTGAATAAAGTGAGGTATCGAACACTAATGCTTCTGGCGACACAGCCCTTATGTTGCCAGCTTTGTCGCCAGTGACCGATAGAAGGTTACAAATATATCAGTCTCCGATCTTGCTGGCGATATAGCCTTTATGTCGCCAGCCTTGTCACCAGTGTGCAATAACTTCAAATTCCAGCATCTTTCTAGGGGTGATTTAGTCATTCTTCAGAGATTACTATAAATAGAGGTTTTCAATATGTTTGAAGGACTTTTGGCTTGATTCAGATCAAGAGACTACTGCTAGAAGTGACACGAAAGTTCAAGGTCAAAACCCGGAAGGCGAAATCAAGAATAGAAAATCTGTGAATTCTTTTTTACTCTTTAGGAATAATTATGTTAGAAGGAATGGAACCGTTTATTACGTATTACTAAACTCTCGGTCTAGGGCTACAAAGTAGTCGAACCATGTAACCTTAAAATTATATAATCTTTATGAATGAAATAGTTTTTATTCTTTCTCTTGTTTGTGAATAATGCTTGTTTTTTATTTATCATCATTAACATGTTTGAATGATTTGATGAATGCTTGGAAGAGAATTATTAGATTAAATTAGGGTAAAAGAATGTGTATGATTATGTTGCTAGGAATAGAACATGACATTCATATATTCAATGATAGGCTGTTCTTAATGCATATGTCTAAACTATTCACATAGGAATATGGAATTAGGCTATGTAGATTGTCTTATGTGTGTTCGGGAGAAACCTTAGGGATATTAGAACCTTGAGAAAAAAAATAAAAGTTTGTTAACATATTGAGTATGAAGGGCTAATGGTGAAGTGAATTCGTAGACCTAAGTTTTAATCTTGATTGAATCAATTCTTCTAATTTAATTATTTTCACTATTCTTCATAATAATTCTTGCGATAAATTGTGCGCTTAGATATTGAAAATTTTGTAATATTGATAATAGATTAACTTTAGTTCCTGTGGGTTTGACATCCTGAATTTATTCATTTTACTACTTGATCACGTACACTTACGTGTTAGAGATTCTAGTAATTCCATAATTACGTGTTATTAGGATTTTTTCTCGTCACCACATAAAACATTGTATTTGTTTTCCTGATGTTTGGTACCTACAATGCTTTAAAAAAAATAAAACTAATAACAATTATTTATTTCAACTTTTAAATTTAATAATAAAGTTATACAATGAAATTCTAAGTTGAAAAATTATGATCAACCACGTGAGATGATGTTCCTTAAAAGACAAAAGAAAAAACAAAAATAAAAAGTAATGAGCCAACATCTTCTACTAGAAGAAATAATAAATACAATAATCTATTAAATGTCATACCGTTGAGATTTCTTGAATCACAGGAAATTATAAATTACTTGATTCCCTATAAATCTTTTTTTGGAATGATTTTCTATTTTAGTTTTGAATTTATTTGCTATATTAGTTTTCTTTATTTTAGATGTTTTGTTTTTCCTAAATCTTTTTTTCTTATTAGAATGAAATTGGGAAAGTAGGATTTATGAACTCTACCAATAAAGTTGTCTCATAAAGAAAAAAGCATCTAGTCCTAGAGAGAATCACTCATTGTTAGAGTGCTTAACAGATTCATAAGTTAAGATTTTAGTTTGAATGCTTTGAGTTGTGATATTTAAGTGTAGTCGTTTGTGTCTATTTTGTGTAATATCTTCTAATGTCTTTGATCATTATAGTGGATTGTTATTCTCTTCCTTTATGGAATAGACACATTGTCAAACCACGTTAAATCTCTAGTGTCTATTTCTACTTTCAATTACTTTGTTGTTTTATTTCTATTCTAGTTGGTATTTTTCTATCTCTTCTATTCATAAGAAATTGGTATCAGAGCATAAGTTCGGATAAATCATGGTGTCAACATCATCAACAAAGTTTGATATTGAGAAGTTTGATCGAAACATGATTTCATTTTGTGGAAAGTCAACAAGAAAGTGATTCTAATACATCATGGATTGAAGAAGGCGCTTTTGAAGAAAAAAGAATGAACTTAATGATAAAGAGAAAAAGGTAGAGATAGATGAGAGAACATTATTCATAATCCACTTTGTTCTTTCCAATGAGGTTTTGAGAAAGGTATTGACCAAAAAGTGCAAAAGGATTATATGATTGAAGGCTTTTTATATCACAAAGAATTGCACTACAAAGTTGATCGCCAAGCATCATTTATACACTCTATCGATAGTGTAAGCTACGTCGATCAAGTCCTATATTGATGAATTCTCATCTATTGTAATGGATCTATCTAATATGGACATCAAGTATGAAGATGAAGATCAAGCCCTCATGTTACTTCATTCCTTACCTTAATTTTCAAGCACTTTAGAGAGGTTGATATATAGCAATACTACAATCAAGTTAGAAGACGTCGAATCGGCACTTGATTCGAATGAGCTATTTGACACTTAGATGTCCAAAAACTGAGCAAATAATCTTGCAGAAGGTTTAGTGATTAGAGGAAGACCCGAATATAGAGAATCAAGAAAAAATTGCCCTAGATCAAAATCAAAGTCCAAGTATGTGGTTTGCAATTATGTAAGAAATGACACATAAAAAAAGGATTATTGGAATCTTTAGAAAAAAAAATAAAGAAAACAATTTGCAAACAAAGAAACCTTCAGAACCAGTATTGTGCAAGAAAAGGAAGAAAATTGTGATGTCTGTACAATCACTAACAATAATAGATTTGATTAAGTGTGGATTCTTGATTTTACATATTCATTCCATATCTATCTACATTGAGAATGATTTACTTCTTTTGAAAAATCCGAAAGAGATATTTTCTGTCAGTACCGTTAATCTCATAAGCAGTCAACGTTATATCAAAAGAATTCGACGGATTATATTATTATCAAGGTATTTGTCATTTTCTACTAGTTCAAGAATCTCTTCCAATAAAATAGTGTCAAGAATCTCTTCCAATAAAATAGTATCGTAAAGAAAAAGAATATAACGATAGGATGCAGGTTGAAAAGTAAGAAGTTGTTGATTGAACTTTCCAACCACTAATATTTCAAATCAAACATTTTACAAATTTTAGACAGAAAAAAATTAACCGTATATCATTTCCAAGTTTTGGAAGTGTTGTACACGTCTATATACCAAATGAAGAAAGGGAGAAACTTTCATTAACAAATATAAAAAAAAATTTGGTCGTGAATTATTGAGAGCATTAAAAATACTTGATAGAAATATGATCATTAGTAGAGACGCCACCATTAATGAAAAAGCGATTTAGGATTGGAGCACTGATAAAGGGAAGTGCTACAATTTTTTATTCATGGACGAAAACAATGAAAGGGATACAAAGAAAGCAATCGCAATACCACGAAAAATATTTCTTCTTCAAATACACAATTATTTGCCAATAAACAAACCGAAATACCACGTCATAAATCCCATACGTAACAACTATTAGCACCCGTTGACATCTCATAATATCAATCATTGCTCATGTACCTCTAATTTTCAATCTATTGCACGTGAAACCTCATCAATCCACCTCTCAAAATTACCATAAGATTTTCCTCCCACGTCTGTGGTACCAATGGCTTTGTCACGCCATTCAATTGCCTTCTCTCTCATTTTGACTCCTCTATCTCCTTCCATCATTTCCCTCACGAGAGCCTCAATTTCCTGACGTTTCACATCACTATCAACTTCCATACCGATCCCCCAACTTGCACAAGAATACCGACAGTTTGTTTGTTGCTCTGCAAAGAAAGGCCAACACATGACCGCTTTGCCACCACTTATACTTTCCAACATTGAATTCCATCCACAATGCGTCAGAAACACACCAACAGACGGATGTGAAAGCACTTGATCCTGCGGACACCAACTAACTATCAATCCTCTATCTTTGATCTCTTCAAAATACTCTTCAGGCAAGAGTGCTGAATCCCCCATCACCACATCAGGCCTGACAATCCACAAAAACGGGTGCTTACTATTTGCAAGACCCCATGCGAATTCCTTCAAATGGTGGTCACTCATAACGGTAATGCTACCATAGTTGACATAAACAACTGAATTGGGGTCTCTTTTGTCAAGCCAATTAAGACATTCGGAATCCTCCTTCCATAAACTAGACCTAAATGACTTGAAATACTCGTCTTCGGGCAAGTGTCGGCAAAGCAAAGAAAGAGGACCTATTGTGTATACGTTTTGACATTTGGATGATACAACTTCTAGAACTTGATGTTCCAAGTCATCAAATGTGTTGATTAGGACTGTAGAAGCAAGCTTGCTGGCTTGTGCTTCTGATCCTAGATATTCAAACATGATATCGTTTAGATCTGTTACTCTCATAAAACTTGGCATGTCCTTTAACCGCATGTTTGGCATCCCCGGTATCCAATCAATTTGCGTGTCAAGAGTTCCATCGACCATGAAACTTTCATCTTTAAACATAAATAAAAAATAGTAAATTAATAAATCAAGAACTCATATGCTAATTAAGACAATAGAAAGCAGATAAATACCTTTGAAAGGAATAATGCCTCTTTTGACAAGCTCATCATACTGCCAATAACCGACCAAACCACAAGCGGAGGCGGTCCAGATAGTGACATCAGGTATGCCAAGTATCTTAGCCGCCTTGGCTCCGAAGCTCATGACTGCATCACTCACTATACACGTCACCGGAGGTACATCCTCAGAAGAATTTAACTTCTTAATCAACTCCATAAACGGACCCAAACAATTCTTCCTAATAGAATCAGAGAGTGCAGGAATATCTTGAGTGGCATCACGATCGGACGGTGGCAATCCGTCGGGTATGGTCTCGAATCTGAAATCGGGTAGGCCTTTCAAAGCATCTGGTCCTTTTGAGCGGAGGAGGCGTCTGTGGTTGAATTCAGTGTTGAGGAAAGTCACGTGGAAGCCTTTTGAGTGTAAAAGCTTGGCCAATTGCATAAATGGAGTGACATGGCCTTGTGCTGGGTATGGTATGCACGCTGCATGTGGCTTTCTTATGAACTCTGAACCCATTTTTCCGGAGCTAACAGCTTCAGGAATTCAGTCAACTACTTTGTTATTACCTGTCGAATCTTATGCATGACAAGCTTCTATTATATAAATGAGGTTATGAATTATTTTAAATTTATTTTTGAAAATGTATTTAAACAAATTTTGATTGGTTGGTGTAGATATTGAAATTTCCTTTAGGATATGTATTCGTCATTGTAAAATTACTGGCCGAATGTATTAAATTAAGAAATTAGACGGAAGCGTGAATGATGATAACGAAGCAGAAGTTGACAAGAAAGTATAGCCAATGAGGGATATTTGCCAGACCCATTAGATCTGCAAGATAACGTGAGGATGAATTTGTCAACTTCCTACATTGGGATTCTTTTTTTTTTTTTCTTCAGATTTTTGTCTTATTCAATAATGGTTTGATTCCATATCAGATTCCGTGACCGTCAGTTAGGTATCTCAGGAATTTTATTTTATTAGGAGATAAACCCGTAGTGTGTCCCATGTTTGTTGGGAGATTTTGCTTCCATTACCTTCTCAAATCTAACTTCATTCCAATTTTTATGGATGATGTATCATCTCGTCAATTCAGCAATTATTTAGCAAATTAAATTTTTCATTCTTGAGATAGTTCCAAGAAATTAAGCTAGAAAACGGATTCTCCACGTCATCTTATCTAGTTGGAGAACCCGTTCAATCGGCACGAAACACATGACTAAAAATAAAATAAATCCCTAAATTTTTAAATGTGAGTTTATAACTTTTTTCATTTTTTTTAAAATAACACACTCTCTCTGTTTTCGTTTTTCGTGATCTCCAAACAATAACAATTCCATTTTGCAGCGAAGAAAATTGAATCTGTGTGTTAGTTTGTTGTGTGTTAAATCAGATGGTTTGTCACATGAATTGAGGTGCTAATAAAAACTACCAATTTTGCAGTGAAGAAAATTGTTTTGTTGAACATCAGAGAACCAGTGTCACATCGAATACATACAGCCAATATTAGTAGTTTAATGGAAGTAACACTTTTTTTGTTTTGTTCCCCATATTATTTAAGTTGCTCAATCAATCGTTCTCTAAAATGCTTCTAAAGATGAGAGAAAAGCAATCAATGACGACCACCAAATAAAATAAAATGGAGTTGTTGTTGGAGATAAAATGAAATTGTTGTTATTGGAGATGGAGATCACGAGAAATGAAAACCGAAAGAGAATGTTACCTTTGAAAAATGGAAAAAGTTAATAACAGCAATGACTAAATCACTTTTAAAAATTTAGGGATTTGTTTTACCATTAACCGCGTGTCTCATGACGATTGGGCGGGTTCTCCAACTAGTCAAGATGACGTGGAGAACCCGTTTCTTAGCATAATTTCTCGATAGTTCCACATCGTCTATGAGAACTATGTAATGTAACCTTAATGAATAATAATCTAAATATTTTGGTTCCGAGGATGACTTTTCTTGGTAAGCCAATTTGTAATTGGTTTTGGTAACTTTAGAAAATTGATTCTAGATTTTGTTACCTACCATTTTTCTTTTTTAAAATGTCTCAAGCAATTGATTTTTTTTTTTATGCAAAGAAAAATTAGTTCCCGCATCCCTCTCATACCGAGAATCTATTACCAATTTGTTGGACTAGGAAACTATTTTATAAGAATGGAAGGCCGGTTTAATATAATGGACATGTTGAGGTTTAATTCAAGTTAATCTAGAGGAAAGATTAATCTATTTTCAAGTTTAATCATTTTTTTAGAATTATTAATGTGAGTTTGTACTTCATCTTCTGGATCATAAAAATATAATTGTAAATAAGAACGATTGTTATTCCATGTAGTAATTCATTTACTTAATAATATAAGTGCATATACTATAATTTCGTCAGCAAAAGCTTTTATTAATATACACTTCAAATTATGTAAAAAAGTAGAGTAAGATACACTTCAAATTATGTAAAAAAGTAGAAGTAATTTATTTGTGTAATAACATGTCATGATTTCGTGAATGTTTCGCTGGTTAAACTGTGTTTGGGAGGCAGATTTTAGATTAGCAGTTAAATTTTAAAACAATGTTTTGGAAAATTAATTGTTTCGGAGGAGCTTTTTTATTAGCAGCTTTACAATGTTTTGGAAAATTAATTGTTTCGGAGGAGCTTTTTTATTAGCAGCTTTTCAATTAGCGATTTCTAGATAGCTACTTGAAGTAGTTATCCGTAAATGCTAATAAAAAAACTCTCATTCTACCTTTATTAAATTTTAATTATTACAAAAATACCCTCTTCTTAATCAAACCTAATTCATATACATTGTGTTATCTGAAACCAATCTAGCAGCAAAAACAAAAATACTGAATCTAAAACAATGAAGTCGGGTATTTTTTTTGCACATT
The DNA here is from genome assembly GCA_031304145.1 of Cardiospermum halicacabum. Lineage (NCBI taxonomy): Eukaryota > Viridiplantae > Streptophyta > Magnoliopsida > Sapindales > Sapindaceae > Cardiospermum > Cardiospermum halicacabum. The sequence continues at coordinate 12,485,647 of CM062394.1, read as the reverse complement.
AATATTATTGTATGATTGTTATTTTTAAAAGTATTATTATTTTAAGGTAGTTTTCATCTCAACTTGAATTTTTCCGTTAAAAGACACACCAACTTGATGAATAAAGCATCATCATCTCCAACTATCTCATTGGTCTTTGTTGCTAGTCTCCAACTGGTCTCTATTATTAGTCTCCAACTCCCTCTCGTTGGTCTCTATTTCACTTCAGTATGTATTTTTACGAATTGAATTATTTTATTTACATGTTTCATTATTTTTGTATGTATTTACGTTTCCACGAAATGGTTTTGTATGTATTTACTTTTCCACGGAATGGTTAGGTGTTGATTGTGAAATCACACATGAGTGTTGGTTTTATATAGCTAATCTCTTTGATGAAATTCCTATATGAATATTATTTTTTACATGGTTTTTTTTTTTTTTTAAATTTCAATGTTTGGATTGAGTGATTAATGAAAACTTTTGTTGCATAGTGTTTAGATATGTATAATATCTGTGAATACATTATTTACTTTTTAGATTTAGTTCTACCTTATTGCTTATACAAATTAAACATAAAAGAAAGAAGTATGACTGGAGTTACTTTTGATGACATTATTTAATAATGTATGGTGTAGAAATTCATTTACGATGTGGAAGAAAAGAATTGAAAAAGCATATTTTAGATGTAAAGTCTCCTGGTGCTAATAGTTTAAACATCAAAATATTCAACTATAGGCTTACATTAAGCTTATCCATCTTCATTGATGATAAGAATCGATAGAAAAAGATAAGTGGAGAAGTCTAAATCAATTGGTTAGTTTACCACAATTAGTGCACGAAATTGTGTGTTGGTTGGTTGTTAAGTTCATGTGAGGCATGTATGGTATAAATCTTAGATTTCTTGTAGTGTGTAGTGTTGCTGCGCTTACAATTCTTAATTATGTTATATATGTATGCACTAATTAGAAAAATTCATTTTACATTTTAATGATTTTAGTTAGATTGATGTTTTAAGTTTTTAGTGTTGCATATGTTTCCATTGACGTGTTAAGTGCGGAATCTATCTTTTATTAATTTTTTTTTTATATTGGGCTTAGATTGTGTAAGGCTAGTTAGAATATAAATAGATCTCTTTATAATTGCAAACCCTATATACTAAGAAAAGAGAGAATAAATTCTAATACTAGTGCAATATGGAGTAGGTAGTGTTGGCCAAACCACGAGAAAATTCGTGTGTTCTTCACTCTTCAGAATTTTTGCTTTCTATCTTGTCTATAATATTTCCTAATAAGTGGTATCAAAGCCTGGTTCGAAGAAAGGACAAAAGATTGGAAAATTAAGATTGATAAGTTCAATGAAATAGATTACAGATTTTGAAAGATGCAAATCGAAGATTATTTGTATCAGAAAAAATTACATCAGCCTCTTAAGAAGGAGAAGCTAGAGTATCTCAGACGTAGACCAAAAACTTCTTGATCAGCAAGCCCTAAGCATGGTAAGATTTTTGTTGGCAAGGAATGTTGCACACAATGTTGTCAACGAGGAGACTACTTATAGATTGATCGAGGCGTTATCAAACGTGTATAAGAAACTGTTCGCTTCTAATAAGGTATATTTGATTCATCTTTTAGTGAATACAAGAATAAAAGAAGAAGGTCAGTCACAGATCATGTGAATAAATTTAATTCTATTATATCGAGATTAGATTCAATAAAGATAAAATTTGATGATGAAGTTCAGGCAATACTCCTATTGTCATCTTCGCTAGATAGTTAGGTAGCAATAGTTACAGTAATGAGTAGTTCATTATGAACAAATACTCTTTGTTTTAAAGGCATTTTGATTCAGAGTAAAGATACACGTAAACGTAATATTATAGAGTCATCAATATCTGGTTCTGCATTATATATAGAAAGCAGAGACAGAAAGCTCTAGTGGAAAAGAAACTATTAAAGAAATATCTGAAAAGTTTTAAAAAAAAATCACTGATGATTAATGATGAGTGGAAGAAACTCGATGAGAGAGCTGCAAGTTTGATACAACTATCCTGGCAAAGAATGTTCTTGCAAATATACAAGGAAAATTTCTGCAAAAGCATTATGAGGAGACTCGAAGAGTTATACCAAGCGAAGAACGTTCGCAATTGATTCTACCTAAAGGAATAATTTCATCTATTGAATATTGATGACGAGGACAAGGTGTTGAAATTGATCTAGTCTCTTCTTGATTCATATAAGTACAAGAAACCGATCTTGATGCATGGAAAGTCGACTGTAAGTTTTTCAAAGGTTGCAAATAAATTTATCTCTGAAGAGAAAAAAATAAAGAGTGAAAATAATAATAACTCAGATACTCAGTCAATTCTGATGGCCGGAGAAAAGAATGAGAAGAGTGGGTACTTCGAGAAGAACATTATGTGTTAGGAGTGTGGACAAAAGGGACATCCAAGGAAGGATTGTAAAGGAGAAAGTTCAGTAAAGGGTTCTGCTGATGGAGATACTCCATGTGTCTCCTTACTAGAAGCTGATGAAGTTTCCTCTAACAAGGAATGGGTACATCCTCATGGCAAGTCGCTAACCACCATGGTGCCATGAAAAAGGATGTAGTACTTCTAGCGACCATAAATTTTGCACATGGGCATTAACTGGCATTAATTCAGTTGTGTGGTGGAAAAAATGTCGATGGTTAATGAACTTTCTTGAAAGCCAATTAAGGAAGTTGCACCATCGTCAAATCAGCAAGGGTTGTATCGACATGTGTCGGAATAAATTTTGGGATTGATATGATGGTTCCTGAGTGTGTATATCTTCATGGTAGGATATGATGGGCCAATATAGAGTTATGGTCGTCATTTAAGAAAATTTTTTGTCAATGGGTGGTTTGTTAGGATTTGACAAAAATTGATATTCAATCTACTAGTCCTTATTTGGAAGTTGAGAAAGATTTGAAGACTCTTTGGGAAGTATTATATTTAACTAGGAATTTTATTTTGCCTTACAGAATTGCAATTAGCAAAGAATAATTTTCTTCATTTTAGGAATTCTAGTAATAATAGGTTTCCTAATTTATTATGATTTATTTCGTGAGTAAGTCATTGTTCACTATAAATATGATGTTGTAGTGTTCAATTGTAGAAACACAAATTGAGATATCCTGAGTGTCTTGTGAGTTTCCTTTTTGTGAGCTTGGGGTGAGGCTTGTAATTAGGTAAGAGGTAGAGAGCGTTTTCTGATTGTGACTGTAATAATCTTTTTTTACATAGTGAAAATCTATGTCCATCCTGACGTCCGTGATTTTTCCTATTTTGGGTTTTCATGTAAACTTGGTGCGTTAATATTTTCTTTTCTTTTATTTACTTATTATTGATCGAGAAAAATTCCGCTCAACGAGTCCAATTTTCCCAACAACTATAACACACTGATTACAAATTCACCATGGATATATTGTTTCCCTATAATATTTGAAAACAGTAAGACTACACTAAGTGTGTGTATGAGAAAGGTTTGAAATTAGCCTTTAGATACAAAATTAACTTTTTAAAAAATTGCGTGTTCAGTAACAACATTTAAAATATCATTTAGCATTTCATTTAACTTTTAAGATAGCGTTTGCGAAAGTTATCAGAGATAGCATTCAACCAAAACGCTAATAGTGATTTACTTTATTAACCATTCTTTTATAATTAATTACGCCATTATCTTTTAAATTATATTTATATCTATTATAAATTTTAGTAATTTTATACTTAATAGCTAATTTAAAAATTAAAATTAATACCGAATGCTTAATCTATTAGCTAACTTAACATTTAATTTAAAATCCAGTTTAACAGTTAACTATTATTTAAAATGCGAATCTAACATCTAATTGAAAATATGATGTCAAACATACTCTACATTTCACGAAACCATTTAGTAAAAAAAATACAAAAGAATGATCCATAGTCAAAGTGCTATAAACTTTCATAAACTTGAAGATGAATCAAGTAAATGTTTGGAAAACACGACTAGCTTTTATACTACTTGTTGAACAAATCGGTAATCCATTGTAGCAGAGATGAGTATTAGTAACAACAAAGTAAATAAACATACACAAGGTAAGAAAATAAAGATAGAAAATAAAACACAAGGTTTTTATGTGCAAACCCAAAATGAAAAAAAAACAAAAAAAAAACCACGACCGTCAGAATGACGAGAGACTAATTCACTATGTAATAATAAAGTAACAAATACAGCCAGAATATCACTCTCTCATTCTCAACCCAATTACATTTGCCACAGTCTCACACATAAGCTCTCCTCATATGACTCTCACAGGATAACAGGACTCAACCCTAGAACTTAAGATCTTCATAGTCTCCATGGTTCTCAGGCCCCCATCGAGCACCTGTTAAACCTAACCAACCAGATCTACATTATTCTCTCAGGATATCTAATAATAGATACAAGCACTATATTTATAACATTAGATTACTTAATCACAAAGTAACCCTAAAACATTAAGAAAACCTTTTCCTATTTAGTATTCTCAAGGATTTTTTTTCTAATTAGAATCCACTTTATGAAATACCATTCCTAATCAAATATAACACTTCCAAAATAGTCTTCGAGTCTTTTTCTAATTACAAACCAATTATGGATACCAGAGTATACTCGAATTCTTGTCACAAACCTAACAAACCACCTCTTGACGAGAATTCCCTTTCTCCCTTTCCGACAACTACAACTCAATAATAGAATCATCATACCTCACCATGAACTACGCATAAACTTTTTCATCTTTATGACCAATGCAGACTAGATATTGACAACACTTACAAATTTTTTTTTCAGCTTTGATTATTTTTTTCTCACGCAACTAGCTCCAAACTCGATCAGAGAAACCAAATCCATTAGTTCAGAACTTCTAGAGACTCAGGAAGATTTACCTATCCTTCAAAACCTTTCACTTTCATCTTACCTTAACTCATGTTTACTTTAACCAAACCAAAACCCACGGACCGTACCAGCGCTAGCTCACAAACCAAGGGCTTCGATACCAGTTGTTGGAAAAATACAGCTAACTCTAATACTAATTGTTAAACAAGCTGATGATCCATTGCAGCGGAGATGAGTATTAGTAACCGCAAAGTAAATAAACTTATACAAGGTAAGAAAATAAAGATAAAAAACAAGACATAAGGTTTTTACGTAGATACTCAAAATGGAAAAAAAACCACGACCCGTCAAGGCGACGAGAGACTAATTCACTATGTAACAATAAAACAACAATTACAATCAGAATACTAATCTCTCACTCCCCAAACCAATTACATTGATCATAGTCTCATATATATATAAGCTCTCCTCATATTGCACTCACAGGATAACAGGACTCGATCCTAGAACTTAATATCTGTCTGGTCTCCAAGGTTCCCAGATCCCCATCGGGCACCTCTTAAACCTAACCAACTAGATCTGTTACAGACCATTTTTGGGCCTAGGAGTTAGGGCCGTAATTTTCTATTAGCAGAGGGTGTAGATAGAGTAATTAGGAAATCTGGGGGTTATGTTATAATTACATAGTTTTAGAAGGGGGTCAAATTGATACTTGGCCTGTTCTATATATGACTCTAACCTAGGGTTTTATCATATTCTTTGAATCCCATATGAGAGAGGAATTTTTTGTGTGACGCTTCAATTGGTGTTCAGCGTTAGGGTTCCTGCGTATTATCAGTAAGTTTTCCGCTCATTTTAGTTTCGGTATAGACTGTCATAACCCAAACTTAGATTCTAATTTCGGGCTTAACATGTTCAGGTTCCGCTCGTTGTTCAGTTTAAAGTGTTAGAACTCTCCGCTTGTAATTAAGCCATCCTCGGTAAGGTTTCTCCACTCTATACCAGGTTCTTCAAAATGGGATTCGTATTGTCTTGATCTCGAGTGGGTTTTATCAACAGGTTTGGGTGGTCTAGGGTTCTGAGCGTTTCGGATTCAAAACTCGAGAAGATAGTCGGAATCGATTGAGGAAATTCTGGAAAGATATTTAGGGTTCGGTTTGGGATGTATTGGATTCTGTTCGGGTTTGGTTGTAGGTCTGTCGAATTGGTGTCTGAGTCGGACTTTTGGTTCTTTGCAATAGTATTTATATATTGTTATGACGGTTTGGAGGATCACCGGACGGAGAAGCTGATCAGGAAATAGCTTAGGTCGGATATTGCTTGGTGTGGTCGTGCTCTGCGTGATAGGTTAGCAACTCTGTTTGAGTCCCATATTGTTATATGTTGTATGTTTTCTATTTTGTTACTCTGCCTGTATCGTGTTTAAAGTGTTGTGAAACCGTTTCCCAAGCCTGCCCTATTTAATGATAATAAACTAAATACATAAGACTCTTAACATTGTGAACTGGGTTGTTGAAATTGAAATGTTGTTATACACTGGAGGTGTTATACTGGTACATACATAATTCAGTAAAAACGTTTGGTAAATGGAACTTGAATTTTGCCCTTAGTTCAGTCTATTAGTAGAATTTATGGCATGCCTAGGGATAGAGTATCCTCGCTACTAAAATAATTGCCTTGAAGTGCCTAGACTGATTATAGTTTGAACTACTATACTGATATTGTCTACTGTTAATCTTGAAGTGCTTTGGGCATAATTTTGGTATTTAACTGGCTAAACTGTTAACCAATGAAAATACTATTTCTGGTTGCTGGACTATGTTAATGGACTATTAATGGTTGGTAAATGACTGTGATTGATGTTTGAACCGATCTTAATTAAGTGGTCACAAGTTGTTTGACTTTCCTGTCAGTTGTAACTAAAATTCTAAAGGCTAAATAAACTGGACTTAAACTGCTAGGAACAAATTTCAGAGACGCAACCTCCATAGAAAGTATTAATAAAAATCTGGTTTCTTGGGGCGCTATAAATTAATAGGATCTTAAACCGTGAACTTTGGGAGCCTAATTTTAGTATGATAATGGAACGTGTAGGAATATATATATATATATATTAAATGGATTATTGAGTTTAAGTTAAAGGAAGATAATTAATAAATTGATGATTGATAGGATGAATGGTATGTTATCTGATATAGTGGACTCTAGGGAGTCTGTAGAGCCTTATATTGTGTGCTCCATGATTAGAGTCGTGTCTAGGACATTCTGTGTGTGACTATTGGAACCTAAGATGTTAACTTAGACTAATTTCATAGTTTAACACTGCTTTTCTCCCTATTTTCTTGCTATTTGTTAATCTGGGATTAAAACTCCAAGTTGAGTATAGGTACTTCGATCGGTCAGCGCTGTCTCGATATTTTTGCACGGATCACGGCATACTCATGAGCATTTCCTTTATTATCATGTTTTGGAGATTTATTTTGATTTTTTCTGAACTTTGGAATTTTCATTTCTTTTGGGACTATATTGGTTTTTTGCTGAAATATTGTAACTTTTGGGACATTTTGCGTTATTTGGATTTATTGCTGAATTTTGGTACTGCTGCCGACTTTATCCGGATATTATATTTTGTTGTTTTGCTTAGTCTATTATGTTCATATTCTTCTGCTAAATTAGGTTTTTCAGTAGTTTATTTGTCTTCTCGTAATGACAGGCTGCTCCCGATGGTTATTCTAAGTTGTGGGTTTGTTATTATAAGATCTATATTATTCTTTCAGGATATCTAATAATAGATATACACACCATATTGATAGCATAAAGTTATTTAATCACAAAGTAACCCTCAATCATTAAAAAAAATATTTTCTATTTAGAATTCTCAGTGCATGTACAATGAGGATTTAGACACACGTCATTTTCTCTTCACTCGTTATTCATGCGAGTAGTGGTAAAACCATACAAAACTACAACAATATCTGACATGGCAACAAAAGTCTCTTTAGAATTGTACTCCATCGCATATGCTCTAAAGACCATAAAACGGTGTAATTACGAGACAAATGGTATGTGAGTGTGGTTCGTGTAATACAAACCGATCATCACAAGTCAATTATCATGCACGCGCTCCAGATGAGAGTAGCTTTCAAATAGCTAAAAAGGTAAATAAAAATCATAGCTGTCATAAAAATCGGATATCAAATGTATGGCATTGTACATGCTTTCAAAATTTTTTTTTTTTTATAATAGAGTTACCTTTAAAAAATATTATCCTAATCAAATATAACAGTTCCAAAATAGTTTTGGAATTTCTTCCTAATTACAAATCAATTATGAATATGGGAGTGTACCGAATTCTCGTTACAAACCTATCCTTAAAGAAACATTTTAAGAAACGTTAGGTAAGAAGTAAATGATATAGAGAGTGCAGGATTATAGATTTGAATCCAGGTATGATAGAGTAACGAAATGCTCCAATACTCTCATGTTACTTTTATATGTTCCTCAATTATTAATGAGCTACAGTGGAATGTATTAATCATTGAATTGACTGATTACACTCAATATTTCGGAACTAATCATAAAACGAACTAGAGTCAAACATATCACTACATTCTTCAAAGCAGCCACTTTGACCAATGGTATCGGTGCGGCCATTTGGTTCCATTGTACACACTCTCCGGCCAAAAAATAAATAAATCTTAGAACATAACCATCTCTCTGTTTCAATCAATAACAATGAAAGCACCAAAACCACACGCAGTATGTGTTCCATACCCATCACAAGGTCATATAACACCCATGATGGAACTGGCCAAGCTTCTACACTCAAGAGGCTTCTACATAACATTTGTTAACACAGAATTCAATCATAACCGTCTGATCCGATCAAGAGGATTGGAAGCTGTAAAGGGCATTCAGGATTTCCGATTCGAGACAACTCCTGATGGATTACCACCGTCCGATCGTGATGCCACCCAAGATGTTCGGCTGCTATCTGATTCATTAAGAAAAAACAGTTTGGTCCCCTTCTTGGAGGTTTTACATGAGTTAAATTCTTTTTCTTTAGCAACAGATGAAGTGCCTCCAGTTAGTTGTATAGTTTCCGATGGTGTGATGAGTTTTGGTATCAAAGCAGCGGAGATAATAGGCGTACCAGAGGTTCAGTTTTGGACAGCTTCAGCTTGCGGTTTCATGAGTTATTTGCAGTTCGATGAACTTGTGGAAAGAGGAATAGTTCCATTCAAAGGTATGTTTTTCTTAGTTCTTAGTTTAGATTTTGTCCTTGGTTGGTCAACCTACACACGTGTAAGAATAGTTGTTCCATTATTGCATTTCAATATACTAGTAATGTGAAAATTGTAAATTTAAAAATAGTTATCTAATAATACTTAAAAATAACATTATACAACAAAATAATGTTTTTCTAAACTATTAAATAATTTTATGTTTAATTTAATAAAAATAATTAAAAATAATAATTTTTTAAGTGAATTTTTAAATTTTAAAATATAATTATAAATTTATTTTAAAAATTTTATAAAATATATTTAAATTTTAATTTTCACTTTATATTTCTGATTCCTGAAAATATTTTTAAAACTACACCATATACAAATTTATGAATATATATATATATTCTCAAATGTTCAAAAATTTGAAAACTAAATTCAACATTCATAAATTAGGGGTGCCAATTCGTGTTAGGGAATGGGTTTGACTGAACCCGACACGACTCGTTTACATTTACGTCTGACACGACTCGACACGTTTAATGAACAAGTTGCAATTTTTCAACTCGACACGAATCCGTTTAATACGCATGTTAACGTGTCGACACGATTAATTTGGTTAAATAACTCAAAATTTGTAATCGTGTAATTCGATTACCCGTTTAACTTGTTTATCTGTTAATTCGTTGAACCTGTTTGTGCATTAACTCATTTAATATATTTATGCATTACCCCATTTAACCTGTTTATGCATTAACCTATTTAACTTATCTATCCATTAACCCATTTAACCTATTATATTTACATTTTTTTTTCTAATACAATAATCAATTTGAATACAAAGTAATAAATGAAATAAAATAAAATAAAATAAAATAATTAAATTACAAATACAATCCAAATGAAAGTGTTCAAATATTAAAATGAAAGTTTTTACTGCAATATATTAAATCAAAGAGAGATCCCGACTCCTAAGTTAAAGATAAAAGAACTAGGACTGAAACAATTAGTATTAAAAGAAACATACCACACGAGAAATCGACAATGAGGGTTGACAACGCTAATAGTAGTTAGCCACAGATGAAGAGTTCCGTCTGAGGCAAACTACAAACAGGGGGCAGCAGAGGTGATATTTGAGTAATGATTGGTTGATGACGAGATATGAGGTAGAGAAGAGGAAGCGTGCCAGGTGGTTGAAGGCAGGAGAGGAGAGAGACGGAATAACTTCTAATTTTCTAAAAAAAATTAGGATATTGTTAGATTCAAAATTATATAAATTTTATTTTAACCCAAATTATGCGGGTCGATACGTTAACTTGTTAGTCAAACCCGTCTCGACTCGTTTATAAGCAAGTTAAACGCGTCGTGTCATAAACAGATCAAAGTCCATTTAACTTAAACCCAACCCACTTATTTTTCGCGGGTTCTTGTCTACCCATCGAGTCATGACCCATTTTGACACCCCTATCATAAATAATATTTATGGAAATAATATTTATGGAGTGAAATGTAAATTTATAAATTTTTAAAATAAATTTATAATTATATTTTTTTTTAAAAATTTATTTAGTAAAAAAAATTTAAAATAATTACATTCAATTTTATTTTTTTAAAATTTAATATTAAATAGTTATTTAAATAATTTAAAAACGGTTATTACCACCACTATATTAACCCCATTTAACAACCCAACTGTGAACTATTAAAGCTAAATTTGAGCCTAAATCGAAAGTGAGTTTCAATTTAGATTAATAGTTAATAGGTGTCCACAAGAACAATATTTTGACTTCTTTTATTGAAAAAATTCAATTAAATGGTACTGTTCACATTTATCTTGCTATTACTAAATTATTGTATTGTCTGTAATTCAGTGGCTCACCTGCCAGATTATTAGCAGTTTGGTTACGAAATCATATGCATGTTTTAAATATATCATTTAAACTGGGATGATTGTGTAGTTGAACTCTTGCTTTTCAGATAAAAGCTTTGAGAATGATGGCACCCTGGATAACCCAATAGATTGGATCCCAGGCATGAGCAACATCCGACTCAGAGACATGCCAAGTTTTATCAGAATCACTGATCTAAATGAAGAATTAATGTTCGATTTCATGGGATCAGAAGCACAGAAATGTTTGAAATCTCCGTCCATTGTTTTCAACACATTCGATGAGTTAGAACACCAAGTCCTAGAGGCAATCGCCTCCAAGTTTCCCAACATCTACACAATCGGCCCACTTTCTTTGCTTTCAAGGCAAGTACCACACAACGATCTCAAGTCGTTTAGGTCAAGCTTATGGAAAGAAGACTCAATGAGTCTTGAATGGCTTGATAAACAAAAACACAACTCAGTTGTGTATGTGAATTACGGTAGTGTGGCAGTGGTTTCCGAACAACACTTGAAAGAATTTGCATGGGGTCTTGCAAATAGCAAGCATCCATTTTTGTGGATAGTTAGACCTGATGTTGTTATGGGAACTGATTCCGTGGTTTTACCTGAAGAATTCTTTGAAGAGATTGAAGATAGAGGGTTGATAGTGAATTGGTGTGCCCAAGAGAAAGTGCTTTCACATCCGGCTGTGGGTGTTTTTCTAACACATTGTGGATGGAATTCTGTGCTTGAAAGTATAAGTGCTGGTGTACCTGTAATCTGCTGGCCTTTCTTCGCTGACCAGCAGACAAATTGTAGATATGCATGCACAACTTGGGGGATTGGTATGGAAGTTGATCATGATGTGAAGAGAGACAACATTGAGAATCTTGTTAAGGAGATGTTAGAGGGAGATGAAGGAAAGAAGATGAGAAGTAATGCGTTAGCTTGGAAGGATAAAGCTATGGCAACTACTGGTATTGGAGGGATGTCTTATCAAAATTTTGACAGATTCATCAAGGAAGCTCTCAATCATTGAAAGTAAATAGAAAACTCAGATGATTTCAGAATACTCAAATAACTATTGCAATATCAGAGTACATGTTTTATTTCATATAACTTGGAACAGTAAGGTCTTTGCATCAATGGAATATGGAAATATAGAGAATAAAAAATGGACACAAACTATTTACTTTCTTTAAAATATTTACTTATATTTTTATTATTTGTACTAGCAAATGAGTAAAAACTAAAACTTGTAGAAGCAAATCAATCAAAACTTGCTTTAGATAAAAATAGGAAAGAGTGGAAAGTAGGAATGGTAGAGATTATACTTTCCAATCATAACTATGATTTTATAAATTTTTTTAGAATTTACATTTGCTTCACAGAATACCAGAATGCTTAAAACAAAGAACCAGCTATGAGTAGTAGTCATTTCATTCCCTGATCTTAGCTTTCTGGCAAAGTATACAAATGAATCTTCAAAAGTCAATGCAACCTGTTATCTATTAACAACATAATGTACCTTAAAGTTTTGTCGAAGTAGCTGATTTCTGAAAGCCACAGAAGCTACTTGAATTGATTCAAATGAGCAACAAATCCCCTAATTGACAGCAACAACATTTTGAAGCACCAACTCTAAGTCGTTCAATCTACATAGGCAGTGAGAAAAATAGGGGAGTTAGGAAACCTTATAAGTGAACAATGTACCAGAAATGAAAAGCCACAATACCTTAAATTACTCAGATCAGGGTAAACTGCTACAGCATCACTAAAGTCCTGTAATAAATTATATAACCAATTCAACTTTCTCATCCGGATTTCAATCCAATAAATTTATTCAACTTATATCAGAATTTCACATAATTCAAATCGAAATTAATTCTGAATTATGGAAGCAAAGGTCTTATACTGACCTGTTCAGCTGTCGACGATGTGTAAGTAATTACACACGACATCCCAGCCTTTGTTGCCGCCTAAAGAGATAAATTAATTTGACTTTAGATTATGCTTATAGGACTCATATGGGAAATTCTGTAATTGACTGATAGTAATGTACCAACGACTAATACAACTCAGTAACATAAAGATGATTTTTCTGTAAGGAAAAAGATATGATTCTCAAATGCCTTCCAAGAACTACCATCTGTCAATTGTTATAGAATCTGATCATTATAAAACAGCAAACCGACCTGTAAACCGATGACGCTATCCTCCACCACTAAACAATCTTTCTCAGAAACACCTAGCCTCTGTAAGACGGAAGAGTTAAAATTCAGATATTCAGGCTACAAATGAAACATTTAACTTGGTGAAATAGAAAATACCTTAGCTGCAGTCAAATAAATTGATGGATCCGGCTTCTTTTCCTTCACATCATCACCTTCAGATAGATGTAAACAGGAAAAAAATTAGTCAGCGTCAGAGTAATTAGCAACAGAAATAAGCAAAAAGACATAGCACATGCAGCACATCTAACTATAACAGCCAACAATTAGGCATCAATAAACCATATGAGGTTCCAGAATAAATCCACCAAATGCTTTTATAATGGATGCATATAAGAGCTTTAATACTTTTATCAACAGGAATGATCAACAAACCTGCAAGGAAGCAATCAAGACCTTGAAACCGCTCCTAACATAGGAAGTAACATAAAATATATAAACAGAGTTTGTGAGAGCTGTGAGCAGTAGTAATTAATTAACAATTAACCACAAATAACTGGAGAAAGAACTGACCATCCCAATGAGATTTTCTAGACAAAGTACAACAGAACTTTTAGTAGCTGCTGAGCAAACAGCTAGTTTCTTCCCCTGAACAGGGCATCTAGAATAAATGAGTAAATCAAACATAGAAGCTAATAATCACAAGAATATCTAATTAAACCAGGTGTCTTACAGCGGCCTTTGTCTCATCCATCAATCTGAGTACTCCAGGTCTAGGCTTCACCTGGTTAAAATGATATCAGCCTACATATTACTCAATCAACACAACTGAGAAGCTCAAATGAACATCAAAATCAGCAAATAGGTCATCTTACTGTTCCAGATTTGATAATCTCCTTGTACCTTTCTGTTTTCCAATCCTACAAATCCACATTCAAAGAATTGTAATGAAAAGAAAAGAGAGCCGCATCCAGTATCCAATAAACTAATTACAGTACCTGGAGTATATCAATCAACTCGGCTCTTTGGTCATCGGTTTGTGGAGGCGAATCGAATACAGTCGAAGAAGGCCAACCGTGCTCCTTAAAGTACCTACAGAAAGTACAAAAGGAAATATTAAGGAAGAGCGAAATTTGAACCAGAGAGAAGAAGATGAGATGAGATGAGCGGAGAGGAGAAGACCATCTCATTTTGGGCTTGCCACCACCGATTAGGTTTTGGAGTTCATCGTAGAACTCAATGGACCAGTTGAGGGGTTCGGGAGAGGAAGAATCGCAACGGACATTGAAGTGAGAGAAAGCATCGTTGTAAGCTTGACGGTGTAAGTGTTCGGATTCGAGAATGACACCATCGCAGTCGAATATGAGAGCTTGAAGAGCACGTGAAGAAGAAGAAGAAGCGGAGACGCGTAAGGATTTACGGTTGATTGGTTTTAAATGGAGAGTTCTTGAGTGGACGAGAGTGTTGAGAGTGAAAGAAGAAGAAGGAAGCTTGGTTGAAGGTGAGAGAGTTGGTTGTGATAGGATCATGATAGAGTTTGTTTAATGACTGTGTTTTCCTTCTTCTTCTGTTTGCTTTTTTCATATCTTTGATTATTTGATGTTAGCGAGTTTCATTCGTGTGGTTGTGGGCGGCTCGTTGTATCCTCGTAACGGATTACATGACCGTTAGGAGAAAAAAGGGAATTGATAAATATATATATACATATACTCAAATGGTGTGTCATACACTACTTTTATCTGTGTAATGGTAACCACTCGATCCAATTTCACAGTCCAAAATGGAGGTTTTAATGTAGAAGCTGCATGGTGGTTTCGGTTTCGAAGATAGAAATGAGACAGGACAAGAATATCCTGAATTTTACATCAACATACTGTTGGGAAAACACGGCTAGCTCCGATACCACTTGTTGAATAAATCGGTGATCCATTGCAGCGGAGACGAGTATTGTTAACCACAAAGTAAAATAACATACACAAGGCAAGAAATAGAGATAGAAAATAAGACACAAGGTTTTTACGTGGAAACCCAAAACGGGAAAAACCACGGCCGTCAGGACGACGAGAGACTAATTTACTAGGTAACAATAAAGCAACAGTTACAACCAGAATATCACTCTCTCACTCCCCAATCCAATTACATTGGTTACAGTCTCACATATAAGCTCTCCTCATATGACTCTCACAGGATAACAAGACTCGATCCTAGAACTCAAGATCTTCATGGTCTCCATGGTTCCCAGGCCCTCATGGGGTACCTCCCAAACCTAACCAACTAGATCTACGTTGTTCTCTCAGGATATCTAATAATAGATACAAGCACCATATTTATAGCATTAGATTACTTAGTAATCTTAAACCATTAAGAAAACCTTTTCCTATTTAGGATTCTCAAGGATCTCTTTCCTAATTAGAATCCCATATTAGGAAATACCATTCCTAATCAAATATGATACTTCCAAAACAGTCTTCAAGCCTTTTTCCAAATTACCAACCAATTATGGATACCGAAATATACCCGAATTTTCGTCAAAATCCTAACAAACCACCCCTTGACGAAAATTCCCTTTATTCTTTTCCAACGACCACAGCTCAAACCAGAGTCATCATACCCCATCATGAAGGTATATCCACTCAGGTACGATCCATCCCAAGACAACCCATTCAGGAACCATCAACCCAAGATTTTCTTTTCTCGGCACATGTCGAAAACACTTGCTGAATAAACCATGGTGCAGCTTCCTACATCAGCTTCCAGGAAACTCCTCAGCCATCGACATACTTTCCACCACACCCACATCCATGCTGATCAGATGCCCGTGCAATTATGGACACACTAGAATTATTCCACCATTTATCATGACAACCTTGGTGGTTCAAAACATGTCATAAGGATACCTATCCCAGCGTACAGTCGGAGCCTTTGCCGAATCGCTCCTCACAGTCCTTCCTTATTCGAGTTCACCAGCCACTTGATCAAAATTCTCAGCCCACAAAGATTCCAAAAATACCACTAGTCAAACCCTCAATTTTATTTTGATTATTTGGCCAGACTTGAATCTTTAACCAGATCTTTTTATCTTTATTTGCGTTAACAGAGAAACACAAAAGTCTCAAAGCTACCTTACCACCACAATCATGCATGTCGTAGATCACCACCGCCATCGCTCGAGAAATACCGTCGAAACTTTTTCATCCCTACGATTATTGCAGACTAGATCTTGACAACACTTGCGGGTATTTTTTTTTCAGCTTAAAATTTTTTTTTTCTCACGCAACCAGCTCAAACTCGACCAGAGAAACCAAATCTATATTTTTCAGAACTTCTAGAGACTCCGGAAGATTTACCCATCCTTCAAAACCTTTCGCTTTCATCTTACCTTAAACCCATGTTTACTTTGACCAAACCAAAACTCACGGATCACATCAATACTAGCTCACGAACCAAGGGCTCTGATACCAGTTGTTGGGAAAACACGGCTAGCTCCGATACCACTTGTTGAACAAATCGGTGATCCATTGCAGCGGAGACGAGTATTGTTAACCACAAAGTAAAATAACATACATAAGGCAAGAAATAGAGATAGAAAATAAGACACAAGGTTTTTACGTGGAAACCCAAACGGGAAAAACCACGGCCGTCAGGACGACGAGAGACTAATTTACTAGGTAACAATAAAGCAACAGTTACAACCAGAATATCACTCTCTCACTCCCCAATCCAATTACATTGGTTACAGTCTCACATATAAGCTCTCCTCATATGACTCTCATAGGATAACAAGACTCGATCCTAGAACTCAAGATCTTCATGGTCTCCATGGTTCCCAGGCCCTCATGGGGTACCTCCCAAACCTAACCAACTAGATCTACATTGTTCTCTCAGGATATCTAATAATAGATACAAGCACCATATTTATAGCATTAGATTACTTAGTAATCTTAAACCATTAAGAAAACCTTTTCCTATTTAGGATTCTCAAGGATCTCTTTTCTAATTAGAATCCCATATTAGGAAATACCATTCCTAATCAAATATGATACTTCCAAAACAGTCTTCAAGCCTTTTTCCAAATTACCAACCAATTATGGATATCGGAATATACCCGAATTTTCGTCAAAATCCTAACACATACAATCTATTATTAGCAAATACTTGTTTTAAGAAAAGGGATTCATGTCTAATAACCTTCTGAAGTGAGGTTAATCTGTTAGTCAAATAGATTTTTTCCTGGTAAAAAATAAGATAAGTAGAAATTGTTTGAATGGTTTGAATTGAAAGGTTATTCCGGGAAAAAGCATGGTTACACAACATAGAGTATTAGTACTTCACTTCCATTCCGCAAGGAAATTAAAAGGAGGAGACACGTGACAAATTCAAAGATCAAGTGGTGGAAGTTACATGGGAAAAATAAGGAGCTCTTTGTTGACAAAGTGATTCGCTCGAACAATTAGTCGTCTAAAATGGATCCAAATGTAACGTGGGAGAAGATGGTATATGGGATTAGAAAGTTAGCAAAGAAAACACTTGGAGAATTGAAAGGAAGTATGTTTTATCTGAAAGAATACATCATGGTGGAATGCAGATGTTAAAAAGACTGTGAGGAAGAAAAGAGAATGCTATAAAAACTTGAAAAAATATAAGACTACAAAAAATTTTCATAAATACAAGATTGATAGAAAGGAGGCAAAGTTGGTTGTTTGTAAGGCCAGATCTATATTACACAAAATTTTGCAAAATAAATTGGATACAAAGGACAGGGAAAAAAATATCTATAAGATTGCCCATTTGAGAGAGCGGAAAACAAGAGATGTTGGTATGGTTAGATGCAGTAAGGGTGATAACCAAAGAGTTCTAGTCAAAGACTGTGACATAAAGAAAATATGGAGAACATATTTTGATAAGTCGTTTTAATGAGACTGCTACTCAAGAGCTTGCGGATCTTTATATTCAAGAAGGAGAAGTGAACCAGGAGTTTATATAGAATCCAATGGAATGAAGTTAAGGAGGCACTCAAGAAAATGAAATCAAAGAAAGTGGTAAGACCAAATGATATAGCTATTCAGGCGTGGAAGTGTTTACGAGAAGTATGGGTAGAATGGTTGACTCAACCTTTTAACGAGATTATCAAGGAAGATAAGATGCCCACAAGATGAAGGAGTATTTTCGTACCATTGTACAAGAATAAAGGTGATGTGCAAAATTGTTCAAATTATTGTGGTATTGCTTATGAGTCATACTATGAAGTTACGGGAGAGGGTTATTGAGCAAAAGTTGAGAAAACTAATAAATATTTTGGGTAATCAGTTTGGTTTTATGCTGGGGCGTTCGACTATAAATGCAATCCATCTCATTTGGAAATTGATTTAGACGTGTAGAGAAAGAAAGAATGATTCGCAAATGGTTTTTATCGATTTGGAGAATGTGTATAATAGGGTGACACAAGAAGTATTGTGATGGGTGCTCATAAAGAAGAGAATTTCTAACAAATATATAAAGTTTATCAAGGATATATACACGGGAGTAAGGATAAATGAGAGGTGCATTGTAGGAGTGACAAATGACTTTCCTATCATTATTAGGATACATCAAGGATAAGCTTTAAGTCCGTTTATTTTTGCCATAGTTATGGATGAGTTGGCTCGGGATATAAAAGATGAGATGTCATAGTGTATGTTGTTTGCAGATGATATTGTCCTAACAGATTAAACTCGAGTGAGTGGGAGATAACACCGAGTTGGATGCATTGAGGAAAAGGCTAGAAGAAAAGTGTTTTAGAATCAGCCGAAGTAAAACGGAGCATATGAAATGAAGTTTTAGTAATAATAGGGATGAAGATCAGGGTTGTGTGATTTTGGAGGATCAAGAAATTCAAGTTGGATCTATCAAAAGGAAATGGCTTCAGGTATATGGGTTTATGGTCATTATTTTAGGTTCTTTTCTTGTTGGACAGGAACTAGGGAAAAATTATTTATTATAGCTTTCGAAAAAATCCAAATGTTAGGGTTTTCCTTAGGGTTATCCCAAAATGATAAACACAATCTCTTATTTTTGGGACTGCAAAGACTAGATTTTAACGAACTTCTGGTGAAATCGGTTATGTCTCTCTCGAGCTGGTCATCTACCTTATGGATTTCATTTCGTTAGGGCTGAAAGTTGTGGTGTCGTCACACCAATTAGGAGCCGTCGCTCAGTTCGTTAAGGTCGTTCTATGACTAAGTTCACATACATTATATATGTGGAGATGTATCTCGAATTTCCCTATGGCATGCCATTACATTCGCTAATTAGCTAAATAAGGGCAATTCATTCATTTGAGTGATTCAACCACAATCACTCATTTATCCTTTCTTTCATAACATTCATTTGCACATTTGACCTCTTAGAGGTACTAAGACAACTTTGTCATTTGAAATCATTTAGCCACAAGGCAACCACATATACACTTTCACATATTCATAAATGCAATATGTTCATAATCATCAAGTCATGTATTCAACCAACATATATTTACCAAACACATGTCAACATAAATTCAAACAACCACAATCAAGAGCGGAAAAATAAGTCTCTAACCTATGCCCTTCAATATCCGCAAACAATGTGGACTTAGTCCACCCAAAACTTCAATTCCCAAAGGCAACGCCTAGCATGATTCTACATGCATTATATATATATATATGCTCTAGCGTCTTAACATGGCGAGTGTGCTTAACACATCAACTTTTGGATGGTTATCATATTTAACAAATTTCATGGCATAATTACAAGCAAACATATATTCAATGCATCAATCAATAACAAATAAGTGTGTAGGGCTAAAAACGGAAATATGAACCTCGCATCCGTCAATCCACAAGTTAGAAAGCCGCTCCCGTGAGGGTTTCTACTTGTTATAAGCCATCACCAGTATACAACTATCAAACTACAACCATCAATACACACCACAACATCATTACATAGTTCTAACACACTTAAATTATCACACAACAATTCTATTAAGGGCATTAGCATAGTGATGAGATTAGAGATATTCAAAATAGGTTAAAATTAACCCAACATTATTTAGTAACCACTTAGGATCATCACTAAACAATTTTCAATATTTAAGAACACAAAACCCAAATATTCAAGTAAGGGATTTTGACAAAATAGGCATTAGAGCCAAAAACCATTTTAATTCAATTAGAAGCTAATAGCAATCTATTTAATCTCAAAATCATCTCAATATCCATCTATAGGTATCAATATCTAAAACCTATAGACTAATTCATAATATAAAGATTTCGCAGCTTTGCCCGACCCCTAGTGGCTAGCTTGTTGGTTTGGTGAAGCAGTGGCGCATAGGCAGCTAATGAAAAATTAGGGATTTCAATCTCTAAACCTTATGGAAGCTAGAGACATTACTATCACTTGAAATCAACCTAAAATCAATTCAAAAGCACTTAATAACCATAATCAAGCTACCATTTTTGGACATAGAGTAGTAGAGAATTTTACCTTTCTTGAAAAACACTCTTGAACCATTAAATATACTCCATAGAGGTAATTAGAAATGAGAATGGGGTGATTTGGGTAATTTTTGGTGGTGGATTGTGAGATGTGGTGGCTAGGGTTTGTGTGGGGAATAAAATAGGTAAAATGAGTGTGGAGAGAAATAAAAGTGTTTGGATGAAGAAGATGATGAATAGTAAAAATAAATGGGGTGTGTTTGGGGGGCTTGATAAGTGTGTCAAGACACACATTTGGGTTTAAAAGTGGATTGGGCCAATTTGGGCCCAATCCAATTTTGAACCCCTTTTTCCACCGAATCACTTTTCCGACACTTTTATTCACTTCTCAAATTTATTTTAACATTTCATTATAAAAATAGCCACTGATTTTAAATTTTGGATTTTCCGCTCAATAGGGGTAAAAGGGTAATTTTACCAAAAATTAACGTTTTGATTCAAAATTAATATTTTTCTCACTTTCAATTTATCTCGCTCTAAGCTTCCAATTGAATCATGTTTTGCCTTTAAAGATCAATTTTCGGTTTCAAAGACAGTATTAATATCTTTTTTTTTTTGAATTAAATAAGATGTTTGATCATATGGCTTTTTTTGTCTCAAAGCAATTTTTCCTAATCTCATTAATGCCCTTAATATAATTTTTAATTTAGTCCGTCATGGAATTTTCGAAAATAAAATATGCAAAAATTTCAAATTGACCCTAATTTCTGGGTCCAATTTACGGACGTTACATGGTATAGATAGTTAAATTGAATATAAAAATTAATAAAAATATTATAAATATTATTAAAATACTTATAGAAAAATAAATAAAAATAAAATATCTTAAATTCTAAATAAAAATATAAATTTAAGTTTGAAAAGAATATTAATTGGAAATGTTTTCTATTATTATTATTATTATTATTATTATTATTATTATTATAAAATCGCGTAATCGTATCTGCATTTTCGCAAAATAATATATTTTCTAAAAATAATTTTTTTATAAAAAGAAAAAGCGTTGAATTGAAATATATTTTTAAATACCTAAATATTAGATCTCCACTTGTAAACTCAATCAATTGGTTAACAAAGAGTAATTAATATACATATAACAATAACTATTACATTATTAATAAATTTACTCTCAAAAATAAAAAAAAAAAATTAATAAAAAAACTTGTATTTTATTAATTTATGATTTATTAAAATATATTTTATATTTTAATATGGAAATTAACTGTATTAAAAGTAATATAATATTACATTACAAATATGAAAACATATATAAAAAAATAAGGGCATCGGTAAATATTGCATCATACCGCACCAATTGGACCTTAATTTCCAATTTTATTTTTAATATGTAATTTTATTAAGAAATATATTTTAAAAATATATTTATTTTAAAATAAAAATATTTAATTTAAATATAATAATATAAATATTATCATTAATATTTTTGAAACTTTTAAAAAATTAAAAATTTTTAAAAAGTGAAAGTTTTTATTAGAAAGAGATATACACTCACCGAATTGAATTAGCACATTTGTAATTTCAAATATTAATTAATTTAAAATATATTAATTAATTAAAAATAAGAATAAATTTATTATTGCCTAAATTATTGCACACTATCAAATGCATTTAAAAAATAATTATATTTAAATAATTGATATTATTAACAATTTAGTCATTTTTGAAAATGAATAAAATTTTATTTTTATTAATAATATGTTCATATAACTATATAATGTTATTATATTGTTTTTAAAATTATTATTATTTTTAATTTATTTATCCATGATTCACGATATTTAATATTGCTATATTTTAATTTGTACTCAATTAATAAATATATATATATAATTATCTTCAATTAATAATTTATTAATTAATTCAATCGCTTTAAAAATATTTATATTAATAATTATAAGTAATAAATATTTAAAGTATCGTAAATTAATTAATTATTTTTTCTAAAAGTTTCCATTTTAACAAATAACTATATTATAGATTATGATTATTAAATAACTTTTTACTAATATATTATAATAAATTTTACCTTTTAATAATATAAATGAATAAATTTATAATACATATATAATTATAAATTCAATTTTATTTTTAATTAATAATGTTTTATACTATTTTATTATTTAATTTAAAATTTAAAAATAATTTCTACAAATAATAAATGTAAATTCAATTAAAAATAATAAATATAAAATATAATATAAATTCTTTTAAAATATTTATTTATTTTTTTTTACAAATTTAATATTAATTGATTTTATTAAAATATTTTATTATTTTATAAATAAATTTAAAAAAATGGATCGGATTGGTACCTGCCTTGCCGTCTCAACAATCCTAATAATCTAATAAAATTAAAGATTTGAATAAAATATGAAATTAGTAAACCTGTTTATTATTAAAATATGGGTCCATTTATTTATTTTTTTTGAAAAATGATTGATCAATAAAAATCATTCATCAATCAATAGGATAAATATCTGAGTATTTTTAAATTGAAAAAATAAATTAAAAACAAAATACACTAAATTAGATAGAAGAAGTGAACCTATACTCTTAACAATTGTATGCAACAACAAACCAAGATTAAAATTAGATAGATATCCAATCACTGAATCTTATTCCCTTCTAGAAACGCATTTACCAATCTACATATCCATAAAAAAATAATAAATAAAAAAATTTAAATCAGAACTGAATTTGGATGCTTATTATTGAAGACGCAAAATCTAATCTACTGTACATCAATATAATAAAATTCGAAGTATACAACTAATTAGCTGTCACAAAGATGATAAATCAAGGATTATACAAGTGATTGTCACACCGACATTTCCAACCAAGAGGCTTGTAATTTGAATACTTGCAATCAGACAAAGGAGGAGGAGAAGGAGAAGGGTCGACAAACACCATTCTGGGCAGTGGTTTCTGTGGCAGAGTAGGCACCTGAACCGCCATACACGGATGACATTGGTTGCATTTATTGTGACAGCTTGGTGGAATCGAACCAAGCCTTGTTTTCTCTTCCGACAATAGCCCCTGTCATGTCAAATCCACCAAACATCAGTTGAACAACCAGTAGACATAGATATAGAAATCATCTCAAGTCTTACCTGAAAGTGAGAGCAAGAAATGGAAAAGAAGAGTGTTGTGATTGAAAGAGTGAGCAGAAGAATAGATGAAGATTTAAACATGTTATATGATGAGCATTGTAGATAGATGATGAAAATCATAAATGGGTTTGTAAAGTGGAGGGTGATATAAATTCAACAGGAGAGAGAAAAGCAGAGCAGAGCAGGGATGAAAGGAACAAGACAGACAGAGAGAACACATGAGAGAGAATGAGAGAAGACCAACATCTAGTGGTGGTACTAGTGTATAGCTGTATTGAAAACGAATGCATTTGTGTTGGGTCTATCTTTCTCTCTCTCTCTCTACATTTATTATGACTTTTTGTTTTTCAGTGTTCAATGTTTGTTGAATATCAAACTTTGACTGTGTGCAGTTGTGTTCTGCTGTGCTTTGGGATGCATAGAATGGATCCATTGTCCTTTTGTTTTCAGGTCTTTCTTTTCTGATCTTAGATGGAGGGATGTGTTTATGGGGCAAATGCAAATCGGAAGTTGTCATTTTATTGGTTAACTGACACAAATGGGGGCACAATGAACGAGTGATTGACCAAACCAAATATCATTCAACTTTTTATGCATTTGTAATTTTCCCTTGATATTGTCGGCAAATAAAGCTGTAGGGATTCGAAGAAAGGGAAAATGTATCAATTTTTCTGTGGCAGGTTGGATAAATCGAACGTCATCGGTTAAGGTTGTTTTCAGCCATTTTTTAAAATATGTACAAACACTCTTTGATACGTGATACATTAATACGAATATATTAAATACGGACTTTATATGTAATAATAATATTTAATTAAAATATTTTTTAGAAAATAAAATTATATAAAAAATAAAATATATATAAATTTACAAAAATACCCTTATATATCAAAATATATATATTAGTACGCCCGTTTATACGTTAATACGTTCGGTAAGGTATACTATATACATTCTAAATTTAATACGAATTTAATTCGTTTTAGTACGTATGGAAACTAAAAAATACGTTAATATGCCAGTATTATACGCCTGATACGGGCGTACTTTCAAACATTGGTTTGCAGTGTTTTCACAAAAGGGCTAGTTTGAGTTTGGAAAAATTTGAGGTATATTTTTAAGTAAATCAAAATGGAAGAATGTTTTTTATTAAAATTTTAGCTTTTTAAAAATACTGACCATTTTGAAGAAGTGTAAAAGAATTAAAATTTAATTTTTATTTTTTAAATTTAAATTTTAAAAATACTAACCCACTTTACAAATTAGAAATTAGATTTTTAGAATAGTTCAAAATTGTACGATATGACGTTTCAAATTAAATATTAAATATTGACAAAATTTTGAAATTTAAGAATAGTATTATGTTTTGGATGTATTATAAATCGTAACTTTTGGAACAGTTTCCAAAGAGTTCTATTTACATCATTTTTTACTTGTAAAAGGAACTATATTAACTATTAATAAATTTCATGTCCAATATTAATAAATACACGCATGTATTTTTCATTTATTTAGTATAAGATTTAAAAATATCATGAAACCAATTAAATGTAGTTGGCATGTACTAGTATAAATAATGTTAAACTCCGAAGACAAGATATAACATTTGTTCCCATATAATTATATAAAAACTAGTAAATAGGTCGCGCATTGCGCGGTGTTCATAAAATTTTATATAAAATAATTTTTATATTTAATGTAATTCAAAATTATAATTATTTTTATTATAATTTATCTTTTTATTTTAATGAAAATTTTATATTTAATTTAATAAAACTTTAACTTATTTATTTAAAAAGTTGAAGATTAAAATAATTTTTAAAAATATATTAAATTTAAAAGTCTTTAGAATAAACTTTTAAAATTACCACAAATTTTTATTTTTATTTTTATTTTTAAAAATACATGAGGTATACATTTTGATTTAATTGTTCTTATATATTCCTACTCTCTATTTTATTTTATTTTTAAAATATGATTTAATGTGTAAATTCTATATTATTAGTATCAAAATTATTTAATGAATATCAAGAATTTTTAAAAGTAATTTTATTTTATAAATATTTAAAAAATTATTAATTTTTTAAATGTAGTAAATTTAATAATTTCTAAATCATGTACAACATGAGTAACTGTAAAAATAATTAATATTATAACAAATACTTAAATTGAATAATTAACTCTTGAAATAATACAAACAATCAAAAGTTATGATTGTCGAGAATATTTGTTATAATTTTTCATTTTATTTATTTAACTTTTTCAAAATATAACCATGAAATAAATGTACTATATATATATACACCATATTTTGTAAGTAATTATACTGATAGATATACAGGATTATAATATACATTATCGGATGTAATTAATTTAGCATTTAATTATAACAACTATAATTTAAAGAAAATAAAAAGTTATCAATTTTAAAATGATTAATTAATGCATTGATATTGTTCATTAAAAATAATGCAATAATAAAAGTAAATAAATAAATCTTTAAATATCTAATAAAATTTTGAAATAAAATATTATGCTTAAACATCAATATTTTTTTTCTTCTTTATTTAATATAGTCTATATCACTAAATTAGGTAACATAAAATTTTGAATCGAGCAAAACATACTAAACCGATATTTCAAATTTGAATAAGAGTTTTTTACATAATAAATATTATATTAATTCAAAATAAATATAATATTTATAAAACCTCTAAGTTAACTACAATGGTTTTCTTCTCCTTATTTTAGTGTATCCTTAACTTTTTTTTTAATTTTCTAAAATTTTTTGTTTTCTTATATTTAAAAGACTTGTAAAAAAAGTAATTAGACAATAAAATCAAAAGAAAATAAAACATATTAAAAATATTGAGTGCCACATCTTTGTATTTAAGTGAAAAAAATAAATTAGAAAATAAAAAATATCAAATAATTTTTAATTTTGTTATTATTTTAACTGACAATAAAAATTAAAAATTAAATTTTCATTTAATTTTTTTCAAAGTTTTCTATATATTTTTAAACATTTATCTAAATCATAAAATAATTTTTTTTTTTAAAAATACAATTTTATAATTTTATTTGTCTATAGAAAACTTATTAAAATTTTAAACTCCACAAATTTTATTATAAAATTAAAACAATAATTGAAAAATGGAATGATATTGAAAAATGCACAAAGAGATGTTAATGAAAACTAACCATTTTTAGTTCATGCCAATGAACATCTTGATATACCCAATAATTTCACATATAAAACTAAAAACACACAATCATTGATGGATACTTATTTAAGTAACCATGCAGATTAATTAAACAAACATGGGAATACAAACATGAGTTAACAAATTATTTAAGTAACCAAATTATCCCTACTTAAATCCCCTTTAATTGATCTAGGATAAGTGATTACAAGTTCTTGCAATTACCATCTGAAAACAACTTAAAAGTTATCAAATTATTTCAAAGAGTAAGTCCGACATTGAACTGATAATTCGGTATGGAATTTGGCATGTAATTCGGTCAGGGAGTATTACCAACTTTACCGAATTGTAATTCGCTAAAGAGTTCGACAACCAATTCGGTCAGAAAGATTATTCTAGTTCTACAGCTTATTCAAGTGACAATTCGGTATCAAGTTTGGTAAGTAGTTTGGTACCTAATTATTACTTAAGTTTCTACTCTAAATTAAGCGACATCTTGGTAACTAGTTCGGTTAACAATTTGGTTACTAATTCGACCAGGATGTATTTCTATAGGTCACAAGGCTTACTGAATTGTAATTCGGTATGTAGCTCGGTAACAAGTTAGGCCAAGAAACCAATTTGACTCCTAAGATAGGATTTAAGTGACAATTCGGTAAGCAATTTGGTAGACCGTTCGGTCAGGGAAAAAATTACACAAATTCAGCTTAGTTCAGTTATGATTTTCGCTATTCAAAGCTCTAAACATCTACTTGGGTCTACTGCTATCGCCTAAGGCCAGTTCGCAGTCAAAACCATGCTACCCAAAGATTAGAACCCAATAAACAAAGTAACACAAAGCAAATCAAAGCAAATATACAGAAGCAATAGAAAAATCAATTTCTTGACATAGCAGATTTCAGATTATCACATTATATGCTATTTAACTTACCAGACCTGTCCTTAGCTTAATAATAGAAATCGGGAACATAAAACAAGTAAAACCCTCAGAGGTGGATCAAAGATCCCATAAATGATGTCATCGAATCCAGACATGAGTAAAGCTCCAAAATGATGTGGTCGCATCCGGAAATAGGTTAGCATTCAAGGCCTAGTACACTTTTACGCATCGATGTATACATGTAGTTTTCCCTACAGCATGCATGTCTTATCGTATTAATCTAGGACAGGACTTTAGAAATATTGCAGAATTTATATTTTCAGTTTAACAAACAGTTATAAATTCCAATTCATACAATCACATTAATCAGAAGAGTGAACAGATAGTTATAGAGTTGCAAAATCAAACGAACAGATGTACAGATAAAATTCAAGAGATATACCTCTAGTAATTCGTACTCAAATGCAACAGAATAATATAGTAATCAAATCTCAGATTTCAGATTTTCAATTTATATTTACTTTAATCATATAGACACAGTGAACAAGCAGAGCATACAAACGTGGGGGCATAAACATGGCTACTAACCTTTCTCGTTAATCCAAATATACTGAATCACTTCGGCTGACTATCTCCAATTTGATCTAAATCAAATCAAGAATAAAACACATAAATCCCTAATTCAGAAAGTTAGGATTTTCAATTAAGCACCGAATAAAATCCCAAATCAAACCCAAAATATACAAATTGAATATCAAGGGTTTCAAAACCCAAGTCAATTGAACTTAAAAACCCAATTTCGAAAACCCTAATTATTCTAGAAATCCCCAAATCAAAATTAAAGTGATTTAATAACATAAAGAATAGAAATCAATACCTGGACAAATAAAACAAATAAAAATCAAGTTCCCTATCTGTGAGAATGAAGTTTAGAAATCTGCGGCAAAGTTTTGAGTTGAGAGAAAAGATGAACTTGAATTGAGTTTTTAGGTTTTGTGAAAATTGATTTCTAAAACCCTTTATTTTACTTTATATATGCGAATATCACCATAACCCCACAAATTCCATTTGACCTTTAATTGACCCAAACTGAAAAAAAATTATAAAATATATCAAAATTTCCTTTTGTTTTCAAAACTGTCTCAAAAGTCAAATTTGTCCAATCATACGGTAAAATCGGAAAGTTAATATTTTTTAAAATGCCTATTTTACCCTTAAACGAAAAATAAGATAAAATTAAATTAAATAAATAAAATACAAATAACGAAAATAAATTTTCAAAATACGAAATCGAATAGCCCCAACTTACGGACGTGATAGAAATTATAGCACTAACCTTTGGGATGGTTAAATATTTTGTGCTTTCAATCACAAAAAATGTCGTCTTTCATTGAACTTGAGACTAGACGTTGTATCAAGCGTTAGGTCGAAACTTCACCCTTAGTGATCATCATTATGGGTTTCACTCCCATTGTAACGAATGAAAATTAGGTCTAGTAGATAGATGTCTAAGCTCAGATAAATTAAGGACACTTAGTGAAGAAATTTGAAATTTTTCTAAAAACAATATTTTCCTAAACAACAGAGGGTATCTAAAATTTTACCTACATATATAAACTCTAATTTTTATCTCAAATCCTATCATTCTTGAAACAACAAAATAAAGTAGCTTTCTAAAGACATTATTTTCTCTGAACCATCACGACAACAGTCACAAAAATTGTAGAATTGGAGTCGTGAATTTGTTTTATTACCATTCCCTTTAAACTCAAGTTTTCCCGGTAACTAATTTAGTTTCTTTTTAGTTTTTTTTTTCTGGAGATTATAATTGAATGAGGTTAAAAAAAATTCATGATTGATATTAATCTCATGATTTATCCATACTAGTGTCTTAAGTAATCCGATCGTTAGAGATTGTACTATCTAGATAGTGGTTGTTAAACCCTAACCCTAGGATTTGGGGATTTCCGGTGTTGACAGCTAATGATTGATTTTGTGTATTATTTTTGTTTCGTAAGAGACCAAAATGTGGAGGTAAATCAGTTGGAAGATTAGTCGCTTGCTTGAGGACTTCGGAAGTGAGGTTGACATCCTCGTTTTATGTTCCACAGTTTGTATGTTGTGTGTTTTACATTTGTGTGTTTAGTTACTAGTACAATTAGTCTTAACTTGTATAACTTTAAAAATGGGATGATACTATATGTCGTGAAAGTTGTAAAGTAAAAATCCGAAATGTTGTAATCTGTTATAAATAAGTTGTCAAATAATTGACATAATCTGTAAATAATTAGGAGACAAATTATTGCCCTTCGGATAACAACATTAGCTAAATCTAAGACATGCCTAGTGATAGAGGTAACTCTACTAGAAACATTAAAATTTTGACTTGAAGTCCAAATATTACCACAGGTTATTGCATTCTAGGCTTCGACCAATTTAGGCTTCGGCTGTTCTGGACTTCGGTCATTCTGGGTTTCGGTCATTCCATACAGTTTGATTATGACATAGTGGTGTGATCCCGTTTTCTCTTTTAGCTACTTTGGGTAATGATATTAATAAGGAACTAGATCTGCTATTAATAATTAGCTTATACAGTTGAATTCGCAAATTATTGGTTGAGTTATGATTATTTTTGGTCTGCAGAAAACTAGAATTGATTAATTATTGGTGTATAAATTATTTGGTTTGATGAACTATCTATAAAGGAACTGATTATCTAAATTCATTGATCTACTATGTTTTTAAGCCTAAAAAGTTAATATATATATATATATGTATAACTAGAAACGGGAGAACTGTTAATTTAGAAGTGAAATCAGATATGCACACTGCATAACTAGACAATTCATGTAACAAAGGGAAATGATGAGATAATGGCAAATACATGTCGAGAGTGTGTTCGTCAACTTTAAAAATTAACTTGACAGAAACGTTTGCAAGGCATAATGACAAAGGGTTCTCGAGGGACTTCTTCGCCAACTTCAAAAACTTAATTGGCAAAATGTAATGAAATGAACCACGAGCTAGGGGGTGTATAGGACGGGTCGGGACGGGAATTGACATGTCCTGAACCCGTCCCGAATTTTAATCGGGACGCAATTTTGTGTCCCGGTCCCATCCGGAATTTTAATCGGGGCGCAATTTTGTGTCACGTTCTCGTTCCCGAATTCTAATGTCCCGATTTTGTTCCGTTCTGAAATTTTTGAGACTGGACTTAGACGGGTTCGGGAATTCTCAAAATTAAATATATAAAAAAATTAAATAAAATAAATATATTTTTTAAATAAAATATTTTTAAAAAAATATGTAATTGTCTAATTTATTAATCTAAGTAGTTTAATATTTATATACAATATCATATATGTTTAGGATTAAAGAAAAATTATAATTTTATGAAATTAGTTTATTATAATATATTAATTTTTAAAAGTTTGGGACGGATTCAGGGTTTTCTGATTACGAAAGAGTTCTCCTGGTCCCGACTCGAATTAAATTTGGGAATCAAATATTTCTCCCAATCTTGTTCTGATTGAAAATTAGGTCGAGACGATTCCTATCCTGAAATTTCGGGACAGGTAAAAAATCCGGGACGTCCCGACCCATGCACACCCCTACAACGATCACATAATGAGCTTAGTCATTTGTCAATCCTAAGAATATAAATGACAGAATCGTTGGCAAAGTATAATGCTGAATAGTTGTCGAGAGGCTTCCTTTTTCAACTCTAAAAGAATCAAATCAACAAAAAGGTTGGTGAATAAATTGGTGAGCTATTGTCGAGATGTCTCATTCGTTGAGGAGATATCGAGCCCAGGCATTTGGAATAATTGGCAAGACTTGACAAACTTGCATACCGAAAAATTTACTTTCAGGGCTTTATCCTAGGATCCCTACAAGGGTGGCCTCCCTCAACCTCGTTAGTGGAATTGTCATCCTCGTAATCATAGAGTGTTACCGGTTAGCTGAAATATTAGACAATTGTTAGATGATCTTCTTAGTCACTATAATAACATTAACAAGTCTCAATAAATCGATCATTAGTAAAATGGCATGGTAATGATTGCTTGTTGGCTTAATGAATGTTATAAGGAGTGTCTGAAGAGTCATAAAAGTCGTATCGTGTGATCCCATGTTAGGGCCAAATATAAGCTCTTATGTGTGTGTATGTTGGAATGTGTGGATGTCGACTAGAGTAAATGATAGTCTAGCCCTATTGTTTTTCTCTTTTCTTTTATTATTTCTATTATGTGAAAAATTTCAGATGGCTACAAGTATCGCGATCGGTTAGACAATGTGGATACTTCATTAGAGCACAAGTATGCATCAACATTATTATCACTTCATACTACTTTTGCTACCATTTATCTTCTGAGAATGTAAGCTATTTTTATTCCTTTAGTTGGCAATGAATAAATAAATTGGAATATTATTTTTCATTAGGGATTGTATTTTTATTTCAAGAATAGTATTGAAATTTTATTTTCTTCTTTTGAACTATTTATAATGAACTTCTAAAGTTTTAATTTGTATCTTGTTATATGTTATATTATGCATGAGGGCCGGCTCTGCATACTGATACCTACCAGGATGGAATTTACTTTTACACGCATCCCTCACAATGTTCATAATATCAAGTCCCTAGCTAATCCCTCACACGCATCCCTCACAAATGATCCACTAGATTTCCCATATAGCAAATATAGTCGATGGTGATCACATCATCTCTAATAATTTTGTTAACATAACTATGATGTAGGCTAATATAACTAGACTTGATATTGTATATATGAATCTATGCTCTTGCTAATGTAACCTTATTATCACAATGGATTGAAATTGACAATATGCATTTTGGCCATAATGGAATCTCGTAAAGCAATTTTCTTAACCATTCCGCTTCTTAAAGGCAGATGATAATGCAACAAATTCTGCAGCCATAGTTGAATTTGTTAGGCATGTTTTCTTTTTAGATCCCCAAGAAATTGCACCCCCACCAATAAGGTAGAACCATCCACTAGTTAAAGAGTAATTTTCTTTATCTGAAACCCAACTAGCTTCCGAATATCCTTCTAAAGTAATAGGTTTTCCACTATAAAAGATTCCATAATTCAAAGTATGGTTGAAATACTTGAGTACTCTTCTAATATAATGCTAGTGAAAAACTATTGAGATTGCTGGTATACCTACGTAACTTATCTGTAACAGACGATTTTGGGCCTAGTAGTTGGGTTGTTAATTTCAGTTTTATTAGGGGGTATTCTTAGTATGTTTTGGGTTTTAGAGTAAATTTTGTAATTTCTTAAGTCTATGGGGGTATTATGAATTTGCCACCATATATAAACCCTAGAATGCTCATATCTCCCTCATTCACGTTTTTGAGAGCTTTTAGAGAGAAATTTCGTGGAGATTTTAGATTAGGACTGCTAGGGTTTCAGATTGGGGGTTTCTTGGCCATAGTTCTTAGAGAGCATAGGTAAGTCTCGTCTCTCTCTAATCTCAGTGTTGCTCTATTTAGTTCTGGGACTTTAATCATTAGGATTCCATTACATTTAGGTTCCGGCATATTGAGGAGTTCAATCATTAGGATTTCGGTTGGAGTGGATTGGGGTTTATTACGGTAAAATATATTTTTCTGATCAGGGTTTCACATTAGAGGACTTAAGGTTCTGTCTAATTTCGGCTAACGGTTTAATCTGCTAGGTTCAATTCGAGTCATGTTCTGGTGTATGGTTGATTTATAGTGTTGCTTATTTGTTCTGCAGAAGGTGTTGTCGAAGAAAATGCTTGGGCACAGGAGTAATGGACTGCTTTTTTTGCTGTGTTCTGCACATCTATAGGTTAGCAGCAGTTTTGATTCCCATAGATTGTTTAATGTATTGTTATTGATTACTGCATGAGTCGTGTATGTTCACTGTATGCTTGTATCCGAATTTTTCTATGTAGACTATAGTTGGTCTGTTAATGTAATCAGTATAATAATTGGTAAAAAAAAAAAGAATACTGGATTTACACCTAGAAAGTGAACTAGTAATTGAATAATTGGACCGAGTTACTGCCCTTAGGATAGCTACTTGGTAGAATCTATGGCAATCCTAGGAGTTGAGGATTCTCACACATAATTTACGACTTGAAGTGCCAATACTGTTACAGAACTGCTCGGCTTCGGCCATATTGAATTACTGATACTGGGCCTCAGCCAACACTATATTGTATTGATATATTGTGCTTTCTGCTTTAGCTACTTTGGGCAATACTATGGTAAAACTGAAATCTATTAACTACTGAATTTAGTGTGTTGTTTTGGTCTGGTTGTGACTGTTGTGTCGAATAATCTGAGTTGTTAAATAAATTGGTAACTATGTTATTTGAATGCTGAATTTAGACGTAATGAAGTGGTCATATGATCTGTTATGTTGTTGCTATTTTTCTTAAGAAACTAAGTAGTTAAGCTAGGAATTGAACAAGCTAAAGTTGGGAAAAATCTGGAAAATCGAGTCAAAACTGCCATAGAACCTATCAATGAACTACCGTGTGTGCATGACTTGTATTTCGTTGGCCGGTATAGCATCACTTAGACTAGAACCTCTAGATAGCAACTTAAGGAACTCGATAATAAGAATGAAAATGATGAATGTTTGAGGTTAACCACTTAAATCAATAACTGGTTGTTTTGTATGTTTTCTGCTTTAGTGGATTTTAGGAAATCCATGAAGACTTGCATTTTGTGATCACATGATTACATCTGAGTATAGGACATTGCATGAGTATGTTGGAACTTAAACTGTTAACTTAGACTAGTTCATAGTCTAACACTGCTTTTATCTCTTTCTTTCTACTTTGAAATCTGGGATTAAAACTCTAGGTTGAGTACAGGTACATCGATCGACTAGGTATTATTTCATTTCACGGAGCACGACATCTATCAGCATGACCATCTTTTACTATTTTTACCATTTAGTTATATTCTGGAATTTTCTTTAAACTTGGGATTCTGTATTTGAACTAGTGTTTTGCTATTGTTGACTGTTGGAACTTGTAAATGCATTTGGGGTACTATTAGTTTCAGATATTGAGATTTCTAGGATGTATTTGAATATCTTATGATTTATTCAGGTTACAGTTAAGATCAATGGTTTTGCAATTATAAATTGTTACATGATATAAATACTGCATTAGGTGTGTAGCGTCAGGCTCCCATGTTATGGTTCTACGAGGGAAGGGGTTTGCCATTACAGTACATCACTTTATTAATTTATTATTATGAGGAATTGACCTGCGTACTGGGATAACAATAACAATGATTATTTTCAAAAAGATTTTTTTTATTGTTCTAGGAGAAATAGAAATGATTGAAAAAAAAAATCATCAAATTTTATATCCAGAATGCTTATTAATAGAATCCAAGCAGTTTTATATAAAAAAAATTAAGATAAAAATTGTGAAAAATAAACAAAGAATGAACCATATTGCACTTCTAATAAGGGTGTAAATACAATAGTTCAAAAGGCTATCATATATTTACCTTGAGTTATGTTCTTCATTTGTTTCATACATGGATAATAATTTGACTTGATTTTAAATTATTACAAATAACTTAATTTTTATGTCAGAATTTTATCCTATCTGAAGTACTTCCAAACAGATGATAAAAATTTATTTCACCCTACACTACAAATACATAATAAGAAATAATATCATCCCATATTATCACATCTTATCTTGTCCTGTCTAGTCCCAATCTATCCTATCATATCATATGTTGCAAACGTTGTTGGACCTCTCAGAGTCGGTCATTAACTCCTACATTAGTATGATATTGTCCGCATTAGGTTAGGGTCAAGCCCGCACGGATTTATTCTTAAGTACAACTACCTAAAAGGTCCTACGCTAATGGAGTACACCGGATAATTTGTACAAGGCATTATTCCCTTGTATTACTAATGTTGTATTAGGTTTGACACCCTAACAATCCTTCCCTTCAAACCAAGGGCCACATTGTCTCCCCTTGAGTTAGTCCATCAATCCTTCCAACCAAGGACCAAACATCGTGTAGCCTCCCTCAAGATAACTCACGGGCCGATTGATCGCTGGCCTTCCCTTTAGATAATCTACTGATCCGTCAAACCATCTTACACTGTCATTAATAACCAACGAGACTCGTCGTCTGGCCACTATGTTATAAAAAAGCTTTTGAAATAAGGTACACGACGGATCTAATCATGGGCTCCATCTCTAAACCAGAATCTAATATCACTTTGTTGGGAGAAGCACATACAATCAATCAAAAAAGCAGTGGAAATCCTTTCTCCCTAAAGATGAATACAAATCTACTCAACCTAAGTAAAGCACACCATCAACCATGCTCACACAATAAAGTAACATAAATAACACAAGACGATTTTTACATGGAAAACCTCTTCAATATGAGAAGTAAAAACCGCATAACTGTAATCCACTCCAAAATTATACTATGATAAAATATGGAGATTAAATAATCTTCCAACACCAAATAGGAAACCAACAAACCAAACCAACACCCATGTTCTGATGACTCTGGCTCTTTACAGAGGTCTCCAAATTCAATCTCCACCATTCAGAATAAATGTCACAGCGTCCTTGACAACACATCCAAAAATCAACTCAATCCAACGACTATCGAGAGAGATAAGCCCCTTGAATGTGACTGCTCAATGTTGTGATGTGATGCAAGTGATATGGTCAATATTCCTTAGTAAATGTTTGGGTCTTTTAGTCAATGTTTTAATTATTGCTAATAATTGTTATCTAGTAAACATTAAGACTCATCTAGATTATTGGAAGGTTATTTGAAAGTCATCAATCCTAATCCTATATATTAAGAGTTATGTAAGTCTTTTGGGATAGATTTTGGATATCAATATTAAGTTTAGTCATTATCTATTTCTAAAGGTGTTTCTTAATTTCCCCTTAAGAAAATCTCGACTCCGACGGTGTTTGGAGTTATTTCTAAACCTTAGGGTTTACTCATTTACATCAATTGGTATCAAAGCCTAAAGTGGATTCGTGATTTTTATGAATAAATGGCAGAAGAGAATTCATTAGTGGTGAATGGACCAACCAGGGAGGAGTTTCTTGGTTTACAACAACAAATTTAACAGTTGTGCATGAGATTGGAACAAGCAGGAATCTTTGGTGAGGCTAACAACAGCAATAGAAGATTAGAGAAGCATCTTTTCTGAACATATCAACGGAGGAATCGTGAACAGCAGCCCACTCCTCCTGAATCATCAGATAATGATAATGATAGAAGTCTGTACTTCGAGAGAAAAGCCTTTCATAAACACAACATGGATCAGGATCGGGATTCGCGAGTTAAAGTGGATATTCCTTATTTTAGTGGCAATGAGCAACCGGAAGAAGTTTTAGATTGGCTGAATGAATTTGAGAGGATATTTGAATTCCTTGACCTTTCGGAGCAAAAAAAAAGGTCAACTTGGTAGCTATAAAGTTGAAGGGTTATGCATCATCATGGAGGGAGAAGGTGTAGATGACTAGACTTCAGTCTGGAAAAGAAAAAATTTAGAGTTGGACGAAGATGCAGCACTCATCCGCAACAAATTTCTGCCATTGAACTATGATGGAATTATGTTACAACCATATCAATCTCTTCAGCATTGATCACATGGTGTACGTGAATACACTAATGAATTCTATAATATGCGGACAAAAGTAAGATTGGCGGAGACAGAAGTCCAGGTGATCCACCGCTACTTTATGGGATTGAAGCCACACATTAGAAATTTGGTGGAGCTTCAGCCTTGTTAGACACTCGCTAATGTTGTCTTGTTGGCTTTAAAAATAGAAAATCAATTTCAGCATGCCAACAATCAACCACAACAGACCAGTAGAGGATTTACTTATTCAGAAGCCAATCAAAATCGAAGAGACAGCTAGTAGAAGACTGCGGTATTAGCTGATGAGACTCAAAATAAGTCATCTAACTTCCAAGGTCGCAACTAAGGGCCAGCTCGTGCGACAGGAGGAGATGGTGCTTGTAGGAATGATAGGTGGGCAAATTATGGCAAGACAATTTGCTTTAAGTGTGGAAAAGAAGGGCATAAATCTTTTATGTGCAGAAAACAAGCTAGTCGCTTATTGGTAAATGAAAAAGATGATGTAATCGATGACGAGGAGCTAGATAGGGAAAATCAGGGTGATGAAGGATTGTTGGACTTCACAAAAGATTAAGTAACTTTTGAAGATCGAGATCTACCAATTTTTGTTGTGAGGCGGATGATGTTGTCTCCAATAGCTTCAAAAGATGATTGGCGAAGAAAAAACATATTCAAAACTAAGTGTTCCTCTAATGGACGTCTTTGTAGTGTTATTGTAGATGGAGAAAGTTGCGAAAATTTGGTGGCTAAGGAGATGGTAACCAAACTGAATTTGAAGGTTATACGACATGTGAGGCCATATCGAATTGCTTGGTTTAAAAAGGGTGGTGAAGTAGAAGTGGTGCAGTAGTGCAAAGTTTACTTTTCAATTGGGAAATATTATTCTGATGACATATTATGTGACGTGGTGGATATGGAAGCTTGTCACTTGCTTTTGAGAAGACCTTGGCAATTTGAAAACAAAACTATCCATCATGAAGAAAAGAATATTTATACTTTCACAAAAAAATGGGCGGAAGATTGTTTTAGCATCAATGGGAGACGATGTAGATAAGGGAAGGCAAGAGGAGGAAAACTCATTTCTAAGCCTACGATGTTTCCTAAATGAGGTTGAAAATAGTGGAGTTGCATTTGTGCTTATGGCGAAAGAAGTCATAGAGCATGAAGAGAGTATGGCGCCAAAAATGAAGGAGCTATTGGCTGATTTTCAAGAGGTATTTCTTAATGAATTACCAAATGGGTTACCTCCAAAGAGAGATGTTCAACATCACATAGACCTTGTACCGGGAGCGAGCTTACCGAATATGCCACATTACCGAATGCATCCCAAAGAGTATGAAGAACTTCAAAGGCAGATTGATGACTTATTGAGAAAGGGGTTCATAAGAGAATCAATGAGTCCTTGTCTAGTTCCAACTCTTTTGACTCCAAAGAAAGATGGCTCATGTCGTATGTGTGTTGATAGCCGAGCAATTAATCGAATCACCATAAAATATTGGTATCCCATCCCAAGACTTGTTGACATGTTGGATATGTTATATGGTGCAAAAGTATTTTCAAAAATTGATCTCAGATGGATATCACCAAATTAGAATTCGTGAAGGTGATGAGTGGAAGACTGCCTTCAAGATGAACGAAGGACTTTACCAATGGACTGTGATGCCTTTTGGTTTATCAAATGCGTCAAACACATTTATGTGTTTGATGAACCAAGTACTAAATCCATTCATCTCAAAATTCATGGTCGTGTACTTTGATGACATCCTTATCTACAGCCCATCCAAGGAGTGTCATCTGCAGCATTTGAAGATAGTACTTGAAGTTCTAGAGTAGGAGAAGTTATATGCCAACATAAAGAAATGTAAGTTCTTCACTGATTCTCTTTTATTTTTGGGATACGTCGTTAGTGCGAAAGGCATAAAGGTGGATGAAAGCAATGTGGAAGCAATCAGAAGCTGTCCAGTTCCAAAAATAGTAGGGGAAGTTTGAAATTTTCATGGTCTGGCATCATTTTACAGGAGATTCAAAAAGAATTTCAGCACCATTATTGCTCCACTAACTGATTGCATTAAAAAGGGGAAATTTCAGTGGTCTGAGCAAGTTGAAGAAAGTTTTCAAAAGATTAAAATTCTGCTAAGCACCACACCAGTTTTAGTACTACCAGACTTTGAAAAGGTCTTTGAAGTGCAGTGTGACGCTTCTGGAATTTGAATTGGAGCAGTCCTCAGCCAAGATGGTAAGCGAATATCTTTTTATAGCGAAAAATTGAATTTTACAAGGAGGAGGTACAGAACTTATGATTAGGAGTTTTATGCAATTGTTCAAGACTTAAAACATTGGGAGCATTATTTGATACATCGGGAGTTCATTTTGTACTCGATTTATGAGGCCTTAAAAGATATTAATAGCTAGCAGAAGCTCAATGAGAGGCATGCACGATGGATCGTGTTCTTTCAGAGGTTCACATTTGTCATAAAGCACAAGTTGAGGATAAACAATAAAGCTGCATATACTCTTAGTCGAAGAACCATGTTATTGACTAACATGTCAATTACCATTAAAGGCATTGAAGCTTTTAAAGATCTTTATCCAAATGATCACTTCTTTGGTTCCATTTGAAAGAGCTGTGTTGACAGCCCAGTAGTAGTCTACTTACTACATAATGGTTTTCTTTTTAAAGGAAATCAACTTTGTGTTCCAGATTGTTCGCTGAAGGAAAAGATTATGCAAGAAATGCATGGCGGAGGCTTGGGAGGTCACTTTGGACAGTATGAGACATATGCAGTTATCGAAGAAAAATTCTTTTGGCCTAAGATAAAGAGGGATGTAGGTGCCAAGTATGTCAAGAATCGAAAGGGAAGGTACAAAATACTGGTTTGTACACCCCGCTGTCAGTTCCTAAAGCTCCTTGAGCGGATGTGTGCATGGGCTTTATAGTGTGACTGCCAAGAAGTCAAAGAGATATAGATTCATTTTTATAGTTATGGACATATTCTCAAAAATGGCACATTTTATTTGTTGTAGAAAGACGATGAATGCATCAAACATTGCAAATATGTATTTTCGAGAGGTGATACGTTTGCATGGTGTCCCAAAATCAATCACCTCAGATCAGGATTCAAAGTTCTTATCACATTTTTGGAGGACATTATGGAAGAAACTGGGGATAAATCTACAGTACAGTACTTCATATCATCCCTAAACTGATGGGCAGACAGAAGTTGTTAATAGGAGCTTGGACAATTTATTGAGGTGTTTGGTTGGGGACAACCGAAAGCAGTGGGAAGGTGTAGTAGCACAAGCTGAGTTCGCCTATAACCGCACCAAAAATCGAACAACTAGCAGAAGTCCATTTAAGATTGTTTACGGTAAGCAGCCTATGCATTTTTATGATCTTATGCCATTACCAAATAATGGGAAGACTAGTTTGAAAGTAGAAGACATGGTTATCACCATGAAAGAATTACATGAAGAGATAAAGGCAGAAATTGAAGAGTCCAATATAAAGTATAAGGAATATGCTGATCGAAATAGGCGCGGAAAGATCTTTAAGGAAGGTGATATGATCATGGTGTACTTGCGAAAGGAGAGATTTCTGGCTGGCACCTATTCAAAGTTAAGCAAGAAGAAAATAGCACCATACAAAATAGTCAAGAAGATTGGGGAGA
This sequence comes from Cardiospermum halicacabum, assembly GCA_031304145.1. Taxonomy (NCBI): domain Eukaryota; kingdom Viridiplantae; phylum Streptophyta; class Magnoliopsida; order Sapindales; family Sapindaceae; genus Cardiospermum; species Cardiospermum halicacabum. The sequence continues at coordinate 12,444,472 of CM062394.1, read as the reverse complement.
ATGCTTATGTTGTGGATTTGCCAAAGCATATGGGAATTGATCCAACATTTAATGTTGTAGATTTAAATTTTTATACGGGTGCAGAAGAAGTTGAAGAAACTATTGTTAAGACTTAAGGACAAGTTCTTCAGAGAAAAGGAGAATGATGCAAGTGATGGTCAATATTCCTTAGTAAATGTTTGAGTCTTTTAGTCAAAGTTTTAATTATTGCTAATAATTGTTATATAGTAAACCTTAAGAGTGATCTAGATTATTGGAAGGTTATTTGAAAGTCATCAACCCTAGTCCTATATATTAAGAGTCATGTAAGTTTTTTGGGACATATTTTGGATATCAATATTAAGTTCAGTCTTTATCTATTTCTAAAGGTGTTTCTTGATTTTCCCTTAAAAAAATCTCGACTCGGATGATGTTTGGAGTTATTTCTGAACCTTAGGGTTTAGCCATTTACATTGTGATGGGAATCAGACAGCTTTCACTTTTGATGGTATAACTTCTTACTAAGAACTCCAATCGACTATCCCAAGGGTCAATCTTTAAAAATATGTGTCTACTATGTACAATCCAAATTTGAATATAGTCCAACGATTCATTTACGAACCATTGTCAAAACTCTCATACTACACGGGAAAAGAATAATCAATTATTTATTTTTTATTTTCTCAAATTCATTTTCTCTTCTTTCGTAGATTACTTTCATTCTTTTTTATACTAATAAACCCTAAACTTCTAGAATTTATCCTAGTGCTCCTAATACTTAGTGTATGTTTGGCATTAGATTTTCAATTAGATGTTAGATCAGTTTTTTAGATAATGTTAACAGTTAGCTGTTAAATTAAATTTTAAATTAGTTGTAAAGTTAGCTGTTGGATTAAATGTTTGGTATTAGTTTTAGTTTTTAAATTAGTTGTTACATATAAAATTACTAAAATTTATTACATATATAAATATAATTCAGAAGATAATGATATATTTAATTATAGGATAAAGGTCAATTAAGTAAATCACTAATAGTGTTTATACGCTATTTTAAACGTTAATTAAAACGTTAAACGCTAACTGAAACGCTATTACCAAACACACATTTTTTTTAAAAACTAATATATAATTTAAATATTATCTAACACAGATAATTGAAAAGCTTTTCCAAGAAAGACACTTGTTAGGAGCCACAGAAATAAGCGAACCCAACTCAATAAACCTGACCTTAAAGTTTATAAATTTAGTTGAAACTTTTGGGCTCGTTTAATTGATTTATTGCCTTTACGTAGTTTGGTTCTTCCCATTTTTCCTCTTATTATATATAGAACTTTTGAAAATCGCAAATATTCCGAGTGATTGAAATCTATATATATGGCTTAAATCCTCGTTTTCTGTCTTTGTTTCCCATCTGAGAGAGAATCTTCAGGAAGAGTAATTAAGGTAAAATCTGGAATTTATTGTATTATTTCAACTGTTATCATTCATGCTGTGCATGGCAGATTAGTAGACTCTATTTCGATTTTAACAACTCTACCACGCAGTGTTATGATAAGTTCGGAAATTTGTATTTTCCGAATGAATTGACTCCAGAAAAAGAATCTTATAATGAATGAATTGAGCAAATGGATGCTTAAGACATGTCTTACAGTATCACTGACAACAGTTCCCTTGCAGTTCAAAATATGATGGCTGAGTGTGATAATGGAACATCTATCGCTCTTGCGCAAGCCAAATCTAGGGCTTTTATTCCTCCATTGGAGCTGCAGGCAGACATGACAATGGAGAGGAAGCGATTGTCTAGTAAGAAAGAGAAGGAAGTAAGGTATTTTTGGTCCTCATATTTTCAATTTTTTCCTTAAGATGAGATTTTGTTGCTTATGTGAATTATTTATTTGACAGGGAGCAATATATTAGTGATGCTGAGACTAGATTACTGGAGATGGATGTTCCTATAACTGAAGATGAATTTGAGAGATTGGTTAGAAGCTCCCCCAATAGCAGTTTTGTGTGGATTAAGTACATGGCCTTCATGCTCTCTTTAGCAGATGTTGAGAAAGCTCGCTCCATTGCTGAAAGGTATCGGTTTGGTCAAATTGTCAAGTTGCCTTGTATGATTGGGCATGTAGGTTCTCACTTGTGCAAATTATAACTTAAATTTTACTGTATCTGAATTTGAATGCCATGCTTGATCAATAATTCTTGTGTTCATGGCATATTGGGGTTTGCTAATATTCTGATATTTCGTTTGCTAGAATGCCATCATTAGCTTGGCGATAAGTAAAATAGAAAATCTATTCCCACCATCAGGAAAGAGCATGTTCTGTCTTTAATCTTTTCAAGAACTACATTTCCTAGGCGGAGGTTATATAGACAGAGGGCTGGTTTGGTACTTGGATATTTTTTGTATTAAGGATTTAGTCATGTTACTGGCATCAAGGGGGCTTGTAGTATACGGCACCAGTGAGTTATAGTTAATTTGTTCTGAATTTAGTATTTGGATTTGCTGGTAAATTCATCTGTGTGCTTTTTTTTTTTTTTTCTCGGGTACTACGTCAAGTTGGATATGATTGAATGTTGCATTTCTGATGGTATTGTATTATCTTTTATAAATAATAGATTGGATAGTAGTTTTAATATTGTTGTTTGTTGATATTTTTGAAGGGCCCTAAGGACTATCAACATCCAAGAACAGAATGAGAAGCTAAATATTTGGATTGCTTACTTCAATTTGGAAAATGAATATGGTGAACCACCAAAGGTAATTACAAATATCTCTGAGTAATTTTTTGATTTCTCTTGTAGGCTGAACTACTTCATTTTCTATCTCTTAAGGAAGCTGTCAGAATAGTGTTTGAAAGAGCGTTGCAGCATTGTGAACCCAAAAAAGTGCATCTAGCATTGTTAGGATTATATGAGAGAACTAAACAGCACCAGTTGGCTGATGAACTTCTAGAAAAGATGACCAAGAAGTTCAAGCATTCATGCAAGGTTTCATTTAGTCTTATACTTTTGTTTGTATATTTAGTATGTCAACCTATTAATATGTGGATTCCTTTTCTTATTTGTATATTTGACTAACTTTTGGAATACCAAATTTCTTTTAGCTTTGTAGCGTTTTGATGAATGGTGTCTTTGTGTTGTGTCTTATGCACGTTATTTGTGGCTTGGCAGTTTTTATTCAAGAAGTATCTTGAGTTTGAGAAATCCCATGGCAATGAACAACGGGTTGAGTATGTGAAGCAGAAAGCTATGGAATATGTCGGGAGTATAGTGGCTTCATGATCAATGCACATTTCATTTCATTTCATTTCCAGCAGTGAAGCAGTAATATGCTGGAGTTCATTTTTTGTTTTGCCAAACAAGTACAGATGTAATATGATTGGAATTTTATGTCCTAAACTGCAGTAGCACATTTATGGAATCGATTGTATAAAGGCAACAGATCTCATCTGCTTGGTATGGAACCAATTATACAAGCACTTTTTCTGTGTTCAAAAACAGTATGTGATAGCATTTCTGGTGGCGTTTGGACAAGAGTTCAGGGCAAAAATAATTTTACTTCAATAAACAAAAATTGAAATAAACCTCTGCTTAGAGTTTGACAACCCACTTAAACTTGACACTACGATTTTTGTGAGGCTGATGTAAAAGGGATTGATTCATATACCTGACAATAAAATGCTTAATGAAACTGTGAGAAATCGTTTTTATTGTCATTTATATTTTATATTAAAAAGAAAAAAAAATTGTTGTATGGACACCTAAATAAAAATTTTAAAATCTAAATCTTATGCTGATTTAAAACAAATAAATAAATATATATATATATATATTATATTATATTATATTAGAGTCAATTGGACTCACACTCCTAAACGATAATAAATTATACATAAATGAATATTTTGATATTAATATATTATCACACCCCCTCACTCAATAATAAAATTTTGTTTAATTAATAAATTTATCAATTTTATAATAAATTTCCAATTCTGAATATATTTATTTAATGTAATGTTCATTTAAAGTTAGTTTTACTTTATGTTTTCATTAATTTTTATAGAGAGAAGGGGTGTGAGAGTGTATTAATACTAAAATGTTCATTTGTGTAATTTACCATCGTTCTGGGGGTGAGTGCAATTAATTCTACATTAATTAATTATATTGTTAAAATGTCTCTAATTTTTATTACTGATGCATTAATTAATTTATCTTACATTTTATCAAATAAAAGCATAGGAATAGTAGATAACATATAAAAATAAAAATTAAAAAAAACCATGAAAGTGATAAAGAAACATAGTAAATATATAAATAAATAATTGTCTACAGATATTTTTTTGGTAGTATTTAATGACATAATTAATCAAATAATATTTTTTATTTTATAATATTGAATCACATAATTAATATAAAAAAAAAAATACATCATTAAAAAAAATTGAACAATTGAATGATATAAATGAATATAAAAATGTAAAGTCCTATAGAACTACAGCCGGGTCCGGGTTTGTAACGAATCGAATCAGAAAGTTGCGAGACTGGAATCTACTGAGTAACCTACAAAAGTCAGAGAATAAACGTTCGAGATGAGTCTTGAGACACCAATGTAATATTTGTCGTAAGCATTTCAATGCTCAAATAAGATCCTAACTAGAATATAGAGAAGTAACAGTAAGTAAAGAATGGAAGACATCCTAGAATTTGCACAGAATGGAAGACATCCTAGAATTTGCACAGAATGGAAGACATCATAGAATTTGCATGGATAGATGAGAGCAGAATTGATTGAAGTGTTGATCGGATCACGACTAGAGCCTTGATTGAAATCTTAGATGATTGCCAAAAAAGAAGAGCGTGGAAACACCTGAGTATTAATTTTGTAGAGGTAACACTCGACGATCATAGGAATCTGCAATAGTCGTTAGGGAGAATAGTCTGAGACCCTCGTAAAAGGATTTGCGGAAAATTTAAAATTTCTTACTGATCACATATCTGGAAGTTTAAAGTTGGGGATAGATATTGAGCCTACGAACTGCTCGAATTTCTAGGCCTAGGCTTTTCATTCATTAAATTCAGACCCTGGTTTTGTTTATAGTGCTATCCTGTTGGGAATCTAAGCTACCATAAACATAATATCTAGCATGACGTTAAATGGATTTTCTCATTGACAAAAATGTCTCACATCACTTCGCTTCTTTCTCAGAATAAGTGTCCTCTAATACTAATGAAAGTATGAATTGGGCTTAAATAATTAATCTAGAGAAAATTGAAATATCGAAATTTATAATCGTAAGATTTGAATTTTCATATTTTAAATTTTGCATTTTCATTTCTTAGTATCTATAAGGTTAAAAAAATATATTTCTTTTCACCAATGAAATTTTGATTTTAGAAAAGTTATCAAATTTTAAAACAACTTTAAATGTATAGTTTTCGATTAGGGGATGAATTAGATCTTGTCACGTCCATGTTCTGGGGTTAAATTATTTTGTTATTTGACTTATTTTATAAATATTATTAAAATGGTGTAAAGTTATGAATTAAAAGAACTTCGGTTGCCTTATTAGCAATTTATCATTAGTTAGGTGAAAACCTAGGTTATCACACGAGCAATCATTCAGCCGCCAGAACCCATTTCTTCCATTTTTTTCTCAACTCTAAAAAACTGAGACACTTAACTCTCACAGAAACTTACTTTCACTGTTTAATTGAATCATTATTCTATTAGACACTGTTTTATTGATTTTGCTATCAGTTTGAAAGTTAATATTATTCTTCGAGTATAAAGGTAAATTCATATGTTCATGTTTTGAGTAATCAACTCCCTTAACTCAGAGCTCAACATTTGATTGAGTCTGCTCTTCAATGTCTCTTATGTCATAAGTTGTAAACTTTAACCTTCGAATTTCTGGTATTGTTGAATTTGGTATTGATTTTGGTTTGTCTATTGTTTAAGCGATGGAGTAGGTGAATGTTAACCAGAGTAGCCCTATTGTCAGATTAGCATTCGAGGTGAGTAGCCATGTTTAAGCCTCCACTTATGTTTATTAATGTCTGTTCTGTGATGCATTAACATGGACTTAACTTCAAAGTATAAAAAACGTGAATTTGGAATCTATGGTATGTTTGATACTTTTGATTTTGCTGATTAATGGTTATTATATGATCTACTGTAAATATATGTTGAATGTTGAATGTTATAATCTATTATAATCTAAAAACTAAGCCCTATTTGAGGTATGATAGCGATATGCCGTAGGGATTAGATGTATACATCGATATGTGAAAATGTATAGGCCTTGAATGCCTTCTGGATGTGACGATATCATGCTTAATTGCCTTCTAGATGTGACGACATCAACTCCGTCTGGAGCTTTGCTCAACCTTTCTAAGGTCTCATCCTAATTTTCTAGAGCTTTGTCCACTAAGTAAGAGGTCTCTAACCTATTTTCTATTCCTGATTTTGCTATCAAACTTAAGATAGGCAAATAATCTATAATCTGATATTTTCTGTGTATGATAAGAATTTGATAAGAAACCTTAAATTTGAAGTATTCTGAAATATGCTATTCTCTGGAATCTAGTGTATGTATTCTAGTAGATTAATCACTTGACAAAAACCTGATATCTGATATGTAATGTAATCTGATATTTGAAATATATACCAAGGAAATCTAAAATCTTATATATGATCTAAAATCATTAAATAAGAATTATACTCTGAACTGATTCTGTTATGTTTGTACTGATAATTTTTTAACTGAATGTTTGCTGCTATTTGGGTTAATATATTGCTTTTAGACTAGATTATTGCCTAACTAGTTAATTTGAAGAAGACTTTAAAAGTTAAAGTTAAAACGAGTTAGACTTAGAGTAATCAACCATCACCTAAGTACTCCGCCTATGTCAAAGTTCCTTTTGGCTAAACTAAAAACTAGTCATAAAAGTATCGCTTAAATCCCTTGCCAAGCTAAGTAGAAGATAGGCGAAACCCATTTTTGAACTAAGCACTATCGCTTAAGTACATCACCAAACTAAGTAGAAAGTTGGCGATAGCTTCATCCTGCCATCGCTTTACTGCAGGCGAGATCTCTCAAACCGATTATCCTTCGCCACGTATCTATCGCTAAGTATTAGGCGTCACCTAGACTTCAAACTCCCTTCGCCAAATATCTTCGCCAAAATAAGTGATACCTTGAACCCGTCATTGAACTTCGCCAAAATTGTCTTGCCAAGCCAAAATGATACCTTCTCCCTTTGGTAAGTATCACCAGTCAGGCTCGCCAAAACTAGGCGACGATTTTTCTTTGTCAATTACTGCCAACTTAGTCTCACCCAGAACTTTCTCAGCAGTTCAACTATCGCCAAACAGCAACGCCAGAACTTGGCACTGATTTCAGCTATCACCATCACTATCGCCAGCAATTGAGACGGTGTTTTTCCTTATCCTCAAATATTTGTCAAGCCCTATGTCACTATTTTCTTTTGAACTTCTTCTTCTTGAATTTCCATTTCCGAAAAGGTATTATAAGCCTGATTCGGACTTAAAACGAATAAGTTATGACCATTTTAAGTTTAGACCTTTTCAGGGTATAATCAATCTATTTAACCACCATAAATGGTAAAGGATTTACTCACTACTCAATAGTGAACCTGGAAAGATTTAGACCAATTCAGAGCTGTTCGATTTCTTTTGTACTCTTCTAATTGCTTTTGTTTAAGGCATTTGGGTTGTTAGATAAGTTGCATATGTTGTGTGTTCAAGCTTAATTTTGAATCTAAGAAGCATTGTATGTGTGTGGATGTTGGGCATTGGCTTACTAACCAAACATTCGCTAGTCTGATCCTGTTGTTTCTTCATTTTTGTTTTGTGTGATAATTTTCCTGATCGGGACGGAAAATGCTGAGTTCAGAAAGTTAGAAGGAATGCCAAGGCACAAATATCATACGCATGCATCACCTCTGTCATCTAGACCCATGTCTTAGCTCTTGTTTTCATTTTGATTACTTTTTGGATATTTGTAATGAATTTTATTCTATATCAAATGTAAACTAGATTTCAAACATTATGTTTTCAGATTTTGTACTCAGTGATTTATAACTCTAGTGATTATGTATTAAGATGATTTTAAATTTAGGTTTTTGATTAAGAATTCAATCTGTTATTTCAGTCTTGGATTTCAGTAATATAAATTCTATTTGAATATTTATTATATGTTCAGTATTTATATATTCATTGCCTGTCCATCTGTCGTGGCATCCTTACATTCCAGCATTCGTATGTAAGGTAGGGGTATTGGCACGCTACAGACCTAGTATAGACTTAGGCCTCTAAAGAGCCAAAACTCAATGACTTAGTGCTCAACTCATTAATTAACCCAAACCACTTTCCCCTATTCTCTCACGCTCACATCCAATTCATTTTCCTCTCACTATCCTTTTTAACTAAACAAAATAGAATATCTCATTTTTCTTTCCAATGATTACATGCATGCTTTTGAAAACTGTCTCCACTTTACTATCAATTGAAGAAAGCATTTCCCTTTTTGAACATTTTTGCAATCCACCCTTGTGGGCAAGTTAGATGTTATAATTTTTCTCTGCTTTTTTAAATTATAAGGTAAGGGATTTCAACCATAGTGATTCTCAAAAGAAATTTGTCCTTTTTGTTGAATCTTCATTTGATTACCTTTTAGGGTTCCTTAGCCTAGCTTAGCTATTGAATTCTTGTGAGGTGTCAAACACAAATTCAAATAGCTAATGTTTTGAGGTAATCTACAAGATCTTAGTAACTAGTGTAATTTTGATTTTCATGTTGGGTTGGTGAAAATTCTGAGTTATAATAGTTATATGTGAGCTTCTGATTTTTAATTGAATCGACAATATTATTTCTACAAATGAATGAGTGTCTCACATTTACTTGATAATAACCGATTTTTGAAAATGTTTCGAAAATGATTTTCGGCTCACTTTGGTCTAGGCAACTGTGTTATGGGAGGGAAACAAAACAGTGACCCTTGATAGATTTTGAATAACGAGTAGAGGTTGGTAATCCATTTTTGGCCTTTTACATAATGTTTGTTATTAATTGTATAGATTGTTTATTAAGACTTAAACATTAATGTGGTGGCGTATAAAGTAGATGTATTGTGGTGGTTGTTTTCATAACTAGTTAAGTGAGGAAAGTTGCATTAGTTTTAAGACTCACTTTTATCATATATGTGTTTAATTGAAAGATTGATGCACTGATTTGTATGAGTGATATGTTTTGGATACAAAATTGTAATAAGTTGTGTTAATTATTATTAACCAGACTAACAAAAAAGTGAAACGAAGAAAATTCCTATTTAGCTTCGAGTGGATAAGTAATAAAAAGATGTTTTAGGAGTTAATGAAGTACTTTGACACCTAACCGGTGATTGTGGCGAGAGATATGCCACAATGTATGTCTAGAGTTAGGACTTCCGTTTATGAGCTGTTTCTATTTCACCTAAAAATCATAGGCTAAGTTGGGCAAGAAATGACTAATAAATGTTTAGTGATTTTGTGTTTTAATTATTCATAAAGTTGATGTGATGTTGGCAAACTATGGCTTAAGTGTGTACTTGATTAGTGTAGATCTACAAGAATCGGTCTTTCATGTGGGTTGCAACAGTGGCGAAGTTAGGATTATTTATTTGGGTGTTCAAAAATAAATACAAATAATATATATATATTAATCAATGCCCATAAATATTTTGTGTAATATGAACATTTTGAATTTTTAAAGTCTATAAATATTAAAACTAATATATATAATTTTTTTAAAAAAAAAAAAATTGGGTGTTCAAGGGAACACCGAAAACATAATGTTGCTTCGCCCTGGGTTGCGATGTGGTGTTATGTGGGCATTTTGTGCCTAGGTTGATTGCTCTGATAATGTTGCTATGCTTGGTTAAATAGGTGTGGGCATTTTGTGCACGTATGGATTTGAGCTTATAGGCATTCTTATTGTGGTTTTTGGTTCATGTGATTTAAATATCAAGTAGACAACTTAGAAGTTTAATGCTAAATTGGCACCGCGGGTATTGAAGTTAGGTCGTGTTATCACATTGTAGTATACTAGAATGGGAAATTAGGTTGGCTAGCATAAATGTAGAAGCTTCAATTAGGATAGTATCAATTTGAAAATTCAGGTAATGTATATGATATGTTTTTTCATATTGGCATTTCCTTTTTTGTGTTCTTATATGGTTCATTAGCCTCTATACTTGATTAGATACTTATTGTTTGAGTTTTATGAGCTATGTGTTGCTTCGGGAAGTTATGTCGTAGATATTTTGGAGGTTATTGTTAAGCAAATAGCTCAAAAGGAGGTTAGTTAGGAGTTATTGACAAAATAATTGCATAAAATTGGATTTTAGCTCTGGGCAAAAAAGTTATGCGACATGCCAATAATCCACTTCTTGCCCAAGTCTTATCTCGTTTCTTTCAAATTGCCTTTATAAATTCTTGGTGACAAGGCTAGGCGACAAAACTAATCGCCCAAGCCTTGTTGCTATCTTCAAATCATGTAACCTATGTTTATGCATAACATCATCTAACCTAAGTTTGATAAACAACTATGAACTTAAAGCATGTCATATACTATCCAACAGATATATATAGTTCAATAATGGTTTAAGGGTAATTGATTGATGTCTTCTCTAGAATAAGGAAGCCTTAGCAATGCTTCTTAGATTGCATTTGCATGATTCATTAATTAGTTTGATTAAATAAGCCATTTGTATGTCTATTTTTGGAATATAAATTACCAACTAAGGTCCCTAACTTAACTTTTCATTTATTTTTCTCTCTATTTTCTCTTTTCTTTAAATTAATTGTGATATGTGATCGAGCAGTTTAGTATCGGATTTTTGAAAGCCTCTCATCGATCAGAAACTGCGTATCATTTTGATCAAGGAGACGTGTATATATTTATATATATATATATATTGAAGTACTGTTATAAATATTTTCGTGTTAAATTATTATATATGTGTAGTGAAAAGTGTAGTCCACGGCGGTTCATTCACATTATTTAAATATATTATTAAAATATTTAATAGAATTCCACATATTTATGGCCTTTTAATATCAAAATAAACTTATAATTTTTCTGTTATTATTTTTCAATGTCAAACATGGAAGTCTTAATCTCAAATTGATTGGGGTTGATTTTATGAATCCTCTAACAAATAAAAATAAAAATATATAAATAAAAAGTAGTCACTACAAGCTTTAAAATCTTTCGAACGGTATGGATTTCGAAGACTTTTTTATGCACCAAATAAACCTTAATATCTTATGCTTGTAAATCTCTAATAACTACCTCCTTCCAAGTAGAATTAAGTCTTCCTTAACTCCTCTTAGCCCTATACCAACAAACTTTCACATTTACGTCGGGTAATATAACAAGGTCTCCTTAGCACCTACTCAAACCATTTAAGTCTTTTCTAATTTCATTACTAATCTCCACCCCGAGTGTAACGTCCACAAGTAGGGCCTAAAATTTTTTTCAAATATTTTATTATTTAAAATTTCGATTTTATAAAATTGATTTTCGAAAGTTCCATATCGAAATAAATAAAAAATCCGCTCTAAGGGTAAAATTGTAAATTAGACTAGATTCGGAAGTGTAGAGTCAATTTTGATTTTTAAAAATGGTTTTGAAACGAATTTCGTAAAATCGGGCCAATTTCGGAAAAATAGATTTTTATCGATTTCAAATGTGGCTTTCAATTTGAACATGGTTTTGGTTGTATAAATACATTTTTGAAATCGAAAAATATTTTCAAAAACGAAACCGAGAGCGGAGCGGAGTTTCGGGTTGGTTTGGATGATTGTGAGTGGGCTTGAGTGACATTGGGCTCAACAAGTTGAATCAAGCCCAAGTTCCACAAAAGGACCATCACACCCACCCTAACACCACCACACCTCCACTCTCCACCTCTCATTCTCTCCTCTTCAAGAAACAAATCACTTTTCTTCTCTTCTTCACTACCCAAAATCCTAACCTCATTAATTGCTTCAACCACCAAAGACCCATCTCCATTAAGTGTTTCAACCACCTCCACAACATCATTTAAAGCTTTTCCAAGTGGTTTCAAGTTCTCTTCCTTCCCATTTGCTTTGGTAAGCTATTTGATCTCTTTAATGGCATTTTCGGTTTTAGAAGCATTTGATTTACATTAATGGCATGATCTAGAATACTTCCGGATAGTTGGTCTTATTGATTTTGGTCATTGTTAGTGTTTTTGATAAAAACCCCTTAGATCTAGAATAGAGGTTTTGATGAAATTGTATTGGGTATTGATTTGTGTTGCTTGGATTGGTTCCAATAGGCAACCAAGGTGTTGGAGAGCACCAAATCGAGGACACTAGCTAGTTGTCTTCAGAGGAAAAGTTAGCATCTTCGTTTTACGCTCTATATACGTGTATGATGGTTGTTTTGTGTTTGATTGCATTATGGCATATTAATAATGTTAATTACTTGATAAACACTAGATATGTTGAGAATTGTGATAATAGTGTCATGTAGACAGTTGTTGAATTGAAATGGAAATGACCATGTGAATGTATATGTGATGCCATGTGTTGTTTGATGGTTGTTGGTATGTATTGTGATGGCCATGGAGGCCTTTGATTACTAAATAATGGTTTTTGAATGAAAATTGTGCATTTGAGTCCAATGCTCCTTACTTGATTGTAAATGGAAATGTATTGAACATGTTGGAAATGGTACATGTGCTGCCCTTGAGGCCCTGTAAAAAGAATGGAAATTTTGGTGCTATTGGTAGATAACACCAATGGTGTAATATGGTTTTGTGTAAAATGGAAAGAAATGGAAATTCTTGTTGGTCATTAAAAAGGAAGCCCTTGTTCTTAGCTTAAATGTGTGAATGTAATGGCATGCCTTATGGAAACTAGAAGTATACTTCGACACATGTAAATGTGATTTATTGGCTTGAAGTGCCGCTTATTCGGAGTGACGGCTCCTTACCGGATGTGACGGCATCAAACCGATCCTTTGGATCTTACCGTGATCTTCGGATCTTACCGGGATTTCGGCCCACTACCATCCTGTTTTCACCGTGAGAGTTGAGTCTAAGGGCAAAATAACTAAAATGTGGTTATTGTGGGATTCGAATGTTTTAAATGGTATAACGATGTCTAATGGATGGTAAAAGATTGTTTGTTGTGGTTGAAATTCACACTAGAAACCTTAGACGGTAATTAGACGAAATAAGGAAACTAACGGAATAAATTGAAAGTTGGAAAAGTGAATCAAAGTGAAAAATGTTCTGTTTTTCTCACCAGGGTGTCCTGGTCGGCGGCCTGGCAAAGGAGCCAGTGCGCTAACCAGGGCGCCAATCCTCTTCGGTACCAGTTTTCGTGGCCTGGTTGGCGGCCTGGCAAAGTGACCAGGGCGCAAACCGGGGCGCCAAGTGGCTACGGTACCACTTTTGGCGGCTTGGTAAGTGGCTGGTGGCCTGGTCACATAGACCAGGGCGCGAGTCAGGGCGCCAAAGTGGATTCAGTACCACTTTACGCGGCCTGGTCACTTAGACCAGGGCGCCAGGAGACCTTCGGTACCACTTTCCGCGGTCTGGACAGCGGTCTGGTCAAGGTGACCAGGGCGCCGACCAGGGCGCCAGGAAGCTACGGTGCCACTTTTAGCGGCCTGGTCAAGGAACTGGCTGCCTGGTCAAGGTGACCAGGGCGCGAACCAGGGCGCGAGAAGTCCACCTTGCATCCAGTTTTCTGTTTGCTAATCTTCTTCGGATCCTACCGGTTATGTGATGATGTTTGAAAAGTTAAGTCGCATTTGTGTGCTCACTTTGCTAATGAAAGAAGCATATTTGTATGTGTTTTTTTTTTAATGAAATAGGCAGAGTTCATCAGAAATCCCTACTAGGTAGGCACCCCCTAGAACAGAACCGAACTTTATTGAAAGAAAATGAAAAAAACAAAGAGTTTGTCAGAAACAATACCCAACAGACATAAAAGCAAGGCCTAGACAGATGGCCTGATGAAAAGAGGCCTAGACAGGGGGCCTAAAAAAGAGTAGAGGCCTAAACAGATGGCCGAATATATTAAGAGGCCCATAATGGAGCCTAAAATGAAGAAACGAAACTGAATCATGAAGAGAAAAACTTGAAAACGTCAGTGTCGTTCGCTGGCAGACTGGCCTTGTCCGCTGGCAGCAGACGGTGGCGGCGGATGGGTTCGCCGTCATTCTTCTTCTATTGGCTGGCAGCGGATGCTGACGGCGGACCCCTGCAGAGAGCGCCACTTCTGTTCGCCGTCACCTGTCTTCTGTTGGCTGGCAGCGGGCGCTGGCGGCGGACACCTGCAGAGAGCGCCGCTTTCTTTGGCCATCATCTTCCTTCCGTTGGCTAGCAGCGGGTGCTGGCAGCGAACCCCTGCAGGAAGCGCCGGTTTTTGTTGTCTCCTTTCTTCCGTACGCAATGAGGCTGTACCTCCCGAACGAATCTTGAATCATGAGAACCTGAAAAAAGGTCTACCTTGGAGGTCCCTGCAAATGAAAGGCCAGAGGAAATCTGGGCAGGTAGTCCAAGTCTTGATGCTATCCATGGGAAGCTTGGTGAGTCTATCTGCTGCTTGGTTGCCTTCTCTGTAGATGTGCGAGATGACAAAGTCCAGATGCTTTATGTGATGAAGACAATTGAGTCATCTAGCTAAGAGGTTCCAGGGGACACAATCTGAGCGAGTCTTGACCAGATGAACCACCAGAGTTGAGTCGGATTCCACCCAGAGGCGAGTCTAGTCCTTCTCAATCGCGTATTCGATGGCTAGGATAAAGGCTAGAATTTCTGCTTCGTACGCGTCTCCGAATCCACCTACACCTGTAAAAGCAAACTTAAAAAAACCACGTGAGTTACGAAAGATACCTCCAGCTACCAGTCTTCCGTCTCCATCTCCCGCACTACCGTCTATGTTGACCTTGGTCCAACTCGATGAAGGGCCATTCCACCACACTTCCTTAACCACATTTGGACACTAAAAGTAGCCGCTGAGTTTGAAAAGGGAGAGGGTTTTAAAGTCAGGTAGGGAATTGTACATGATGCCGAATTTGAAGGTTTTGAGGTTGTGGACAGTCGACCAAATTCTGGAGATAACTAAGTGATTAGGCATAGCTTTGTTGTTGAAGCATTTTCTGTTACGAGCTATCCCTATTTCCGCACAAATAGAGCTCATGAGGGTCTTCAAAATAGCTTTCATCCCAGGGCTGCATGCCCAGTGCATAATGGTGCTAATCAAGCTCACTATGCTTACATTTAGATTCAAATGAAATCCCAGCTTGTCTAAGAAGTAGTCCCAAATCTTCCTGCTAAAGCCACAGCCTAACATAATATGATCCGTAGACTCCGAGTTTTTTAGACAAAATGGGCAGGCTGAGACAATCGTGACCCCTTTCCTCCGAAGATTGTTTTGGGTAGGGAGGGCTCCATGAAGAATCTTCCAAACTACCATAGACTCCCTAGGCGAAATGTAAGGGGCCCATATTTTCTTACCCCAGTCTACTTCAGGAAGGTGATGGGAAAATCCATCATAGGCAGCCTTACAAGTTACATTGCCCAACTTTCTGTTCTTCCAAATAAGTCTGTCTTTCCCCCCACGAATGATTCTGACTTTCTTGATGTCTTCACAAATATCTGCAAAGTCCACTTCCAACCAATCCGGAAGACACCAACTACCATTCGAATAGAAATCCGAGACCAGGGCATTTTGATCTTCAATTCTTGCATCTTCGACCCTGTCTCTAATAGTATATCCCAACCAGTTCATAGACCAAAACTTAACCACGCTATGTTCCTCCACAAGCCATATAGTTTCGGCCAGCAGCCCAGTAAAGACATCTCTAATCGAGGACCAGATCGTGGATTTATAATAAACAGTTCTAGCAGAGCCATCTTTATTCACCAGCTTAGCTCTAAGAGGGGAGATGATAGGAGTGTTACCTTCCAGGATAGCCCAAGCAAGTTTGGACAACATGGCTTTGTTTGTGGCTTTGAGCTCCGAACGCCCAGACCCCCCTCCTTATTGATTGTGCAGACCTTTTTCCACGCAACAGTCAGTAATCTCCTTTCCGTGTAACTCCAGTCCAGATAAAGTTTTTAATGCATTTATCTAGCGATTTCAGCATCAGAGCAGGCCAGCGGTATACTGCAAAAGAGTGATTAAGCAATCCAGATATAAAATATTTTACCAGCATTACTCTACCTGCCTGGGATAAAGTCTTCGTCCATGTATTGAATTTGGCCAGAACCTTGTCATAGAGCTGTTGCAGGTGCGTCCTTTTGGGAACTTCCGGGAAGATGGGGACGCCCAAATATACGCAAGGGAGGCTGCCAACTGTCATTTTCAAAGCATGTTTTACATAAGCCATTGATCTACGCTGAACTCCGCTTCCAAAGAAAACATGAGATTTAGCATAATTCACTCTTTGACCCGACATATTTCCGTAGCGGTCCAAAAAAGTGATGGTGTTTTTGGCATTCGTCTGTGTGGCTTTACAGAAAATCATCACATCATCCGCATATAGAAGGTGAGAAGGGAGTAGTGTCTTCTTTGAGTTATTGGAAGGACGCAGCTCACCTTTATCAACCATCCGCAACAAGCCTCTACTAAAATATTCCTTAGCAAAACAAAAGAGTAAAGGCGAGAGCGGATCACCTTGTCTGACCCCTTTCGAACAGGCAAAAAATCCGTGCGGGATTCCATAAAAAAGAATGGAGATGCGGGAGGACGAGAGCAGATGCTTCACCCAAGACAGAAACTTCTCGCAGAACCCAAAGCAATGGAGAACCTCCAGAAGAAACGACCACTCCACCGTATCGAAAGCTTTCTTGATATCAACCTTCAGAGCCATTTGACCCTCTGCCCCTCTCCGATTCATGCTATTGATTGCTTCGGAGGCCAAAGCAATACAATGATGGATATTGCGACCCGGGACAAAGCAGAACTGATTGGGAGCTAGAACCTGACTTGCGATGCTACCCAGTCTAGTAGCCATAATCTTCGTCACCACTTTAAATATGAAGTTACTCAACATGATCGGCCTGAACTGCTCCACTCTGTTTGTCTGCTCCACCTTCGAAATGAGAACCATAAAGTTCGAGTTGAAGTTCATGGGGAGCTCACCTGAGATAAAGAAATGTCGGATGGCCGCATAAAGATCATCACCCACTATGTTCCAAGATTCTTTGAAGAATTTTCCAGTATAACCATCTGGACCCGGGGCGCTATCTGCTGACATATCAAAAACCGCCTCTTTGACATCTGAGGGAGAAGGGACAGCTGTGAGCATGTGATTCTGCAACTCAGTTACCACATTTGGGATGACTTCCTTAACATCTGATAAATCATCTGGCTGGGAATGGTAGGATTTGAAGAGGTCTTCATAGAAAGCGGTAATATGAGCTCTGATCTTGCCCTGATCTGATGTCTGCTCTCCCTCAACTTCCAATGTGGAAATGTGGGCTTTAATTTTCCTAGAAGCAATGAAGGAGTGGTAGAACTTGGTATTTCTGTCCCCACAAGTTAACCAGGAGACTCTGGCCTTCTGTCTCAGAAAATCTTCTCTTACATTCAGCTCCTCTTCCAACTTCTGACAGCATCTTGTCTCTGCATCACGAAGATCATCAGAGTAGCCATCTTCTTCAATCTTGCCTTGGACATTGAGAAGGTTTTCATTTGCTTTGTCTACTCTCTCCAAAATATTGCCAAAGCTAGTTTTGTTCCAGATTCTCAAAGTGTGCTTCAATCTCTTCAACTTCTTCTGGAACTTGATGATGGGATTAGGCTCCCAAAGAGGCTGGATCCAGTTGCTTTCCATAACCTGACAAAAATCAATATGGCTAGACCGAGCATTGATAAACCGAAAAGGCCTACCAATATTATTAAGGTTAGCATTTTACATTTTAAAAATAATGGGGGAATGGTCGGAGCCACTCCTAGCAAGCACTCTTCCCTCGATATTATCCCAAGCATCAACAAAGGCTAAATTACATAGGCCTCTATCTAGCTTACACTGCACATTGTGATCACCTTTTCTACCATTGCACCAAGTGTAGAGGTTGCCTTTTTGCTCAATTTCCACCAAATCATTCTCAAGAATCATATTCCTAAATTCTAAAGAAGCACTAGAATATGAGAAGGTTTTTGATTTTTTCTCATGACTACCCAAAACGCAATTAAAATCTCCACAAATCATCAAAGGGGTACCATCAACAACTCTACCCAAATCCAACCATAAATCTCTCCTCCTTCTATAATTCACATGGGCATAAACAAAGCCATATCCCGCACGCACGCCACCAAAAATTAAATTTAAAATAATAATTTGGGACGTGCACAAAATGGTAGCCTCTAAATTGACATCATTTCTACCCAACACCCAAAGGTTAGGAACATCATTATTACCCACATTTTCACAAAGTAAGGTGTAACCAAAACTCTCCCAAAACTTCTTTACATCTAAGTCATAATACATCATAGGCTCCGCAATGCAAAAAATATTAGGACGAAACTTAGAAATAAAATAGCTACAATATTTCCTACTCGAAGGCTTTCTAAAGCCTCTAATATTCCAATATTGTACTATTATTTCTTTTTCCTAGTTTGATGCCGGGTGAGAACACCCTTGTAAGATCCGTCACTATTCTTATCCCCAGGTATATCTTTATTGCTAACTCTATCAGATATATCAATCAAAGATTCATTGATAGGATGAGTTACCTTAGAAGGAACACCTTGCAGCATTTTGGCCAGCTTATTTTCCTTTGCACCAGCTGCCTCTTAAGTAGGCTTAACCAAATCCTCTTTCGCTTTTTCAAGTTTGCGGGGAGATGAAGGGGCATTAGAGGAGTCATCCGTTTCCGAGTCCGAAATTGTGGTGATTTCAAATGCTTGCTTCACCTTTTCCAAGTCATCATTCTCAGAAGCCATGATGTCTTTGGGAGTGATTTTATCTGTGTAGATAGCAATAGCTTTCTCCGGTCCTGCTTCTACCTCCAGGACCTCTTCATCCTCATTATCCTCTTCGTCATCACTTGCCCAGCTCTTTTTGGGTGGATCTGCAAGAGGCTTATCTTTAATGCCCAAGATTGGGCCATCGTTCTGAGATAGTAGAACTTCAACGGCAGACTTATCCAGTATTTTGGTAGAAGTCCAGGCTGCTTCATCTTCTAAAGGATCAACCATGGGGTCAGACACAACCATATTGCCCTGAGTCTCCGGTTCAGCAAGAGCTTCAACTTCTTTCTGAGGTCGCAAGGAGGTCATGAGGCGGGACAAAGATTGACCCACCGGAACTGATGTGTTTTTTGCTGCTTTTTTCGTAGTCACCTGCTGCCACTCCTGGGTGACTTTAGGCTTAGGAGCACTCTGTTTTGGAGGAATTGGAATTGAGGCTTTCTCATGTTGTACGATTTTGCTTTCTTTTTGAAGTCTCTTTCTGCAAACCTTGGCATCATGACCCATAATTTGACAGAAGTTACAGAATTCTGGCCAACTCTCATAATGCATAGAAACTTGGACAGTCATACCATTCCCATGCTCAATTTGCACAAATGACTCTTTGGATCTAGATACATCCACCTCAATCAAAACTCTAGCATATTGCAAGTGCGTGCATTCCAAAGTTCT
Organism: Cardiospermum halicacabum; assembly: GCA_031304145.1. Lineage (NCBI taxonomy): Eukaryota > Viridiplantae > Streptophyta > Magnoliopsida > Sapindales > Sapindaceae > Cardiospermum > Cardiospermum halicacabum. The sequence goes on along the minus strand of CM062394.1, from coordinate 12,424,792 downwards.
TTTATCAATTTTTAAAGGTTGACCAACACATCTAGCAAGGTTCCAAATAATTGAAGGATCAAAATATTATTCACCTAGATCATAAAATCTAACCCAAATTTGTGCAACTGTAGATCTTTGAGATGAAGGATTAAAATTATTAGACCAAGGCAATAATCTAATCGTACCTGGGTGGAGGGACAGATTTGGAGTGATTCTAATGCGGTCACGTTCCTCCATAGATGAAAATTTAAAAGTATAGAAACCCTTACCCAAACTTGATATCTTCCAATCTCCTCGCGGATTCCATAACTTTTGAATTTTGGTTCTCAAATCTTCAATTCTCCACGGAATATTACCCGGTTTGAGAATGACTCCCAATCAAAGCCGTATCAAACATCTTAATTCTAGCAGCGTGCAGTTCAGCAGATATGGGAATTGTCATGTAACTCCCCTTTCTCTCCGGAGGTGGAGCAGCAGCAGTATAAGCTTTCATCGTATCGTTAGATTGTTCTCCCAACAGAGTAGATTTATAGTTCATACCTTTGGGATTGGAGACCGGCGGTTGAATTTGACCGGTGGACGGCGCAGCTTTAGGCGACGCAGCCAAAGAGGTGTCACGCAACGGCGCGGTCTCGGGAGGAGACTGAGACGTAGTAGTCTGGGGCGGCTTCTCAGATAGAGGAGCGGCCGAGAAAGTTGAAGTTTTAGAGTTCCAGAGAGACAAAAGATCAACCGAATGTATCGGGGGAGTAGGTTTTCTACCAAAGATGTCAGGATGGCGGAGCGGGTTTTGGAGGATGGTGACCGACTTGGAAGAGGCGGCCGGTTGTTGGACGGAGGAGGTAGCCGGGGTTTGGTGGTCGGCCAAGGGGCGGCCGGTGACGGGGGCTGTGGGCGGGAGGTTTGAGGGGTGAAAGGCGGTGGTCGGCGGGAGGTGGGGGTGGCCGGAGGAGGGTGGCTCGGTGGGGGGGCGGACGGGTGAGGGGAGAGGAGGAGGTGGGGATGGCCGGTGGAGGGAGTTTTTGGCGCCAAGGAGGAGGCGGTGGCAGTGGAGTCCTCCGGTGGTGGTGGTGGCGCGATGGTGAGGCCCGACGGCGAAGGTGGCCGGCGGTCTTCCATGGCGGCAGCTTCAAACATCTTCAAAATTCTAGTGAGAAGTCAGAGCGTTTTCTCTCACTAGAATTCATCTTTTTTTGGAACTTTAGATTCGTGTTTGTATGTGTTTATTTGAGCATGAAGGTGCTAGCTAGGCATCGATAGCCTAGCCCTTTCCTCTCTCCATTTTTCTTGTGTGTTTTTTTTCTTTTCGAAATGAATATATGTCCAGGTGGATCGAGCTAGCATTTGAAGGTCGGGTTGGAAGCCCTCCTTAGAGCATTCATTTCATGGCATCTTTCACATTGTTTATTTTGTATGCATTTTTGTAAATGTATTTAACTTTAAATATTCTTTTGTCAACTTGTTCACTTGGTTTAGTGACGAGTTGAACACTAAGCTCAGTTTCGCATGTTGATTCGAGTTTGGTGTTACATAATGATTTCATAAGTAAACCTTATTGATGATTAACAAGTGATGATGTATTTTAAAGTATTTATTTTCCACTTGGATTGCAATTCCTATTATGTGTATATATATGTAGTAAGTATATGAGGCTATATGTAACTGTCGATGTGGCGTACTGGCCTCCTACGCCTCGAGTCCTCCGAGGCTAAGGGTCGGACGCTACATTTATTGGTATCAGAGCGCCGGTTCTCTGTTGCTTCTTGCTTGTGCTTGTATGTGCATTAGAAATAGGATTGTTGTGCATTGTTTTCAAGACATGACATTGCATTTCATGTTAGCAAGTAAGAATTACATTGTGTCGCTAATGCTCGATCGCTTGGACCTTTTCAGATCAAAAAATTATTTTTGAGTCAGGGTTAGAACTCGCCGTGAACAAAACACTAGAGGCCAAGGTCCCGCACCTAGTGGGACTCGTGACATCCCTACAGGAGGGGATGGTGGACGGGAACCTACCCCACCGAGTAGTGAACGAACGGTGAATGATATGCCTTTCGACGCCACCATAACTCAAGCGAGGGCTTTTGCGGACATAGCCCAATTCATGGATGGAGTCCAGAGAGGGACTATTGGCGGGCAGCCGAAGCAAGAGAGGCCGGCTATTGAGAGGTTGCCTAAGAAGAAGATACAACTCCTCAAGGGCACTAGCGCCGAGAGTTCGGAGGTAGCCAAAGATTGGCTTGATGATATGATCCGGGTGTGTGATGAGATCCATTGCACGGAGGAGGAGAAATTGTAGTGTTTGGTGTCTCTCCTCCGTAGTGACGCCATCCTGTGGTGGGAATTGGTGACCCTCACGGTAACCGAAGAAGAGAAGACTTTTGAGTTCTTTTGTGAAGAGTTTCGGAAGAATTATGTGGGCCAAGTTTATCTGGATTAGAAGAGGATGGATTTTCTCCATTTGAGGCAAAGAGGAGATTCGGTAATGGAGTATAAATTGAAGTTTGTGAAGTTAGCCGGTATTGTTCGGAGATGGTGCCCAATCCAAGAGAGTGGTGCCGTATGAAAATTTGAAAAAATATATATACTAATCTCATTTTGAAAGTAAATTCTATTTATATTATTTTTAAAGAATTTGAACGCTTTAACTATCTTTTCATTAAGTAACAGTAAAATCAATTATCAGTAAGATCAATTATCGTCATATTTCCTCCGTTTTTTTTAATTGCTACGCGTTCCACAAATGACAATGATTTATTAATTACTACACTTTCCATCTTGGGTAAGAAAAATAAAGAAAATTACTTATATGCCCTTATCTTTTACTAACTTTCAAAATTTATTTACTTCAACAAATCAACCATATTTACCATAAATTTAAAATTTTACCTACTCAATAATTAAATTGGAATCCACCCACCCACTCAATTTTACTCACTCTTTCACGAGAATCAAACTCGACCTATCTCACAAAATCAAACAACTACTCGGCTCAACTCACCTATCTCACAAAATCAAACAAGTGCTCAGCTCATAGGAATTAATCGACCGTCAAATCCCACTCACCCATCTCAGTTCACAAGAATCACCAATGAACCCACACACTCATCTTTCATCATCACACACGAATCTACTCTTGAACCCTAATTTTGTCGATTCTCATCTACATCTTCACCATTAATCTCACCTCAACTGAAGCTACAAGAGCTTATGGGCAATCGAAGGAGAAGAGGTATATTTCAAAAACGTAATAAATGTCAGTACTGTGCTTTTCGTGAATGGGAACTACTGGAATTAGAAATCCAACAAGCGCAAAAGCTTGTTCATGATCAACATCAACAACCACTTCATCAGCAAGATTTTGGTGCTCAATTTGGCTTCCCTGAAGAGATATTGGTACCTCATAGCAAAATAGGAGAGATTGTGCAAGATTTCATGCAACTAGATTCTTATCAGCAACCTAAAGATGATTTTGGTGGTGAATATAGTTTGTCTGACGAGAAGATGCTGAGGATATTAATACCAAGCCTGTTTATGGATAGCCTACCGATTATGCATGACAGTGTTGAACCCGATGATATTGTACCCAACTCTGAGGATCCTGATGAGATTATGCAAGACTCTGAGGACCAAAACACTGAGGACTGTGATGACATTAGTAATTCTATTTTCTGATTTATTATTATTTGTTGATCACACTACTATTATACCTCCACTAATTTCATTCTCATACATATCTTAATGTAGAAGACAACCCCAGGTTCTACAACCCCACTTCACATCAGATTTCACCGTACTCGAAGGAGGAAAAGAACTAATCTTTTCACATCTGTCAGGAGAATTGGTCATTTCTGTTTTTGTGTGCTAGATGTATCTTGTAATTCTACTGTATTATCTATTTTATCATGTTTGTTATTCGTCTAAGATGTTGTTTTTAAGGTAGTGAAGTGAACAATTAGTTGTTATAGGTTCAGATTTTGATATGGATCGTTGTATAACCGTTTTAATGAGATGAAAAATGTACCTTTTGCTCTGTAGAAACTGGTCATTAATTGTTTTGGAAGGGTATGATTTTTATTAGTGTTCATTGCATTTTTGGACTTTTTATTAAAAAAATTATATTTTTAGACCAAAATTAAAATTTTTACAAAACTAAACCTTTTTTCAAAAGTTTTTGCAGAAAATAGACCAAAATGACCGTAATACCCTTGCTTCCCGGTCTTGATTTGCTTCACGGACAAATCAGACCGGGAAGTAAAAACTACACCGGGAAATAGGCAAAATATAACTGTTTTCAGCTGTTCTGCTTTCCGGACCTGGAAACAGAACACCGGGAAACAGTTATATTTGTCTGTTTCCCGGTCTGATGCTTCCCAGTCCACTTGGAAGCTCATTTTTGTAATTTTTTTTTAAAAAAGTCTAAAAGTGTAAAAAATTTAAAGTTGGTCTAAAACTAAATTTTTTTTATATAAGTTCTAAAAATGCGTATTTTCACTTTTTATTAATAATATTTAGCTGCAGGCTCTATAGTAGATGGAGCAAATACAACTACTTTACCTGGTTCAGTGATACTCAGGAGAAACACACTATAGATGGTATCCACTATGGTTCAGTTTTAAATATTTATTTTCTCGTCATAAATTGCTATTAGTTGCTGTGAAACTTGTAGGGTGTAGATTACTTTACCTTCTTCAAGTAATCTTGAAAGTCAGTGTACTATGTTTGCTGTGCAAATATATGCTATTTCTTTTGGTAAAGATTTGATGGTGATCCTCTGGATCGAATGTTGCTCTCTGTATAATCAATGCTTAGATTTTGGTTTCCGCTTTATAGTAGAAGTTATCTATTTGATTCCATTTTGATATAGTTACCATTTTAATTTGTTTTTCTTTCAACATGAAAAATTCAAGTTCAGCTGTTAAGCTGCTCCACCTGCAATAGCTTACTTGTTGTCTGAGATTGAATGCTTTGTTAAGATAAACATATATTTGGTAACTTTATTAGGTAACTATGCCTTTATGGTAGGGGGAAGTTTTCATCTAAGGAGGAAAAGAAGAAAACTTAAAAGGAAGGTATTATTAATTTTATACAACGCAAATTCAATGCTGTAACTGAAGACAAAAAGAGTGCATCAGGAAATGGGCGCAGACGTTATAATAATACTATTTCAGAAAAGGGGTCCCTTTCTTGAGTACCATCAAGATCACTATCACCTTCTAAGCTTGTATCCCGCTGTCAAAGCTTTGTTGAAAGGTCGGTTGCCCAACCTCAGACTATGAAAATGGAATCAGAACTGCCGCGACCAGCCCCTCAAGGTGACCTTTATTCTGTGACTAGAAATTTTGTTTTTATTAGGGGCATTTGCTCCTTCCATATTGCTCCAATATGTATGAATTAAAATGTTCTAAGTTTTTCTATAGAAGTGTTTTGTTATGATAATATTTCAGATATGTTTGCTGCAGTTAATGCAAAAGGATAAGTCTTCTTTGGTGAATCAGAAAAACACTAAAGAGGCACTGAAGCCAATTATCATTTTCAACAACCAAATTCTGTCTACCTCACCTAAGCATAGACATATGCAATAGTTACGAATTCCTCATCCTGGTGCCTTTTCTAGCGCCCTAGACAGCTCCATGTCAAGCCCTTTCAGAAGCCCAGTGAGAGCATTTGGTCCTGATGCTGTGAATCCTGGTTTCTGGACTGGAAAACTTTATTCAGATATTGTTATACAAGGATCTGGACAATGTTCTAGCCCAGGTTCAGGTCATAATTCTTGACACAACTCAGTTGGCAGGGACATGTCAAGTCAGTTTGATAGGACAATTGCAATTTAACATTTTAGAGAGTATGTAGGCATTGAATAAAATTTCTCTGGTTTCTATCAGTAGTTTATGATATCAATACCATTTTTGACAGGAAATTTCACTTCTAAGTCATTTTAGACACGATAATTTAGTGCGATATTATGGATGCGAAACTGTAAGTTTATCTACCTTCTCATCTCTAATGATATTGCTGGGATGCTTTAATTCTTCTTCTTTAACTATGAAGCTTCTATACGCTTGTGATACTATATGATTGAAAACTTATTGCTCATGTTATATATATATATGTCTATTTGTAGTTAAATGCCCAGCTCAAGTGGGTTGATGTACTGTAGTCTATAAGGTTTGGAATTGGCATCTCTCATTATTCTAACAATGCTTTGGCAGATTTTGGGATGGCAAAGCTTGTAAGAATTTTTTTTCTTCAAAGTGCTAATGTCTGTATCATCTTTGCAGACTAGATAAAATCTGCAATTGTATAGTAACTGAAAATCTAGTGATGCCAGCAATTATTTATTTCACAGTTGAAGCATAACTAACAAATTGCCTATTTTGAACTTGATTTAAATTCAAAGTTGATGTGTCAATTATTTGAGCTTAATGCTCTTTTCTAATATACTCTTTCTTAACAAATTCCAAATTACGGGGCAGTTCTGTCCATTGTCGTTCAAAGGAAGCCCTTACTGGATTGCACCTGAGGTTTGTTGCTGCTTATTCTTCTTTAATGTCCATTATACAGTTATAGATTTTGATGATATATACTAGCATTATTATTCATGTCATAAAGAACTCGAGTGGTTCTGGTTTTGCATCTCTTTCAGGAGCATATGTGAACTTTTAATCTTCTTTCATCAGCTTCTATCGTACATGCTTGAAGTTCTGTTCTTGCTCACATGATACAACTGATAAAGTTTGGGACTTTGCTCGGTGCCAAGAAGAGCATTCATTAACTGGTAATGTGCTTTAGCCATTCAATAGATGTTATATTGAATTAATGTTGTAGTTGGGTTGGGGTGTCTGGTTGAATGCTATAAAGTTCATTAGGATTCCCTAAATGTTACCTTTAATCAAACTTCTGTAAAGTTTGTCTTGCTTCTTGGTTGCAGCTTATGTTTTTACGATGCATTTTAGAATAGCTATTTGAATTTTGGGCATATCATAGGATGATGTTCACATATGATCCTATAACTTTCAATTTACTTAGATTTTATAGCTATCTTTGACATTCTAATATGATCACATAGAATTTCCATTTTAAAATCTTGGTGTGGGTTTAATGTGGGATTTGAATGAAAGGAATAACCTAAGAATTTTTAATGCGTGATTTGACCTCAAGCGGGCTATGGTTGGGATGTGAAGAGTGTTGATCGGCACCCTACGAAATATCTTCTAGTTTTAGGTTTGTAGTTTTATACACATGACTTTGTAGAGGGATTTTTTTTTTGTTATCATGTATCTACAAAATCAATAAGGTTCCTGTATTATATATGCTTCCTGTTTTTCATCTCTTATGTGCATCTTACTGAAATAATTTGATATGGCTCATTGATCAGTGAATATTTATATTATGGGAAGCACATCAGTGATAACAGTGGCATACTGCTATTCAATGAAGTGACAGCATCTGTAGACTCAGCTGCATACTTCAAGCACCAGAGAGTATTTTCCTAATTTGAATCTTAACTTATACAATATGTTTAATGTTTATGTTCGTCTCTACTTGCATTAATGGCTGAAAATATGGGAACTAATATGTGCAGTACGAATAAGTATTCATTTAGTTCAATATAAGTATTCATAAACTGACAGAGCGATACAAAAATCTGCATACAAAAGTATTTTGACATGATACAAAAAAGAATACAAAAGGTTCTAATTAATGTTTTGCTGCATTTAGATTAGTTTATCAATTCATAACCAATAACTTCATCTGGTTATACTTCTTTTTCCCTAACTTGAAATGTACCCTCATTTAGAAAATGCACTACTCCATTAAGGAGACTTTTTTCAACCTCTACTTGATAGGGCAGCTCGCCAATTCTTTCTAACTTAATCTTTCCTTTATGTGAGTTTTTGTATTCATTTCCCCTTTTACTTTCAAAATCTCTATCATGACATACTGCCGTTGCAACCAATTACAATGAAGTTTCTTAATATCATACTCAGTGTAAGCATCTTTGACTGACTTGACTAACTTTGATAAATCTTTTGGAAATTTGAATTGATTGAATGGCATTGAAAAACCCTAAGTCTAACACATTCAAGTCAGGGCTTTGTGCCGGTTGGCAAATCAAATTTATCTTAAACCCATCTGAATTGGCTGCGGCCATGAACTCCATGTCACTTAGACTTATATGTGGTATTGCATTATCTTGTTGGATCAATATGCATTTGTTGTCGCTTGTACACCATTTCTCCTTAATTGCTGGAATTATTAAGTTAATGACTGCTTCCCTAATTACACTCCTTGTAACTGAGTGAACTGCCTTTAATTCAAACGTGTCTTTTTCTCTATTGCTGGTAGTTCTTTTTGTAATATGCTTCTCTGTGAATGGCCAAATCTTAATTTTGCCATTAAAAATACATTGTCCCTCACTATCAAACTGAGGTCTTGCAACAGCTGCAATAAACATGATTTTGAGGATGAAATTTTTACTTTATGTGCTTTTTATGGGTTCATTTTCATTTAGTAAGAGGTAGTACCTTTGCATCACTTTTCTACCATTTCTCATTTATATGTACTAAATTTGTTAGCAGCTGAAATCTTAGTACCTCATTCATAGTTCGTGGAATGATTTTAGAAACAATCCACCCCATTCTCTTGATTATGTGCATTACTGTGATGGATGGCTTGATGTTGTTTGTATGTGATTTGATTATACCTTTTTTTTAAACATTCCAACAATAACACTTTCACTCACTTGTAATGCAACAGCAATTGCTCTAATTGTTGTTCTATATTTTTTAGGGATGGACTTGATGCGCTCTTCGTCGTAGACCTTTTCTTTTCTACCAACTCTACCAGGTTTGTTGCTCTTTAAATTGATCACAACTCCATTTTGCACTTGCAATTTCAGTATTTTATTCCAAAAGTGACTTATTGTAATCCTGTGTCTGCTAAACTCTATAGCTAGCTTGTTTATGCTGCCCCAAGGTACTTCAAAGTTCTCATTAACCATGTTTAAAAGTCTCTGTGCTAATTGCTTCTTCCAGATCTACTGCTTGCTAATATTTCAGAATCTTTCAAGTTTGTATTGGTGTTGTCATTTTCATGTTGTTCAACTTCTGCACAAGATTGAATAAGTTCATCTTCATCATCGGATGATGTAACATATCTTATCATCTTTAGATTCTGATTCATTTTCATGTTGCATTTGCAAGAGTTTTTCCTCAACAATTTCATATTCATCATCACAATGAAGGTTATGAACTATCTCCTTAACAATCCAATAACAACTACCAACAAGAAGAAGAAACAATAGTAAAGAAATAGATGGAACTATCAGTTGTTCAGTTGTTCTATCTTGTACACTGTCAGCAGCTATCTCACTTGAGTTGAAAGAAATAGGAGCAGAAATCCATGGAGCAGACAGCAAAAAAAACCAATAAACAGAAGGATAAATTGTATTCTCTGTTTTCTTCATTCTGTTTTCCGCATTTATTTTAATAATTTGTATTTATTCATTTTGGTAAATTTGTACTTGTTGATTTTGGTAAGTAAAGCGCACAAAAAAAGGCGCCAATGATTGTAATTTTAATTGTTTTACTTTTGATTCTTACAAAGGTATAAATGGAAGAAAAATACTATTTCACATCAATATATGTAGTATAATTAAAAGGGATATTCCCAAAAAACCCCCAAAATATAAAAAGTTTCACTTTTCGACCCTGGTTTTGCCAAGTATTGCAAAACAACCCCCAATGTGAAAACCTAAAACGGTTTATGTGTCCACATCCTGTTTGCCGTCAAGGTTAACTGGATGCACAATTTCTGTAATGCCACTCGAATTTGATGGTATTTTAATGTTGATCTGGTATAACAGAAATATTTTGTTTTTAATATATTCTCATTAAATTTACAATTCTGCCGTTGCTACTAAAAAAATGAAGAACGTTGATCTGGTACAAGATAAATATGAATATTTATTGTAATTTACAATTCTGCCCCTACTACTAAAAAATAACCGTTGGGCAACGGTAATGTTTCCCAACCAATTTCCTTATAAAGCCATCACCATCTGCAGTAATATATACTTACATTTATAGAGAGCAAAAAGAAACTATTCTAGTAGCATATAGTAGATTGAAAAATATTCATCACAGGGCTGATAGAGGAAAATCGACGACTCAGAAACTTTTTTTATTCGCTTTTGCAGTTTCAACAACGCAGGTTAGAAGGAAACAAAGACAATCTGTTAACCAGCATATCCACATCAACAAGTATACATATAGAAGATAGTTCAGCAATTTATAAGATATGTTTCGAAACAATCTAAATGGAGGTATTATTAGGTTCAATAACAGGCGTTGTTATTGTCGAAAGCGGGCGGCGATTAAAATTTCAGAGTCAAATAAAAATCCGTACAAACTATACTTCTATTGTGATGAATGCAACTACTTCAGGTGGTGGGTTCCTTATGAGCAAGAAATCAACGAAGATGTATTACACAGATGTATGATGCAATATGTTGGCAATATAGAACCAGGTGAAGGGATGATCAGAGACAGTAGAAATGTACTTTGCGGGTATCATTTTATTTATTGCAGTCTCATTCTATTTACCTGTGTTGCTGTCCTATGCAGACTATTTAATGTTGTTTAGTAAAGCTATTACAAATGAATGTTATGGCATAAGTTAGTCTAATATGATGCCAAAATGTAATGACTTTAACATAATATGAAGGCAGAAGGTAATGGTAGTTGCTACTATGACCCTGGAATGTACAATTTGTATTTATCCTATTTCAGTAATGAAATCTACATCTATATACAAATTTACCAAACTCAATCAGTAAGAAGAATAGCTCATAACATCATTTAAGTAGATATATCATAAGTTTAATTCAGCAGCAACTAATAATATCTTCTAGTATTTCTAATACATATATCATATGGTTGAGCAGTAGAACCAAAATAATTCCCAACAGTGTTTATGGGTTTCAGCAGCAAGTGTTAAATTAGTAATATGATCTCTAATAACCTAGTCAAGCAAATAAAATGTTTAGTTTAGTACCAAAAGCAAGATTGCAAGTCAATATGTACTCTTTTTGAGTTCATATTACATTGCAATCTTGAACAAAAAGTGAACAACGTTGCACCTGTTGTATAGTTTGGCAGCTGGTACAAATTGTAAGCTTGACATGCCTAATACAAAAGTAATGTTGTAGCGACTCAGAGTTGGACAGATATCTGTGAAGCACATGTCTGGGAGCATCCAAAATGGTAAATTCGATTCTGGAAGATTTTAAAAGGGTGTAGAGGTGGATTAGTAATAGGCAGAATCTGTAAATTGTAAATGTTTAAAAATATTAAACAAGTGTTACCAATGTGATGTTCCTCTGGGGTCCATCATGGTCGTCTCGCTTTTTTTTCATTGGGCTTTTTACTGAGCAAGTTGTAGATTTTTTTCCTTTACTCTTATTCTTGTCCTGCGAGACATGAATATTGGAAGTACTGTCTATTACAAACTGTAGGATACACTGCTGTAAGATAAAATGTTATTTGAATAAAATTAGTAACAACATACCCTTTTACTGTTTTTGAGTCCAGGGACCACATTTGAAACACTGCTGGCTTGCCTTTTTGTTGATTCCTTTTTTCCCTGAGAAGAAAGCCAATTCATTATACAATAATGATTTAACAAATGCTTGTCACACTTATATATACATATAATTAATGAATCAAATAACAACCTTACTCTTTCCCTTTTTTTATGTTCTCCTTTGCTGGACTCTCCAAAGTTGGATGCAGCCTGAGCAATCACTGATCTGGTCTGCATTTGTACAAGTTTGAGCTATGTCAGTATGTTTAAATAGAAATATAACAATGTAAATGATTCTCTACCTGTGTCTGATTAGATACTGTCTCAGAAATGGCTAACTTGAGTTTTGGACAGGTCCTTTTGTTGTGGCCTTGTTGGTAACATCCCTTGCATGTCACTTGTCCATATGCTCTCTTAGGGGGTGATTCTCCTTCCTCTCTTCCTTCTTAGTTGGGCGCCCAGCTTGCCTCTTATATTGAGGAGGCTTTATGTCATCATCTGGGTTATGCCTCCACCTATTCGCTTGCGGGACTGGATGGATCACTTCACCATAAGTTCTCTTGTACATTGACCTACACAGATAAGGATGGACGTGTTTGCTTATTGCATCTGGTAGACTGTCAATGTCAAATTTATACCTAATCAGCAAATTAAAGACACAGTTAGTGATTTAAAATTATATGTAATGTGTTAATATAAGAAGCTAAAATATAATTACCTAATGAAGTAATGACGTGCACACAGGGTATGCCAGATTGTTGCCAGTAACCACAACTACAACCACGATCTCTAAGATTAACTATATACTGTCTTTTAGTCCTGTGGTTATAAAGCTCAAACTCATACTCTCCTGATGGCATAACTCTATAATCCCTTGAATCTCTTGAAAACCTCAACAACTTTTTGTTCACAACTGGTGCTACAATGCCATCCCAAGATTGGGATGCTTCGGCCCGTTCAGTTATCTTAGTCATTACTAGCTTTCTAATCTCCTCCAGCAATCCCAAGTACGTACCACCTCTTGGTTCCTTCAACATGTTGTTCAAACTCTCAGTCATGTTATTAGTTACATGGTCACATTTGATCCTGTGATCCATGGCATACAGGGCCCATCTGTGAGGAGGTATTTCATCCAGGAATTTCTTGGCAGCAGGATTGAGGTTTCCTATTTCTGTCATAGCCTCCGCCCAACTAACTTCACTTGCACTTCTACTAGCAACCCAAAACAACATCTGAAGTCTCTGGTCTCTGAACTTAACTCTGTACTTAGCATATATGCCTTGCACAAAACCTAAACCACTCGAAAAGCATACAGTACCAATTAGTATATTTACATTACTTAAATACCATGAACAAGAGGCACTGACATAGTTCACATTTTAAAATATTATAAGCAGAACACTGCAAGAAGTATGCTATGCAACTAGCAGTGAAGTGGAACTTAAAAAGGAAAAGAAAAACAGATTGTAATATTACAACTTAACATCAGAAATAATATCAGAATACTGAACAAATCTAAATCAGATACTCATTGACATCTAATTGATGCAAACATAACACCACATCCAAAATAATCTTCAGCACATACATAATTCTAGCATTCTGTGTACTGACCAACTATAACAAAACAGTACCATCCCATAATTAACTACAGGACCGTAGGTAAGATATGTGAAACTAAGTATTCAAACCATAACATTTAAACATTGTAGCCACATAATAAAATAGTACAACAGATTATAACCTATCGGAAAATTACCTATGTGATGCTTCTGGCCAGACAACAGGTACAGTTTTTAGAATTGATTTTCCACGGTCAGACATGATGCATACGGGTTTGGTAGGAGGCAGGTCCAAGAATTCCTTTAAATTGATAAGGAACCACTCCCAATTTGAGTCACTTTCTCCTTCGCATAGACCACAGGCAATGTGAAATAAACCACTGTTGGCATCCAGGCCAACTGCTGTGAGCAAGCATCCTTTAAAAGGGCTTTTAAGCCATGTCCCGTCAATACCGATGAAAGGTCGACACCCATTGCGAAACCCAACCCGTTGAGCTTGGTAACAAATGAACATTCTTTCGAAAGTCATAGCTGGTTCTCGTGTTGATATTACTGCTCTTGAACCGGGATTCGTCATCAGAATTATTTGCGCATATGTTCTCATTATCTTGAAGCACTGTCCATATTCTTCCCTTAAAACATCCAAAGCCCTTTCTTTAGCTTTATACAACCTAAACTCATCGACATTGACTCGGTACCTTTCCTCTAGCAGATGCCTAATAACTGAAACTTTGACGTCTGGATTTTTCTTTATCAATTTTTCAAATTTTTTGGCAATCCAACTAGCTTTAGCTTCCTTAGACTTGTGCGATCTATGACATTTATGAGTTCCAATAAATGTCTTCACGGTCAATGTATGGCCTCCTCTACTTGATGAGGCATGAATTTCCCAAGGACACTTCTTAGCAGCACACCTATACAGAATCCTCCCTGGATCATTCTTTGATTTAATGTAGGTTATACCTGCCTGTACTGCATAGTCCTGCAGGGCTTGTCTGAGAGTGTACACTGTGTCATGTGTTTGTCCTTCAAAGAACCTGATCACCCCATCTGGCTCAACATGAAATGCTGATTCATTAACAATTTCTTCAAATTGCTTCTGAACATCAGGTGCGGGAGGTGGAGGTATAGGTAGAGACTCATCATCCCCACTCTGGTACTCTTCGAGACCTTCATACTGCAGTGTTGTATCATCTTGTGATGCATTTATGGGTGCTAGTGCTTCATCACCATGACATTGATCTCTAGAATGATTCACATCACCTCTGACTATGATATTGTTCAATTGTTCTGCATTTGGGATTTGGCTTTCTCCCAAAAAATCAGTCAGCACCTGTGAATAGTCTTGGTCTTGCTGATTGCTGCATTGACCAACATCTTGACTATCTCCCCCTACAAACTCATTACGTTGTGAACTTGTTGCTGATACATTAGCCGCCTTAGGAATAGTCTGTACTTTACTCCTAAGTTCTTCTAGTACTGATGAAGGAATTTTGACCATATTATTCTCCATTATTTGGTTCAAATCCCTCTAAAATGCAGCTTCAAAACCCGTATCACCTCTGAAATCATCGCCCTCATCATTTTCAGAATATACCTCAGGCTCCCATAGGTTATGAACATCTTCTTCTAGCTCGGTAACAGGATGAGCACCCTCCTCGATATCTTGACTCAGTGTGTTATCCACATGCTGAGTTAAAACCCCATCATCAGGCTCTAGGCTCATCGGTCTTTGAATTTCAGTTAAATGATATGGGTATCTTGGCAAATGGTCAGAGTCAGCTAGCATGAACACAAGGCGATGCTCCCATTTACGTTCGAAGTAATCAACTGCCAGAAGTAACTCTCTATCTGTTGTAATTCTCAGCATGTTTCTATCCCAAGGCACAAGCAAATAAATTGCCTTCCCTTCCAGTATTTCAAGCACCCCTTGTGGTAAAATTCCAACCTCTTGAAATGCTGCCACCAAGACAACAACCGAGAAAGTGTCGCAGTCAACTCTCCCTAAGTATACTTCCGAATCTGTAGTCCTTGCAAAAATTGAGAACTTGGTATCCATCACTGTAAGTTCAAATTCCTCTTCACTACCTACAACACATGTTAACAAAAAGAGACTTCAGGTAATGCATATATAAGGTTAACTAAATATAAGATAGGTTAACTAAATATTCTTATGGATTAAATTCCAACAAATACACATAGTAGGCAACTATAATTATTTCGGATAAAAATGAAAGTGTAACACAGATGGCCAGGAGGACATGTTTTTTAGCCGACAGTAAAACACATAAACAAACAATTTCATTTATCTCTATATGTGTGCACATATTACTTTTTGGACCATACATATCCCTACCATAACATAAACAATGATATTCACATCATATATTCTCAATACTTTTATTGGTGTGCCCTATTCAATGCAAATAACATATAAAAAGTGTAAACAGTAAAACAAATTTTGGATGCAGATATACTATACCTGGATGATTCAGGTGTAATGATCCAGTTCGAAAAGTACATATATACTTTATCCAGTATTTGAAGCAAACCAGAGGCCAATTACCAAGTGTCTGCACATTGGAACAACAGGAGTAGAAAAATGAATAACAAGACAAATGAATATAACAAACAAACCAATCAGACAACACCATATTTAACCAAATCCACACTGATGCACTGCCAAAAATAGAAAACACTATATTGCACAAAAGTAATTGAACAAAAGTACTAGCAATTGAAAAGAGTCAGACACTATTATAGAGGCAATTCAACACAAGACGAAGAAAGCACCACACACAGTCACTCTAGATGCCATACATTCAACTAAAAATCAACACAAAACAACAAACACAATCACCCAAAACACCATTCAAACATTTAACACAAACAAACAAGCAACCATTTGACACATTGAACCACTCTACGGTCAAAATACTCAATCACTCAAGATTTCAAAAATTCATCTAATTTATCTAACCAAAAATATTGACCACCAAAGACAGTCAACCAAACCACACTTCAAACATTTTAATGTGGCAAAAAGAAAACACCAAACACCTTAACCAAAACACAATACAAACATTCATACACATACTTTCCAGAAAATAATTATGAGCAGGCAACTACTCAAATATCATGAAAGATAAGGATTGAAGTATGAAGTAAAACACATGTAGATTCCATTGTATAAATGAGACACAAGACTAACAAAACACGTTCAAAAGGTTAGACAAAATACTCGGTACACTGTAGGATAACTCGTTATAACTCACCTGTTTTTAGTATCTCTGCAATCACGACTCACATTGTCGGTACAGTGTCGAAGCAGGTCGTCGTCGATAGGCGGAATAACAGTCGATGTGAACCTACGGCGTCGAAGAAAACCAGAGTGTTTGGTAATGGAATCGGTTTGGGAGATAGACGGTTAGGTGAGAGGTTAGAGAGAGAGAGTGTTAGTTGAAATGAAACACAGAATGATGGTTTCGTTGGTTTCGTGTGTCAGTGGAAAGTTAGGAGATTTTCAGAAAGGTGGGACAGGTGTTGCTTATTCCTCTATCCAGCAGAGTGTTTATTCGGCGCGACATGAGACGGTACGGTAAAGTAACATTAAGTCCGCGCCTTTTTTTAAATTTCAATATTTATTCTATAAAAATTACATTTTAACCCCTTCCGTCTATTAATTAAACGGTAACTGTTTTAAATCCATCTGCAGGATAACTTGGAGGTTGTTTTGCAATACTTGGCAAAACCAGGGTCGAAAAGTGAAACTTTTTATATTTTGGGGATTTTTTGGGAATATCCCATAATTAAAAAATGACAAAGTATTTGATAGCAACAATGGATTTTACAATTCTTACTTGTTCTTACAGTGTTTAGCCGTGTCCACCGTTTTTTTTTTTAATATTTTATAAATTTAATTACTTAATTTTTTAAATTTCTTATATTATTTTATTTTTTTAATTTTAGTAAATTTTTAATAATATGAATTTAACTTCATATATTTTTTTATAATTATTTAAATATTATAAAATTAAATAGACAATTTTTAATAAATATAAAAATATATTTTATTTTATAATAAATTAATAAGGGTAATCAAATTGCAATATAATAAATAAATATTTTGATAATTTTATAATTTTCCGTTAAATTGACTATTATCCATTAAAATTAATGGTTGGCCCTAAACCAGTAAAAATCATTATTAATCAGATAGTCTGGTTGCAATATAAATTGGAAATTCTAAATTGTAATAATATAAATAAATAAATAAATTTATTCCAAACCTAACAATATATTAATGGTTAATGCATCCATTAAAAAGGGGAATACTTGAATCATCACAAGTGTGTATTTCCACTTCATGCATACAAGTGCCACTAACGTAGATCATGTTTGTACCAAACCAACCATCAATCTCAACCCCTCAAAAGAAAAACTCTACCACTCCTACAAATCATCTCCTATCACCAAAAACCGTACCCATCCTTTTCTATCAGAGAAATCACTATAAAAAACACAGTCAAATAATCAAGCTCTAATTATTAGTAATGGAGAAGGAACTGTATCTCTAAATTGCAAACCTCAGTAACAATACAAATAAATAACTTAAATTGATTAAATCTTGTCATAGTTAATGTATTAAGAAAATTAAAAACAACTAAAGTCCAATGTTTTATTGCAAACTTATAAGTAGGAAAACAACTTAACTAAACTGTAAATAAAAATCCTACCGTAAATTTTGTGCATCCAGAGTTCAGACCTCATAGCTACTACAAACTTAATAAATTCGATCTATAAGATTCTTCATCGACAATAACAGGAGGTATACTCCATGTTCCAAATGGATTTCCAGATGACTTCCCACCTAACAACCAGAGCTAAATTAGTAAACAGTGAAGCAGTTTTGAATGATTAAGTTGCATCTTTTACCTTCTTTTGTAGCTTCTTCGCATCTTCTCTGATAGTTTAAGGACAGATGGGGATCTAAGGATTTTAGCAAATTGTTATACTTTTCTTCAGCATCTGTAATGCATTTAGCCTAAAACAAAACTTCTGTTAAACAAAATAATGACATTGCAATAACAGAATGAAGCAACAAAGGAAAAACTAAAGGGGCATTTAGGTTGGTCTACATATTTAGTTCAACATGGTTTCCTTAACTTGATGATAGTCCTTCCACTTGTGCTCGGTTAAATTACTGTAATCTACAACAATCCAATATGTATATCCATCCATATGTATCAAAACATATTTCAACAAGTTTTGTGTATTATATAACATAACTTAAAAAATTTCAAAGAACTTGAGTAGAACAATAGGATTTTCTAATCCAAAATGGATTGCTCAATTCAACACAACTGAAAGTGGAAAGGATAATCAGCTTGATTCTCTTATTTCCACGGCTAGAATTATGGTGATAAAGTAGTCAACTATTGTAATTAAAAGTTAGTCTAACTGCTATTATTATAGGCTAAATTAGTGAGTAATTGACACAGTTATAGGCTGAAATTTAGCATGTATGTATCATGTATAATGAGAGAAAAAAATCATTCACTCAAATTATATCTAAAGGGTCACTCAAATCCAATAATTTTACCACTAAAACTAACTAAAAAAATTTTGACTTGTCAGAAGACATGAGACTAAATAGATCTCAAAATAAAAATGCCAAGAATTAAAACAAGTCACTTGAATTTGAAAGTTCAAAACTCCGATACTACGATACTTTAGAGATGACTATTGAGGGAAAGATTTTTCTTCCACGAGATTTCTCATTCGATACTACGATACTTTAGAGATGACTATTGAGGGAAAGATTTTTCTTCCACGAGATTTCTCATTCAAGTTTCACGGTATTAAAGTCTTGCACTTTCGAACTCAGATGACTAGTTTTAGTTCTCGATTTTTTTTAAATCATTTTTTTTTGCTCTCATATCTTTCGACAAGTCAGAGATGAATCTCTTGGTTTGTTTTAACAGTAAACATTACTCAGCTTAAATGACACTATTAATTACTTTTGAACGAATGATTTTTCTTATAATTAAATAGTGATCCATGATTAATTTCAACCTATTATAACGTCAATTACTCATTAATTTAACCTATAATAATAGTAATTTGAGTAACTTTAATTACAATTACAACCGTTGACTATACATTAATCACCTAGATTCTAGCAAAATGTTTAAATGTTTTTATCCTTTGACAAAGCTAAAAGACTCTGACTTGGATTTTAGATAAGGTGGATTCACTAAATTCAGTTAAACACAACTTCTAAAGGTTGAAAATAAACTCAAACTTCCAGAAATTTAAATTCAAGTGAATATAGCATCTGAATTAATAAATTGTAACTTTTCAGGACAGTATGAACACCAAATCACTTCAACAACATACACACTCCATTAAATTCTCCATTAAAACCTTTAGTTAATGTACAGCAATAAACAATCAGATCTCTACTATGCCAAATGCACAAAACAGTTTCTCCCTAAACAGTTTCTCATTCACAATATGGAAAAATATTTTAAGGTTGTTAAGCCCTTCTGAAAACCGTTCTTGAGAAATGGTTCGACCTAGGCAGGTTCAAATTAGCAACAGTTTTTCACCTTTAAAAACAAAAAAGAAAAAGATTTTCCCTCTTACTATTTCAATATTTTCTTGTTTTTGGAACATTTTGATAAAATATTATCATATGAGAACATTTTGGCTTTGGCATACTCACAAGCATGGCTGGGGCTGTTGCTGGTCCATATACTCTGATGAACATGCGGAAAATGTTGAAATTATTTTCCAAAACATCATCCTAAACAGAAAACCACAATTACTTTTTAGACACGATTTAAGGAATATAAATGTCTCCAGCCTCTGGTTCGAATGTAGTCAATGCATGCTTACCTCATAGTCAAACCTACAACATCATCAATAACCCTGACAGTAAGAAGTTGATTATCCTTGTAATAATGTATGTAAAACACAAGCAAATGATAGCATTAAAATTAAGTATCCAAGTAACAGAATGATTCTTATTTGTGAAAAAGTCATGGACATCTACAGCTGAAAAGTAACAAAGAAGAAAGCACTTACAAATCATCAGATATTTCGACTAGAAATTCGGACATTGAAAGAAACTCCATGTGCAAATCATTCGCCTTCCAAAGAGAACAATTAAATTGTAAAATGTGATATCAGCACCACGAAACTTGAAAGAATTATGCCACACTAGTAGGTACAACATTGTCAAAAAATGGTTGCCAATAGGACTCATAATATAGTAACTACTGGATAAGTTATTGGGAGATATATTTCATGGGACAAATGTGGAAGACAAGAAAAAGATTAAATAATCAAGTCACCTGCGTAGTGACTACAGTAACTTTCTTTTAAATAATTTTTTTAACCAAAAATTTCAACAAGACAAAATAAAGGTTGAGTTGATAACTATCACGATACACAAAACTTGTTATAACATTATGCATGAGTGAACTTTATTTCCATGCATAACAAGTAGAACTAGAAATATGCACAATCTTATCCAATGCCTTCCTTTTCTAAGCAATGTGAGTTACAAATTTGAAAATATATTTGTATATGACATGGAAAAAACCTCTTCTTGTCTCAGCTGATATAAAATAAGGTTTAGCACTCGATAGTCAAATGACTTTAGCTGGATCGCCCTCATCGCATCTTCAATAGAGATCTAGCAAAGAAGGTATTTGTTAAAACATCGACAAGGAACATCTTGGAGCATACCCAAGTTTGAAACTAACATAACTTCATTTACTCTAGATAAAGACTAATAAATAGAAGAAATCTTATTTTTAGTATATTTAAGCAGGCCAAAAGAAAGCATCTCACATGTGCATTAATATTCATTCAAAATTCAATTCAAATATGGAAATTAAAAGGAAAATGTGCACATAAAGTTGATAGCTACAAGCAAAAATGTACATTGAATTAGTATATTCTATTAACCTGGTTCTTACTCTCTATACTTGAACTTAGTCTTTACTCAACAATTTAAAGTCATTGATAGCAATTGCAAGATTAGTTTTTAATACAGCTGATTGCTCTACTGCTGTAGAGGATGAATATATTTAGCTCCTTACCAGAATAAGTATTTCTCACATTGCAAAAAGCTTCCACAATACCAAAGCAAGTTTGTGAAATTCAACAGACAAATTTTATACCATTGCATAGCAGCAATACCCTATTAGGCCTCAAGTTATCACTCAAAACATATGAAAAAGGTAGAAGGGAAGTTGAGCCTTAAGTGACACTAGCCGAAAAATAGAACAAGGGAGGTACTCTCGTATTATCTGCCAGCTAAAGCTGAGAGAATGGTAATACGTTGTGAAGAAATGTGGTGCATGAGGTGTTGTGTGAGTCCAAGTATAGTGAGGTTGTATATAAATAATTCTAGCGTTAGGTGGAGGCATCGGCCAATTCACAGAGAGTTAGAATGAGCCTTAAGTAGGAGATATGAAGGATCTCTAATACCTTCACTAGCTTGTATCACTGTTCTTGCAATATAAGCTACTAGTATTATCATCAATTTACTTGTTTTCTTTTCTGCTTCTATGGAAGGAAAAAGAGGTAATAGATGTGGAAAATAACTATGGATGGAAGAAAAGTATAGAGAGCTGGCGGGGAAAAATCCGAAGGGGTTTTGAGCTCTTTATAGAAGAGAGTTGTTTGGAGAGAAAATCTCAGCAGCGCACTTTGCAAGCATGGTCATGGATGAGGGTAGGAGAGGCAAAGAAAGTGACTCATCAGCTCGTGATCAGGACTAGGAAAGAAAATGTCAAGTGTGAAGGATCAGTATGTGTCACCGAATTTGTAAACAAGAGTGGTGAAAAAGCTGGTTGCGCAGTAAGGGTGGCAAAAAGAAAATGAGATCCAAGGTGACGACACCAAAGTCTGCCCAAGATGAGAAAAACAAGAGTACTATATGGAAATACAAGTAACTATCAATATAATTTTTCTTTTGATGAACAAAATAACACATAAACCTATCCATATAATCTTTTTTTCGAAGAAAAAAAAACCCACAAAGGGAGAGATAAAGAAAGAAACCATCCACTCAAAACCTAAAGCATGTTCAGTTCAGAAACAGTCCTCAGTTACAAATGATAAGATAACATGAATATGGAAAAAGGAAATTATGATACATGTACCTGCTGTTGATTCATTAATTGCCAGCAAAGCTTTCTTTCTAGAGCCCAATACTCTGATCCACAACTAAACTCTTCTTTGATTCTTTTCCATTGAAAAGAAGTAAATGGAAAGAAAAATAATATTCAGATCACCTCATAATGCAAAAGGAATACAATTAAGATGATGTGCACCTTTCAGTCATAACGCCATGCTGTTCGAGTAGAAACATAAGTGGTTTGAATGGATTGTTTGGAAACACATCTATTGAATTTGCAACCTGGCTGCGATCAAATGCACAGACCAAAATAGAAATCCTAGTCAAGATTAGAGCTGAAAACCAATAATGAGTAGTGCTGCTAGAGTTTTTAAAACTAGCACCTCAAATCCTCTGTCCGAAACAATAACTCCATCACTTGAAATATCAAGTATCTTCTCATTCAATCTATCCAACTGCATAAGAATAGGAATGATAGACAATCAAAAGATTTACCAGAGTAGAACCAAGTCTATTTTACTTCTAATTCATATCTCTATGCACAGCAAGTATATACCCATAAAGAGAAAACTAATGCTTCTTTCTGAAGTGTTTCAGTGACTACACAAAATCCTCTCTAAAATTTTGCAGCATTATCACAAGCAGCAAGAACTTTAAATAACCAACTTTCTCATGTATAACAAAAATGAGAGATTCTGATATCATTAATCGAGATTGTCACCTGATAAATATAACTTTCTGTGAAGGAAAGCATCGGCAAATACTTGAATATGACTTGTGGACTGTTGACATCCATTCCATGAAACATGAAATATGATCTGCACTGTTTATTAGACAAAGTTCACTGGTGACATTACCAACATGTAGGCCAGATATTTTTCAAAATCAAGACTTAGGACGCAATCGTAGTTGTAGAGTACATCCAGAAAGTGTATTAGCGCTTACAAAATCCTCAAGCGTAGAATTAGCACGCTGCATAGCATTCAATCCAACCATAGCCGTATCTCTAAATTTGCTTTGCGATGAATAACGTTCTCCCTCATTCTGAATATCGCTCTCACGAGGATCTTCCGGGAACCGAACAGCTGGAGCGAGAGAAAGAAGCGATGATTTTGTGCATTTTTCCTGAGCAATACACCGTGATGCTTCCTCAAGAAACGGAGGCGTAATCTGCAAGAAAAAGAATTGGAGCACACCGATGAGAAGGATGGTTCGGAGAAATGAAGCTGAGGTGAAGAAATGGACTCACCCTGGGCAAGTGTTGAGAAATCAGGGAACACTTAATCTCGAAGTCGAGTTTACCACAGGGCTGTAGAAAGAGGAGAGTGAGATTAGCGATGAACCGATTGGAGTCGTCATCGTCATTGTTGCCGGCAAAAAAGCCATGCGATTCCAAGAATGACAATGTTCTCTGTACTTGTTCCAGCTTGCGCAGTTCTTCCATTTTTTATTTATGGCTACGCTCGACAGACGGCGGTTACAGCGTTTGTGAGCTTATCAGTGGGACATAAACGGGTCACGCTGGGCCTTGAATTTAGCGGTTTTAAGGTCCACAACTATATTTTGAAGGTTCAGTAACGTTTTAAATAACATTAATAACATATGCATCCCAAATAAAAATTTCTTCATAGACATGTCCGCGATATTGATAACTTTTTTAAAATATGGATCTTTAGCAATTGATTCCATTTTCACATTTTTAATGGTATATTTTATTATTCATATTATGAACTTTAATGACCACTTGTGAGGGTGGAATCTACGCCAAATTTATTTAAATAAATATTATTATATTATTTTATTAAGTTAATATTATCATCTCTTGTTGTGCGGTAGAGATTTAATTTAATTAAAATAGAAAAAATATATTAGATGGTGATTATTGCGTCACTATTTTAAATATACGCTATTTATTTTTAAATATTCAGCCACGTCATTATTCATGTCCTCTATTTCCTACGGCCACATCATCTCACGTCCACATTCTATTGGAGATACTCTAATAGTTAGTGATTTGTTAAATTAGATTTTAAATTAATTGTTGAATTAAACGTTTGATATTAATTTTAGTTTTTAAATTAGTTTTAAATATAAAATTACTAAAATTTATTATAAATATAAGGACTATTTTCCGAACTTTAAAAATTTTACAAATATAATCTTTTAAATTTTCACTTTTAAAAAATGAACCAAATTGATCATTTTATCCTTCTATGAAGATTTTTACACTGATCTGTGAAGGTGGTCTGTGAAGAGGACTTTCACATATGTGATGGTCTATTTTTGAAAATCAAAGTTTGAGTTGCTCAAAAATAGAAATAAACTTCTATTGGTTTAGTTTTGAATTTTTAAACTTTATTCGGTTTATTTTATATAATTTTCCCTAAATATAAATATAATTCAAAAAATAAGGATGTAATTAATTATAAAATAAAAATAATAAAGTAAATGACTATTTGGGTTCAAAGTTATCTTTGATAAATTTTTTAAACACTATCTTAAACGCTAATTAAAAAACTTTCCCAAACACGCACTAACTATCTAACTTTTTTCTCCGATAGATTTTGCTTTTATATATATATAAAAAGAGAGAGAGAGACTTTGACACCTGGTGGGAAAGTATTAAACTTAGAGCATCTCCAGTGGAATATCTATTTGCAATTTTTTCACGGCCACATCAGCAACGTGGACAATACTTTAAAAAATGGAGCTCCAATGTTAGAGCATCTCCAATGGTTTAGTGAATTGAGGCAAATGTGGCATGGTAAATAGAGGGTGTGAATAATGATGTGTCAAAAATAATATTTCTGGAGAAAAAAAGTAAAAATCGTCCACAGTGGTTATTGTCTATTCGAATTTCCCTAATTTATATTCCATTAGAATTAAGTTTCTATTTCCTTTTTAATTTATAATTTAAATAGAAATATGGTAATTACAATTTTAAAATATTAAAATTGATGATTGACACCGTCAATTAGGACGTGGAAAATAGAAACTCTACTCTATACCCTCTATTATTTTTTCTGCCACGTCACCTGCATATTGTAAATTCACATTGCCATTGGAGTGAATTTTTTAAATAAAAAATCCAGAATGTCTACGTGGATGTGCAAATCAATAAATTCACATTCCACTGGAGATGCTCTTACCATCTATTTTGAATGTCCAGCTGACGTGGAAAATTTTAAACTAGACATCGTCTATCAGAACTTCTATTTTAGACGATCAAATAGACATGCTGACTAAGCTTTTTAATATTATTTAATTAGATTTTTAACGTGTTTCAAATTCTTTTTGTTAGAGCATCTCCAATGGTTTAGTGAATTGAGGCAAATGTGGCATGGTAAATAGAGGGTGTGAATAATGATGTGTCAAAAATAATATTTCTGGAGAAAAAAAAAGTAAAAATTGTTCACAGTGGTTATTGTCTATTCGAATTTCCCTAATTTATAATCCATTAGAATTAAGTTTCTATTTCCTTTTTAATTTATAATTTAAATAGAAATATGGTAATTACAATTTTAAAATATTTAAATTGATGATTGACACCGTCAATTAGGACGTGGAAAATAGAAGCTCTACTTCACACCCTCTATTATTTTTTCTGTCACGTCACCTGCACATTACAAAATCACATTGCCATTGGAGTGAATTTTTTAAATAAAAAATCCAGAATAAATTCACGTCACCTGCAAATCAATAAATTCACATTCCACTGGAGATGCTCTTATAATAAGAGTTTAATTTTAATTAAATTTCTATTAAAATTAAAAAAGGAAGAGTGATAGACGGTGACCACTGTATGATTATTTTTAAACTATAATGTCTATCAATAAAAATTTTGCCACATCATCATTCACGATTTCTACTTTACACGACCATATCATCTGATGCTCACGGTCCATTGGAGATGCTCTTACACCAAATCTTCTATCATCAATGCAGGATAAGTTGAATGGTTGTGATACAACTTTATTTCTCTTTCCTCACTTCTCTCTCCTTCCTTTTTAATCATTGTTTTAAATTCATTACTAGTTTCTCTCTCCAATCAAAACACTATAATTCTTTTATAATTTTAATTTTTCTTCAATCCTCTTTAAAAAAAATATTTATTTTTAACTTATTCCAACCATCGTATTTATATTGATATTTTATTTTTTTTTAAAATGGTCATTTCCATCTTTTTATCAGGTGTGAGTGAAAATACACCTTTTTTTTTTTTTTATTCGTGTTTTAATTTCAAACACTCACCATTATTTGAAATGGAAGGTAACAGAAAGCCACAATATTAACTTTTTTTTTAAAATGTTTTTTTTTTCTGTCTTCGTCTTTGTCTTCAACACTTTTATTATTGATTATCTTAATGTATAAACTTTTGATTTTTAAATGTAAGGTAACAGAATATTATACTATTAGACTCTATAAGAATCTCAAGTAACTTCTTTCTCCTCACATATGCTAGTTTATTATGTATGTGTATGTGTGTTTAGAATAATTGTTTATTGCTAATTCAATTAGCTTTTATTTTCAGGTAATCAAAATATTATTGAAAAATCTATTAGAGAAACTACAACTCTAAATGTGAAAGGTAATTAAAATTCATGTTTGTTTTTAATTTAGTTTATGGGACTGGATCTTTCACTTTATTTATTTAATTTGATTAACTTTTATATTTCAGGTCATGGGAGTATTAGTGAAACATTTACTTCTAAATTTTCTGCTTTCAACCAGGAATGTATTTAAAATTTGTAATATTATTGTTATTATAATTACTATTATTGATTTTCTGAAACTTATTTCTCCTTACACATGCTTGTTTATTATAAATTTTGTTTAGAATAATAACGATTGT